>CM061263.1:100103095-101303095 GCA_030848825.1 Tadarida brasiliensis
CTGAGGTCATCCTATTCCAGTCTATAGCCAGCCAACCTCCAACCATGTGAGAGCGACTAGCCAAGCTGATTAGAGCTGCCTACTTGACCTACTGAAGTCGGTCTGAAGACTCATGAATGACCAGAAGAGGTAAGACAGAAGAACTGCTGAGGTGACCCACAGAGTCACGAAGAATAATAAATGCTTACAGTTTCAGCCACTGTTTTAGAGTAGTTTGTTACTCAGAAATCGGGGATATAAGGAGGGAGAACAGAATTGGGAAGGGGTGAAAGAGGGAAGGGTTCAACTTTACCTCTGATGTTTTATGTCTTAAAAGAAACCTGAAGCAAATGTAGCAAAATGTTAATATTTAACAAATATAGGTAGTAGTAGATACATGATTTGTTATATAATACTCCTAACTTTTCTGTATATTTGAAGTATTTCATAATAAAAGAAAATTTAGATAGATGAGTAAATGCATCAATGTGATACTCTACACAAGATAGCCAAGATGATGATAAAAAAGAACAAAAAGATGTACTTTTCCTACCGCCTTCTCTCCCCTCACTGCCACACACACAAAGGGGACCAAGTAGACTAGTGATTTCTAGGTTCTAATCCTCTTCTCTCATCCCCAGGACATCTTCCCTGTACCTTCCTAGCATTTCATCCTTTTTGTCAGCATTTCATCCTTTTTGTCAGCATTTCATTCTGTGGCCTCAGGTAGTCGTTTGTAAGACAGCAAACACCTGATCAGTTTACTGACAAGACAGTCACAAGACATGAGGCATTATAGGGGTAAATTCTATATAGCTTTCATGTGGGGTAGGAGATTTTAAATTTCATAACTAGTTCATATTATTATGTCTAAAATCTAGATTCACCAGATAAAAATGTGGTAGTCCTTCCTGCTTCACTCAAATACAGGATTAGTCACCCACCTTGTGACTTCCTCTTGACATTTTAACCTGCCCTGTCCTTTGTATCTGAAGTTGTTGCTGCCTCTGGCACAGGTGACACTCTGTCTGCCAGGAGGATTTGTGCCTGACCTGTTGAGAGTGGCAAGGGCTCCCACAGGATACCCACGCAATGCCAGAGAAAGGCAGGGCTAAGCAGTCTGCTCTTGAGGGGTTCACATCCCTCTCGGCCCACTGCACTGCTCGCGTTTCTATTTTGACTTCTGCTGCACTCCATGTACACCCATTCTGCACTGACTGTATACCTTTACTATATACTGGCTGGTACTGTGAGTTACACAATGTGTTCTTTCCCCAACTCAGGCAGGCTGTAAACTCCTTGAGGACATGGTGTTTTAAGCAACTTAGTATCTTTACTATCTAGTGAAAGGAAAGAAGGAAAGAAGGAGAAAGGTTAGACGGAAGGAAGGAAGGGGAGACAGGAAGCGATGAGGGAAGGAAGGAGAACGAATAGTGGCAAATATTTATAGAACGACTATATGCCAGGTAGTGTGCACTTTCTTATTTAATCCTTCCAACTACTCGGTGAGGTAGATACTATTACTAATTTTTCCTAGCTTACAGATGGGGAAACATGCTTGCGAGGGTTAGGTAACATGCCCAATGTGACAAGCCACAGTGGGTCAATCAGGGAGCCTGCACTTGAACCAGGCTCGTTTAACTCTAGGGTCTGTGCTCCCCTCTGATGCTATACTGTCGCTCTGAGTAGAGAGTTTTTAAAAGGTCTGAGCGAGCCGGAGATCACATCCACAACACAAGGCCAATGTAGAGCAAAATGGCTTTATTGCATACACCTGGGTGCAGGCGGGCTGAGCCGAGAAGGGTTTAGCCTCGAATTAGGGTTGGGGTGTCGGTTATATACCCCTACTTTCAGCTTCCGGCAGTCCCTGCTAATGTACTTTATCCGGCCCATTGTCCACCTTGCAGTAGGGCTGGTCTGGTATCTTGTCCGGCATCTGCTGGGTTATCCATTGCCTTGTGGACAATCCAGATACACCTTATCCGTACTCAATAGAAGGCTGAGCAAACGTCATGCAAGCAACACAATTTCCAGTTTCTGCCTTTTGCAAACTTTTACCTTTACCCTTTAAAACATTACTAACCCTTTCAGTTTTGAGCACAGATTTGCTGATAACAGGAAACCAGAATTCATTATAAAGAAAAAGGAGAGAAGGATAGAAAGCAGGAGAATAAAAGAGGGAGGGAGAGACCCACCAATACATTGTCCTTTGCAGATGTCATACTTAACTTGTGTCAGCACGGTTTCTGCTTCTTTTTTTTTTTTTTTTTTTTTTCATTATCTTCAGATAGAGTAGGAGGGAGAGAAGGAGGAAGTGAGAGAGAGAAACATTGATGTGAGAGAGACACATCAAGTGGTTGCCACCCACATGACCCCAACCGAGGCCGGGGACAAACTGCAACTGAGGTACGTGCCCTTAGCAGGAACTGAACCCGGGACTCTCCGGTCCGTGGGCCAAAGCTCCAACCGCTGAGCCAAACTGGCCAGGGCTTCTGCTTAATTCTTAAACATCTCCAGGAAGGATCTGTTTACTTCTCTGGTAATATGTTCCAGGTTTCATTCTCCATGTGCCAAAGGCATCCAGATAGCTCTCTATCCTCTCTTGCCTGTGAGAGAAGACACACATACAGTTGATTCTTGTGCTGTGAACACTGAATTAACAAATACTGATCATTGACTCCTAGGAGAAATACAGGGCTGGGTTCCCGCAAGCCTCTCATCTTATTTCACCTGCCAATCTATCTATAACCTTTTTTTTTTTAAACATGTTTCTATTTAAAGACACCTTATTGAATACTGTTGAGCGGCAGCATGACTCATGCCTTGTCAAAGCTTATCCACAAGGCACATCACAGCCTTCTTGCACTTAGGACACGAGACTGCACTTCAGCACCACACTTGGGGACCATTTAAAATAACAAAGTCACCATCAAAAAGCACGGGAATGCAAAAAACGTGGCAGTAAACAGACTGCAAAGGACACCTGTGCATGTTGAGAGCTGAAGGTCACCTTGCTCCTCTCAGCTGGGAACGTGTGTGTTGGGCGACTCAAGTTTTTCACTGCTCTGCGCATGTCCACAGATGATGCCGAAAGTGCTGCCAAAGGCCCCCCAGTTCATTCTGTGGGCCAGTTACCACCACACACCTAGGGTCTGATGCAACTATCGCTTCGGGAGATGACTGTGTGCTTTCGCAAATGACTTCGTTGATCAATTTTGTAGTTGGAAATAAATTTTAGCAAGTAGGGATATTTGCAAATACAAAGTCCATGATTAACGAGGATTGCCTGGAATCGTGCTACTATGAATTGCTGCTAATACTATCACTCAGCTCCACAGACCTGTCTTTGATGAACAAAAAACAGACCACTGCTCAAATGATTTCAGTTGTTATACTCAGTTTTCAAAACATTTCAGGGAAACATGGGGAAGACAATGGTAATGTTCTTTGATGGTTAAAGGATAGAAAACCATTGATCTAAGTGTTTCTAAATACATGGCATTTCATTTGAATCGGTGTTGTAAATTATTTCAAAATTACGATAATGATTTTTACAGCGCTGCAACTTCTTTGGAGCAACGCAGTCTAAATGGGAAAACAAAGTGAGAGAAAAGCAATCATTTCTACCTAGAAACTGAACCCTTGCCCCGAGGAGTCCCTCTTCCTCTTTGTCCATCTTTCAGCCTGGCTCTGCTCATGCTCTGTAGCGCTCTGGAACAGGAACGTTTCTGCAAACTCATCTTTCCTCTGTGGAACATTTTTTCTTCCTGTGAGAATTAGCCACGACCCATCTGAAGTGACACCACAGAGAGCGTGCCCTGTGCCAGTAAGAGATCGGCCAGCTCCCAGCAAGTCCTTGCTGTTGGCATTCCTCTTCGGGCATTTCTTCCATTCCAGTCACCGTGTTGCCGAGAACAGATGGTGCCACACCTCTTGATCAATGGCAAGGTTAGAGCTTGGTTTTGCACTTTGAGAACACAGATGGGGAAGACGGGAAGGAGCCGCTCGGACGGAGACCTCAGGCTCAGTGCCCCTGCTTGATTTCCAAAGCCTATTTTTTAGGCCTTGAGGGCCAGACTGTCATTTGTTTGGGGGATATTTAATTGTTTATACAAATAGAAAAATTATGCTCACTGATAGCCTCTTCACCATTATTTGTGCTGAGGCCCAGGCCCTGCACTCCCTCCCCCACCCCCACAAGGCACTTGTGGTCAGCTTCTCTGGACTTCTGACCATTTAGCACGGCCTCCCTTCATTCTATTTCTGCTCCTTAGACCTGGAATGCCGCTTCTAGTCTCAGCCTACTGAGGTTCCTGCTTCACATCATTCATGAAGTGCCTGAAACCACTCCCCTCCAAGAAGCCCGCACTCTCATCCTTCCCGGTCCAAACACAGATCTCCAGACTTCCTCCTCGACTGCTTCACTAAGACCCCCACTATTCAAATGTGAGTAATAGTACCTTAAATTACATAGTTGTCGTTAGCGCAGTGTTTGGCGTGTCTTCATATCAGTGGTATGTGAATCATAAGCATTATCCTCATCTTACCACTTCTGTAATATCTCATAATACCATGTGAATAATAAATACTTAAAACCCATCTTCGTTTCATAAGCCAAATAGAAACCTTAAATTGTCCCGCAGTGAGAGCTAGCATTGTATAAATAATTTAATACAACAGCCTTGATGAGACAAAGGAAGGGTTAGGAGCCACATCACCATTTCTGTGAATGAACCCCAACTCCCTGACCCAGGACGCACCCTTCAAGCTGTCGGCTGCACACTTAGTTACAGGAATTCTGTGCAGAGTCTCAATGCCTGTTTTCGAATGCCTTTTACTGACTGACCCCACTACCCCCACCTTGGACTTGACCTGTCACATTACAAATTCGGAGTCTCTGACACTGCTCCAGCACACCCCTCATTTCTGCTCTGTCTGCTTTGCCTTGCTAGAATCTGTCTTAATGGTAACAGTAGAGCTTGGAAGGCAGTTTCTCGCTCAAAGGGCAGAGTACCTTCTTGGTGGGATCACCAGGTTCCTTGGAAAAGGATTTGGAAAGGGTTAGTGTGTAATGGACACAGTCTGGAGTGGGTGTACTCCTTAGTGTTGTTACTTGGACAGTCATTTCCTTGAGTAGAAAATCAAGACACATTCTATGTTATGGGGAAGCATTTTCCGTGCCAAGAGTTTCTCTAACTTATCACATTTAGGCCTGCTAATCGAACACTTTTTGTTTCTTGGAATCAAGATATATATACCATTTTATCATGGCACAGAGCCTCCATATCATTCCATTGGCCAGTTACAGCATCCATACAATTGGAATTTGATGAAACTATTGCTTTTGTAAATGCCTTTGGTCAATGTAGTCACTACTCATTGCAAATGCTACAGATGGGATACATTAGCGACATGCAGCATTTAAAAAAAGTATTTCTACAAGGAAAGACAATGGAGAAGGAGAGGAAACAGAGCAGAGACAGAAATGGGGACATAGTTATCAGCAAAAAAAAAAAAATGAGAGTACAAGAATGGTTAAAGAAGCTGAGAATGCAGACAGCAGGATGGACGAATAAAAATGATCATCCTCGTCTGACTGCCCAGTGTTGGTGGGCTCTAAATACTGCCAGGTGCTGGTTTAGACTGACTTTCCACTGGGCTTGCTGTAAATAAGCACATTATTTTCCCAGTCCACAAAATGTTATTAACAGACGAGGCAAGTCACACAGGGAAGATGACACAGAGGAAAAGAATCCAATGTCTTTTTCTGACTATGAACTTCTAAAACCTTAGAAAGCATACATTCAAAGCAAAATTTTAAACAAAGAGAATTTTAAAAAGTACATCTGTCTCATATATTTGTGTTTCTACAAAAGTATTTTCACAAGACGTCCATACTTGCAATGTATATTTCAGTGCTTTTTATTTTTCACTTGACAAATAAGATAGAGGAAAGATTTTATTTGTATGCTTAATTAAGTCTCGTACCTGATGTGATTCATGCTTTTGGGAAAAGACAAATGTCTTTGTGAAAATACAGTGAACACTCTCCTACATCAAGTGTCCATGCGTGATATGTAGGAAGTTTTGACCTACTAATATTCACAGACAGGATACGACAATAGAAAAAAAAGAAACATTTTTTTCATAGAGAATTTAACAGTAAGTGTGTACATAAAGGGCTGACCACTAGCCTGCATGGCAGACGAATTTTTGGAATGGCTAACAGACATCTATCATGATTTGATTTGTGGCTTGGGTCGCAAGTCCTCTTTCTGGGCATCTTTTGCTTGACAGAATCCCAGCATAGCTCACATTCCTGGAGAGTTGAACAATCCTCTTCGGCCAGCATGTTGATCTATAAGGGTTTAGTGCTTGGATGTCAGAGTAAGTGTTGATGATACTCGGAAGATCTGGGGAAGCATGTTACTAAGTTGATAAAACATTTCTTCAGAAATACTCTGTAAGAGGTTAAAAAAAGTTTTATTCGTTAAATCATCATTGATTTTTAAAAATGTTTAAATATTTTAAATTATGGAACTAGTTTTACACATGGAGTGCAGTATGTAAGAATTATCTTTCACGACTGGTTTAACTGCACAGCTATGGGCAGGGTGTGTTTTCCTGGCCCCATCCTCTGAGAACTTACGTTGTTTCTATCAAATAATAGGCCTGATTACCAGATTACACTAGATGAACACTAGTGTAATCAATAATAAAAATACCACTAATTTGCTAAAGTCTACACAGAATACAGAACCATTCTCTGTTAATGCCCTTGTTTATGAACTCTTCAAAATCTATATAACATAAATGTGAAAAAAAAATAAAGAAAAAATGAGTCAAGTTTGGTTTGGGAGTTAAATAGAAAGATCGCAAATGGTAGATGCTAACATCACTGATGATAAACTAAGGGCCTTTATGGCATCCAAACACTTCCCCCTTACAGAAAGAGAAGGCTGCTGGCATTTTGTTGTTATATTGAGTTTAGGGCAGCGTGCTCACTGTATCTGTGAAAAATACCGTAGCAGAGATTAAACTGGGGTGACATATATTAAGATAACACACCTGTGGTACCAGAAATTGCACTGTCCTAGAGATTCCTCCATCCCATGACGCCATTTCCATCATGAAACCTAAAATAGAATAGACTTTGCTGAATTGTGAGTTCTGCTTCAAACCTACCCAATCCTTTACTGAAATAAACTGAATTTTCATTGTGGGGCTTCATGTCTTGACTCTTTAGGTAGCTACTTATCGTAAGAGAGACTAAGCCTAAAGGACAGATAATCGTCTGCAATCCTGAATTCTCTATGACAGACGTATTTAACATCACTTTTTCAATACATTCTTACTTACGACTTCTCAAATCCTATACAGTTTCATTACAATAAAGCCAAAAGAGGTTACTGAAGTCTAGTTTAACATGTGACTCTATTTTTAAAAAGAAAATAAAAGGCAATAGAGAACAAGCTATAATCACAGCAAAATATAAATAACATCCAAACACCCCATATTTCAAGAGGGCTGAACGTTTGTGACTAGGAAAAGATAAGTAAAAAAAAAAGGTCCATTACGGTCCTGGCCTGTGTGGCTCAGTTGGATGGGCATTGTCCCATGCACCAAAAGGCTGCCAGTTCAATTTCTGGTCAGGGCACATGCCGGGGGTTGTGGGCTCGATCCCCAGTAGGGGGCGTGCAGGAGGCAGCTGATCGATGACCATATCAATCTCTCTCTCTCCCTTCCTCTCTCTCTGAAAAAAATAAAATCAATAAAAATATTAAGAAAAAAGTATGTTATGAAACATTTGCTTGTTAAACCCTTGAGCTGAGGCACCAGATGATGGGTAACGTTCACATTCTTCCTCCTGGGTTGCTCTACTTTCGGTATTTGGGAGGAAGAAATACAGGTTGTTGTTAAACATAAGGTCATGCTCACCTTTGACACACTTAAACACAAGTTCTGCTCTCCTTAAGCACCATGGTATAGTCATTTCCTAACAACAAAAACAAAACAAATCTTGTTTCTAAAAGAACTCTGTAAAAAATAGATATAGTCAGATTTTAATTCATCCATAACGTTGATACCGAATTTGTGAACAGATTCAGGTAAGCACTAGTTCATTTTAGCTGGACTTCTTTTTTTTTTAGGCATATTACTTCTTGCATCTGTTATACTATACATACTTGTAAAATGCTAACTAATTTAATTAGCCTAGTAAATATAATTTTAAAAATGAATATATCATTAAAACTTTCTAGAGAATTGTAAACATAAATATAAATGATGTAGAAACTCCACCTACTACTTACTCTCAGTATGTTAGCCTGAGTGATTCTATTAAATTGTATAATATTTGAAGGAGCAATGCATTGAAATGTTTTCATTATATTATCACAGAAGTAATAGAAATAAACAAACACTCCATTCCAGCAACCTAACAAGCCAACCACATTTATTTTTCTAAGTTCCTATCTAATCATTGGCCACGTAAACGCACGAGTACCAGTGTCAGACTCTAACCAATACATTTATAATTTCCCACGGTTATGATCAGTGATTATGTCATTTTAAATTCTATTTCTTTTCGCTGTCATCAGAATTATTTTCCCATGTTCCATGTCTTCATAATATAACACTGAAATGTTTATTATTTCATTACAGTGATTCTCAATCTTTTTGGTTCTTAGAATTGTTTTATACTCTTAAAAATCACTGAGGACTCCAATGAGTTTTTGTTTATGTGAATTATACCTCTTGATATTTATTGCATTAGCAACTAAAACTGATAAAAATCTTGCTGATCACCCAGACGGGGCTAGGACTCTGGTGGATCTTCAAAACACAATTTAAAAACTGTTGTTTTATTGAATTAATGTATCACAATCTATTTAAACAGCCCCTTATAGCTAGATTTCCATTTTTTGGTCAATAACATCACAGTAAACATATTTATGTATGTTTGTGTGTGTGTATATATCTATATCTATCTATATCTGTTTTATTGACTGATTGATTTTAGAGAGAGAGGAAGGGGGGAGGGAGGGAGGAAGGAAGAGAGAGAGAGAGAGAGAGAGAGAGAGAGAGAGAGAGAGAGAGAGAGATTGAGATTTATTCTTCCACTTACTTGTGCACTCATTAGTTGTTTCTCTTACCCACAACCTTGGGATATCAGGACTATGCTCTAATCAACTCAGCTACCTGGCCAGGGCTCTATATCTTGTTTTTGAATAATTTCTTGGGATACTTATTTCTAACATTAGTAAAATAAAATTTAGGTCCTTCCCTAAAAGGTTATTATCAATTTACATTAGCCATTAGCGAAGTAGGCACCATCCAATTTCACCATATGTTCACCAGCATCTGGACATTTAAATATTACTTAAAATATTACTCTACATTATTACTAATTTAATAGATCCAAATGGCATTACCCTGATAGTTTTAAAAAAGAAACTTTATTTTTTGAAAGTTTTAGGTTTACAAAAAAATTATAAAAATGGTACAGAGAATTTCCCTATACCCCCCCTACTGTTTCCCCTATTAGTAACTCCCACACTCAGTTTCCCTATTATACACGCTAGTATATTACTAACAGTGAGGCTGTCTAGCCACCTATCAAAAATAAAGAGAACAGACTATATCAAACAACAGCAGGGAGAATACTTGAGCAATTCTAATTCACTTTAGGTTTTCAAATATAAACCCAAGTATATATATATACTTCTAAAGCAATAGCATACTACAACTGAATTCTTTTCTACACTGTAAAATAATAGTTGTGGATTACAGAAATTCTGGTCATGTTATTAAGGTGAAATAATCAACACACACACACACACACAAATAGAAGACCCTATTTTAAAAACTAACATGAAAAAAAATTAAAAACTTATAATTTCATTTAGGAAATGTTTCCCAACAAATAAGGGCTGTCTCCCTGTCATTTAAGGAGCTAGATGAATTAGAAGCCATAAAAAGAAGCAGCCGTAGAATTTTATCTTGCAAGTACCCCACGTACCTTTACTGCACATAATCATAATATTGTCAAATTGTCATGATCTCACTACTAAAGGGTTCCTATTTGTTGTCAATGAAAAACAGAACCCCAAATATATTTTTATTCTTTGTGCTGAGTGCATTGTCTGTTCTCTTTATAAATGCAGTAGTACAATAAAGAATCATTCTATAATCCCCCCAAAAAGAAGCACTATCGATACATTACTAGCTAAAATCTATAGTTCTTGCAGATTTCCTTAGTTTTTATCTCATGACTTTTTTGTTCCAGGATCCCATCCAGGATACTATACTATATTGTGTCATTATGTCACCTTAGGCTTCTCTTGCCTGTGTTTCTCAGACTTCCCTTGTTTTTGATGACCTTGACAGCTTTGAGGAATACTGGTCAGGTATTTTGTAGGATGCCTTCTCTTGGAATTTGTCTGATGTTTTTGTGATGATTAGACTTGAGCTATGGATTTTGGATAAAGTGTCATTTTCATCACATCATACCAAGGGTACATACTATCAATATGATTTATGACTGTTGGTATTGACCTGGATCACCTGGTTGTGGGTAGCGTTTTTCACGCATCTCCACTGTAAATGTATTCCTCTTACCCCTGAAATTTTCACACTGTACTCTTTGGAAAGAAGTCATCCATGGTGAACAGCACACACCTAAAAGGTGAAGATTTTTTTTGTGCCCTTCCTTAAGAATGGAGTATCTACATACATTATTTGGACTTCTTCTGCATGGGAGATTTGTTTATTCTCATTTATTTATTCACACATCTGTTTAATTAATATGGACTCATGGATCTTTACTTTAGATGTTGGGTTGTAATTCAATGATTATAAATTACCAAACCGTTTCTCAATCTTATTCCAACTGACCTTTCTGGCATAATTCCCATTAATGACCACTCCCTTTTTTCATGAAACTTGCCAACCCCTTTGGGGGGCTGATGTGTCAAGGAATTATCCTAGTTTTCCACCAAACTCTGAAGGTCTATGGACCTCATGCCTACTTACTGCTATGACTTCCTATCTGGTTTCCTGGACTCCAATTCCCCTCCAAATTACTGATTTGACGAATTTAAGTACGTTTATGATCATATTATATTCCTGTTTAATAACCTACAATTGTCTCCTATTGTCTCGTGAATAATATCTAAGACTTTTAGTATTCTATTTACATTAGGACTAAAACTATTACAGCTTCTAGACTCTTAAATTAAAAACTGGTTTCACTCAAGCATATCTGTCCACCTTGGCCTGAATACGATCTATAGTGCCTGCCACACAACTCCTCCACTTTGCCTTAAGCCCTTTCTTCTGCCTAGAACGCCCTTCCTGTTATTTCCATCTGTTGAAATCTGATCTTTATTCTCCAATGTCTAGCTTAACTTCCTTCTCCCTCATGAAGTATTTCCCTAGCTTTGAATGGTGTCGCCCCTCTTTTATCTCAATGATCACATTTTACCCTGTCTTTTCTGGTGGGGTATGTGTGGAGGAGGAATAGGTAGGGAGATAGGATTTATGTTTTCTTAAGTTGTGTGCTCATTAAGAGCATGAACCTTTTTCTAGTCATCTTTATTACCTTTACAATACTTCTATAATACTGAACATATAGATGCTCAAAACTTTAGGTTGAGTGAATCACTTTTATTTACAGAAATTTAAAAAGTGACTTCTTTATAGAAACAGACTTTGATAGGAAATTACTTTTGGTGTCCAAGATACTTTAAGATTGATAAATTAAAGGGGTCTAGTTGCTGAGAGGGCTAAAAACAAAGAATCCTCTTTTCCAAAGTTCTGGAAGCTTATAAAAATGACTAGTAGAATTTTCTGATGTTTAAATTATGTTTACAATACTTCTCAGCTTCAAAGTTCACAAAGAGGAACAGTACCATACAGGAGTACACAAATGCACAGAGTGACAAGGTTTTCTCTTTTGGCTTGTTCCTCCCCAGTTAAAAAAATAACATATACTAATTACCTAAGGGGGAAAATAATGTACAGAGAGAGCAGGGTGACTCAGAAATATCTACCCACAGCTAAGAGGAAATGGTGATAGCTTTTAAAACTACAATACAAATGTCATATGTTTTCATGGAATTTTACAATGTATATAATTAATATTTTACAAGAAACCCTTATAAATTAAAAAAAGACACTGAGAAAAGTACAGTGAATCACCCTTGATCATAGGACAGTCTGAGACTTACATTTTCACTTGAACAAAGGTTTTCAATTTTAATTAAGTAAAATTTATTAAAGTTTTTCTTTTATGGCTTATGTTTTTTTTGTCCTAACAAATCTTTCCTTAACCTGATATTATCAAGGTTTTCTTTTATGTTTTCCTCTAGACGTTTTTATTTTTATTTTATTTTTTAGAAAGAGAGGAAGGGAGAGGGAGAGAGAGATAGAAACATCAATGATTCGACAAAGGTGGCAAGAGCATACAATGGAGTAAAGACAGCCTCTTTAATAAATGGTGTTGGGAAAATTGGACAGCTACATGCAAAAAAATGAAACTAGACCATCAACTTACACCATACACAAGAATAAACTCAAAATGGATAAAAGACTTAAATGTGACTCATGAATCCATAAAAATCCTAGAAGAAAATGTAGGCAACAAAATTTCAGACATCATATGCAGCAGAATTTTCACTGATACAATGCCTAAGGCAAAAGAAACAAAGGAAAAAATGAACACATGGGACTACATCAAACTCAAAGGAAAAAATGAACACATGGGACTACATCAAACTCAAAGGAAAAAATGAACACATGGGACTACATCAAACTCAAAAGCTTCTGCACAGTAAAAGAAACAACCATCAAAGTGGAAAGGCAACCCACAGTATGGGAGAGCATAATTGCCAATGATACACCAGATAAGGGATTAATTTCCAAAATATATAGAGTGCTCATATAACTCAACAAACGGAAGACAAAGAACCCAATTAAAAAATGGGCAGAGGAACTAAATAGACACCTCTCCAAACAGGACATACAAATGGCCAAGAGACATATGAAGAAATGCTCAACATCACTAATCATCAGAGAGATGCAAATTAAAACAACAATGAGGTATCACCTCACACCTGTCAGAATGGCCGCCATCAACAAAACATCAAACAGCAAGTGTTGGCGAGGGTGTGGAGAAAAGGGGACTCTAGTACACTGCTGGTGGGAATGCAGACTGGTGCAGCCACTATGGAAAACACTATGGTGTTACCTCAAAAAATTAAAAATTGAATTACCATTTGATCCAGTGATCCCACTCCTAGGAATATACCCTAAGAAGCCTGAAACACCAATCAGAAAGAATATATGTACCCCTATGTTCATAGCAGCGCTATTTACAATAGCTAAGATCTGGAAACAGCCCAAGTGTCCATCAGTAGACGAATGGATAAAAAAGCTGTGGTACATATACACAATGGAGTACTATGCAGCTGTAAGAAAGAAAGATCTCTTATCCTTTGAGACGACATGGGAGGACCTGGAAACTATTATCCTAAGCGAAACAAGCCAAGCAGAGAAAGACAAATATCATGATCTCACTGATTTCTGGAATATAATGAACATAACAATCTGAGGAACAGGGTAGTCCCAGAGACATGGGAGTAGGGTACTGACTGACAATTGTCAGAAGAGGGGGTGGGGAAGGGGAGTGATGAACCACAGAACTTGTATGCATGTATGCATAACCAATGGACATGGACAACAAAACTGGGGACGGGGCAGGGAGGGAGGGGGAGGAGGGAGTCAATGGGGGAAAAAGGAGAAACATCTGTAACAAAAATAAATTAATAAAAAAAATAAAAAATAAAAAGAAACATCAATGAGAGAGGTCAGGGCACATGCCCAGGTTGTGGGCCTAATCCCTAGTGGGGGGCATTCAGGAGACGGCCAGTCGATGTTCTCTCTCATTGATGTTTCTGTCTCTCTCTCCCTCTCCCTTCTTCTCTCTCTAAGATCAATAAAGAAAAATAAATAAATAAAATGAAATAAACCATTTTTCAAAATATCATGAAAATAATCAGAATCAAGGAATTATTACTATTTATACTATTATAAGTAAGGTACGCATTTTTATATATAACAAAGCATTATCTGACAGTAACTTGTCTTATAATCTATAACTTATTGACATTTATAACTAGCCCCTGAATTATTTCAGGCTAAGCTCAAGCCTAACCCTTGCTACTCACATGGGTATAACTAATAAATTGCAATCACAGAGCTTCAGTAGGACTAGCATTGAACACCAACATATGGAATATATTACCCCAATGTTTATTTATTCTTCCTCTACTCAGAAATACTTTATTTTAAACAAATAGTTCTGCATAATTTTTCTTTAAGAATATGTTTATTTAGATTTTCATTAATTCAGTCTAAATTTCCAGAAGATTTTAGTAATATTTCAGACCAAATTTACCTAAATCATGCTTCTCTAAGTGTTAAGCTAAGAAAACAAGTCAAATAAACGAAAGGTGTTAGAGGACCTTTTCTTACTCTAAAGATCTAGGTAAACTGACAAGAACAACAAGTTCTGTGAACAACAGCGAGGCCTCACTCGAGGGTTTTTCCTTTCACATATATGCGCCTGCTCCACACAATCCTCCCAGGTCTGAGATCCAGGCTCATGTGCAAATATCACCAAGGCTCTCAAGTTCTTGCTCCTCAAAGTTTCCTTATCTATCCAGGTTCTTCTCTTTGGATTTTTAGCTTATACAGAGCCCAGTTTTACAAAAGCTCTGGTTTCGATCTTTGCTTACTACTATATTACTCCAATATTTTAAACCGAGGAAAATAGTGGTAACGATGAAAGACTGAAGCATACTTAGATTAGGGATGGTTCTAAAGGTTTGACCAAAAGTAGATGGGAAAAATAATGAAGTCCTTTCACTGCCCCCCTTTTCCAAAGATCATCATCTTTTATCCATCAATATCATGCTATCCTGCTTTCTGCATATGTGTGGTTAACAGCATGGTTTAGAGCAAATATCTATGAGAGAAATTAAGAACTTCACACTCTTTGGACATGAATTAATGCAAAGTTTCAGCAGTTTTCTAGAAAACACACCTAAATACCAATTCATGGTAGGATCCAGGCTACCTCTGAAGTGATAGACATTTAATTTTTATTAAAAAAATTTTTTTTTAAATTGAGTTTAGAAAGGAAGGGAGAGGGAGAGAAAGATAGAAACATGGATGAGAGAGAACATCGACTGGCCACCTCCTGCATGCCTCCCACTGGGAATCTGGCCCACAACCTGGGCATGTGCCCTGACTAGGAATCAAACCTGTGACCTCTTGGTGCATGGGATCAATGCTCAACCAGTGAGACACACTGGCCGGGCTACATTTAATTTTTAGACGATATAAACTCTCATATTCCATTTACTAAACTTAATTCTGCTTAGCAGCGTATGGATCTGAAAGGAAACGCTAGACAGTTGCATGCACATGTATCTGCACACATACACTCCTAGCTGCTTTGAAATCTCCCATCTGTCCTACACAGAGACTCTATCCCCAGCATCTTTGCCATATTATCTCTGATTAAGACCAGCATCTATAAAGAACGGCTTTTAGTATTTGGAAAAGGTAAACCGTAGGTTTTAGAAGTCGATAAGGTCATGAAAAAATGTGACTTATTTATTGGACATCTTCATGGGATATGGCTACAGTCTCATAAGGAGCTTTCTTCTAGAAACAAATCTTAGTCTAAATTATATAGTAGATGGAGTATACAATATAGTGGGTCGGGTAATGTATAGAAAGTTTCTGATCAGGAGTTCTAAGTAATGGCAAAGAGACAATCTTACTGTCACACCTGTGAGAACAGACTGAGAAAGAAATCCATTGAAAAAGCTGGACAGATCATGTAAAACACTTCAGACTTTGGAACTGAGGCAGAAAATTGGGCCCTACGGCTATATTTTAGATGGTAAGTAGGCAATGAACACACAGAATTCTGAACTTGTGAAATTAAAATTAAAATGTCAGTTCTGATGATAATTGCAGACAGTACTATCTGAAGTTAATGGCCATACTTTGACTACTCAGCTTGAATTTTCTGATTAGGGTAAGACAAACTGCAGAGGTGACTGAGATTTAGATGGTGTAAAGGTCTTCACTGTATGTCTTAGAAGTTAGATATCAGAGTTATTTTATGAGTTTATGTGTCCATGAAGGAAATAGCGAGACTATTCTTTACTTTCAAGTATATGCCGCTGAGGTACCTGAAATACTTGTATTAATCTGTTCACATCCATTATCAGAAGGTGAGAACTAGCCTGGCTTTCTTGTTTTTCACATTCAAAAACAATGGTTTATGTACAACTATTTGGGAAAACATTTGGCTTTACTGACCAAAGAGAACCATATGCACACCCAGACCGCTAGCACTTCCATCCCCAGTACGTACCCGACAAGAATGCCAACATGCACATATTAGAATGATCGCAGCAATATTTATTGTAATAATTCAAACTTGGAAACTACCAAATGTCCACAATAAATGTCATAATAAAATGGCTAAATAATTGTGGTCTAGTCACACACTGGAATGATCTATAACAATGAGAATAAAGTCTACGACCACAAGCAGTAATATGGATACATTTCATAGACATGATATTGGGTGAAAGAACCCAGATACAGTAATATGTACTGTATGGTTCACTCCATTCATACAAACTACAAAAAGCCACCTAACTAACTAACTAACTAACTATGCTTTTCAAAGTGAAACTCATGGTTGCTCTTCTGGAGGGACTGTGGTTTATGTGAGTGGAAGGGAGCATGAGGGTGGCCTCTGGAGTGCTGGTAATGTTCTGCTAAATGATCTGGGTATTGGTTACATTGGTGTTCAGTTTGTAAAAATTTGAGCTATATATTTCTGATATATGTATTTTCTATATTATACTATAATAAAAAGTTAAAAACAAACATCTTCACCAACCACAATTATCAACAACTAAAATCCCATAGTCCCAAATTATTCAACAAGTTAGTAGTAAAAATAAAGTCAGGAACGCAGGATTCTTAACTTGCAGGTTCATTTCACATCTACCAGGTTAGACTGACTCCAGTAGGACAATATCTTCAGATCACAAAGATCTGTACAGATGATACTAGTAATATATCTTTCTCCTTGCTGACAGATTGTTTCCTTTCCTTTGTTAAAAAAAAAAACACCTGCAATTAATTTCTACAGCTCTTTTTATTTACCATAGGATATAGACTGTTCTAGACATCATCATCACGCACACACTAAAATGTGATAACTGAGTGTCTAGCAATTCTGTTTGTTAGAGGAAGGAAACAACACCTGAAAATGCTTTGGGATCCTTGCAGGAAACCTAAGATAAATATTACTGCGGTATCCTGTGTAGTGTTGTCTGAGTTTATAGAATAAACTTCTTGACCTGAATGGATGTTTAAATACAACAAACGGTAAGATCATGGCTCAATATACTTTTGTGAATTAAAATGGACACTTTGGAAACAAACTTAATGTTCTGCAGCTGGCTGTCCCGATTTAAAACACGTAACCTTTGTAACCCTGTGGGAGAGGGAATACTGGTAGTATCAGATGTCTGAAGTAAATCCGAACTTAGTGACTTTTGGAAACACTGTTTTTGAGGTTGTTTCCCACCTACATATGACCATTTTTATAAACTGGTTAACCAGGAGTCCAGCTGCAGGAATGTTTGAATGTTTCCTTGTGGCTAGAATTCATTACAAACTTTCTCTGTTACTCCCCAAAGACTCTTTTATATATGGACTAGTTAGTGATGATAACAATGGCTAAAAATTCCTGATGGGACTAAGACTTTATAAAGCTACAGTGGGGGTGGGGGGGTGGGGGCATGTTTATGTCAATCTCCCCTGATACCATATTAGGTATGAATGAGGCTATAGAAGTGAATGGACCGAGAGATTAGGAAGTATGAGACAGGAAGTATGAAGCAACTTTCAGGATGGAGCCAGAATTCTCTTCATCAAAATGACAATGCATCTGGTGAAAATACAAATGGACTATAAGTGGGAAACCATTTAAAATCATCTTGTTTTACATCACATTGATGTGTGTGTGTGTGTGTGTGTGTGTGTGTGTGTGTGTGTGTTCTATATAGGGTATTGCAATAAAAAATGAGGCATCTTATAATCAGTCTAAGTGGAGACTCAGTCCCTCTACAAAGCAAAACACAAAATCGTTTACACTGCACTTTACCACATAGCATTAACACACATCTTTTATTTTGGTAAATAATTTTTAATAATCAATGATCAAACTTGCTTCCTGTCACTCGCAATCTGCACTTACCAGTTGGCCATTTTACTTTTTTTTAAAAAAAAGACGCCGCCTCAAGACAGGCCGGCACCACACTGCTGATATGGGCCCTTCTTCACCTGTTTGACCCCTGGCTCTCCCAGAAGGACTTGCCTGCATCATTTGTTTTGAGACTTTGTTCCTCCAGATTATTTGAATTTTCAGTCCTTGTATTATTTCCACAACTTAGCCCCTCTAGCCAGTTTTTACGTGGGTGAGAAAAGAAAGCAGGAGAGAAAGCAAACAATCGTGGAAAGAGATTAAAAAAAAAAAGCAAAATACAGTACTTAAAATAAATGCATGATTATGCCACATTTTAACTGCAGAAATCAATACTTGTATTATCCAAAGAGCATCCTTGACAAAATGTTAAAATGAAACTGGCTTCTCGCCCTGGCTGGTGTGGCCCGGTGGTTGGAGTGTCATCCCGTGCACGGAAGGGTTGCAGGCTTGATTCCCCGTCAGGGCACATACCCAGGTTGCGGGTTCGATCCTCGGTTGAGGCAACCGAATGATCTCTCTCTCTCTCTCCTTTCTCCTCTCTCTCTAGAATCAATGAAAAAACAAAAACAAAACAACAACAACAAACAAACAAAACACATCCTCAGGCGAGGATGAAAAAAACACACGAAAGCTGGCTTCTTCCAGTCATCTAGCATCTCTTTCCCTTGCCTATTAATGCAGACCAGAGAACGCAAACTGATTTTAATGTTAGCCTAGGCCAAATATAAATGTGGAGGCAAATCTAATGCTACTTAAGACAAAAATGGAGGAGAAAAAGGAGGAGGAGGAGAGAGAGAGAGAGAGGAAGAGAGAGATATTTTGATTTTCTAGTTTACTTTCTATAGAAAAATGCTATAATTCTCTCAATATAAGTGGTTAGGAATTATTCACTGTTTTATATTATATGTTACTCAATTCTATTAACCAGCTAGAAGATACAAAGGTCCATTAGTTTAAAAAAAGTGCTTTTAAAATGTAAAGTGATTATTATTAGTATACAATACAGAGTGTTAACATAGTCATCAAAGCATGGTATTTTCCTATATGCTCACCTCTGACATATCATGCACCAGCAAGAGAGGAATACTTATTGTTGTGATGTCGTGGGTGCAGCAAACCTTGAGTATGTTTCGGAGTCCCATAATGGCAGGATCGCGAGCAGTTATGTTTCCAGATTTCACATTGTCATCCACACAAAGATGGAAAGCCACATGGATTTCTGAGAGATTAGAATGCCGTGTAATGTAAAATTCTCCTGTGAACAACAAATATAATCATGATTTTCAAATGGCT
Source organism: Tadarida brasiliensis (assembly GCA_030848825.1). Classification (NCBI taxonomy): domain Eukaryota; kingdom Metazoa; phylum Chordata; class Mammalia; order Chiroptera; family Molossidae; genus Tadarida; species Tadarida brasiliensis. Next base: position 100,122,735 of record CM061263.1, read on the forward strand.
AAATCACTGTCATCAGTGGACTGTATAAATAACTGTAATGGACAGTCAATGTATTAAACTAGTAGAGGTGTACCAGGGACCTATGTTGGGCTCAGGAAGCAAATATGATTATTGCTTCTAAATTCTTGGAAAGAAGGTGATGAAAAAAGAGGCGATAGCTAATTTTGCATTAGGTTCATAAGTTGGTATGAAGTGACCACCAAGTAGTAAGTACATCAAGCGAGTATTTATCATCTCTATGTTGATATAAATGCTCGAAATGTCTTACTTAATTCAAACTTAACATGTGAAAACAGGTTACCTGATTACCTGTCATTCCCATACCCTAAATCTGCTGTTCTCCATCTCAGTTTATAGGTCCAGTTTCTGCCCAATTATCTGCTCAGGACAGAAACACAGACGTTGCCCATCATTACTTTTTTTCTCTTAATGTCTCTGCCCCAACCCCCAATACAATTCACCACCAACTATTTTCAGTAATATCTCCAACAAATATCTCAAATCTGAGTGCTCCATTTTTATGGCTATCACCCTAGTTCATGCTACCATTATCTCTCACCTAGGTTTTTGTAATAGCCTCTTAATGAATCTCTCTGCTCCCAAGCATGCCCACCTACAAACCATTTCCACATTGCAGGCAAATCGATTTATATCTAAATCAGATTACATCACTCCCCGACTTAAAATCGTCCAACAGGCTCACACCACATTCAGAAAAAGACTGAACTCTTTACTGTAGTCTGCAAGGCCTGTATGATCTGAACACTGCCTATCTGTCTGACGTCCTCTTGTCTCCACCTCTCTCTTCCTGCCCAGCCACATCGGCTTCTGTTCAGTTCTGAAAATATGCAAAGCTTGTTCTCATTTCAGGCTGCTTCATGAAAGGCTTCCCCAAGATTTTTGTGCGGCTGACTTGCCATTAATCATGTCTCAGACCAAAGGTCACTGCCTCAGAGAGGTCTTCTTTGACTGTCCCAGCTGCTGGAGGACTCTCTCACCCCTCACTTATTCTCTTTCACACTGTTCTGTTTTATTTTATTCCCAGCACTGAAATTATTTCATTGTTTATGAGATTATTTTAAAGAGACCATTGTTTACACCCCATAACTATAGGAATTTTGTCTATCTTATTTAATGTTCTGTGTCCAGCACATACAAGAGCACCTGTACACAGAAGGTAGTCAATAAATATTAGTTGAATGAATGGATGAACAAATGTTTTAAACTGAATGTTGGAGCAGTATTTATCGAACCTTAAAATCCATGCTTCCTATAATCATTCCATTTTTTATGTAGCCACATTAGCTACAGAATATAAAATCTCATCAGCTTTTATTCTGCAGTTTCTGTCAAGTAAATAAATAAAATACAAAACATATACAGAATACTTTTTTAAAGATACACATTGTTCCCGGGAAATTATGATATGTCCTTCCAGGGAAGCTGTGCTCTTCTAAGAAATATTCTTCTATCACTAAGCCCTGCCCTCACAGATTCTTCTCACCTGGCTTCAAAGTCATTACTTTAGGATTTTACTTATATTTACTTATAAACATATAGTATAGTTAAAACTACTTACTATACTTTAGCACAGTGTTTAACCATTTCTAGTTATCAGTGGACATAAGCTAGGCCCATGGATGCTACTGATAGGCCCCAGGAAAAGGTCATTTTTTTCTAATTCAAGATAAAAGAATTAGATAAGCAGAAAATAAACTAGTCAAATAAAAAGTAAAAACAAATTGTCTGATGAAAAATAGTTTGGCTACAATTTCCTGGGAGGCACTAAAAGACAGACAGCTCATCAGAAACCTGGCAGACTCTCTGAGATAATATCCTCTGGGCCCAGTAAAGTGCACTACCCACTAAACTCCTACTGATCATCGAGGTGGTGGAAGTTGTAGCATTAAATATGGCTATGGTCCAGTAGTGAGGCAGATGAACAAGTCAGATGTTCCTAATCTCCACATTGGCACTGCCTCGTTTGACCTTAGATGACTTGTCTCTGGGCCTCACTTTACCGATTAGTAAAATGGGGGTCATGGAGCTGGCAGTAGTAATCAGAGTAATATAATATAGTAAAAAAAAAAAAAAAGGACTAGATTGGGAGTTAAGAAGATGTGGCCTCTAGCATTTACTGGCTGAGTGATCTTGGGTAAATCAATTCAACTTACTGATCCTCTGTGCTTCATGTATGAAATGGGAAAAATAATGCCTGACTGCTTTCCTTACAAAGTAGTTGTGAGAATTAGATAATATAAACTGTAAGTACTTAGATAATGATAAAGCAAAACTACTGGTTAAATATTATATAAATGAAACTGTTTTTCTTTGCAACTTAAACATTTTAAAGCATTTGTGATTTGGATCGTTTTTCTCTCCTGTTGACTTCCCAGCTGTGTAGGCATCCTTTAACTAAATGGAAATTCAGATGCTATCAGCATATCTAACTGAATAGTTTAATATTCCTTTTTAAATTCAGACTTAAGACATATCTTCCTGATTTGGTGGTGATAACAAGATACTAACCTATAAGCTTCTTCCAAAAAGGAGCAAGGAAGGAAATAAATATAGCAATAAAGAGTTAAGTTAAAAAAACCACACATAATAAACAGACATCGGTATGTCCAGAATAGATAATAAGATTGACACATTTTTAAGAAAGCCACAAAATATGGATGATTTAAATTATGGATCTATGAAGAGAAATACAATGAATCCTGTCTCAATGAAGGTATTTTTAGATGGAGAGGAGGACAGCTTCCTGTTCCACAAAGAGGTGATGCAATCCTGCCCTCTAACATTATCCACTGAGGTAGGATATCTGAAGGTGGAAGGACATTCAGAAGCTGATGACCACAGGCTAACTGACTGGGCCTGACAAGATAACACCAGAAATGGTTATGCTATTTGCTTAGATTAAATGGAATGTGACCTACATGTAGAAAATCTGGGGAAGGAAATGTGAAGAAACAACCTTGGTTATTTATGAAACTGCAAACTTTACCATTTAGTTTAAAAGACTTTACACTTATAAAGTAAACAGATAGGTCTTCCTTGTTATGCCCTGTCATACTAATTCTACTAAGGATCATCAGAGTGAGTTCAGTCTGGGAGAGGACCAAGAGACTAAATTTCAAGTTTATTTATTACACATCCAAGAATAATAAGGAAATTAAAGGAATGGAAAGTAAGAAAATTGATAGGAAAATGGAAATAAGAAAGATTCTAAATCAGATGACCCATGTTCTCTCTACAAGTTTAATTGTTTACATCTCTATGTACCACTGTTTATATTTCAGAGTAAAAATTATTTCTTGTTTCATTAAAGAAACTAAGAAACTATATATAAAAGAGGAAATCTAAAATATCAAATAACAATAAAGCTCATGTAACTGCTTGAGCAATTTTTCTTGTATGGATATAGAGAAGTCAGTACTAGTATGAGATTTAAATCACAGAACATCTGTGACAGTATACTATAGAGATACAATGTTGTTTCAAAGTGATACACTAACAATCTTTTGATAAAGTACACGATAAGAACTTATGCTTCAAATCTGATTTCATGTATATGATTATAAGAAAATTTAAAATAATACTTACCAGGTAAAATATTTAAATAGTTTCGATCAGTATTTTTAGTCTTATCATCACTTCCTCCATTTCGGTTTCCAGAATCTATTCGTAAGAGAATGGAACATGAAAGCACATCACAGCATATGAAAACACATTACTACTACTCCTCAAGCAATCACAACAGCAAACATTAACTAAGACTCTCTAGGTGCCAGGCATTCTGATGCATGCTTTACATGGATGGTCTCATTTAATTCTTACAAAATGCCTATAACCACAATCTTATGAGGTAACTACTTTTACTACTTCATTTATATATGAGGAAACAGAGGCTTAAATAGGTTAATTAACTTAGCCAAGAATGCACATGTAAATGGTGGAATGAGGTCTTTCTCCTTGAGCCTACATCCATACACAGATTCCAAATCCTATGATCTTAACCACCTTAGACTTGCCAATACCCTATTTTTCATCTGGGAGGTTCAAGGCACTAAGTTAATGACACATAAAATAAATTCATTAGATAGTTGTCACATGGCCATCTTTATTTTTAGAATCTGAGTCACTGTTTTTGATATAACTTGTTCTGAACTACAAACAAATGGGTAGGAGCACCAGGAATCATGTGTTACTTCTTAGCTGCCATTATATATAATTTATTTCAAACAGATATGTAAAACTGTTTCAAATGAGCATTTTTTTTTCAGATAGTCAATAGTTGCTCTTTGCAGAAGGCATGCTATTATTTAAAAGAATACATGATGGTAAAATAAGACCACAAGTGACCACACATTATTACGGTTGAATACTAATTATTTTACATACATACACATATTTTTAACAGAAATACACAAGAATTTTATAAGAACTCGATTAGAACTCAAAAAATGCAGAATAAATATTAGCATTCAAAGTAGCTCTCTTTAAGAAGCTGTATACTTATTCCAATTAAATATGAAACTATTTGGAATGGACTTCAGTATCCAAAAAATCACTTGAAAAGAGTCAGAACTTCAAATAAGTAAACTGCAAATATCAAGAGAACATTATGGTTTCAAGAAAGTTCTAAATAACTTAGTATTTTTACCTAGGGACTACTCTGATGAACTGATTTATAACACCGTGCCTTGTAAACACATATATTTTATAAATAGACAGAGGGAGGGAGAGGCACAAAGAGAAGGCTTTGTGTTGCCAGAATCCATATTTAATGTAATAGTTAGTTTCTCATACAGAGCCATGTAACTGATAGGCTCTGAATAAATATCTGATCATAGTACAGAAAACAAAAAACAATAAATAAGGACTCTAATTTATTCACATAGGGTATAAAAAAAACACCCTATTAAGTAAACATGAGAGAACAGTTCATATTCCGTTTCCATGGTTTTTTGTTTTTGTTTTTTTTGTTTTTAGAGAGAGGAAGGGGGAGGGGGGAGATAAAGAGAGAGAAAGAGAGAGAGAAACGTTGATGTGAAAGAGAAACATCGACAATTGTCCCAACCAGGGACTAAACCCACAACCTGGGTATGTGCTCTGATAGGGAATCCAATCTTCAACTTTGTGGTGTACAGGACAACACTCCAACCAACTGAGCCACACTGGCCAGGGCTCCTTTTTCATGTTTTAATGGTAATGCTTTGTAATACTAAGAAAATGGCTATCTTTCATTTTTATTAATTAATTAATTAATTAATTTATTTATTTATTTTATCCTCACCCAAGGATATTTTTGCATTTATCTTCAGATAGAGCGGGAAGAAGAGAGGGAGGAAGAGAGAGAGAGAAACATCGATGTGAGAGGGACACATTGACTGGTTGCCACCCACATGACCCCAACCAGGGCTGGGACAAACTGCAACCAAGGTATGTGCCCTTAGCGGGAATCGAACCCGGGTCTCTCCCGTCTGCAGGCCAATGCTCTAACCGCTGAGCCAAACCAGCCAGGGCTATCTTTCATTTCTTAAAAAATGTATATAAAATGTGTACAAAAAACAAACTGTTTTTGTGGGATTATAAAGATGCTAATGTAATAAACACAGTAAAGAAAACAATGGAATATCTTAGAATAAAATGGTACTTGCGTATCAGGATATAAATTAAATGTGTAGAACAAATATGTGGGCGTGCACAGGAAAGGAAAAGGCGGAGAAAGTATTTTCACAGAACTCCTCTGTAACGACATGATGGTCCCTTTAAGAAAGTTGTCTTTTACAAACCTACTTGTTTCACTGACTCACTTAAACCACAAAATAGTTGCTTGAACAAAAACAAAATAATACCATGATGTACACACATTGCCTTAACCGTATGTGGTTTAAAAACTTCCTGTCATTTACTGCACACTTGCTATCTCTCACAAATATACTTAGAATCCTCCTTCTCCCACACCTGTCATGATCTCAAGCTTCACGTTTTAGTCACTACTAAGAATAATATTAAAATGTTACTGATCACATCATTGCTAGTTTGAATGAGATGGAGGAAGGAGATGGTAGATGAATAAGAGGACATACTGAAATTTTCCAAATGGTCCTCTGTTAGGATAGTCTTGCATACCGACTTCCTAGTACTCAGCCTGGCTCTGTCATGCGTACCACACACTGCCATAGCAAAGCCACAGCTACCTACAGCGAGAATAGAAACTGGTAGAGCCGCTAGGGAGAGCAATTGCTAACACTATCAAAATTATAAACATATGTGTCCTTTGATTCCAAGAATTTCTCCTTAGGAATCTATGCTATAGATATGGTCATATATGCACAATAATATATGTGCAAGGTTATACATGCATTATGACCTATAATAGCAAAAACTTTGTAACAGATTAAATGTCTATCAATATGGAAATGATTAATAATGGGCTTCCCTGCCATGGACTGCTATGCCCCAGTAAAAAGGTATGAGGATGCTCTTTATGTATTGATATAAAATGATGTCCAAGAGAAATTATTCAGTGAAAAAAGCAGAATTACTCTGTAATTTGAGTCAGAGTTTATTCTTTTGCCTATGTGTTCCCTTAAGTGTCTGTATGTATACATAGAAATCTTCTGAAGAAAGATGCCATGAACTTTTTTCCATAGCTTTCCAATCATTTCCCAGTATATTTCTTAAATGGTTAAAAAAGATCTTCATATTGTGGCTAGATACAGAAAAAGCAGGACATAGTAATTTTTTTAAAAGAGCCAAAAACAATTCTTGCAATTGAATTCATGCTACCTAAGTGGATGAAAGATATAAAAAGTGTGTATTTTGTGCTATTTACTCCGCGACTTCAATGCCATCTGCAGTAACAATTATGTCCATTTTAGATATAGAACTTGGGTTGAAAGATCAGCAACTTTCCACTGAGTATCTATTTCAAATATAACTATAGAAGTGAAATTTAAGTTTTTGCTAAGGATCTTGAACAAAACCATGCCAGAGAGAGAGAGAGAGAGAGAGAGAGAGAGAGAGAGAACTAAGAATAGATTCTAGGCTCCTAAAGATCTTGAATTTTGTTAATTTCTTTCTTCCACCTCTCCACCAGTACAATTTTCTGTATTTCAGTGATGGCCCATATGCTATTAGAGGGGATAGGGACAGAAAATACTGAAAGAGAAATTTTAAAAAATTTGAGTTTTACTGACCATGTGATTCTTTCAGCTTACTCCTGCGCTGGGTTCTAGCATAAAGTACCACCTGCTGGACAACTTCTAGTTGCTCTTCAATTCGGGGAAAATGGAAGTCAGTGCATTCCTGGCAAACTGTGGCAAAATCTAAGGAACCCAAAACATGTCCAAACTTTAAAGGTGAACTACCAAATATATAGTATTTACTTACAGACAAGGAGATCTGGTGAAATAGGACATAAAATTAAGGTCTGATTTCTTATACTTGTCCTTTCAATAATTATGTCTTATGATGTTAGGGTATAGTAATTTACTCAAAAGAGTAAACAATTAATAGACAAGGAAATTTTAATGTAATTCCAAACCTTCTTTAAATAATAGATACTATGATCATAATCCAGTCCTAAAGAGTGCTAAAACAGGTAAGATGGTCCTTATATTTATGATAGCAAATAAACTCTATTTTCAAGCTTCTTTGAAATAGTCATACTTTTAAAACACTTTACATATTTAAAAATTTTTTAATAATCATAAAAAGTGAGATGTACTATAAGGGAAGGTATGAATTTTACCTAGCACATTTAAGAAATAGGTTATTGAAAAACCAAAAAAGGACAAATAGATGAATTAAAATTCACGGAGCCAGTATCTTTTTCTAAATTGAAAACTCACTTATATCTTGATTATTCTTTTTGAAACAAGGACCCTATAAGAGTGTGATTTACAAGATAATAGAATTTTAAGAAAAATTAAATATTCTAAAGCATGCTAAATTATGAAAGAAATCTAAAATAGCTGTGGGTGGGTATGTTTTGTTTGGTCTACTTGAACACTGGGGTGACCAAAATTTTTTTCAAGTTTTCCATCATTTAATTTCTTCCTTTGTGAGAATGGCATTTAAAGAAGAAATTTAATGAAATAAATATGCATAATGTTAACTTACCTCTTTTAATACCACTATATGAATTGATTCGATTATCTACTAGTAAAACCAGGCCACAGAGAGACGTGGAATAAAGTGACAGAGCTGTCTGGAGTCGATGGAGTTTTACACCACTTCGATGATTTCTCTTGTGCTTACAGAAATCCAGCATATCTGCTCTCAGTAATCTCAAATTATGCATGGTCTTCAACTGAGCTCCTGGGGGACACAGGCAACAACCCCAGAAAGATGCTTAGCTGCAAAAATCCAGTATAACAGGATGACAAGAATCCAGATAAATCTGTACCACAGATAATTAAAAATGGGCCCTGCAGTTTCCCATTTTAATAACTAGTACTATTTAGTCTTTCTGTTTGCAAAAAATAATATATAAGCTAAAACAGCAAACTTATAGCCAACAATCTATAGTCTTTCTTATACTTCGTAATTAAAAATAACAAAGGTATGTTTTACTTATATTTTACAAATTTTTCTTATACCAATAAAAAGTTTCATAAGTTATAATAAATTATGACTACAAAAAAATTAATATACTTACCTAAGTGAATGGTAAAACTTTCTTCTAATTTTCTCTGTTCCTCATAAATCCTTCCATTTGCTTCTACTGATTCTCTGAACTGACTTGGTTGAACTTTAATTTCTTCACTGAAATTAATAAAATTATTAATTTTTTGGCATGTTTGTCAAGAACTTTTTTTTTTTATCCTCACCCGAGACATTTTTGCATTTATCTTCAGATAGAGCAAGAGGGAGAGAGGAAGGAAGAGAGAGAGAGAGAAACATTGAAGTGAGAGAGACACATAGACTGGTTGCTACCCGCGGGGACGAACCAAGGTTATGTGCCCTTAGTGGGAACCAAATCCAGGACTCTCTGGTCCGCAGGCCAACGATCTAACTGCTGAGCCAAACTGGCCAGGGCTCAAGAACTTTTCTTTAAGAAAAAAAAGCTTTCTAATGAAATGACACAAAACTAACAGCTGAAAGTAGCACTTAATTTATTCCTAAACGTATCCTTAATCCGTGATGACAAGTAAGATTCCAAGTACCAAGAGGTTCTAAAATTCCTACTTGTTCTTTCATTTCCTCACAGTAAGTAATGTATATTATTTATTTTAAGTCACTACAATATTAATTCATATATTATCATTTAATATTTCTTAGTGGCCTAAGAGAATGATTAAAAGAAGTAAAGAAGAACTAACACCCATTCTCCACAAACTATTTCAAAAAATTCAAGAAGAAGGAAGACTTCCAAACTCGTTTTATGAGGCCAGCATAATTCTAATTCCAAAACCAGAGAAAGACACTACAAAGAAAGAAAACTACAGGCCAATATCCCTGATGAACATAGATGCCAAAATCCTGAACAAAATACTAGCAAATCGGATCCAGCAATACATCAAAAAAATTATTCACCATGACCAAGTGGGATTCATCCCAGGGATGCAAGGCTGGTACAATATTCGCAAATCAATAAATGTGATATACCACATAAACAAAATAAAAGATAAAAACCACATGATCATATCAATAGATGCTGAAAAAGCATTCGACAAAATCCAGCACCCATTTCTGATAAAAACTCTCAGCAATTTGGGAATAGAGGGATCATATCTTGATATAATAAAGGCCATATATGAAAGACCTACAGCCAACATCATACTCAATGGGCAAAAACTAAAAACATTTCCCTTAAGAACAGGAACAAGACAGGGATGCCCACTTTCGCCACTCTTATTTAACATAGTACTGGAAGTCTTAGCCACAGCAATCAGACGTGAAGAAAAAATAAAAGGAATCCAAATTGGAAAGGAGGAAGTGAAACTGTCATTATTTGCAGATGACATGATATTATACATAGAAAACCCTAAAGACTCCATAAAAAATCTACTAGACCTAATAAATGAATTTGGCAAAGCAGCAGGATACAAAATTAACGTCAAGAAATTAACAGCATTCTTACATACCAATGATGAACTCACAGAAACTAAAAAAAACAATCCCATTTACCATTGCGGCAAAAAAATTAAGATACCTAGGAATAAACTTAACCAAAGAAGTAAAGGACCTATTCACATAAAACTACAGGACATTGAAAAAAGAAATAGAGGAAGATATAAAAAAGTGGAAGCACATACTCTGTTCATGGATTGGAAGAATTAACATCATTAAAATGTCCATATTACCCAAAGCAATCTATAGATTCAATGCAATCCCCATCAAAATACCAGTGACATATTTCACAGAACTAGAACAAATACTCCAAAAGTTCATATGGAACCAAAAAAGACATCGAATAGCCACAGCAATCTTGAAAAAGAAGGACAAAGTAGGTGGGATCACAATACCAGATATCAGGTTATACTACAAAGCTACTATAATCAAAACAGCCTGGTACTGGCACAAGAACAGGCATATAGACCAGTGGAACAGAACAGAGAATCCGGAAATTGACCCAAGACATCATGCTCAATTAATATTTGACAAAGGTGGCAAGAGCATACAATGGAGCAAAGACAGCCTCTTTAATAAATGGTGTTGGGAAATTGGACAGCTACATGCAAAAAAATGAAACTAGACCATCAACTTACACCATACACAAGAATAAACTCAAAATGGGTAAAAGACTTAAATGTGACTCGTGAAACTATAAAAATCCTAGAAGAAAATGTAGGCAACAAAATTTCGGACATCATACGCAGCAGAATCTTCACTGATACATCACCTAAGGCAACAGAAACAAAGGAAAAAATGAACACATGGGACTACATCAAACTCAAAAGCTTCTGCACAGCAAAAGAAACAACCATCAAAACAGAAAGGGAACCCACTGTATGGGAAAGCATAATTGCCAATGATACATCAGATAAGGGGTTAATCTCCAAAATATATAGAGTGCTCATACAACTCAACAAAAGGAAGACAAAGAACCCAATTAAAAAATGGGCAGAGGAACTAAACAGACACCTCTCCGAACAGGACATACAAAGGGCCAAGAGACATATGAAGAAATGCTCAACATCACTAATCATCAGAGAGATGCAAATTAAAACAACAATGAGGTATCACCTCACAACTGTCAGAATGGCCGCCATCAACAAATCATCAAACAAAAAGTGTTGGTGAGGGTGTGGAGAAAAGAGGACTCTAGTACTCTGCTGGTGGGAATGCAGACTGGTGCAGCCACTATGGAAAACACTATGGTGTTATTTCAAAAAATTAAAAATTGAATTGCCATTTGACCCAGTGATCCCACTTCTAGGAATATACCCTAAGAAACCTGAAACACCAATCAGAAAGAATACATGTACCCCCATGTTCATAGCAGCACTATTTACGATAGCTAAGATCTGGAAACAGCCCAAGTGTCCATCAGGTGAACGGATAAAAAAGCTGTGGCACATATACACAATGGAGTACTATGCAGCTGTAAGAAAGAAAGATCTCTTATCCTTTGAGACGACATGGAGGGACCTGCAGAGTATTATCCTAAGCGAAACAAGCCAAGCAGAGAAAGACAAATACCACATGATCTCACTCATCTGTGGAATATAATAAACATAACAGTCTGGGGAACACGGTAGACCCAGAAATGTGAAAGTAGGGTACAGACTGACAACCCTCAGAAGAGGGGTTGGGGGGGAGGGAAGAGATAAACCACAGAACTTATACGCATGTATGCATAACTGATGGACGTGGACAACAAAGCTGGGGACGGGGTGGGGGGTTGGGGAGGAGGGTGTCAATGGGGAAAAAAGGAGAAACATCTGTAACAAAAATAAATTAAAAAAAAAAAAAGAAGTGATTATCTTATTACTTTAAAATGACATATTTAAAATACATATTCCTGCCCGGCTGGTGTGGCTCAGTGGTTGAGCATCGACCCATGTGCTAGGAGGTTGCCGGTTCAGTTGCCGGTCAAGGCACATGCCCAGGTTGTGGGCCAAATCACCAGTGGGGGGCATGCAGGAGGTGGCTAATCGATTTTCTCTCTCATCAATGTTTCTACCTCTCTCTCCTTCTCCCTTCCTCCTTCTCTCTTCCTCTCTCTCTAGAATCAGTAAAGGCAAAAAAAAATAATAAAAATAAAATACATATTCCCTATTAGGATTGGCTATAGGCAAAAACAGAACATAGGCAAAGTGATAGAAATGAAAGTTAAAAATTAAAAACATTAAATAAGAAATAATAGAAAAAGATGAAGTTAATTTTGATATTATTACATCCTTTTTTTTTTTTTTTTTTTTTACCATTTCCTGTCTCCCCCACCCCCACCAACGTTCTCCTCCCATTAAAGGACTTCTCTCTTTGCTTTACTCTGCTCCTGTATGTCCTGCGGAGGTTCCCATCGAGGTCCTGTAACTGTACAACTGTTCAATTCAAATTTCATGGTATATTTAAGATGATATAAGCCTATAATAGTCATCCATTCCCCTGACTACATTTTTGGGGTTAAACTAAGCAGTCTCATTAGTCTCACTGACTTTATTAGTGTATGGCAAATATAAACCTAAAGAAAAATTTATATCAATAAAATATCTCATCTTAGGATGCAAAAAGCCACATGAAAATGTTATTCCCACTCTAATAAGAAAAAGCCAAATAATATATAAAATCATTACTTTTCTGCAGCCTATCAGAGATGTGACGTAATCATGCAACCAAGTGAACTAAATTTTAAAGTGTGACACACCCTCCAAGGAGAGACAGGACACAATTTTCATTTTTGGCAGAGCATGGTAGAGATGTGTTGCTGTAATGTATGTGGGTAAGAGGAAATCAGCTAAAATTTTAACAAATTCTTAAAGGTCAAGTATAGGCTAGCATGTGAATTTAGAATAGCTATGCCCCCCAAGCACAAGGGGAGTTGCACGCATTTGCAAACTCTTCCATTGGCCTCCACTAGGTGCTTCGAAGAAAACATTGCAGGCAGTGCTGGAGATAAGAGCACCCCCTTGGTGGCGCAGGTAGGACTGCTGAGAATGCCCTAAGCCCAAGGCCAAGATATACAGGGCTCGCCCAAGACTGAAGCTGGGCAAAGACAACAGACACCTGTCTCCCACCCCCAACTATAAGCCAAGAACCAAGTAACAAACAACAACAGTCTATTGCTGAGAGGTTAAGCAACAGTATAGAGAGAGACCTCCTGCTGTGGCAGGGCCTGCAAAGACTACCAAAAGCTGGGGATGGAGCAGAATGACAGAGAAAAACCCTCTAGAACCCAAAGTCCCACTCTAAACACAAAGTGAAGATTGTGATGTACTGAAGAAACAAAAACCAGACTCAGCATGACCTTCACATTAATGGACTATTCATTTCTGGACATAAATATTATTTACCTCAGTCTCTTTGCTAATACGTACAATATCCAGCATTTAAAGAGAGAATGAGACTGACCCCAAAAGGCAAACAAACAAACAAACAAACAAAAACTTATTGTAAACAGATAAAGCAATCAACAAAAACAGACATAGATGACCCAGATTTGGGGACTAAAAGAAAGGAATTTTCAAATACTATAAATAAAATGCTAACAGATCTACTGTAAAACAACACACAAGGGCAGGTAAGAGATTTCAGCAAAGAATGAAAACAAATGGAAGTACTAGAAATAAAACATGATATCAGATCAATGGTAACAGATATCAATTCCTTTGATAGGCTCATCAGCAGATCAACAACTCATATTATGATGCCACCATTATCCTGATATCAAAACCAAATGAAGATCTTATTAGAAAAACAAAATTATAGACCAACATACATATAGATATATTTATTTATTATAGATATATTTATTATTTTATTTACATTTATATTATGACTTATAAGTTTAACTCTAAAACTTCTAGAAGAAAACAAAAGAAAATCTTTGTAATCTTGGATTAGGCAAAGATATTTTAGCTAAGATACAAACCATTTAATAATTGATAAATTGCATTCAATTGAAATGAAAAACTTTCCTCCTCAAAAGATACTATTAAGAAAATAAAAAGACAAGTTACAGAGTGAGAGAAAATATTTATAAAACACTTATCTGATGCTGAACTTGTATCTAGAATATATAAAGAACTCACACAACTCAATAATAAGAAAAAAACAGATATGGATGGAAGGAAGATTAGCATATCAAAAAATGTTAAACATTATAAGCTATGAGGGAAATGCTAAGTAAAAACACAATGAGACACTACTTCAAAACCTGCTAGAATGGCTAAATATCAATACCAAGTGTTAACAAGGACCTAGAGCATCTGGAACCCTCATATATTGATGGTGGGAATGGAAAAATGTAAGAAAATAGTCTGGCAGTTTCTTATAAAGTTAAACATTCATTCATTCATCCAGCAATCCCAGTAGGTATTTATATAAGAGGAATAAAAATATATGTATATAGAAAAACCTATTTATGAATGCTTACCGCACCTTTACTTATAATTGCCCAAATCTGGAAATATCGCAAATGTCCATTCCCAAGTGAATGAATAAACAAAGAATACTACTGAGCAATAAAAAGGAAAGAACCACTCATAAATAAAACAACATGAATGAATCTCAAAAGTATTATGCTAAGTGAAAGAAGCAAGAAACAAACTGCTACATATAGTTTGATTCCATTTATATGACATTCTAGAAAAATAAAAATTACAAGGGCAGAAATCAGATCAGATTGCCAGGAGCTAGGCAAGGGGAAAGAAGATTAAATATAAAGGTGCAAAAGGAAAAAGAAAGGTGTAAAAGGGAAATGCTGTATCCTGATTGCTGTGATGGTTTCATGACTAATTTAAGTGTATCAAAACTCATCAAAATGTAAACCTAAAACAGGTGCATTTTACTTTATGTAATTTCTCCTCCAATAGACCTTCTTTTAAAACAACAACAACAAAGCAATAATAAATGAATAAAAATAAAATACAACTTTTATCAGTCTCTCATAGCTCTATACAGGGAGGGGCAAAAGTAGGTTTACAGTGGTTCACATGAAAAATACAATAACAATACAAGAATGAAATCTGTGATTCATGTACTCCTAACTGTAAACCTACTTTTGCCCCACTTTGTACACAGTTGTGTTGAAAACAGAGTCCTGTTGCCCTAGAAAACCCCTATCAAAGTGGGAAAACTAAAAAGTCATAATAAAATATTTAGTTTTTAAAAGAAGTGGCAGCCAGTGGTCAATATTTACACAATGAAATTGATCTTATAGATTGAATATCTGTACTGTAATTACAGCAGCAAAGTGAGAGAGAATTTTTGCAGCAAGGGGTTTCCACAGCTTCCCTAACTAAATCAGTGACTTTCCAACCTTTTTTATTTTATTTATTTATTTATTTTTTACCACAACATACAGTATGTATTTTACATTTTGGCTTAATACACACATTCATTTACACAAAGTTTCATGCATGATACGCTCTGATATTTCCCCCTTATTCTACTGTATTCTGTTCCACTCCATTTCATTTTCTTGTTTTTTAAAGTCTGACTGGAAAGTCAAAGATCTTGAATGGTCCCTAGCAGACTGGAACCAGCAGTCTGAGAAACATCATTGTATATTATAGCATGCAGATGTTCCCAGTCCAGCTCCCCCCTTCCCTTTCATTGTATTCATCACTATTTTCATTTGAAATGAGAAGTATAATCAAATATGTTAGTGTCAATAATGTTATCCCATTTCTAATCATAAATATTATTTAAATATTTCTAAGGTGTTGTCTTGGGAAAAACAATAAGGCAATTGAAAGATTATGATACTTAGATAAGAGAGACAGATACCAGGTAAATAGTTTAATGATAATTTATCCATTAATATTTAGTATGTCTTATGTGCCAGTGTCAAGAGCTAGACACTTGACAAGGACTTAGGTATACAGTGGAAAAAACAGACATGGTTTTTGTCTGGAAGACAAGACTAACGGGGAGACTGATATTATACAAATAAAATGCTATTTCTAAATGTTTATAGTATTTACCAGCTACTGCTAGAAATAGGATTATTATACTGCACTAAGTATATTTCCAATTGAATATACTTTAGGATTTGAAAGAGGAAAGACATTCTCAAATATATGAATACACAGCCAGGAAATAACATAGGCACTGTCAAGCTCTAGCGTTATCTTTGAAACACAATGTACTTAGGCCATGAGGTACCATACAAGTTATAATTATGAAAAGTCCTCTACACTAGTTTTATGCCTTGTACATGCTTCTATTACTGCACATATCACTCTATACAGTATTGTTCTATTTACAGGTCAGTCTCTCTAAGATATAAGCTCCACATGGGCAGGTATCATATTTTTCTGCTTCGACAGTATTTAGCATTTAAGATGCATTCAACTAATGTTTATTGCACCGAAGGAAACCAATTTATTTTTTAATTTTTTAATTTTTGTTGTTAATCCTCACCCAAGGACATTTTTTCCATTGATTTTTTTAGAGAGAGTGGAAGGGAAGGGGGGAGGGGATGATGAGAGAGAGAGAAACATCGACGTGAGAGAGACACATCAATTGGTTGCCTCCTGCAAGGGCCCGGATCAGGGGCCAGAGGATGGAGCCTGCAATCTAGGTATGTGCCCTTGATCGGGAATCAAACCTGTGACCCTCTGGTGAGTGGGCCAATGCTCTAACCACTGAGCAACTCCAATTTAAAGAAACAAGAGATAGTACTTAGGGTACTTACGTATACACACCTAAGAGATTTATAAGGCTAAGTTCTAGAGGAGAAATCACTATTTTAAACCAACCAACTAATCCCTCTCCCAAATAATCCATATAAAATCTATAAAAACAAAATATTCTTTTAAGCATAAAATTATCTTGAAATTTCCTTGGTAACTTAAAAATATCTATAACTAAAACAGGTTCAATTTTACAATAAACATGAATTATTAATAATAATGAAATTTCATCTCATAAGAATAATACATGATTAATACCTGAGGGAGCTGTTGTTGGGGTTTTTTAGATCCTGATGAAGTTTTATCACCCATTCCTGATACTCTTGCTTTTGGATGGCAGTTGATTGTTTTAATTCATTTGACCATTTATTTTCTAAGTCCTAAAAAGAGGCAATATACCAACTACTTAATTTTTTTTTATGAAAATAAGTAAAAAAAAAAAAAAAAAGTAACTACATATCTAAAAGCCCTTGTACTTCACTTACTTGCTGGGATTCAAAATGCTGAGCAGCCAGCGAATTTACATCTTGATCTGTCAGCGATTTTCCCAACTCCTGCATCACTTTTTCCATTTCAATACCTTGTCTAAAACATAAATAAGATCAGATATTTTCATCAGAATTTTAAGGTATACAACCACTCCAGATTCACTGAACAATCTCTGAAAAGTAAAAATAAAATTTGTATTTTTTAGGAATATATCCAAGAATGGCAATTATGATACCCAGAAAGCACTATGAAGCCTTAGAAATGGAGATGTAGAAAGAATAAAGAATTTCATATAACATCAATAACGTCATTTGTGCAGCTAATTTTTTTGATTGATTGATTTGAGAGAGAGAGAGAGAGAGAGAGAGAGAAACATCAATTTGTTGTTCCACTTATTTATGCATTCACTAGTTGCTTCTTGTATGTGCTCTGACCGGAAATTGAACCTGCAACCTTGGAGTATCAAGATGATGCTCTAACCAACTGAGCTACCCATACAGGGCCTTGTGCAGCTACATTTTAATCTAAATTTAACCCAAAACGAAAGCAGTCAAAATCTAGGTCATCTTTCAATTTCCACGGCCAATGTTTAAAAGTCCAGATCCCTTTTCATCTGCAGATCTCCTCAAAAAAGATACTCTGCAATTCCCGCTTAAATACATTTTCTATTTATTTGTACATGAGTTAAAATAACTTCAATCTTTGCAAGTTAGTTTATATTATAACCAGAAGCTGCCAATTAGGTTCTCAGAATCAAACTGATATTAGGTCACAAGTTCCTTTACAGTCTGGGACATAAAAACTTCTGAAGATATGTTTTAGTCTTTCTTTCTTCATCTATCCAAGTAAATAATGTGCATAAATTAAAAAATGGTTTTCCCTACAGGAAAAATTGATCAATTGTATTATAAATTCAAATGGTTATTTATGAGGGATATGGGTAGTGGCTAGATGGGCATAAAGGAGCCTTTGGCAGTGCTTGAAATACTCTCTTTCTTGAGCTGGGTGATGATTAATACATGGGTGAACTTACTTTGTAAAAGTTTAGTGAGCTGCACACCTACAGTTTATTGCGTATTCTGTAATGTTATATTTTAATTAATTAGCTCATTAAAAATTTCAAATTAAAAAGTTATCTTCTAGTACAAATGTGTTAAAAAGTTTGTTCTAAAATATATTTCAAACAAACTTGGAAAGAATGAAACAGAATACAACTAAAAGAATTTCACATCATTCTAGTTAATTTAAGTAAATTGCTCTTAGAAGCAAGTTTATACTTCTTTATAACAAATGATCAAGATACATATGTATATGATAAATGAAACTCATTCATAAGTTAACATCTACACATTACTATATATACATTCCAGTATTAAATATTCAATATCATTTAGTTCCTATTTAATTCTAATGTAGGTTACCCCATTAACTTTTTAATAACCACTAGAAGTCAGGTGAAGATTATGCTGGCAAGTAAGATTTTAATTTAAAACAAATAACTGCTAAATATTTATAAATATAGCCTTCCATATGAATATATTAATATTTTACATTACACATGTTCCCTCTAGTGGATAAGAAATATCACTGCCATTTTTAAGTTATAAAAAATATCTTGAATCTGGTTTGCCAGAATTCGCAAATTTCCAGTGAGGAAAGAAAGACTAACAAATAAGAACTCAACAAATAAAATTTCATGAACATTTATTTTACCCTAAATGCATCAGAAACACAAGTAGCTAATGATATACAGTGTGGGGCAAAAGTAGGTTTACAGTTGTTCATATGGAAATAATACAATAATTAATAAATAATACAAGAAAAACTCTGTTTTGTGTACTCACAACTGTAAACCTACTTTTTCCCCACCGTGTATTAATAATACAGTAAATATTTTCTATGATTAAGACCAAAGGAAATTTTATTATATTTCAGATCAACTATGTATTGGCTCAGTATGTCAGGCATGACAATTCTGACAACCTATTGTTTTGAACACACTCTGGAAAGAAGATTATTATAACTGCATTAGTGCTGTGCTTAGAAACTGTCTTTTAAAGATGTAAAATGGAATTAAAATAAAAGGAGAAACAGGAAAATGTGTCACTTCTGTTCATGAATTGGATATATGAATTAAACACCAAAATTTTGGTGAAATTCCACAGATACCAGTGAACTCCAACTTACCTTAAATATACTGTTCACCTTTGCAACAAATATTATGTACCTTAAGAGGAACATAGCTTATTTTTCCTTTTTAAGCTAACAGTTTGAATATGTGAAAAATAAACTATACACTGTTTTAAAAATAAATGTATTCAAATATTGTTTATATTTTAGAAAAAATAAAAAATAAAACCCAAAGAAGTTTGGCCAAAGGACATTTTAAAAAATAACCAAAATAAACCCCTACTAAAAACTATTCCACGACAGAAAAAAAAAGTATAAAGTTCCAGTAAATGCAGAAAATTAGTAAGTCAATTCAGCTCCCCAAAAGGTAAACAGTCATAAAATACTGATGGCCACATCTGAAATTTTCTGGGAGGTGTAGTGAGCAGGCAGCAAGTGGGCCACAATTTGGAGTAGCTCACCAGCTGAATAAAAAGGACTCGTAAAGGCTACGGATAGATGGCCAAACTGGGAATTTTTTCATACACCTAAATAGGCAGAATGACTGTAGTCCCAGAAAAACTGAGATCCAAGAACAAATTCAAAATGAGTTATATTATTTGAGGCCCTGGCGTACCAAAGGAATGAAGTTCAATGGAAGGTAATTAACTAGTACTAGGTAACTATATTTTTAAAAATCTAATCTTTACATTCTTATTTTAAAAATATATTCACAATTTTATCGGCTACATAATAAAGAACTAGAAAAAAAAATCAAATGTTTTTCTCCCCCAAGGACACAGCTTCAACTATTTACCCAGTGGCAACTATCCATACTGCAGGTATTCCATCTAGAAAAAAATAAACTACTTCAAAACAGCTAACCAGCAAACCCAAACCCATAAAGAGTGACAAATGCTTCAAAACATCATGTTCTTCTTCACTCAGAGACAGTTCTAATATATTATTGGATATGAGAATAAAAGATCCAGAGGAGTAGAATTATTATGAAAATTTACAAATCTATGCAATAGGAGAATGCTTATCTGGTATACAAAAGACAGCAGCCACAGGAAAAATGATTAAATCCACATGCTATGATTTTTGTGTTTTAAGTTTTCTTTAACTATGACAATCCTCAAAATAATGCATTATTCTCATCTTGCTAGTCCCCAAATTTTCTAATTCAAAGCTAATGAAGGCCAGAAGCAAACCAGTACATCATTTTAAATTTACTTTGGGACTGATTTCAAAATATGTAATTTGTTCATAATATACTTTCACAACAGAATTTTACATCAGCAACACTAAAAAAATGATCTTAATGTCATGTATATCTAAAATCCTAAGTAAATGTTTTTAAGGTAATAAATATTATTAGAGCCAGCTAGATCAAAATGAATTATCTAGAAGTATATCCTGAATTATTACTACAATTATGGAATTACTAGGAAGCTGTCTGGAAAGTCATGCTTTAAAATAAATAATGCTAGCAATTTTTTACTTACTCTGAAGAAAAGAATGGATCATAAAAATACTGTTTGCATACTGTATTAAGTAATTTATACAAAATGAATTAAAAATCCAATAAAAATTTCTTGGAATAATACTAGCGTTTTTTTTTTTTTTTCCTGTAACATAAATAACCTTACAAAATGAACTGAGAGAGACTATGGACTTAGTCATGGCAAAGTTTTAAACAGGTTCTGAACAGGGAGGCAGTATGGCATAATGCTGAAGAGCTACTCAACTTATTTAAGCCTCAGCTCCCTCATCTGTACAACGGGTATAATAGTTGGGTTGTAGTAAGGATCAAATGAGACAGGGCATCTGTTATGAACTGCATGACTGCATCCCCTCCAAATTCATATGTTGAAACCCTAACCCCGCTGCAATGTGATGGTATTTGGAGGTAGGGCCTTTGGGGGTAATTAAGTTTAGAAAGGCCATGAAGTTGAAGTTCTCATAATGGAATCAGAGGAAGAGATGCTAGAGCTCGCTCTCTAGAAGAGACACGCTAGGAGCACACAGTGAGGAAAAGTCACGTGAGCACACATCAAGAAGGTACTGTTTATAAGCCAGGAGTGAGAAATAAATTTCTGTTGTTTGTGCTACTCAGTCTATGGTGTTTTGCTATAGCAGCCTGAACTGACTAAGACCGCAACCAAAGCACTTTGTACAGTGCCTGGAACAAGGCAAATCTTCAACAGAAGTACGCTATTCCTTTTATGAGAAGTAAGAATGTATAAAGTCACCATAATTTATTTAGGTAAATCACTTGAAAAGTTCTATACACCTACGAGGATTTCCCAGTTGAAATTACAGATTTAAACACACATGAAAATTAATTTCTAACATTAAAGACTTTTTTCTATTTTATTCTTTAATTTTATAAAAAATTTTTAAAAAGTTTGCAGGCCACCACATTTGACAATGTAACATTTAATTATGACAATGCAAGAGATTTGAAATACCTTTCTCGTAATTTTTTCAGCTCCACATCTCTTTCACCAATCAGTTCTGAGATACTAACAAAGTAATTATGTTCTAAATTTAGGAGTGTTTCGGAGGCAGGAGAATGGATTAGGTCATGGTACACATCTGCAAAATCTTCATCCCAGCTGGGCTCTTCAGGCCTTGCATGCTCTAATGTGGTCTACAAATGATACACAGACATTCTTAAAACATGACGTAGGATTGTTATTTAACACACTACTAGAAAAGTATGTATATTATGATTCCATTTTTGTACATCAGACAAGGACAGAAAGATCCTCTATTTATATATGTATGTGTATATATTGGTTATCTAGGATTATCTGAGTACACACACAAAAATGAAAAGATGTAAACTAAGTTGTTAATATGGGTGACCTAGAGGCAGGGATGGGTAGGGACTAATGTGAAAGAAGAGACAGGAAGTGTCCACAATAAAAACAAAGCAAAACAAAACTAAAAAACTAAGTATGCTATTATCCAATTTCTGTAAAATAACACATACATACACAAAAGGATGATCAACAAAATGCTAATGATGGCTATTTCAGGACAGTGGGATTGCTAATGACCTTTGCTTTCTTTATATTGTAATGTATAATATAATTTGCATGTGTTAATTACATAATCAGGAAAACTTCATTATTAAAAAATACATTGCTAAAAAATGTTTTGTAGGCTACATATTTTAAAAATGAGGTTACCTATGTGGTCCAAAGTGTGGTGATGCAATGATTTTGAAAACCCAATTCATGCATAGCATTTTATATCAAGTTACACATATGTAATTTTCTTATTTTGACCTTTTTCTAGTATTCTGCTTTCTTCTTAAAATGTAAGCATGCTTTTAGGTACATGAAAACAGCAGCTATCAAATGATAAAGGGACTGAGTAAACATTGATAAACAACAAAATAGGGATACCATCAGCACACACACAAATCCATCCTGGGAGGTACAGAGCCTGTCCCACAGACATGTGATGTCTTAACACATCAGACAGACACAGTGCTTTACAAGTGAGGAAACTGATGCTGAGAAGTCCCTTATCAAGGATCATACAATTTAATGGCAAAAGTGGAAATAACACAAAGATTTCAATGTATTTTCCATTATTTATCGTGGTAGACAAACAACTGTAAAAAAAAAAAAGAACTTGAATTATTCCCTTTTTTTATCAATGAAAATACGAACTGTAATCTATAACACAACTGAGAGTAATAATTTACTTTAAAAATAAAAGCAAATGGATAAATCACAAAAACAGGTATTTTGAACTTGGTCAATCAGGAGGGAAGAGTTTAAGATGACTAACTGAATCTACAACATGGATTCCATCTACTCTATGCCTCTGAAAATCTGAGACCACATTCTGATAGCTGCTCCAAATCTTTAGACCTGGCACTGCTCTAGGAATTATGACCAGCCCATGTGACTTAAACTCAGTTCACAATTCACTTCAGGCTCAGGCTAAATTTTGTAGGAAGGAGCCAGTGCAAGATCATAGGGATCTGCTTGGCTGTCCATAACACCAGACATGTGGTAACCCCATAGCCACGTCAGCTAACTATAATAATTTGCACCATCAATTGAAAACTCAGCCTAGAGCAAGCTTTCTGAATAGGTAGAAGCTACCTACATGAGAGGCACCGTTTAAATAGAGTTTTCTCTTGACCTAACTCCCCCCATTGCCTCAGGAGAGATGCTATTAAAAGGGGGATTGTGACAGTTGAGAGGAATGGGGTACTGAATAAAGGTCTGCTGAGAGAAAAGCATTCAATGTCCAGACTATTAGTTCTCCACCTCTACATTCTGCCATAAAGCTCAACTTCGAGGCTCATACCATTTGGCATCCCTTATCTTTAACAGCCATAGTTATTTAACAACCTACCTGTCACTCACCCTCATTCATTTAAAGCTTTGGCACTAAGTTCACACACTTCTCTGCCCCACATCCTGTCACTGACCTTGATCACTTGGATGTCCGTGTGGATAATCCATCCCATGCCTTGCCTTCTTATTTCCCTGAACTCCTTATCTTTAATAAGTCCTCCACTCCACCTAGTCACCCATTCTATATCATCACTAGGAACAACTCAACCTCAAAAATGCAAACATTCAGTCTCTGACTATAACCTCCAACCAAGATTTCTCATACAATTACTCCCAGGCAATTAGTTCTTCAACCTCATCAGGATCTCCACTTCATAGTCCCTTCTACTTTCTCATTTTTTATCTATCAGCCATTAGCTGACACCTAGCTTCCTTTTCTTCCCTATATAGCTTACATCCCATGGTCCAGCATTGAACCACTGTCTTGCCAAAATCTCAATTCCCTTGACTGATATTGTTTCTCTTGCCCACCTAACAAAACTCTAAATCTTACAGCCAGGCTGTAGAGAGCTGCAGCAGAAAAACTACAAAAACTCTGAAGTTTAGGGTGGCAGATTGGTGTGACACTAACCTTTCCCTTCAATGATGCCTTGGCAATCCCATCTTTCTTTTTCTTTTTTCTTTTTAAGATTTTTTAAATTGATTTTTAGAGAGAGAGGAAGGAATAGGGAGAGAGAGAGAAATATTGATGTGAGAGCGAAACATCGACCGGCTGCCTCCTGCACACCCCCTACCAGGGATCAAGCCTTCAACCCTGGCAATGCCCAACCAACTGAACCACATAGGCCAGGGAAGCAATCCTATCTTTCTCTGGTCAGTTCTTCTCTCAAACATCTAACTATCTCATCAGTCCCCGACCTCATCCAAAAACATGACCTGTCTTTATTAATTCTCGATGAAGTAGAATCAGTTAGAAAAAAATATCTTCAACTTCTGCTACCACAGTAGCAAAATTTTCTCAATTTATATCCACCTTTTTCTTCTTCCTTTCTGCTATAGTGAAAGAAATGTCCCTCCTCCCAGTAAAGACTAATTTTCTACTGAGTTCTGGATTCTATCCCTTCTAGTCTTCATCTCCACCATCCTAAAAGAAACAAACCTCTGACCCTGTGTTTCCATTTTAGAAGTGCCTCATCCTTCTTCTCTATATAGCCAAATTTCTTGAGTTATCTATATTAATTCTATTTCCATACTCCTGTACATTCTTAAAGTCACTGAAATCTAATATCTTCCCCCACCAATCCACTGAAACTGATCTTGCCACAGATAAGATTACTTGGTAAACCCCATGGATATTACTGAGTCTCTTCCTTGCTTGATCTTCTCTGCAGCATTTGACACTGTTGACTATTCCCTCCTTTTTGGTGCTTTTTTCTTAACTCTCATGAAACCATAATCTTTTGCTTTCCTTCTTCATCTTTGGCCAGTTCTGCTCTTTCCTTTGCAGGTTCTTCTTCCTCTGTTTATCCCTTAAGTGCTAGTGTCTGTTCATTTATTTACATTCACTCATCCATTTTTTTTTGCCATCCATCTGTCCCATCCATACAACACATACAAAGCTCTATTATTTGCAGGCACTCTGCTAGATACCAAACCTATAATTGAGAATAAAGTAGACATTTCCAGGTGGATAGACAAGTAGGAGATGCAAGTAAGATAATACATAATTATAATATAGGATGTTGTCAGGATTCTGTCCAGGTATCTAATCTTCTCATCTTACATCATCACCCTGCACAATTTCATTCATTCCATGACTTCAGAATTCATGTATGTGTAAATGACTTCCTCACCTATGTCTCCAGTCCAATCACCTTTTCTGAGTGCCAGGTCTATATTGCTAGATATTTATGAGATATCCTCACTTGGGTGTCTTACAGGCACCTCACATTCAATAAGTGTAAAACCGAAGCAATCACTTTTATACCAGAACTTGCCTCTCCTCAAATAAATGAAGCCACCATTCTACCATTTACCCACTAGTCCAAACCAGAAATCTGGGCCAAGTGATATTTTATCTTTTAAATCTCAGCTTAAATGGTACCTCCTTAGAGAAGAGTTCTCTAACCCATATCAATTAGGTTCTCACTTCCCATTTCTCCCCCTTCATAGTTCTCTATGTTGGCACCCTATTTATTTCCTTATAACATGTTTACAAGTATAAATTAGTCATGTGCTTGTTTATTAACTTTATTCTTCACTACCAGCACATGAGAACAAGGAGCAAATTCGTTCTGTTGATATATCCCTGATGTGTACGTAGCACAGGACCCACATGAAGTATTTGTTGAATAAGTAAATATACGAAAAAAATCATGTTATCTTCTTTTACCCCACTACCACTGTCTAGACTAAGATTTCATCATTTCTTCCCTATAGCTGTAACAGTCTTCTAACTTATTCCAAATTTCTCCCTTCCAAGATAGTTTTCACACTAATACACTGATCTTTCTGAAATGTAAATATGATCTTCTCAGTCCTCCGTTAAACTCCTTCAAAGCTGCTCATTACCTTCAACAAAGCTTAAGATAGCTTGTAAGACTCTTTCCTAGCCGTTCCGATCTTCTTTCAGTTTTTCTAATGTACCATGGGCTCTCTCACCTCCAGGTGTTTATATATGTTATACACTCTGCCTAGGATATTCTCTCTCCACTCCCCCACAATACACCTTTCCCCTACCTACTTTCAACTCATCTTTCAGGTCTCAACTAAATTTCTCTTTCCTTTGGGAAGTTTTCCCAAAGTTGGGAAATAGGTGTACCTATTTCTGGAATAGGTGTACCTCCTCTGTGCTCTCATAGCACTCTGCAGTCCCCCTCTCATAGCACTTAACACCCTCCACTGAATTTAATTTTAATGATCTGTCTCCCTGTGAACTGCAAACTCTGTGAAGGTGAGAACTGTGTCTATTTTGTTGTTCTATCCTGTGCCTAACACAGTATCTGATATATAACAGATGCTCAATACCCATTTGCTAAATGAATGAATACAAAGAGAACTAAGAAGGGAATAGTACTGAAATGAAAGATAGGGTACCACTAAAAATAAATAGCCAACTTCACAATTTTGTCAATGGTTCCTCTGTTTGCCTTTCCTTACCAACCCAAATTTACTTTTCATTATTAAAAAAACACACAAATCTAATATCATAGTAAAAGATACAGTAGTTAATAGAAAAAAACAGCATCAGTATATTTTTAGGGACTAGAAGCAGAAAAAGAAGGCAAGCAATAGATCCTCCGACAGTAGACAAGAAAAGGAGATACAGAGGAAAGGAGAATTACTGTACAAAGTAGGAATTTACAATCACACGCACTCTAGTAAACTATCAAGCACATCCATTACAGTCCAGCTCTGTCTAGCAGGGACAATGGTCCACTACAATGAAAATTCCTTATATAACAGCAACATATTCAGCACACCTCTGCAGTGATGGGACAGGCAGGCTTCCCTCTGTAGTAGTGCCTCATTGTATCATATAAAGGTATAATCACTTATATTTATAATGATGACCTGGGGTCAACAAGAAATTAGAACTGAATTTGATACGCCATGCTTAAGAAAGCAAGGAAATGTGTACCACATTTTAAAAAGATCTTCATCAAAAGGTAGTTAAGGTAAAAGTTTCATAATTTAAGTGTGTTACATCTGAAATATCTAGTAAATCCATTTATTGAAAATAGAGCTCATTCCCTCATAACCCTAGGTAACTGGTATTCCTATAAACATTCTGTTATTTCATCTATTAATGCTATTGTTTGTCTCAAGGTTACTGAAATGCTGTTTTCTCGTATGTTGCAGAGCTGCTTTAGCACTCTTCTATCTCATCTACTCCGTCTGCCTCCACTATTAGAGTCTGCTGCTAGTCATGCTTTGATTCTTCTAATCCCTCTATGCTGTAGCTTCTAATCTCTGCCAGCCCTTTTGTAATCTACTACAGAGTACCCATTTCCTTTTTAATTCTTTCCTTTTGGTCACTGATTCCCATGTTTCTTAAGCTTGTACTGTGCTGCTTGGCTTTTATCATTTTCATGGCCAGTGAGAGCCCAAATATATCCAGTAGGTATAGCTATAGCAATATTCTCAGTTATTTTCCTGACTGTCAATATTTCCTTTTTTATTATTAGAAATAGCTTCTTTGCTTTTTCTTTCCTTAATTCTTTCAGGATGAACAAGCTACTATAGTTCTAGAATCCTGGCATTGCTAGAAATCTGAACTCTACAAAACAAAGAGTGCTATGTACCTACTAAATTTGCATAGGGTAGAATGGAGTATTTGTTCAATTAATACTTATGATTTTAATTTGCTGTAATTCTGTACTCTTGTGATTAAATAAATTGGTAAGTATAAAGTGTTATTTTGTTACATAGATGTTACTATTGTTAGGATTACTAATCTGAAAGATAGCCAAATTCCTAGTTTTGGAATGGCTAAAGCACAAGGGAATAAGTAAAACCATATACTTTGTAACTATGGTAATTATTTTTTATCATAAGATAAAGAAGCATTTATTGACCTAGTATTCAGGAAGTTCTCTCTTTGGCTACCTAAAATCAGGGATAGGAGAGGTTCTACTTCCAGATTTTATATCAAAACAAGAACCTAAAGGAAAAACTTCTTTTGTCAAGAACTCTTTCTTGACCACTCCTTCTTCCCCCAACTTCTACATGATCGTACAGTATTTACCCTGATCCTAACACTGACTTGCACAGCGTTACAACAGTCTGTGGATTTCTTTATATCTTCCTGCTAGACTGTATGCTTCCTGAGGGCAAAGACATATCCTTAGCTATACACCCAACCCATTTTAGAGGTTAAAAAAAATAAGTATGTTCCACAGAATATGTGGGATATAATTATATTAAAAAAGCATTCATTGTTTATCTGAAATTCTAATTTAACTGGTGTCCTGTATTATTAATTATTAAATCCGGCAACCCTGTGCTGGTTAGAGATACAGAAGTAGCCTCTGGTTTTATAAAGGCATTACATAAAGTATTGAGTCTTAAGTACTTACCCTCATATAGAAAGTAAGCACTCAAGCATCAATATATATTGTATGCTATGGAACAAATGTTTGTAATTAGAGAAAAAAATGATTTTACACCTATTTCAGTATTATCTTAGCAATTTAAAAATCCTCATCAAAGTCCAGAATAGCCTTGAAATTTTCTTACCTCAGCATAAGCTTTGGCCCATGTACTTGCCAGCTGATGTAAATCTACTTCACCCGATTTCACAGCTTCCAGGGATGCTTCAGCCTCTCTGTCATAATCTCTGAGGGATTCTTCTTCTATAAACTGGCTCAGAGCTTCTTTTAAGTCTGTAATACGGTCAAGAAATGCCATCATTACCAAAATCCAGACATAAACGGGAAACATTTTACCTGACTAAGCATTCCAATGTGAAATTTTATTTTATCAAGCTTATACCCTTAATACAATGTCTAAATAAAATACAATGAACTTAGGGGATCATTTAACTAATTCACAACCATTTTTCTTTACTATTACAGGTTACTGCATGGAGAATGGTCAAAATTCTTAACTCTTATATATATAACTTTGATACTAATTTGAAATGTTAATTTCTTAAGCCTGATGTTTCAGTTTGAAACTGAGTATTTAAAATCACATATAGAAAAACTTCTACAGATTTTGAGGGTTTGGAGGTTACTATACTCAAATGAAAAAGTTTCCTATATATGTATTGTTACATTCTTTGAATTTGAGGAAATTGAATAATTAGTGTATTAAAACTGATTTAATTCAGATGCTCATTAATCCCAAATTTAGAGACAATACTTAGATACTGATATAATGGAAAGGGCACTGGGACAGAAGTCAGTATACTTGTGTTCTAGTCTTGTCTCTGTCCACCATGCTACATTAGATCAGTGGTTCTCAATCTTTAGCATGCATCAGAATACCCTGGAGGGCTTACTGAAATAGCTTGCTGAATGCTACCCCGAGAGTTTCTAATTCAGCAAGAATGGGGTGGGGCCTAAGAATGTGCAATTCTAACAAGTTTCCAGGTGATGCTATTGCTTCTGATCAGAAATCAGAAAATGACTTTTTGAGACCCACTGCCTTAGGCAAATAATTTAATCTTTTCATGTGCAGATTTCCTTATTTGTACAATGAGATTGTGCTAGAAAGTTTCTAGGTTCTCTAACTTTCTATGATCCAACACATTCTCAAATAAAAATTATTTCCCCATCTCTAGTACACTGCTGGTGGGAATGCAGACTGGTGTGGCCACTATGGAAAACAATATGGTGTTTCCTCAAAAAAGTAAAAAGTGAATTGCCATTTGACCCAGTGATCCCACTTCTAGGAATATACCCTAAGCAGCCTGATACACCAATCAGAAAGAATATATGTACCCCTATGTTCATAGCAGCACTATTTACAATTGCTATGATCTGGAAACAGTCCAAGTGTCTATGAATAGATGAGTGAATAAAAAAGCTGTGGTACATATACACAATGGAACACTATGCAGCTCTAAGAAAGAAAGATCTCTTATCCTTTGAGATGACATGGAGGGACCCGGAGAGTATTATGCTAAGCGAAATAAGCCAGTCAGAGAAAGACAAGTACCACATGATCTCACTTATTTGTGTAATATAATGAACAAAATAAGCTGATGAAAAAAATAGACCCAGAGACAAGAAGTAGGGTTCAGACTGACAAACCTCAGAGGAGGGGGGTGGAGGGAAGGGAAGAGATAAACCAAAGAACTTATATGCATGTATGGGTAACCAACGGACATAGACAACAATCTGTGAGGTGGATGGGGGGATCGGGAGGAGGGTGTCAATGAGGGGAAAAGGAGAAACATCTGTAACAAAAAAAATTAATTAATAAAATAAAAATAAATTATTTCCTCGTCTGTGAGATATAACACAGACTTTTAAAAATGGTTTAATACAGACGACCTTATGGAATTAACTTAGGTAAGAAAAATTATTCAGAAATTTATATTCCTTCTCTTCCATGACATCTCAGGAGTTGAGAACCAGATCATTAAAGGGGCAATGCATTTAGCAAAATAATTCTATAATATAATAAGTGATAGCTGAAACACCTTATGAATCCACCCAATTAAATTAAGAGGTTAAAAGTTCTACTCCAGCCCGGCCAGTGTGGCCTCAGTTGGTTGAGCTTCATTCCATGCACCAAGAGGTCGCTAGTTTAATTCCTGGTCAGGGCACATGCCTGGGGTTTGGACTTGATCCCGAGTAGGGGGTGTGCAGGAGGCAGCTGATCGATATTTCTTTCTCATTAATGTTTCTATCTCTCTGTTCCTCTCTCTCTAAAACTCAATTAAAAAATATTTTTGAAAAGTTCTACTCCAGACTTTGTCTAATTTTTCATTACATAATTTAATTTCTACACTAACCTCCCTTATCAACAACTACAAGGGTTATAGGAAAAAGCACTAAATAAAACAAAGGTCTGGGGAACCTCTTTATTCTTAAAAGCAATTAAACACTTTATATTTTATGGTTCTTTTCAATGCTTCTTAGTTTTATGCTTTCTAATATGAAACTTAATGACAAGAGACTCTAGAGCAGCGGTTCTCAACCTTCCTAATGCCGCGACCCTTTAATACAGTTCCTCATGTTGTGGTGACCCCCAACCATAAAATTATTTTCATTGCTACTTCATAACTGTAATTTTGCTACTGTTACGACTTAGGCGACCCCTGTGAAAGGTGTCGTTCGACTCCCAAAGGGGTCGCAACCCACAGGTTGAGAACCGCTGCTCTAGAAAGATAATAAAGTGGTATTAAAAAAACAGTCCTCACCTTTTTCTATAAAGCATGGCAAACTGTGCAGCAGCATCAGGCGTCCATGTAAATCAATGGCATTCTCTTGAACAGGAAATTTGAGGGGCACCCTCAGTTCTAAGCACTGACTTCCTATTTTGAATTTATACACAAATTCCCTCTCTTTGTTGCAGAATCTTTCTCTGTTTTTCTTCATCTTCTTTGGCAGGATATCTACAGAATTAACAAAAAAAGTAACAGGTTATAAGTCTATAAAAGGCATGATTTTAATTGCATGATTCTGAGCTAATAATTCTACTTTTTCCTACTTTTATCCTTGTGTTTCCATCTTCTGATGAAAATGAAGTGCTTTTTGAAATGAGAACAGTTTCTTTTAAGCTTTTTTAAAGAAAAAATATGCCCATAGAGTACTTTGCATTCCTAGGCAGGATTCTCAAGAACAGGAAAAAACATGGAGCAGAGAGGATTCTTAGGAAGAGATGCATAGTTGGGCACATAATAGAATTTATGAAACCGTTGGTGACTACAAAGTAAAAAAAAAAAAAAAAAAAAAAAAAAAAAAAGCAGATCAGCCCTGGCCAGTTTGGCTCAGCAGTTAAAGCATCGGCCCTCGGACAAGGGAGTCTCAGGTTCGATTCCAGTCAAGGACACGTACCTCTTGCGGTTTGGTCCCCGGCCCCAACCAGGGCCCTATGGGAGACAGCCAATCAATGTGTCTCTCTCACATTGATGTTTCTCTTTCTTTCTCTCTCTCCCTCCCACTCTATCTGAAGATAAATGGAAAAATATCCTCAGGTGAGGGTTAAAATAAAAAACAGATCAGGGAACAAGAAGTGATCTTGGAGCTCTTAGATGTTGTATGAGATCAGACTGGGGGTAGAGGGGAGGGGGACGGGTGTTGGAAAGATTTCCATGTGGGAAGAAGATACACAGAAAATAGAAAGTATAAAATACTCCACAAGGCAAACTGGATGCTGTTCAAAAAGAAGAAAATCTAGTCAAAAAGAGTAAGAATCAACATCCACTAAAAGTTTATTTGTCAGTCTCCTTCCCAGACTCACAGTCTCTAGGCTTTTCCTCATCAAATCAGTTCTTACACTATTCTGAGACAAAACAGAATATGACAGTGAAATCATACTAATCTTTCCAAAGTAGATACCCGATCTTGTTATTCATCTGCTTAAAACACTTAATAATATTCCATTGGTCTCAAGACAAAATTTAAACTCCTTAACCCAGTTTACAATGCCTCTGCTTATATCTCCAGGCTTTTTTTTTTTTTTTCCCCAGCACCAGCATCCCTCCTCCCCAAGACATAAATTTTCAAACTTTATTTTCCAGCCATACTCAACTCCTTTCAATACCAAACCTCTTTCCCCACTCCCAACCTTTCTGCATGCTTTTCCTTTGCCTAGAACACTCTTACTGCTCTTCTTTCCTTGGCTAAATATTTTTGGTAAATCATAACCATTAACTTTAGTTTCAATCGGTAAAACATTTAGACTTATTTCAACAAACAGATTCTTTAGTTCCCTCTTCCCATTTTTTTTTTTTTAAGTAGGGATGAAATCACAGAAACATTCCCCTGCAAAAATGGGATGGGAGGAGGAGGGCAAGACCGAACTCATACTGCCACGAGCGTGGAGATTCTGAGGGCGGGCTGTGGGGCTGCGAAGCTCCAGCCGAGTGAGGGGACAGCCCCTCTCTTAGGGGGTTTCGTTCCGAAGGGGCATCCTCGCTCTTGGTTCTGGACTCACCTCCCCAAGTTCCTAAGTCCGAGGGGTCCGCACTCTCCGAGCTGTCAAGAAGCCCCGGCTTAGGGAAACATCAGCTGACTTGCCGACTTGTTTTTACAGCCAGCAAATCCGCTTCGGCCGATTCGCTCACACCTTCCCTTTTCCTGGCACCCCGAATAAAACCCCTCGATCGAAGCGCTCCCTTCCTTGTTCCCCCATGTATCAATTTAGTCACTTAAAAAGCGTAAGAAGGTGTATTTCTACGGTTACTGTGTATTTCGGAGTCTGCACAAAAGCCACGGTCGTGGCGAAAGTGCAGAGGCAAAATACAAACTCGGCTCTGGCAGACCGGAAGCGGAAGAGCAATGTCCTGGGAAAGGAGTGAGCAGACTAGCTCTGCTCAGAACGCATGCGCATGCGGAAGGATGGCTGGTAATCATTGGAGGGCTGGTGGCAGGGGGCGGAGAGCTCCGGTGTCTGGATTTGGGCGGGAATTGAAACTGCCCGGTGCTGACAACAAGAACTTCATAGCTGCAAACATCCAGCCTCGAAGGGACCATGGTGCGGCCTGTGAGGTGAGTCGTTCCGGACATCCGGCGGGGATGGGGAGAAAGAGCAGGAAGACGCTGTAGGACAGGGGCCCATAGCACGGAGGGTAGGGTTGGTGGGGTGGGGCGGACAGTTGCTGGGAAACTCTCCAGCCCCCGCTGGGGTCCAGCCGTTCCCCAGAAGTATCCTCTTCTTCCATCTCCTTGCCTCCCTTCGCAGCTTTTGCCATCTCCTTTACCCACCCCATTCAGATAAGACCTTGTTATGCTACCATTCGAACAGCACTGGCATTTCACTGAGCTCCTACGTAAGTGGTATTTAATTTGTTCAACTCTGTAGTTCGTTGGTATAGCAGTTTAGGTAGCCCTGTTTTATCAACTTAAACTAGGCATAAAGGCCAATTTACCTGAGTCACAAAGCTAGTGAGTGGCAGGATAATACTCAAACCGAGTCACCGGACTCCAGATCCCATGTGCTTTCTGTTTTGCTATTTGAAACTATTCCTCTACTTAACAGTGGAGGCCTAGGGTCAGCCATTATTAAGTAAAATTATGAGATATATTTACTTCTATACATTATTGAACCAGGTGCAGGAGGTTACATTTTCAGTCATGGGGTGAGGTTAGGGGGCCAAAAATAAACATTGAAATGTGAGAGAGAGTGAGGAGGAAAGCCTTAGTTTAAATGAGGTAGTTAGGATGTGCCTCTCTGAAGAGATTATACAAGAGCTGAGGCATGAATGACAAAAAGGAAGTAGCCAATGAAAATCAGGGCAATACGGGTGGAGGGAACAAGACCCAAGGCCCTGAGCTTGACCATGTTGGAGGGACAGAAAGAAGGTCACTAAAGCTGTATAGCATTTGCAAGCAGTGGGGAGAAATGTAGAGGATTAGGTCAGAGAAATGGGTAGGGACCAGAGCAGGGAGGGCCTTGTAGGCTTTAGCAAGGAGTTTGGATTTTATTTTAAGTGCAATGGGAAGTCAGTAGAGTTTTAAATAGAGGAGAGAAATCTAATTTTGGTTTTATACAGTTGACTGACTACTGGTGGAGAATGAATGGGAGATCGGGTAACCAGAAGGGGAGCTGAAAAACCAGTTAGGAGGCTGTTATATCATTGGATACTGGTTTGGATTAGGGTGTTACCTGTGAACATGGAATGGGACCGATGAATTTGGGATGTATTTTGGAGGTACTGCTGACAGAACTTGCTGATGAAGTGGATGTGGAGTTAAGGGAAAAAGAATCATGGATGACTAGACAGTATGTTTGGCTTGAGCTACTGAAGGATGGATCTTTGCACTAACTGAGGTGGGGAAGACTAGGAAAAGGAACAGGTTCAGGAAGTGGGGGGAATCAAGAGTTTGTTTTGAACATGTTAAGTTTTCACATCCAAGTAGCGAAGACATAATCTTTTCATCTGGAATAGCATTTGTCAAAGTATGATTTGCAGACCCCTTCCGGTCCCTGAGACCCCTTCAGGAGGTCCAAGCTATTTTCATAATAATACTAAGTCATTACTTGCTGCTTTTCATTGCTCTGGCATTTGCTGGAATGGTGGTCAAATGGCTGGCGCCTTAGCACAAATCAAAGCAGTGGCACCAAACTGTAGCAGTTGTCATTGAATTCTTTACTGCTACACATTCAGAGTAAAAAAATAGATAGAAAATGGCAGTTTACTTAAGAAGGCTTGATGAAGCAGTAAGAATTACATCGTTATAGCTCAACCATTGAGCATACTTGTTTTAAGTGTTGATGTTATTTTACTGTTATTCGGTCTCAGAATTTCTAAAAGCGTTTCTATATTCAGCTCTCAAATTCTTTAATTCCAAAAAGTAAGAGAGTAACAAGAGTACGTGTCATTTTAATATTCTGTATGAGGAAATGAGAAGTATGCACAGAGCACTTCTACAATCGTTGTCTTCAGGAAAAACACTAGTGAGAGTGAGCTGTGAGCTGAACTAACCTCTTTTTCATAGAAAACCATTTTTACTTAAAACACAACTGACATATTAGGTTATTCACACTTGGGAATTTGTCAGAAGACAGAAATGAAAACTAGAATACCATTTCATTCAGTACCTAGAAGAAGGAGGAAGGAAATTATCTTTTTCACATTTGTGTAAATGAAAAATTTTTGTGTTGGTTATAGGAATAAGAAACCAGTCAATTACTCACAGTTTGAGGACTCCAATAGCGATGGTATGTAGAGATTCTTATTTTTGTTTTAAAGATTTGGACATTTATTTCCTCAGAAATGTTGAACATATTACCCAACTGCATATGAGGTATGTCTGGAAAATATAATTTTCTAAACATTTGGGATAATTATGCTAATAATTACACTGACAAGAATTATGTAGGTAAGTAATAAATGACAGGGACAGGTAAAGTAGTTCTTTGGGTCAAAACTCCTGTAAATCCATGTTTCTCAAAGTGAGATTTGACTCTTCACTTTGGAGGAGAGACGCTTTTTTTTTTTTGAGACACAAATGTATTACAGAATATGATGGGAAATGCCTATTAACTGTACAATCAAACAAGACCTTGAAGAAAGGTTAGGCTTAAGCTATAGACTATTTGGTTATATATTTACTTGTTTCTCCTATTAAGGCAACTTTGGTCAAAATATAGACACAGACAACAGTGTGGTGATAGAGGGAAATGGGGCTGGGGACTAGGTGGAGGTGGGCAAAGGGGGGTAAATGGGATGGAAAAAGACTTTACTTGGGGCGATGGGTGCACGACTCAGTGTACAGGTGATATTTGTTGAACTGTACACTTGAAGCCTGAATGGTTTTGCAAACCATTGTCATTCCAATAAAATTAATTAATAAAAAAAAGTTTGAGAAGTATGGGGTTAGATTACATTATACTTTGAAGCAGGTTTTGTATTTCTCAGACCACCAGAGCTTTTTGTGAGTCAAATACTTAGTAACTCTGAGGTTTGAAGGAATCTGTTTTGTTTTTGTTTTTTTGTCTTGGGCACAGCCTTAAGTGGGTCTTAGACTTAGGAGAAAATAATATAGAATATAATTTGTAGCTTTTTATCACCAAATATATACATTACCAGTTGTGCTCTAGACATTATAGGATAGGGGTGGGGGCAGGTCACAAGTTACTATATTCCTACGGGAGGAAGCATAATACAGCATATATTAATAAATGCTAAGGTATGTGATTAAGACTACATGTACCCTGAAAGTATGCATACATGTGTCATGTATGAGTTTAAAAGCTACAACAGCAGTTTTATGTTGAGTGTGAACAGAAATATATCAGCTTTTTAGTGAACTGGTTTTTGATAGATTGATATTTTAATAAATAAATTTCACTAAAACAAAATTAAACATGAGTGAGAATAAAAACAGTTTACCAAACAGTATTTTTTAAATTGTGGAAATTAAATAATTTGCTTAACCTTATAACTTGAACAGACACTATAAGGAATTTCAACTGCTAAGAAAATAATTTTATTTGTTTCTTACCTAGAAAAAGCAATTTTATATATTCTTTTGTTTTTGATTCACACATAAATAGATGATTTTGTTCCTGCTACTGGACCTTTAAATAAGAAATCCAGAACAACACCAAATGAGTTAAAACTAGAAAAACCAAAACCCAAATTGAAGAATGTCCAGAAAGAAGACATCCCATTACAAGAGAAAACTCCTAAAAAAAGGTGAGAGGTAAGAATGCAATAAATATATGACATTATATGTGTTAATTTAAAAGAGAAACAGATTCGAACTCTTGGTTTAAATGAAAACTTAAGCAGAGTCATTAAGTTTGATTTTATTTAGTGCCTGAAGGAGAACAGTGTTGTACCAATAATAGTCTTCTGGCTTTCTGACTTAAAAAAGAAATTCACAGCCCTAGCTGGGTGGGTCAGTAGGTTGGAGCATCGTCCCATACACCAAAAGGTTGCAGGTTCAATTCCCAATTCCCAGTCAGGGCACATACCTAGCTTGTGGGTTTGAGCCCTGGTCGGGTTACATACAGAAGGCAGCCAATTGATGTTTCGCTCACATGAATGTCTGTCTCTCTCTCTCTCTCCCTTCGTCTCTCTAAAAATCAATAAAACATATCCTTAGGTGAGGATTTAAAAAAAAAAAAGGAAATTCACAAACATGTAAGGAAATAACCATTTAAATGTTAAGAAAATTGTATTACAAAGTTTGAAAGTATAGCTTACTTTTATAGGACCCTGTACCTGTTTCTTAAGCCCTCAAGTCTTACAAGACTACTTTGTTAAAAATTATATTTGTAAGGACAGTTTTATAAAATTTAAAAATGTGTGTTTTTCAGCAGATAAAAGCTATTTTTCTTTATATTGTTAAGACTTGTTCAGCAGTGAGAAAATCCTATAGTTTCTAGATTATCCCTGGAATTCCATTAGTTAGTACCAAGAGAGAAGAGAGAGGGAGGAAGTCCTGAGAGGCCCCAAACTTGTAGTATGAAGAGAAGATGGGCAGAAGAGGAATAGTAACACATGGAACATGTGGCATGTGGTGGTTTACTGCTACAAGTATGAGAAAAGTTAATTAACAAAGAGAAATTTAGCCCATGTCATTCTCTTTACTTCCTCTCTCTCTCCCTGTATTGTTTGTTTTTGAGCTACTTGGACTACATTTTAAATGTAGTGAAAAAAAACAACTCACAAATAGGAGAAAATATTTGCAAATTACATAATTAATGAGAGATTTGTATCCAGAATATTTAAACAACTCTTACAACTCAACAATAAAAAGACTAATAACCTAGTTTTAAAAATGGGCAAAAGATTTGAGTAGATATTTCTCCAAAAAAGATACACAAATGGCCAATAAGCAGATGAAAAGGTGCTCAACATCCTTAGTTATCAGGTAAATGCAGATCAAAACCACAGTGAGATAATACTTCTCACCCACTAGTATAGCCATAATAAAAAAGACAGACAATAACAAGTGTCAAGGAGGATGTAGAGAAATTAGAACTCTCATGCATTGCTGCTGGGAATGTAAAATGGTACACCTACATTGGAAGACAGAGTAACAGTTCCTAAAAATGTTAAACACAGAGTTATTATATGACCCAGCCTAGGCATATACCCAAGAGAAATGAAAACCTATGCTTGCACAAAAACCTATACGTGAATGTAGCATCATTAGTCATAATAACTAAAACATAGAGGCAATCTAAATGTCTATCAACCAATGAAAAGATAATGTGATATATCCATACAGTGGAATGCTATTTAGCAACAACAAAAAATGAAGAACTAATATATACTACAGCATGGATGAACCTTGAAAATGTTCTGCTCATGGAAAGAAGCCAGGTACAAAAGCCACATATATTATGATTCCATTAATACAAAGTGTCCAGAATAGACAAGTCCATAAGAACAGAAAGTAGGTTAGTGGTTGCCAGATGCTGGATAGCAGTAAATGGGGAGTGAATACTAATGGATACAGGGTTTCTTTTTTGGGGTGATAAAAAAGTTGTGATGGTTTCACAACTCAGTGAACATACTGAAAACTACTGAATTGTACACTTTAAAAGGATGAATTTTATGCTATGTGAATTATATCTCAATAAAATTGTTATTATTATTTTTTTTTAATCCTCACTCGAGGACACTTTCTGCATTTATCTTCAGATAGAGTGGGAGGGAGAGAGGGAAGAAGAGAGAGAGAAACATCGATGTGAGAGAGACATACCGAGTGGTCGCCACCCACACGATCCCAACCGGGGCCAGGGACAAACTGCAACCGAGGTACGTGCCCTTAGCGGGAACCGAACCTGGGACTCTCTGGTCCACGGGCCGACGCTCTAACTGCTGAGCCAAACCGGCCAGGGCTCAATAAAACTGTTATTTAAAAAAATAATAAATCCTTCAAGGTATATCTTACTATTTCTTCCTTTATACAACCATTCCTTATCTGTTTTTTATTTCTCTTCCTCTTACACACCATAGCACTTTTCACCACCTTGGATAGGAGAAATAATAATCTGCTTATATGAGGTAATAATAAGTATGTCTTATTTTTCACTCTCCTCTTTAATTGCAGACTCCTTAATGGTACAGTAAACCCTTGATTTTGCGGAGCTCGATTTAATAGACTTCTAATTTAATGGACAAAATTTCCGGTCCATAGGTCATAATTTTAAAATACTTTTAACCAAGATTTGCTTATAATTAAATTAACAGGTTATTTTTTTTGTTATTAATTCACTGTTATTTTTAACAAATTTTAGCGAATAGATCATATGTTGGAAAAAGCACTGTAGTAATTTCACCAACATAAATAAATATTACATATCTACAACTAGAGTATACATATTTAAATCCAAGAGTCACTGCTCGTAAACAATGTTCAGTAAGTGATTAGCACGTGATCACACCACCTCACTTGGTAATTGGTTGTGTTGTCATGTGGTGTAACTTTCTAAAGCAATTTTAACTTGTGCTTGCTGTTGTTCCCATGTGCACTAAGCCACACCCCAGCCTTGTGCATCTGTTTACTCGCAGTGACTGGTGAATGCAACATTTACTAGACCTATTCAGTATAAATTTAAAATGACTGTAATACATATAGAAAACTTTTCTGTGAAATTAAACTTTTCATACATCCTCATTTTTAATTACACAGACATGTCTACATAAGTAAAAACAGGTAAACTCACTAATTTTTCAACATACACATTCGAAAAACCTACTTTATTATATAATGGACTTTCACCCAAATTAGTCCGTTGTATTGAGGTTTTACCGTACTTTTGTGTCCTATCTAGTGTGGTGCCTCATACACAGTAAGTACTTGGTAAAATATGTGTTAAAGTCTAGATTGGCACAAACAAATGGAAACATTTTTAAAATTAAATATAAGACCTAACGTAGCTATCTGAGGAGGTGTGGGTGAGGTCAAGGAAGATTCTAAGTGGAAGTGATGTTTGAGCCAAGTCTTTATTCTAGGCTGAGCAGGTGAAACTGGTAGGAAGGACAGACAGTGGAAGGAAACAGTAAGTGAACAGCACATGCTGCTCCTGTTTCAAATCTCTTACACTAGATAGAACATGACATTGTGACATTTTAGAAGTCATCCTTAAAGGTCCATTATGATCGTGATTATTGTTTAAAAACATTTTTGTGAGGTCAGCAACTCTTAAGTAGTAATTCAAGAAAATCTCAAGTTTTTCTGTTTAATTGAGATTGATCATTTTAAAAACTCATTATTATTTATGTATCTACTCTAGGATAGCTTTAGATGACAAGCTCTACCAGAGAGACTTAGAAGTCGCACTAGCATTATCAGCGAAGGAACTTCCAACAGTCACCATTGATGTGGAGTCTCAAGGTAAAGGTAACTTTATTTTCTATATATTTATCTCTATAACCTTCTTATTGCTTTTGTAATCATTTCTTTGGATGAGCCTTCACAGAGGAAAGAGTAAAATTTTAATACTTTGGACTGTAAGTAGTGCAATTTGCAGAGGGTATAATTGGATTCAATTGTTTATTCTGTTGCATAAATCGAATACATACATACATACATACAAACATCTCTCCTTAACACCCAAAGTAAACTTGAGGACATGGACTCTGAGTTCGGATGTTCAAATTACATATATGTATACAGTAAAAATTTCATTTTTTGATGAAATGATCTATACAATCCTAACAATCTACCTCCTTTCTCTCAAAATTGAAATGACCTAATGATGGTGGTTTTTATTATTTACAAAGGTTAAAGGTATTAATTTGGTTAGCAAGCTCAGAAGACTTAATGGATCTATGGTTTCTGGATTTCTCTGGATTTTCCTCCTTTGATTTTTCTGACAACTGCAGCAGATGGCAATGCTGATATTCCAAAGAGGCAGAAATCATTATTGCTGGAAGAGACATTCAAACTTCTAAAATGCTTTTTGGATTAATTTGTTCTGGCTTAACTTCCTTTATGTTGGAGAACATTTTTAGCCTATTAGCTGATGTAAGGGTATAGATTTTTAAATCAGTATTGCTTCCTATTTTGTTTATTAGGGGGCTTTTAGTAATCAGGAATCAAAGAAACTTAAAAAATGAATTGTCATATATCTAAAATTGAGAAAGTGAAATTGATCTCTCAACTATAAGAGACTGTAGAATTTCC
The DNA here is from genome assembly GCA_030848825.1 of Tadarida brasiliensis. Classification (NCBI taxonomy): domain Eukaryota; kingdom Metazoa; phylum Chordata; class Mammalia; order Chiroptera; family Molossidae; genus Tadarida; species Tadarida brasiliensis. Next base: position 100,164,747 of record CM061263.1, read on the forward strand.
TTGGAAGTACCACTTCTCATAGAAAAATATACTTTATAGCACTGGGATTAACAGTGCCAATTATCATGACTTAAAGTTCTCTTAAAATACTTCAGATCATTTTAAGGTTATTTAAATGATTGAAGAGTTTTTATGCTAGTGAAAACATGGATCTGCCTACACAGAAATAAAAGTTAATATTTATGAACTGTTTCCTACGTACTGGGCACTACAATAAGCAGTTTTCACATGTGATTGGCATTTATCCCACACAATAACCGCATTTAATAACCACACTATTTTTATTTCCATATTATAGTTGAGGAAATTAAGTCTTAGAGAGGATAAGCAACTTTTCTATGGTCATATAGCCAGTTTAAGTGAACTTAAATCTGATGAACTCACTTTGACTTCAGAGCCCAAACTCCTAACACTATGCTAGCCTCTACAAGTAAACTGCTAGTTTGAGTTTGGATCATTTATATGTATCTGGATACTGTTACAGTTAGCACTAATCTTCCTACTTCTAGACATTGGTTGATTAAGGAACATCTGTTTTTTCTTACTTCTTCCTTATATTTAGGCAGTGAAAAACGTGGCAATGGTGAAACAGAAACAATGGATAAGTTTCCCCGTATCTCCAATTGCAGTGTAGCCAGTGATTATTTAGGTAAGTTTTTTATAGTACTAATAATATTTATTTATTACAACAACGCTATTTTTCTGACTTGTAAATTCCTGAAACAGTAGCTAGAACTGATACTGTTAAAATTAGCTAGTTATTAATAACAGGAAAAGGAGCAAAGGAGAGGCCAAATATTATAGGCATGTTATTTGGACATCTTTACCAGAAAGCTAAAGATTTACACTCCCCAGGGAGCCACCGATTTATTTCCTGCAGATTGCTGGGGGAAAGGGACTGGACAAGGAGGAGAATGGGTGCTCCCACAGTAAGTCAGGGTGACGTCGGGAAGGTACTTGCCTGTCATTCACACCTAGGAACAGGCCGTTGGCCAGAATGGGCATGGCTACTACAGGGGTGCGAAATTTAGGATATTTAATCCTCTGAACAAAGGAGTTCACGCTCTTGTGCTCTTGGTTCCTCTTATGCTCTTGGGACTCTCCTTGCTCAGGGTGTGCTCTCCTGTATTCACCCACATAGTCCATGGCCATGTGGACCCTCCTACACACAATGGACTAATGGACTGCTGTTAGCCTGATGCTGAACTGGACCTGGTTCCAACATGGAAAGAAAACTCTGGACACTGGCTTTGCTTCTAGCGCTACTGAAACCCCAGCTACACTTCTATGATTTGACTAATGGAAATAGGACTTTGGAAACCCAGAATATAATTTCACAAAAATAAAACTTTCTACCATATCTCATCCTCTCACGGGAGCCTCCGAAAATGCATATTCCAGTGGTACCACAAGAACTCCCATTCCCACCCTCTTCTCTGATAACAGAACCAAGGTCTTTAATTTTGTCAAGGTTCTCGTCATCATCTGTTTTGGTTTTCTTCTCTTTTACTTGTAGACACAATTTCTTCCCTGGTGAAGGGTCAAGAGTACCCTTTGATAGCAGCTGACCACTGAAGAAAGGGGCTGTATCTTCCCAGCTCCAGTTTGAAAATTCTGGGGGAAAGATTCTCTGATTGTGGGTGTTGGACTTATTCTTAAACCAGACTGTGTCTCCAGGAGACAGATGTATTATGATTGGCCCAGATTGGGCTGTGTGGTGTAATTCTAGAAGCAAGGGAAGGATGAAGCTGGGCAAATGAAAAACAGATGTAATAGGAGTCTACTCTCTGTTCTTTAAATATTACCTGTTACAAAAAATTTTCTGTTGATTTTTATGCCTGCCCTGAAGATTTAGATAAAATTACTGAGGAAGATGATTTTCCCAGTGCTCCAGGGAGGAGAAAAGCAGCATCCAAAGCTGTGGTACAGCAGAGGAAGATTCTCTTGGAAGGCAGTGATGGCGACAGTGCTAATGACTCTGAACCAGACTTTGCAACTGGTGAGTTACATCCTACCTCAAAATTGATTCCATGGAAATTACGTAAAATGTTCTTACAGACCATTAATGTATGCAAAGCGCTGTGCTAAATCCAAACTTGAGGAACACACAGGACAGTGGGATTCAGCTGTGGCATTTGGGGAAAATGTTTTATCTAGAGGCGATCTAAAGCCATGCCTTAAAACATGAGTAGCAGGCTAAAGGGGTAAAATAGCACTTCTGACTGATAAGCACGAACAATGGGATAGGCAAGTTCACATTCAAGGGTTCAGTGCCACCTGCAGGGAAGAATGTCGTAGAAGAGGCTCAAGAGGCAGGCAGGCACTAAATCATGGAGCCCTCGGGCCCATTCCAGGAAATGTAGACTTGTTTCTGTAAGTAGTAGAAATTTATGAAATATTTTGGATGGAAGTGATATGAAATTATATTTCATTGCGAGAGTTGTTTTCAGACTCATTCAGAAATTAGGGAAAACAGGAAGCATAGTGACCTAGACAGTACATCATGATGTATTAACTAAAAATTAAAATGAGTAGTTTCATAAGTTTATTCCAAATCAGATGCTATGGTTTGATAGATTTTAATATGCTATCAACAAACAATAACAGATTTGTTAATCAACATTTATTACACAAATATTTGAATACTACCTATTATGTGCACTATATTGTAGACATTAGGGATACAGCAGTGAAAAAAACAGATCCCTTAAGAAGCTTAAATTTGAGTGAGGAGAACACAGACAATAATCAAATATGGTAAGTTTTCACTTAAAGAGAAATGATGTATAACGAAACCAATTTTACCATAGGCTAACTGGTATAAACAAGAGTTAAGTTCTTGCAGCATCTCAACATTATAACAAAAACAACGTTGAACGAAACAATGCTGAACAAAAATGATGTTATTTGAGGAACTGCTGTACACGATGTGTCAAATGCAATCGTAGAAGAGCTATGAAGAAGAGGAAGGCAGGGTAGAGCCCAGAAATCTGCCTTTTAAACCAATTCATGCCCCTCCACATGGCAGGTGATCCAAGGGTAGGTGCTCTGTGGATCTTACTTTGGGAAACACTAATATAAGTGGAGCACCAAAAAGTGGGAGCCAGTGAAAGAAAATACCCTCAAGAAGCATAGCAGAGCATGGACTAAATGCTTCCTAACTTAAGGTTACTTAATACAAAAAAACCCCCAACATAATCAAAATACCTCTTTGGCAGTTTCAGTGTCCTTTCCAGGGATAATAATTGTAGCACTCCCAGAATGTCATTATTATTATTTGATGCACGCCTGTCAGAAAAAGCAGTACAATGGTCCCTCGCCACTTCACGCTTCGATGTTCGACGTTGGCGGCTTCACTCTATAGTATAGTATTTGAAAAAACCACGATAGAGTGAAGCCGCAAACGTCGAAGTGCAAAGTGGCAAGGGACGACTGTAAATAAAGAATCCTACTTCGCGGAAATTCATTTATCATGGTAGAGTCTGGAACGGATTAACTGCGATAAACGAGGGCTGACTGTAAACAATTCTGAAGTTATAAATTGCAAGACTACTTAGCACACTAAAAAAATTAATAAAGGACCAAAATGTTTGCTCTGTATGTGGAAGTGAAATCACTTGCTTTGCTTGTTGGGTTTTTGGAATTTGTGAGTTATGTTTCTAGAGGATGATAGAGATTTAAAAAGAGTACCATTGTGTTATTTGCATTCCAACTTCAGATAATCTCTCATGAACCATTTTATACTAGTAAGTTTTTATGGAAATCCTGATTTGGATAGTGACTTTAAAATTGCTCCTGAACTCTTAAAAGTAAATGGTAAGGACTTGAATAGACATTTCTCCAAAGATGATACACAAGTGGCCAAAAAAGCATATGAAAAGAGGCTCAATATCACTAATCAGCAGAGAAATACAAATCAAGGCCACAATGAGATTTCACTTCACAACTCATTAGGATGTTAAAAAACAGAAAATAGCAAGTGTTGGTGAGGATGTGGAGAAATTAGAATCCTTGTGTGCTGTTGGTGGGAATGTAAAATGAAGCAACCACTATGGGAAATAGTATGGTAGATACTCAAAAAATAAAAAATAGAACTACTATATGATCTAGCATTTCCACTTCTGGGTATGTATCTAAAAGATCTGAAATATCTGAAAGCAGGGTTGCAGATATTTGCATACCTATCTCAGAATTATTAACAAAAGCCCAGAGGTGGAAGGAACCCAAATATCCATTGATGATTAACTCAAAATGTGGTATATACAGACAATGGAATATTATTCAGCCTTAAAAAAGAAGGAAATCCTGCCACATACTCCACCTTGGATGTACCTTAAGGACACTATGTTAAGTGAAATAAGCCAATCACAAAAGACAAATACTATGATTCCACTTATATGAGGTATCTAAAATATCAAATTCATAGAAACAGAAAGTAGAATGGTGGTTAGTAGAGACTGGAGGGAGGGGGAATGGGGAGTTGTTTAATGGGTACTGAAAGGTCTGGAGGGCTGCTGCACAAAAAATGTGAATATATGTACTTAACACTGCTGATCTGTACACTTAAAAATGGTTAGGTTAGTAAATTTTATGTTACAGATTTTTTACCACAATTAAAAAAATTTTTTAAAGGAAATAATCAGTTAAAAAAGTAAATGGCCCTGGCTGGTTTGGCTCAGCGGTTAGAGCGTCGGCCTGCGGTCCAGAGAGACCCGGGTTCGGTTCCCGCTAGGGGCATGTACCTCGGTTGCAGTTTGTCCCTGGCCCTGGTTGGTCGTGCGGGTGGCAGCCACTCGATGTGTCCCTTTCACGTCGATGTTTCTCTCTCTCTCTCTCTCTTCCTCTCTCTCCCTCCCACTCTATCTGAACAAAAAATGAAAAAATGTCCTCAGGTGAGGATAAAAAAAAAAAGTAAATGGCTTGGTTCCAGGTTGTTTTCTTACTCAATTCTGCATAAGCAAATATTTTTTGGATGAAATATGAGCCGTAGTTTTGAGAGAATAGATTTTTGAGTTCCATACAGTTGAACAGTGATTTAAGATACAGAAAACATGAAAAGTAGAAAAGAAAACGTTTGTTGAGCTATGAGTGCTTCTGAAGTTATGCTAGATATGAGGACTGCAAAGAATATTTCTAACTGAAAGTTATTATTCTTTAGACAGATTCAAGTAGTTGTTTGAGGAAAATGTGGTTGTCAAATGGTGATTATACTGTCAATTCTGATCATGAGGGTTGTTATAACTGTAATTCGGACATTAATCACAATGGGAAGCCATCGTGGTAAATATGATTTGTTAATTAATGGAATGTTTGAATTATTGGATGTTAGACTAGTTAAGACATTGGAAGAAAATTATGCTAGTAGTTTATGTAATAATAGACATTTTAAAATTCTTGGGTTAAAAAAAAGATGGCTGCGGGCAGGACTGGAGTGAGGGTGAGTGTGTGAGTGTGAGCGAGTGTGAGAGAGAGTGAGTGGATGTGAGTGTGGAGGAGCAACCTCGAGCAGTGCAGAAACATAAGGCAGAGAGTTCTGGTGCAGTGGACGGGGAGCACCTGGCTACTGTGATAAGTGGGTCTTCTCTGGGAGGAGGCAGCAAGGAGAGGCTATGGCTGAGTGACCGGAGTCCACCAGTGTGCCTTGCACCATCTGACCAGTGGACCCTGCTGTGTCAACGCAGACCAGCGCACAGTAGCAGCACTGTCAATGTACCTGCTTGTGAAAGCAGCAACTGGCTGGGAGCAGAGCACCATCCCCCACAGCAGTAGCAGTAGTGCCAGCTCGAGAGCAGAGCACTATCCCCCATAGCAGCAGCAGTAGTGCCACCTTGGCAGCCAAGCACCATACCCTGTAGCAGCAGCAGTAGCACCAGCATTAGAGCAGAGCAACACCCTCAACAGCAGTAGCCTGATCAGACCCGAGCACCACCCCCAGCAGCAGTAGCACCATCTTGGGAGCCCAGCACCTTCTCCCACAGCAGCAGTGACTGGGCGGGAGTGGACGCCCACCCCCAACAGCAGCTGAGGCTTGGGAACAGACGTCCATCCCCAGGCAGCAGCAGTACAGATGGGCAGCTGAGACCCATCCCCAGCAGCATTAGCAGAGGCTGATCAGGAGTGGTGCCCCAGCCCAAGCAGCAGCAAGGCTCAGGCAACCGAGACCCGCCCCTGACAACTGCAGTAACGGATTTGTAGTGGAGCCCCTCCCCCAGCAGCAGGAAAGTCCCAGGAGCTGAGCATCCTCAGCCCCCAACAGCAATAGAGGATTGGGAGCTTAGAGCACCCCCTGGCAACAGCAGCAGCAGTAGCAGCACAAACCAGGAGCTGACACTCGCCCCTAGCAGCATTAGCAGTGACTGATCAGGAGGTGAGCCCCACCAGGCAGCAGCACACTCCAGCAGCACATCAGCTGGACCTGTGCACCCCAGCAGCACCTACCACGACAGACCAATACAAGCCGCCAGTTGTCAGTCCCCCAGGACCCACAGCAGGCAAGAGGCGCCACGCACCAAAACAGTCTGGGAGGCACAGCAGCCTTATTTGATACACACTGACCTGCCTACACATCCCAACATCCCTCACCAGGCCTGGAACTACCAGAGTGCTAAAATGGTGAGACAAAGAAACAACACCCAAATGAAAGAAAAAGAAGAATCACCAGAAAAGGAACTACATGAAATGGAAGAAAGCAATTTGTCAGATAAAGAATTCAAGCAATGATTTTAAGGGCGCTCAAACAATTTAGTGAAAACGATAAGCAACTTATTGAGAATTATAAAGAGCTCAACAGGAACTACATCAGCATAAAAAAAAGAGGTAGAAGCTATGAATAAAAATCAGGTGGAAGTAAAGAATGACATAGCTGATATGAAAAATACCTTAGAAGGATTCAATAGTAGATTAGAAGAAGCTGAAGACCAAATCAGTGAGTTAGAAGACAAGGTAGAAAAAAACACCCAAATAGAGCCGCAAATGGGAAAAAAATTAAAAAGCAGGAGGAGAGTTTAAGGAGCTTTGGGACAATATGAAATGTAAAAACATTTACATCATAGGGCTACCAGAAGGCAAAGAATTGGAGAAAGGAATAGAGAACCTGTTTGAAGAAATAATGACAGAAAACTTACCTAATTTGGTAAAGGAAAAAGTCACACAAGTCCAGGAAACACAGAGAGTCCCAAGCAAGATGAATCCAAAAAGACCCACAGCTAGACACATCATAATTAAAATGGCAAACATTAAAGACAAAGAAAAAATCTTAAAGGAAGCAAGAGAGAGACAGAAAGTTAACTACAAAGGAGCTCCCATTAGACTGTCAGCTGATTTCTCAACAGAAACACTGAGGGCCAGAAGGGAGTGGCAGGAAGTATACAAATGAAAGGCAAGGGTCTGAATCCAAGACTACTCTATCCAACAAGGCTATCATTCAAAATTGATGGTGAAATAAAGAGCTTCACATACAAAAAAAAGCTAAAGGAATTTACCACCACCAAACCAGCACTGCAAGAAATGCTAAAGGGACTGTTGTAAGAAGACGAAGAAATAGAGACAGAGAGAAAGAGAGGAACACAGGCATAACATAAAAAGGCAACTAAAATAAAAATGGCAACTATCACCTATTCTCCTTAAATTATTCCCAAAAATTCAATAATAACCTTAAATATAAATGCTCAAATGCTCCTATCAGAAGAAATAGGGTAGCTGATTGGATAACCCATATATATGCTGACTACAAGAGACCCACCTCACAACAAAAGACTCACACAGGATGAAAATGAAGGGATAGAAAAAAAGTTCCAGGGAAATGGAAATGAAAAAAAAAGCTGGTGTAGCAATACTCATATCTGATAAGATAGACTTCAAAGTGAGGGCCATAATAAAAGACAAAGAAGGTCACTACATAATATTAAAGGGATCAATCCAACAGGAGGATGTAACCCTGGTAAACATATATGCACCGAATATAGGAGCACCAAAATATATTTAAAAACTTCTGGAGGACCTCAAGGGAGAGATCGATAGCAATATAATCATAGTGGGTGACTTCAACACCCCACTGACACCACTGGATAGATCTTCTAGACAAAAAATTAACAAGGAAACAATCCTTAAATGACGAACTAGGTCAGTTGGACTTAATTGATATTTACAGAACATTTTACTCCAAAGCTCCAGAATATACGTTCTTCTCAAGTGCACACAGGACATTCTCAAAGATAGACCACATGTTAGGACACAAAGCAAGTCTCTGTAAATTCGAGACGATTGGAATCATACAAGCATCTTCTCAGATCACAATGGCATGAAACTAGAAATCAATTACAATAAAAACACTCAAAAACATTCAAACACATGGAGGCTAAATAGCATGTTATTAAACAATGAATGGGTTACCAATGAGATCAAGAAAGAAATAAAAAAATTCCTGGAAACTAATGAAAATGAACACACAACAATTCAAAATCTATGGGACACAGCAAAAGCAGTCCCGAGAGGGAAGTTCATAGCAATACAGGCCTACCTCAAGAAAGAAGAAAAATTTCTAATAAACTATCTAACCCAACAACTTAAAGATTTAGAAAGAGAACAAAAAGAAAAACCCAGAGTTAGTAGAAGGAAGGAAATAATAAAAATCAGAGCAGAAATAAATGACATAGAGACTAAAAAAAAAAAAAAAAAATACAAAAGATTAATGAAACCAAGAGCTGGTTCTTTGAAAAGATAAATAAGATTGATCAACCTTTAGCTAGACTCACCAAGAAACAAATAGAGAGAACCCAGATTAATAAAATCAGAAACGAAAGAGATGAAGTAACAACGGACACCACAGAAATACAAAGGATTGCAAGAACATACTATAAATAATTACATGCCAACAAATTCGACAACCTAGGCGAAATGGACAAATTCTTAGAATCATATACTATTCCAAAACTCAACTGGGAAGAGTCAGAAAACCTAAACAGACCAGTAACAATTAAGGAAATAGAAGAAGTAATCAATAAAATCCCAGCAAACAAAAACCTTGGTCCGGATGGCTACACAGGGGAGTTTTACCAAACATTCAAAGAAGAACTATCACCTATTCTCCTCAAACTATTCCAAAAAATTCAAAAGGAAGGAAGACTTCCAAGCTCTTTTTATGAGGCCAGCATAATCCTAATCCCAAAACCAGATAAAGACACTACAAAGAAAGAAAATTACAGACCAATATCCCTGAGGATCATAGATGCCAAAGTCCTCAACAAAATCTTAGCAAATCGAATCTAGCAATATATTTAAAAAATTATACACCACGACCAAGTGGGATTTATCCCAGGGATGCAAAGCTGGTACAATATTCGCAAACCAATAAATGTGATACACCACATAAACAAAATGACAGATAAAAATCATATGATTGTATCAATAGACACTGAAAAAGCATTTGACAAAATCCAGCATCCATTTTTGATAAGAACTCTCAGCAAAGTGGGAATACAAGGATCATATCTCAACATAATTAAGGCCATTTATGACAAACCTGCAGATAAATTCATACTCAATGGGCAAAAACTAAAAACATTTCCTTTAAGAACAGGAACAAGACAGGGATGTCCACTTTCGCCACTGTTATTTAACATAGTGCTGGAACTCTTAGCCACAGCAATCAGACCAGAAGAAAAAATAAAAGGGATCCAAATTGGGAAGGAAAAAGTAAAACTGTCATTATTCGCAGATGACATGATATTGTACATAGAAAATCCTAAAGACTCCATCAAAAAACTACTAGATTTAATAAATGAATTCAGCAAAGTAGCAGGATACAAAATCAACATCCAGAAATCATTTGTCATTTTTATACACCAGTAATGAACACACAGAAAGAGAAACTAAAAAATCAATCCCATTTGTCATTGCAACAAAAAAAACTAAGATACCTAGGAATAAACTTAACCAAAGAAGTAAAGGACCTGTTCATGGAAAACTATAGGACATTGAAAAAAGAAATAGAGGAAGATATAAAAAAGTGGCAGCATATACCTTATTCATGGATTGGAAGAATTAGCATCATTAAAATGTCCATACTAACCAAAACAATCTATAGATTCAATGCAATCCCCATTAAAATACCAATGACATATTTCACGGAACTAGAACAAACACTACAAAAGTTTATATGGAACCAAAAAAGACCCTGAATAGCCACAGCAATCTTGAAAAAGAAGAACAAAGTAGGAGGGATCACAATACCGGATATCAGGTTATACTACAAAGCCACTGTAATCAAAACAGCCTGGTACTGGCACAAGAATAGGCATATAGATCAATGGAACAGAACAGAGAACCCAGAAATTGACCCAAGACATTATGCTCAATTAATATTTGACAGAGATGGCAAGAGCATACATTGGAGTAAAGACAGCCTTTTTAATAAATGGTATTGGGAAAATCGGACAGCTACATGCAAAAAAATGAAGCTAGACCACCAACTTACACCATACACAAGAATAAACTTAAAATAGTTAAAAGACTTAAATGTGACTCGTGAATCCATAAAAATCCTAGAAGAAAATGTAGGCAACAAAATTTCAGACATCACACGCAGCAGAATTTTCACTGATACAACGCCTAAGGCAAGAGGAAGAAAGGAAAAAATTAATACATAGGGCTACATCAAACTAAAAAGTTTCTGCACAGCAAAAGAAACAATCATCAAAATGGAAAGGGAACCCACTATATGGGAGAGCATAATTGCCAATGATACATCAGATAAGGGGTTAATTTCCAAAATATATAGAGTACTCATACAACTCAACAAAAGGAAGACAAAGAATCCAATTAAAAAATGGGTAGAGGGCCCTGGCCGGTTTGGCTCAGCAGTTAGAGCGTTGGCCTGCGGACCAAAGAGTCACGAGTTCGTCCAGTCAAGGGCACGTACTTTGGTTGCAGTTCGTCCCTGGCCCTGGTTGAGGTTGTGCAGGAGGCAACCAATTGGTGTGTCCCTCTCACGTCAATATTTCTCTCTCTCTCCCTCTCTCTCCCTCCCTCCCACTCTATCTGAAGATAAATAGAAAAATATCCTAGGGTGAGGGTTTAAAAAAAAAAAATGGGCAGAGGACCTAAATAGATACCTCTCTGAACAGGACATGCAAATGGCCAAGAGACATATGAAAAAAATACTCAGCATCACTAATCATCAGAGGGATGCAAATTAAAACGACTAGAGGTATCACCTCACACCTACCAGAATGGCTGCCATCAACAAATCATCAAACAACAAGTGCTGGTGAGGGTGTGGAGAAAAGAGGACTCTAGTACACTGCTGGTGGGAATGCAGACTGGTGCGGCCACTATGGAAAACAATATGGTGTTTCTTCAAAAAAGTAAAAAGTGAACTGCCATTTGACCCAGTGATCCCACTTCTAGAAATATATCCTAAGAAGCCTGAAACGCCCATCAGAAAGAATATATGTACCCCTATATTCATAGCAGCACTATTTATAATTGCTAAGATCTGGAAACAGCATCAATAGATGAGTGGATAAAAAAGCTGTGGTACATATACATAATGGAACACTATGCAGCCGTAAGAAAGAGAGATCTTTTATCCTTTGAGACGACATAGAGGGACCTGGAGAGTATTATGTTAAGTGAAGTAAGGCAGTCAGAGAAAGACAAGTACCACATGATCTCACTTATTTGTGTAATATAATGAACAAAATAAGTTGATGAACAAAATAGACCCAGAGACATAGAAGTAGGGTTCAGACTGACAAACCTCAGAGGAGGGGGGGTGGGGGGAAGGGAAGAAATAAACCAAAGAACTTATATGCATGTATGGGTAACCAATAGACATAGACAACAATCTGTGAGGTGGATGGTGGGATCGGGAGGATGGTGTCAATGAGGGAAAAAGGAGAAACATCTGTAACAAAAATAAATTAATTAAATAAATAAAAAGTAAAAGAAAATTTCTTGGGTTCTGTTTTGCAAGATGCCGAAGTTCTGACCTTCTGGCATCACTTGTAGACTAAAATGACTGCTTCTTCTCTAGATCTTTGAGAGCTGATTTGTTCCCCCCCCCCCCCCCCCCGTTCCATTTTTGTGGTTTCTACTACACTACAAGTATGGCTCTTCTCCCTATAACAAGACAAGTGGTCCAGCCCTGAGGAGCAGTCCTTCAACCCTAACAGGGAGCTCGCTCATTAGCTGAGGGGGTGATAACTGCCACCTGGCCTGTGCTGTGGATATGCAAACTAAGCTTCAAGCAAAATGTTTTCATTGCCTCTAACTTTCTGACTCCTCTTCTGTCCCCCAACCCAAGAATGCAAAAGCCTTACACTGTCTTGTAAACCTTCTTAATCTACTCCAGCCAAGTCTGCTTTACCTTAAATTGAAATGCAAACACATTCCTCCTTGCTTAGTGTACTTTAAGTTGCAATTCAATCAGTTTATTTTCATTCACCCTAAACCCAGAATGACTAACAACTCCCTAACCCACTCAGAGTTGATTTTATTATATTTGAATTTGCAACTGGTATCATTTCAGACAACCTGAAGGGGTTTTTTCTTTAGGGGACATGTCAGAGTTTCCCCCCTGATTGGCTCACCCTCGATGAGAAGAGAAAGGGTCATCTGTGACCTTCAGTTGTAAAAGAAAAGTGAAAATTGCAGCAAACACAAGACTTTTCTTAAGGACATCTAATAATCCCCAGAATCTCTAACCTCAGTGTTTGGGCCTTCTAGATTTTCTAACCCAGTATGCTAATGACTTGGGAATCTGGGTGCTCCATCTTCCCACTTCCAAATTATTTAACTGCTTTCTCAATTGACTGATGAAGATCAGTTGGACTTCATCTTTGGATAAGCTTGCTCAGTAGAGAAACTCAGCTCCTACCCTTTACCCTCTCAAGCCAAGAAAAGAACACATGCAATACCAGAACTGTTGGATACATAAGCGTGTTGTCCTCCTAGATCTGATAGTCTAAACTTTTGGAGAAACTTCACTACTTGCCATCCCCACAACCTAGATCCACTTGGGACTCCAGAAATAATTACTTGATTTTGAAGGTACTATTTATAATAACCTTTATGTCATCTGCTGGCCTGATACGGCTAATTCTATATAACGGTAATCATTATGTGAATATGTGGGTTGATTACTCTTTATCTTTTAAAAAAATTATATTTGTGTGGAAAGAATGATAGAATAAGGAAATTGTAATTTGAAGATCATAATAATCATCATTAATTTAGGCAAAGATCGTCAGTGGAAGGCTGATGAGGATCTTTACAATGAAGAATTCAGGCTGGCCTCAACTGAACCGATGAAGAGTGGGACAACCACACATTATGTGCTTTCTGATATGATATAATACGAAGTACAGGGCATCACCTATGAAGTGTATTCTTACCGAAAAAATAATAATAAGGTGAGCCTGATTCTAATTGAGTCCTGAGAAAATTCCAGCTCACAGAAAATGCAAGAATAAATTAAATGAAACCATGAGGAAGAAAATAGACAAATCCAGAATGTGGGACATTTTATAGGACAACTGATTTGGTTACTTGAACAAGTCAAAGATGTGGGGGGGGGGGGTAAGGGAGGGGATATTGCTCTATATTAAAAGTGATTAATATGAACTGGATAGAAGATGGTACCAAGAAACTATTATTAACATTGCCAGATATGATAATTACATTGTTGTTGTTTTTTAAAGTCCATGATTTTTAGAGGTTCATTCTGAAGTATATAGCAGTGTAATGACATGATGCTTCAGATTTAAACTCCAAGAAGGAAAAGGATGAGAAAAGAGGAAGGAAAGGGAGATAGATGAAACAAATGCACCAAAATATTGAGGATTGCTGAAGTTTGTTATTATCTACTGTTGCGTAGGTTTGAGATTTTTCATATATATTGTTATGTTTCACATAAGTATATTTCATATAAATAGGTAGGTAGATATTATATATGGTGGGCATAGCAGTGATTGTCTCTGAGTGGTGAGGTTAGGGAGGGGGCCGTCTTTTTCCTTGTGCGGTGTCCATCTTCTGCAGTAAGCATGTACTGCTTAACTATCAGGTATCCTCCACACATTTTCCCAGGGTAACTGTGCCTACTTACCATTACGTCACTGGCTTATATCATCCCTTGCAGTACAGAGAAGAGTTTGTGGGAAGTTAGAGGTGTGTCCCAAATGAACTCAAAGAGCATTATCTGTTACAGTTGTTGGGGAATGGTTAGTCTCCTCAGTTCCCAATGTGTTTCTCTTCTGGAATGTTGAAGTTTATGTGATTAAGGGAAGGTGTACTGTTTTTAATACCATCGAGGTTGTCATTTCGAAAGAGTAGCCAATGTTATACCCTACCATTGTTTCCAAAAGTAACTGAGTTAAACTGGTAGACTCGGAAGTAAAAATTACTAATGGGAATTCTATTTTGCTTGCTGTATGCCAGATGTTATTGCACGTTTTACCTTTATTAACTCATTTAGTCCACACAACAACCCTGCGATGTAGGTTTTATGGTTATCCCCACCTTATCCATAGGAAACAGGCTCAGTGCACTTAGTGAGCAACCTGTCTGAGGTCATGACATATAGGCGGTGGGGCCAGGATTCAAACCCAGCAACCACGTTCTCCATAACTGCAGTGTTTCACATGGGAAATGGCTTAACACAAAGGTACGCAAGACTCGGGTGCAGAGGCTGTACATAAAGTCAAGGCCAGAGAAGCCTCACTTTTTATAACAAAGATGAAGCATCTAATCTTTTGTTTTAGGTGAAGATTCTGAGGAGGATTCTGATTTTAGTGAAAGTGAAGATGATGATGAAGACTTCACTATGAGAAAAAGTAAAGAAATTAAAAAGAAAGACGTGAAGGTTAAATCCCCAGTTGAAAAGAAAGAGAAGAAACCTAAATCCAAATGTACTGCATTAGGTAAGTTTAGTTCAAAACACTTCACTTTATGCACGATTGCAGTTTGTCCCCGGCCCCGGTTGGGGTCGTGTGGGTGGCAACCACTCGATGTGTCTCTCTTGCATCGATGTTTCTCTCTCTCTCTTCCTCCCTCACTCCCTCCCACTCTATCTGAAGATAAATGCAAAAATGTCCTCAGGTGAGGATAAAAAAAATAAAAAACACTTCACTTTATAAAAAATATATATTTGGCTCATTTAGTGGGTTTTTCGTATCTTTGCCTTTGTTCTCCTTAAAAGTTTGCCAGTGTTCATTTCTAGGTGAAATACGTAGAAGAAAGCAGGGTGGCGTGGGGGAGGAAGAACAGCAGACGAGCACTGAGCCCCACTCCTATCTAGCACTTCCTGGGTGTTGCCTCCCTTTAGCACCGACAGCCACCCTCTGAGATAGCTGTTATCACCTGCATTCTGCAGTGAGAAAACTGAGGCTCAGAGACGTTAAATAATTTGTTATAATTCTTATAACTAATAAGTGAGGGGCTAGGATCTGCACCCAGGTTTGTCCATTCAGGGCCTAAACACTATCCACTGGACTACACTTTCTCCTGGCAATTCAACAGGCAACTCTGCGTGATTCTGACTTCTTGCTTTCATTCTTGATTCCTCTCTGATTTGAGAACCCTTTTGCCACATGATTACGGGCTTTTTGTTTTTTCTAAACAAATTCCATTAGAAACCATTTTTTATAATAGAACGCTTGCAATTTGTGACAATTTCAAAATGGAATACTTGTTTCTTTTGTAAAAGAAGTTAGAATATAACTTAACTTCCATTAACCTGATTTGTTTTACTGGTTAATATATGTATTTTATGTCTTACTTGCTTAATATAAATGCTTTTTGAAACTAAAATTTCCATTGTTCAGACTCCACTTACTAATGGTGGGGGTTGCTCTTGCCTTAAATAGCATGGTGTTGAGTACTTGCTACAAAATAAGAATTAAATACCGATTGAGTCATATTCCTCTCTCCACTGTATTCTGAATTAATGAGGTTTTAATTATTGTTTTTCTTAAATTGACAAATTGATCTGGTTTTCAGAAATTACATTTCAAATGTATGGGTTTTAGAGATAAAGCCGTGTACTAGTCTTCAATTGCTGCTATAAAGAATCACCACAAACTTAATGGCTTAAACACCACAATGTATTATTTTACAGTTCTGTAGATCACAAGTTCAAAAGGGTTCTCCCTGAGCTGAAATCAAGCTTTCAGCAGAGCTGTGTTCCTTTGAGGAGGCTTGAGGGGAGAATCCATGTCTGCCCTTCCAGCTTCTAGAGGCCACCTCGGTCTTTGACTAGATGAGCACTTCCATCGTCAGAGCCAGCAATGGCAGGGACTTCCTCACATCGCACCGCATGGCTCGCACTCTCTCTCCCCTGCTTCTCACCTTCACTTACAAAGACCCTTTGAGAACACTGGGCCCATCTGGACGGTTCAGGAAGCTCTCCCCACCTCGAGATCCTTAACCTAATAGCATCTGCTAAGTCCCTTTGCTATGTAAGGAATTAGGATGTAGACATTATTTATTTATTTATTTTTTTATCCTCACCTGATGACACTCTTCCATTTTTTGTTCAGATAGAGTGGGAGAGAGAGAGAGAGAGAGAGAGAGAGAGAGAGAGAGAGAAACATCGACGCGAAAGGAACACATCGAGTGGCTGCCTCTCGCACGACCAACCAGGGCCGGGAACAAACTGCAACCGAGGTACGTGCCCCTAGCAGGAACTGAACCCGGGTCTCTCTGGACCACAGGCCGACGCTCCAACTGCTGAGCCAAACCGGTCAGGGCAGGATGTAGACATTATTGAAGGGCCATTATTCTGCCTACCACAAACTGATATGAAAACATCATTAACAATATGAATATAGTTTATATTTTCTTTAGGTATTTCTTTGTGCTTTCTCCCCAAGACACACACTAAAAACTAAAACGTTAGTGTCCAAGTTGGACTTTACCATATAAAGTCTGTATGACTTGGAGCAAGTGCTTCAGAAGGAATTTTAATGTATACTAAGTATAATTTAACTCCTAAATAATGGGATTAAGAAGTAGGAAAGATGGCCCTGGCTGGCTGGGTAGCTCAGTTGGTTGGAGCATCATCCTGTACACCAAAAAGTTGTGGGTTTGCTTTGCGGTCAGGGCACATACCTAGGCTGCAAGTTTGATCCCGGGTCAGGGTGCGTACTGGAGGCGGCAGATGAGTGTTTTCTTCTCACATCAACGTTTCTCTTTCTCAAATCAATGGAAATATGTCCTCAAGTGGGGATTAAAACAAAAAAGAAAGAAAGAAAAAGAATTAGGGAAGATGGGTTATATTTCTAGTTCCACTAATAATGTATTGAGTAGCCTTTGAGAATCTTTCATCTGGCACATGTTGTAATTTTTCCTTGGTGGAGCAAATTCTAGATCTATGTTGACCAATGCAGTAGCCACTAACCACTTGTAGTTATAATACATTTAAGTTAAGGGAAATTAAATTAAAAAAAAAAATTTTAATGCTCACTTGAGGACATGCTTAGAGAGAGGAAAGGAGAGAGAGAGAGAGAGAGAGAGAGAGAGAGATGGATTGGTTGCCTTCTGTATGGGGATTGAACCTGAAACCCAAGTATGTGCCCTGATTGGTAATTGAAATGGCAACCTTTCTGTGAACAGGACAATGCTCAACCAACTGAGCCACTCTGGCCGGGCTAAAATTAAATACATTTAAAGGTCAGTTCTTTGGTTTTGCTGCCCACATTTCAAGTCCTCAATAACAACGTGTAGCTAGTGGCTACTGAATTTTACAGCACAAAACAGAACAGTTCCATCATCACAGAAAAGCTTCCGTTGAACAGTGCTGATCACTGGGCTAAAACCAAGCTTTCAGCTGGGCTGTAAGTGTTAACATTAAGAACGAATGTAAGGCCCTGGCCAGTATGGCTCAGCGGTTAGAGTGTCAGCCCGCAGACCAGAGTCGCAGGTTCGATTCCGGTCAAGGACACGTACCTAGTTTGTGCGTCTGTCCCAAGCCCTGGTCAAGCTTGTGCGGGTGGCAACCAGTCGATGTGTCTCTCTCACATCAATGTTTCTCTCTCTCTCTCTCTCCCACTCTATCTGAAGACAAATGGAAAAATATCCTCGGGTGAGGATTAAAAAAAAAAAAAGAAATGTAAGTGTTAACATTAAGAAAAACATGTAGTGAAAATTTTCATATTCATATGCATTTAGATTTCCCTCTAGGTATCTCAAAGCAAGTGTTATCTGAATGTAAATTTATATTCCACCTTTCTTCCTCCTTTCATTTCCCCCACCACCTCCAAAAAAAAAGAAAAAAATCAAACTGCCTCCCTTTCTTGTGTTTATTCCCTGGGTTAATGGCACCATCAAGCAGTGTACCCATGACAGGAACTTGCAAGTCATGATTATTCATCTCCATCACCACCTGCTCCCATCTAATTGCTAAAATAGATCAATCTACTGCTTTTTCCCTCCATACTCTCCCTTAGTTCAGGCCTTTATCACCTCTCACCTGGATTACCATGAGAGCCTTCTCAGTGTTCTGCTTGCCATACATTACCATCAGAAAGATGTTTTTGAAATGCAAGCACTCCTGGGAGAAATTAATGCATGGCTACTTCACTGGGATGCAAAGCTCTCCACCAGTGATCTGCACGCTGTCTACATCTCTCACCTTTCCAACCCTGGCCATCTGGCTCTGGCCACACTGAACCAGCAGCTGGCCCTGGAACATGCTGCATCCTCCAGCTTTGCTCTCACTCCCTCTGCCTGGGAAACTTCCTCTAACTCATCTTACCTTCCAGGCTTGATTTGGCTCAGATTAACCTTACCCACCTCCCTGTGACTCCTAAGCCTATGCGGATGTATACACAGAGTGTAGGTTCCCTCCTACTGTGCATATCTCTGGAGTCTGTCATATCTCCTATCACACTGCATTATACACATCTGTTTATTTTGCTGCCTTTTCTACTAGAGTCCAGTGACTGGACCATAGACATGTTTTGGGAGCAGGATCCAGGAGTTACACTCTTTGTAATTGTAGAGCCTAATATAGTGTTTCACTAACACATGCTGACGCAACACTGTTGTGTGGTGTTTAGGAATATGGACTTTGGAGTCAGACCTGGTTCCTAATCCTGGTTATAACATTTACTAGCGATCAAACTACAGGCGGTTTGCTTAACCTCTGTTTCCTTACCTGACAGTGGGGATAGTAATATCTGTATGGGAGTTGCTCACAGGGCTGGGGAACCCTTTTTCTGCCAAGGGCCATTTGGATATTTATAACATAATTCGCAGGCCGTACAAAATTATCAACTTAAATATTAGCTTGCTATATTTGGTCAGGCTTATTTGGTGAGGCGTGTGATGTGAGCTGGTATTGATGCCGTGGGCCTTATACAGCCCTGGGCCGACGGTTCCCCACCTCTGCAAGGGTTAAAGATAATGTTAATGATATGCTTACTACACTGCCTATCATATACAGGCTCATACAGATGTATTCTCAGACTCTCAATACATGTTTATTGATTGATAAGAATTTTTCAAAGTGATACTACCTTTTTAATTTTGATGAGTATATCACTAAAATTTTTACACATACATGCTAGACTTAATCTTCTTCTATGACAAACTATTTTATGTGTATTTTTCCAATAAGTGACTTCCGTGGACTCTGCTCCAGCTGCCATCAAATCAGAATCTCAGCCCTCACCAAAAAAGGTTTCTCTTTCTTCAGAGGCCACTAGGAGACCACCACAAATGTGCAGTCCTTCAGCTGAAAGCAAGAGGCCGAAGTGGGTCCCACCAGGTATGGCATGTTTATTGGTGAAGGCCAGGGGCTTGGACAGTTACCACTGGTAGATTGTTTTCCTAGTTGTAAATGTTACACATATTATTACATTTTCTTCAAAAGCAAGGTTTTGCATGTATTTATTATTTTATCATTCCCTCATATTGAGCATCCAGGTTGTTTATTAGTTTTTAATGTTATAGTTGCAATAAGCACAAACATCCTTATTTTAGAAGTCTGTGGGCACATCCTGATGATTTTCTTGGGATAAATGCCTAGTAGGAAAATTGCAGTGTCAAAGAGTATTAACATTTAAGATTCCTGATGTGTGTTTTTGGCCACAAATCTGTTTGCTCAAGACCTGCCGACCTTCACAGTCGCATGGAAGAAGCATCAGGGCCTGCCTGCTCATGGGAGTTCCAGCATTTAGCAAACGCCCTAGCAAACTCAACCTGCAGCTCATACAGGCTTGACCTCTTTTTGTTTTCTTTTGTTTCACAGCCAAGTGTCACTGATGCTTGAAGAATTCTTTGACCTTTGGCCTTCTTGACATTACTAAAATCCTAACCCAGCCCTGTTCATTTTATTCCCGAACAACTGGTGGCTTCCTAACTAGTTCTGTCTCCACTTTCCCTTGTCCAGCCACGTGAATCCTCTGTTCCAGTGAAATGGATACATTATTTGCTCCTTAAACACAGTGTTTGCATTCTTCTGTCAGAGCCTCTCTTTATCTAGTTTTCTCTTTCTAGTATGTCTTTCCTCATTTGTCCCCTCTCCTCTGAGTCATCCCAAGTCTACTCAGGTTCACTTTACTTCTTTTCAGTGACATTTCTTGATTGGTCCACAGTGGTCACTCCCCTAGTCATGACTAGGTATTAATAGACAGATTTAAGCCTGAGACATGATTACTTAATTTCTAAGTCTTCATCATCTGAAATAGTAGGCACTGTATAATCTTTAAAGTCTTTTCTGGTTTAAAAACTCTTAAGATTTTAATGAGGACTTAAAGTTTTTTGGAGAAAGAAAGGAGAAAGATTAGTCACTGAATTAATGATGCCATGTCATTTAAAGGATACTCCTTAGTGTATTTCTCCTGAGAATAATTAGTGATTCCCCAACAAAAGGAATTTAAAAGAAATGATATAATGACTAGAAATTTAAAGATAGCATAAAAAATAGAAAGGAAATAATGAAATGATATGGAATGGATGGATGAAGAGTTAACATCACAGAGCACAAAGTGCTCGTAGGTTCATTGTGTGAAAGGGTAGGGCAGGTGAGGTGAGGGAATTGGGCCCGGGTCATAGAGTTGAGTGCGGAGGGATGTTGGACCTGAGAGCTCACACTCCTTGGAAGGAAGCAGCTGTTGCCCAGCTCCATCTAACTGCTTCCATGCAGATTATGGGCCTGTTGTTTCCATATCTGATTTTTTCAAGAGACGCCAGAAATGTAGATTTTCATGAGAAATCTCCTAGTTTTTTAATTTATTTATTTTTTCTTTATTGATTTTAGAGAGAGAGAAAGGGAGAGGGAGAGAGAGACAGAAAAATCGATGAGAGAGAACATCGATTGGCCACCTCCTGCATGCCCCCCACTGGGGATTTGGCCCACAACCTGGGCATGTGCCCTGACCGGGAATCAAACCGGCGACCTCTTGGTGCATGGGTCGACGCTCAACCACTGAGGCACACCAGCCTGGCGAAATCTCCTAGTTTTTAAAACAAAACAAAAAATTTTTACACCATGTGGACCAAACAGTATATCTGAGAGCTAGATTTGACCTTCAGGTCACCAGTTAGTTACTGTTTTATTTAAATATGAGAAGACCACCCAGCTCTCAATAGGAAAATGAACCAAGGACGTGAACATAGTAATGCTCCCAAGAAATACAACTAGAAATGAATCTGGAAAGAATTTATCTCACTGGTAATTAAGGAAATATAAATTAAAATTGTAAAATACCATTTTATACCTCTCAAACTAGAAAATAATAAAGCAATACAATCTAGGGCACTCTGAGTTATGGGATAGCAGGTATACTTATTTACTGTAAATTTATAATCCTCTATAGGTAGGACAGCTTGACAGGAGCCATCAAAATAAACCTGTCCTTTGGCCTAGGAACTAGTCCTAGGAATTTATTCCTTAAAAAGAATTGAAAAGAAGACAAAGTAATAAGTGGTCAGATTTTTATAACTTTATGTAAAAATGGTGAGAAATGAAACAGTTGGAAAGTTTGTTAAAAGAATTTGATATATGGCACATACATTGAATTAAGAATAAATCAGATGATTAGAAACATGGAAATGTTTATAATCTTTACTTGAAAAAAGCACACACAGTGGTACTGTTTATGACTACAGTCATGATTAACTATGAACATTTATGTGGATAGATTTTGACATTTAATGCTTGACGGAAATAATTGCTATGTTAGAGTAGTAGCATAAATGAGGCCAGTATAAATAAATAAAAACAGTTTTTGTCATATTTAAAGTGGTTTAGTGTTTGAAAAAATAGATTCTTTCAAAGGAGTACTTGTAAAAATTGCAGGAATTTTTAAAAAATAGATTTTTCTACTACTTTAGAAATGATTGCATTCGTTTTTTTTATGCCTCTACAACCAGTGTTATTTGCTCTCAACTTACCTATTTCAGTTTTTATGCTTAAAGTTTTAGTATCATGACCTTGCCTTCTGGGGATGTTTGAAAATAGGTGATATGATATTTTTTATGCTCCTTAGTACTTTCCATTATTTTGATCTTGTTTATAACTTGATAGAGCCTGTATAGCAGAATATTGCTTAACTACATGTTTTGCTTCTTTTGTTTTATAAATTCATTTTTGTTAAGAGATTTATAACATTATGAGCATCAGGTGATATGTTTTCTTTCAGCGGCATCCGGAAGTAGCAGCCTCAGCAGCAGCCCCCTGGCAGAGGTGTCTGTTAAGTCTCCAAATCAGAGTCTCCGCCTTGGCTTGTCCAGATTAGCACGAGTTAAACCTCTGCATCCAAATGCCACTAGTAGCTGAGGATGGTAGTAAAGAAATGTTTAAGAGAACTGCAGTTTGATAAGTGTGTTTATATTGTAACATAAAGGAATTGTTTAATGTCATATAAATTATCTCTACCCATTTTGTGATTATGTTCTCTGAAAAGCTATTCAGGACTTCAAGAAGACGTTTGTTTATAAGAATTATCTTGTAATGTCATTTCCTTCTGAAGAGCATATTCTATATCCTTATGTATCATACGTCACTGTCATTAAGTGGTTGTCTATTTGACACGGAGGAAGTCCACATTACATGCTGTTTTTTTTCTAGCAACATGAGGTTTCTTTCTAGCTTTGACTCATTTATGGCACCTTAACTTTGTTCAGAGTTTATCTGGCAAAAGAAAACATTCCCATTTTTCCCAAGAGACATTTCTGGAGTATGTTACTTAAGCTACATTGTCAGTTTTATTGCCAAGATGCTTATGATTTTAGCCAAATATTTTCATAGTAAGAATTCAGAATGAATTTACACGTTAAAA
This sequence comes from Tadarida brasiliensis, assembly GCA_030848825.1. NCBI lineage: Eukaryota > Metazoa > Chordata > Mammalia > Chiroptera > Molossidae > Tadarida > Tadarida brasiliensis. The sequence continues at coordinate 100,188,029 of CM061263.1, forward strand.
CAGTTGCTATAATATGGCTTATGTCTCCTACTTAGAAATAGATGGTTATGGTATAGCAAATAGAATTTCATGGCATTTTATGAAACCCTTATTGTCTAAACATTTAATAAAAATGAAAACGTTTTGATGTGCTCTTTTCCTTGATTCCGTTGCATCCATCTTTCTCTGTCTGCATTTCATGATAAAACGAATGCTTAGCCAAAAAATTTCAAAAGCCTTTTGTTGTAAATATAAAGGGGCGTTGTTAAAGTAATCACTTTATGTGAACTCAAGTACCTAGTCATCCCTTCATGCTGTTAGATCATTTAGCTTTTCAGGAAACTTAGATCTGAATTTGTGGATAAAAATAGTAATAGATGTTTTATATTTATGGTGAGAATTTCAACCAACCCCTGATCACTTTTTAATAAAAATTCTTCAAATCACATTAACCATTAAAAAATGTATAATACGTAGCTCGGTTCTTCTTGGTTATGGAAACATCTACGTTAATGTGAAAATAAGTAATTTAGCGTTATGAATAAAGTGAGCCTTTGCTTATTGCTGTTGTCCATTTTTTATTATCTAGTGTATATTTTAATACTGTCACATACCACGTCACCTACCCCACCCCCCCTTTTAAAAAACATAGTTTTTACTTACACGGTATTGAGATACCCTATATTGTTGCAGTTCAACAGTAAACACTTATTAAGAGCCCACCCTTAAGGTGAACCTGTTTTCTCCATGTTATTCATAGTTTCTATTAAACATTACCATAAAATTTGTTAAACTGGCCTTGCAGAAATCATTAATGAGCTTCCTTTTGCCAAATCCAATGTACATTCTTTCTCATCTAATCTCTTAGACCCTAGTCGTCATACTCTGATTTTATTTCTTGGGCTTGCCTAACACTGTTCTCTCATAATTTCTCCCCACCTCCCTGCCTATTCTCTATTATTTTGCAGCTTTCTGATCTTGTGTTACCTACACCCACTTCTCCCACCATGGTGTCATATTGTGATTTTACTCTTTTTCTTCTATCCTAAATATATATATTTAAATAGCTTAGGTGATCACCCATGTGACAGTGTTTGCCAAACCAGGATCTTCAGTTCAGATCTCACTCTACACAAGACCTTTTTCCTGGTCCTTTGATAATTTGATGTATTAAGTCATCACTAAATCAGTGACATCTCCCCCTGCCCCCAAAGTCTTCCTTCCATATTTTCTGTTAGCAAACGACACCACCACAAACTCGGGTGCCTAAGGCATAATCACCCTCACCAAGTTCTGTTTCATTTCCTCAATTGCTTAAAAGTGTTCTCTCCTTCCACTTGCTGTCCTTTACTCCGAAACCATCACTTAACTACTTTTAAAAGGTATCCTTACCTTGATTCTTAACCTTCTCTGGCCCACCCTCTATACCATTATTGCCAGAGGGCATTTTCTAAAACAAAGAGTATGAACACCTCTGCTTAAAATCCACACACATACACCTTAGTCTGTTTAGCTCACGAGACATTTCTAGTTAGTCTGATCCCTGCCTGACACCCACGGTACTGTGTGGTCCCAGAGCCCTGGGCCTTCACACTGGCTCTTATTTGCCTTCTTTCCATTGCTCATTCCTGCTTGTCCTTGAAAACTCAAATTCAACTCAGCTCTTCAAAGAGCTTTATTTGGATGTCTGTCTCTTCCATAGACCAGACTGTGTATTCCTTCAGGTCACGCTACTGTCATCCAACTATAACTTTCCTTAGTTTTCCTGCCTTTAAAACCTGGTGCAGAGCAAGTGCTTTAAAAAAGGTTCATCTGATGAACACACTCTATCCAAAACTTTTGCTATGAGCTTCTGGTAACCACAAACTTTGAAGAGGAAGAGTGTAGGGGCAATTTCACGAGTCTGGTCTGTTGGGTCAACTATAATCTGTCCTCGGGAAGTCCTTCAGTTCTTGTTCCAAACTTTAAAGAACTGCGACCAGAGAATGGGAGCAGGAGAAGAGGGGTTTTTCAGGTTGGGTGAAAGGTGGCTGGGACTAGGGCCTTAAAGTCCTTTCAGCTCCGGAGTCACAAAAAGGGCAGACGCAGTTTCTATAGCGACGAGGGGAGGGTGTGGTCCTCCCGCTGCACTCGGTAGGTTACTGGTGGGCGCCAGCCCGGTGCAGCTCCTCCCACCTCCTGCCCCCACCCGAACACTGGGCGAGAAAGGCAGGGCCTCGCCGTCCTGCGCCTGGCCGAGCCAGCTAGGTCCGAGCGGCCCTTCCAGGGGAAGAAGCATCTGAGGCAATGGGGGAAGGAGGTGGGGTAAGCGGGGAGAATGAAAGGCGTACAGAATGCAAAAAAGGGGGGGGGGGTCGGAAGAGAGAGAGGGGCGGGTGTGAGTGCGGAGAGAAGGCCAATACAATTTTAGGTCTTGCTCTGAACAGCTGCATCCTCACAACCCGACGTTGATATCAAACTTTTCTGTTAATGGAACGTTGCATTGCTGACTTCGGCTGAGTGCGGGTGGGGGAGATGGATTTTAGGGAACTTCTTAAGACCGACCCTGAAACTCCTTCCAGCCCTGACCCCAACAACTCAGGGCACAAAACTTTCTTACCCCTTTCTTTTTTATTTATTTATTTATTTATTTATTTATTTATTTATTTATTTATTTATTTATTTTCTTTATTGATTTTAGAGAGAAAGGAAGGGAGAGGGAGAGAGAGAGATAGAAACATCAATGAGCAAGAACATCAATCGGCTGCCTCCTGCATGCCCCTACTGGGGATCAACCCACAACCCGGGCATGTGCCTGACCAGGAATTGAACGGGCGACCTCTTGGTGCATGGGTTGAGGCTCAACCACTGAGCCACACCGGCCGGGCCTTACCCCTTTCTTTATGTTCACTGCAAGCCCCGTCCTCTTGGTCCAAATTGAGTCCCTGACCATTCGAGGATGAGGGTCTGGTTGATACTAGCCTATTCTGACCGAGCCCATAGCCCTGCACCTCCGAGCTCAACCAAAGCCCAATGCTTGACTCAAGAGCACTTTAAGGTGTGTTCATCCAGAGCCACACTCCTCTCAGGTGCTACTTGACACTCTGGGGTAATTTCCAGTATTAGCAGTTTTCTTTACCTTAAAAAAGGGGATGAACGATGCAAAATTTGGGAGTTTTAAAATTTGTGGTATTTGCTCTGTTCGAAATGTTCATCAGCCAATTCAGGGATTAAGTAACTTGTGACCCCTCCGACATGTTTTAAATGACTGATGGTCAACAATCTTAATTCAACCTTCAGGCTTAAATGGAGACTTGGCAAAAGTGTGAGGCCATTTAAATAGGAAAAGTTCAAACTGAGAAACCACAAATATGTGTCCTTTGTGACCAGTCTTGCTTGAGGGATTTAATCACCTACATATGGTTGATACAGAAAATCAAGGCGTTCTAAGGAATTCTTCACGATGGACTGTGCCTGACTGGTCTCATGACTTGAGTCTGTTATTTCCCTGCCTTGTTTTTAGTCCTTATCAAAAAGGTAATGACAACCAACATTTACTGGGCACCAGCCATATGTCAGTGAACAGCTGGGTAAGAATGGAGTGCCAGGAAAAACAGTGAGCTCTGTCACAGAAATATTCAAGTAGGGACTGATCGCCACAGGTACTCCAGTCTGAAGAGGGTTCTGCCTGGGGTGGGAAAATGGGCGAGACGGCCTCTAAAACCTCTTCCGGCTCATGAGAGTGTGAGTCCATGGACCATGAAGAGTTTCCAGGAGAATTGCAGAGGTCCCGAGGAGTTCTCTTTGGCACAAGTGAGAGTAATATAAATACATTAAGTACATTATCTCCTATTCACAAAAATGCGAAGGGAATCCCTGCATGGTCTAGTTGCCCCACAATGTCTGCCTCAAAGGTAGCCCCCCGAGCATAAAGATCAAGCTACTGACAACTGCAATAGAAACACTGAAATCAGAGCAGGTAAATCTCAAGAAAGGTATTTCTGGGCATTGACATTTGTATGCATAGGTAACTCATTATGTATAAAATACTGTGCCCGCAGTAACACTGGCACCACTGTTTATGGGTCTGTTTTGCCTGCCAGAATTTGAACTCCTGAATCCAAGGATTCTGTTTTATTTCTCTTTGACCCGCCCCCGATTAGTACAGAATCTGGCATGTACTTGGTGGTCTGACATTTTTTTTAATAATGATTTGACCTAAACTATCTTAGATTTCTTTCTCTTCAGCAAATTTGTACCAAGAGATTTCAATAAATAAGCCATTGTTCTCAACCCTACGAGAAATATAAAAATAAAAGACAAGCTCGCCATCCCTGTTCCTAAGAAACTCACAAGATGAAAATATATACAACTAAGATAATTAACACTAAAGTTATTGACCAAGTGACAAATGGTCCCCACAGACCAAAGTGTTGAAATCTAGAGGAGATTGGTATAGGCTAGTAGAGGTTGGTAGGGAAACTGATCTTCGTGTAAAACAAAACATGTTAGTTTCAGTTCTCCAAGTCATATTCACTAGCCCTGAGCCGAATTTATTCGTTATCTTTAATCCTTTACACAATACATAAACAAGACATAAAACATGTTTTAATTCCTTTCCCACTTAGCTCACCATATATTTTGAGGATTAAAAAGTGGCATTTGTGAAGCTTTGAGTGTGGGTTAGAGGGAAGACAGATTGAATGCATTAAGAAAGGCACAGAATTCTTTGATAACCACAGAATGATCCAAAGGAGGGAACTCATGGGATAAGTCACAACAGAACCCCGCCCCCAATCTAGCAGTATTTAATAGCATTACCATCCAAGAAGATTAGAACTGGTAGGGAAATCAGACGTCATCTAGTCTAGCCTCATCATTTTACAGATGGGGACAGCAAGTATAGAGAAGACAAGTGGCTTACTCAAAATCTATCTGGAGCAGCACTGAGACTGGACCCCAAGATTCCGCAGCATTTTCTTCAGGTGCCAGGTTCTCTCCACCTACAGAGCTCCCAAAACCGAACAGAAGAAGGGGCTCCACTTGCTTGGAAAGAGACTCATCGGCGTTCATTTTCTCCTGCTTCCCTGTGAAGTAGATGGAGGAAGCATTTGATACAGAGCCTTGGCAGGAAAAATTCGTTCATGCATTCCAGTGTTTGGATTTTACAACCCCCACGCTGAACTGATAGCCAAAATTCTACCAGTTCTGTCTCCAAAATCATTCCCAGTTTCATTCTCCCACTCTGTCGTCATGGCCAGTGCCCCGGCGGAGAGAGGCTCTCATCATCTCTCACCTAGATGCTCAAGGTGGCTTGCTACCTGAGCTCCTCCAACCTGCTCCATTGGTGTTGCCAGAGAGATGGCCCTAAAATACAAATCTGATCTTGTCACCCTTAGAATAGCCACATAGGCCCCAATGACCTACATGGACTGTGTGACTCGTTACAATCTAACCCTTCTCTGGCGCTTCCACCAGCGATGTCTATCGACCAGACTCAAAATTTCTGGAGAAGGCAATGCTCTTTTATACTTTGGTGCTTTGCACAGTCTCATCCATCTGCCCTGGACTTCATGCCTGTCCGGTTTATTCTTCAAGGGCAGTTCTACCCTGCTCAGGAGTGAAGGCTTCCTCCGCTCTCCCAACTCACCACCCTGAACAGGCTCGGTTAGCTCTTTGCCCAGACTTCCGCCACTGCATTGATGGCGAGCACTCTGATGCCCGGGCTCTCCTTAGGGCGGGGGCCGTGTCAGATTTACTGGAGGAATTTCTCAGCAAAGATTTGTAGAAAGGAAGGAACAGAAGGAAGAAGTGAAACTATGATTATTTGTAGAAAAGCAACTATTACTTTTGCTTGCCTTTGTACAGGACTTTTTCATATTAGTGTGTGTATTAAAATTAATGTTCCTACTCACCTCCCCAACCCCACTCCTCACTAAACTTTTTACAATTTATTTTTTCAAGATCCATCAATATGCCCGATAAAGACATGCAAACATCTTGTTTTTCTTAAATAATATGGAAAATATTGTACATATTTTTTTTCTGTCTTTACTCAATAGATTATAGACATAAATAAGGATTTGCCTCATTTTTTGAAATGTCTGTATCATAGTCCATAATACGTATGTGCCATATTTATAGACTTCTCATGTATATAGACAAGTGACTTTTGATTTTTCTACATTATGCTGCAATAATGTTGATGTGACTTGTCTTCATGCCTCTGAATAGCTTCAAAATTGTGGTGCTGTCACTATGTATTATAGTGTCTGCAAGAACCTACCGATGGAGTGATTTGCAGAAGCTGTGATACCATTGGCATTGGTTCCGGTTCTGTCCCTATTTCATGTATTCTTAATTCCCTTGGTTCTTTCTAGTGCTAGGGGCTGAAAAGGGATTCCAGGAGACTGGAGTGCAGCAGTGGCCTGCTAACGCAGCCAGGAGCATGCCAGTGGCACGAGCGTCCTCTGAGACGCCACCTTCTCTTAAATCACTGTGACTAGATCCATGCACTTACGCGAGTTACTTTTTCATCTTGCAGTGAGGTATTGATTCGTAGAGCTGTGTTCTAAATAAAGAAATTACAAAAATGGCCAAATGAGATACAGGGACAGCATTTCTACCAATTGTTTCCCTTTTCTTTTTCTATAGGCGTGAAGCTACCAAGTAACTACTAATATAACCACTACATTTTAGGGCAAAAGATATCTGTGGCAAAAGAATGGTTTACTTTGCAGTTAACTCGGGGAGACGGGCCTTTTCGCTTGGTGTCCTGAACGGCTCACCATCTCACTAGGTCATCCTCCTTCCCTGGCTCCTGTCTCCCTGTGTCCTGAGCACAAGAGGACTAATGCTGAGATGCCCCCTATCTCTCGGTGGCTGCCCAAAGGGAAACCAAAGGAGCAGCGGAGGCTCAGCCACCTTTTTCAAGCCTGCCACCTCTTTTCCTCCAAGCTGTCCTGTGTTCTTCGCATCCCTGGGTGTGAGGGGCCATTACTTATATTTTACTCCTATTGCCAACTGATTTTTCACTCTCCCTCTGCAGAACTGAAATGGATGCTAAAAAGCCAAGGAAAGGCAGTTTGACACCCTTCCCAATGTTGAAAACAAAAAAGAAACAAAATCTCACCTTTGTGAAGGTAAGGATCCTGGAACTTCATCTGGGGAGGAGAACAGCATCATCCTTGGGGACCCAGGACCCAGTGGCAATTGTTGTGTCCCAAGCATTTTACAGATAGGGAAACAGATTCAAGTGAAGTTAACTAATCATGGCCATACACTAGGGAATGGTGGACAGAGTTCAAACGCATATAGTCTTTTTTTATCTTTAGTTAACATCTTTTTATATTTACTGTATTAGGGTGACATTGGTTAATAACATTATATAATTTCAGGTGCACAAAATTATAATTTGACATCTGTGTACCCTGTTGTGTGCTCACCACCTGAAATCTATTTTTCTTCCGTTACTATATGTTTGACCTCCCCTTTCCCCTATGTGCCCTCCCTCTACCCCCCTTCCCCTCTGCTAACCGCCATCCAGTTGTCTGTAGCTTTGAGTCTGATCTTGTTTGTTTTGTTAGTTTGTCTGTTACTTTTTGTTATCCATTCCACACATGAGTGAAATTATACGGTTCTGTCCTTCACTGTCTTATTTCACTTAGCATAATAATCTTAATATTTACCCATGCTGTTGCACATGACAATATCTCATCTTTTCATGGCTGAGTAATATTCCATTGTAGACATGGACCACATCTTCTTTACCCAATCATTAGTCCATGGACACTTAGGTTGCTTTCCTTGGCTTGGCAATTGTAAATAATGCTGCAATGAACATAGGGGTATATGTATTTTTACAAATAACTGTTTTTATATTTTTTAGGTAAATACTCAGAGGAGGTATTGCTAGTTCATACAGTAGCTCTAGTCCTAAATTTTTGAGGAGACTCCATACTATTTTCCATAGTGGCTGCACTAATTTACATTCCCACTAACAGTGTACAAGGCAAACCCATATTCTTTTTTTTTTCTTTTCTAAATGTGTATTTATGGATTTTTTAGAGACAGAGGAAGGGAGAGAGAGATAGAAACATCATATGAGAGAGAAACATCGATCGACTGCCTCCTGCACACCCCTACACAACCCGGGCATATGCCCTGACCAGGAATCGAACTGGGACCTCTCAGTCCACTGAGCCACACTGGCTGGGCCAAACCCGTATTCTTAACCACTGGATTCCATGCTTCTTTGCTGAGTAATGTCAACTTTGTTAAATGTTGTTTTATACAATTCCTTAATATATTTATATTAATTTTAAGGAAAACAAATTCTGCTGCAGTTACAGTGACAGGAATTGTCAAAAATAAAATTAAAAATCACATGGAAGATAAATTCATTTATGTTGTATTTTATGATAACTGCTGGCAAATTGACAATATCATTTAAAAATACTGTTTAAATTTATGACTATTATCTTTACAGTGGTAATTATTCTGATGGGCCCTAAATAAGTGTCTTTTCACCATCCATTTATTTTCTCCCAATGTACTTCTCATCCAATGAATTGAATAGGCTTAAGTAAGAGAACACACACACGTCAATTACTATCCTCAGATCATAAGCGTTTGAGTTTCAGTGGATAGTTATATTAACTGGAGAATGAGAAGAATGAATTATAATCCCTTCACCTAAAACAACTTTGTAAATGAAAGAACTATGGATCTCAGCATATCAACTGCCCCAAGCAGGTGTTGAAAAAATTATTTTAGATATTTACATAAATTCATAATAATTTATATTTATATTTATTTTATGATATTTAATGTTATAAATATGTTTATAATAATTAAATATTGAAAGATTTTCTATATGATTCTTGGTATTATTTCAAGTAAGAGGATTTAAAAATGTGGTTTTTAATAATTCACTTCATGTGACTTTAAGAAAACAGGTCTTAATATAGTATTCAGTGCTGTACGGTTACTGATATTTGTAATAGTAACATATGATTATATTAATATGATAATATATAGTATAAATATACGATTCTCTTAAAAATGCCCCCATCCACTTGTCTAAAACATGGTAAAATACTAAAGCTCTATCTACCGCTGAGAGTCCTCTGTATTTGGTGTCTACAGAGAGTCCCCATCCTTGCTTAGCTGTCGCGGATCACAGACCTCTCAGAGTGCCCTCAGTTACACAGGACCTCTCTGCCCTTCAGGAAAGTACTCTCTTGTTATAGTTTAGGGAACACACCCTCTTCTGGGGCTCAGGTCTCTCAGCTAGTAAGTTGGAGGATTTGGGGTTCTTCACCTCCAGTCAAAGAAAACTGTTGCCTGGCAGAGCTGCAGGGTCTCAGGTGCGGCTGTCTCAGGGGAACCTGGGAGAGGCGCCGGAGGGAGCTCTGTTAACTTAGGATGTAACTTACAGTTTCCCTGACAACTGATGAGTAAGCGCTACACAGTATATCTAAAAGTGTGCTTAAGACACATTTTCTGTTTTCAGCACTGGAAGATTAGGTATTTGTGTTATTTCTCTTCTATCCTTTAAATCATTCAATTGCTGAATACCATCTCCATAAACAGGCCTTCCCTCACCACCCTTTCCAATGTATATGTGTTTGTTTACGTGTTTATTGTCTGCCTCACCCTTGAGAACTGCACTGTCCAATACTGCAGCCACGGGCCACATGAGCCACGGAAGCCGCGCCGTGGGCTGGTCCACATGCAGGTGTGAGGGTGTGCTGCATTTCAAAGACTTGGTGTGAAATGAGTGTAAAAAACTTACTGATAATTTTGTATAACTTGGTGAATTTTAGAGTGTGTTAATACCTCAGTAATTGAAAAATTATTGATTACATGTGAATATTCTGAACATATTGTGTTAAATACAATATACTATTAAAATTAATTTCACCTGATTCTTTTTACTTCTAAAAAAATTTTGATTGATTGATTTTAGAGAGAGAAAGGAAAGGAGAGAGCGAAACGTCAATTTATTGTCCCACTTATTTATGAATTCATTGGTTGATTCTTGTATGTGCCCTGACTGGGGATCAAACCTGTACCCTTGGTGTATAGGGATGACAATCAAACCAACTGAGTTACCTGGCCAGGGCTCTTTTTAAATGTTTTCATGTGACTACTGGAGAAATTTAAAGTACACAGGCAGCTTTGCATGATGTTTTTACAGATAGTTGCTCTTGAGTGGAAGCTCCATATCAGCGCAGATACTGAGTATGTACTCATTTCAGGCATTGTCCTGGGTGCTGGGGATGCAGTGGAGAGCAACATAGAACAACAAACAAAACCTCTCCTGCAGCTTGAACTTGGGATTCTTTGTAGAAAGACCAGGTGGTGCATTTACATGCTGGAAATGGTAACGACCAGCCCTCATTCCCCTCAGCGGTCAAGAGTTGAGATTGAACCTAACCAGTGGTTCTCAGCCTTGGTTGTGTATTATATATTCACAATTACCTGGGGGAGGTTTTAAAGACCACTGAAATCAGACATTTCTTTTTTAAGTTTCCTTCTATCACATGGGACAGACATCTACTTAAACACCAGCTATGAGACCTTGGTTAGGTTATCATGTCTCTCGGTTTGCTGGTTGTGAAAATGGAATAGTTATTCCTCATCTCCTGTTTGCAGTGGGATTAAGTGAAATAAGAGAACACAGACTTGCTGCCTGGCAGATGTTGGAAGCCCAATAAATATTGGCTGCTTTTATCTTCCCTGCTTCTCTCCCTTTAACAGAAAGGGGTTTCCTGTAGGTGACAGGCTATCAGTGAGTCTCCCACAGTACAAGAGGGTATCTGAGGGCCTTCATTTGGTCGCATTTCTGTATCTTATCATTACTCTATAGGAAAAACAAACAATCTGACCCTTTGGTATTGCAAAGGAACCGAATTCCCAGTCAATTATAACTGAAGAGAGAAAAGCAAAGATTCCAGTCGCGAGTTTTGTCCAGGTTTTCAGTGTGGTATACTATTAATTATGGTAATGAACTCACCTTTTAAATGCAAGTTGAAGGCTCAGACTAGAAGAACGTATAACGGTCACAGAACTAAGAATTAAAACATTTAAACTATAATCACAAACAGCCAATCTAGAATTGGTGGCTCAATAAAAAAAAAAAAGGGGGTCATACAGGCGGGGCAAATGTAGGTTTACAGATGTTCGAATGGAAAATAATACAATAATCAATAAATAATAATACAAGAATAGACTGTGCTTCGAGTAGTTTCGCATATTCATAGCTGTACACCTACTTTTGCCCCACCCTGAATAATGCAATATGATATCTATGTTTGAGGTGCATTTGGGGTTCTGAGGGAGACCACTCACATATTTTCCCCCACTCTCTCCTAGGACCCCATTCTTCCCTCGGAGATCTATATGGTAAGTATGTTTCCTTTGTTCTGCATTCCCATTGGTGCTCTCATTTTGGAGAGGGAGGAAAACAGACTTGAGTTTACCTTCAGTCGCTATGACTGGGATGTGAAGCAAGCTGGCATGGGGTGGGAGGCACCTCTGAGTCCCGGAATTAATCCGAGAGAATCGGGAACTTCTCTGGAAAGCTTCCTCAGGCCATGACTAATAGAGTCTATCTGTTTGACGCTGGAAGTAGGGATGAGATGTTAGAAATACAATCCCCACCCCATGTGTGCTCAGCTTTTGCATTTGCTCCTTTCAGCAGTATTAAGGTGGTCACCAACCCCATTTTACAGAGGAGGAAATTGAGACCCTAAGAGATTAAGCAAGTTACCTAACTCTACTAATAAAAGCTGAAATCAGGATTCTGATTTTATTCTATAATTCACTGATGCTTTTTAAAAATTGTCTTTTTATTATTAAATGTTGAGTATCTGTTAAAGAATACTAAGTATATGTGAAAAGTATAAAGATCAATCACACAGTGAAGACCCGTCTGTGTATCTAACACACAGTTTAAGAAAGAAATGCTCGGCCAGTGTGTGTGGCTCAGTGGTTGAGTGTCCACCCATGCACCAAGATGTCGCCAGTTCGATTCCCAGTCAGGGCACATGCCCAGGTTGTGGGCTAAATCCCCAGTGGGGGGCATGCAGGAGGTGGCCAATCGCTGTTCTCTCTCATTGATGTTCTTATCTCTCTCTCCCTCTCCCTTCCTCTTTCTCTCTAAAATCAATAAAGAAAAAAAATTTTTTTTAAAAAAAGAAGAAAGAAGTGCTCTGGGAGCCCCTCCCCATCTTATCTCTCCCTGTCCACTAACCTTCTCAGACAACTGCTGTTGAGTTTTACACCTGGTACTCCATTGCCTTTCTTTATATGTTCTAACTCTCCTAAACTAAGTGCTGTTTAATTTTGCATGTTTTTATTTTTTATGCACATGGAATCATACTGTTCCGTTTTCTTCTGCAACTCGCTTTTCATGCTTAGTACTAAGCTAGCACACATGGCCCCACCTTCTGCTGGCTTTCCCTGGACTGGTCAGGCCTCCGTTCTGACTGGTCAGTCCCTGTACCCTGTAGATACTGTGAACATCACCTCTGTTCTTGGGAACCTGTTTATAAATCCATTTCACGGCCCTATTCAATTGTACGTGCGTATTACACTTACCAGTTTAACAGTTGGTGGACGTGGCTTTTTTCTTGTTTTTGCTGTTAAAAGTGGTTCTGCTGTGAATGGTGTGTGTTCCTCCCAGTGCCTATATACAGGGGTTTCTAGAGTATACACTTGGGAGGGGAATTGCTGGGTACCAGGCTATGTCAGTGCTTAACTGTAAGATCATGCCAAACGGTTTTCTGAAACATTGGTCTCCATGCACTTTGTCACCAGTAGTATGTATGAGTTCCAGTTGTTCTACATCCGTGAGATAGTGCGGCTTTTCATTTTACCAGTTTAGTACATGGGCAACAATAGCATAATGTATTTTAATTTGCATTTTGATGCCTATTAATGAGATTGAACCTCTTTCCACGAGTTTATTGGCCATTTGTGTTTCCCCTTCTGTGAAGTGCCTGGTCATGCCTTCTTTTGCTTAAATATTTTTCTGTCGTGTTGTCTTTTCCTTATGGCTTGTAGAATATAAGCTATATTCTACAAAGAATGATTCTACAAAATAATTCTACAAAGAATATATAAATATTATGTAAATAAATATAAATATATACATATGTTTATTTATAGATAAATACAAGCTATTCAAAGAATTTAGTAATCCTTTGAAGTTGTATGTGTTGCAGGTACCTTCTATTTTTTGACTTGCCCATTTAAAAAAAATTGGTTTTAGAGAGGGAGGAAAGGAGAAAGAGACAGACAGACAGACATCATTTGGTTGCCTCCTGTACCCATCCTGACTGGAGGATCGAACCTGCAACCTAGGTATGTGCCCTGATTGGGAATTGAACCCGTGACCTTCCAGTGCATGGGATGACTCTCCAACCAACTGAGCCACACAGGCCAGGGCATGGCTTGCTCATTTTTTATGTTCTTTATATTTAGGGCAGTTTTAGGTTTATGAAAAAAACAGCAAAAGTAGAGTTCCCATATATCCCTTCACCCTCCACAGTTTTTCCTGTTAGTAGCATCTTACATTAGCATACAGCTGTTACAATTGGCAAACCAATATTGATACATTATTATTAATTAAGGTCCATAGTTTATGTTAGTGATCAGGTTTGATGTTGTACAGTTCTTTGGTTTTGACAAATGCATAGTGCATCCACCATTACAGTATCCTACAGTGTAGTTTCACTGACCTAAAAATGCCCTATCCTGCACCTGTTCATCCCTCTTCCCCCTCTCCCCAAATCCCCATTCCTTCTACTGTCTCTAGGTTTTCCAGAATATCATATAGTTGGAATCATACAGCATACGGACTGACTTCTTTCACTTAGTATTATTCATTTAAGCTTCCTCCATGTCTTTACATGGCTTGAGAGCTCATTTCTTCTTAGTGCTGAATAATATTCCATTGTCTGAATGTGCCAGTTTATTTATCCATCTACCTTCTGAAAGAAATCTTGGTTGCTTCCAAGTCTGATAATTACGACTGAAAGTGCTAAAAATATTTATATGCAAGTTTTTGTGGACATAAGTTTTCAACTTTTTGGGTAAATCCCAAGGAGCATGATTGCTGGATTGCACAGTAAAAGTACTTTAGTTTTGGAAGAAACTGTCAAACTGTCTTCCGAAGAGGCTGTATCATTTTGCATTCCCACCAGCAATGAATGAGAGTTGCTGTCACTCCACATCCTCGTGGGCATTTGGTGTTATCAGTGTTCCAGATTGTGGTCCTTCTAATAGGTCTGTAGTGGGGTCTCATTGTTGTTTTAATTTGCATTTTCCTGAGGACATATGATGTGGAGCTTCTCTTTGTATGCTTATTTGCCATCTATATATCTTCTTTGGTGAGGTGTCTGTTAAGGTTTTTTTTTTTTTTTTTACCTATTTTTTAACCAGGTTGTTTATTTTCTTATTGATGAGTTTTAAGAGTTCTTTGTGTATTTTGGATAACAGTCCTTCATCAGATGTGTCTTTTGCAAACATTTTCTCCCAATCTGTGGCTTGTCTTCCCTTGAGATTGTCTTTCGCAGAGAAGAAATTTTTCATTTCAATGAAGTCCAGCTTATCAACATTTCTTTCATGGACCGTGCTTTGGTGTTATATCTAAAAAGTCATCACCATACTCAAGGTCATCTAGTTTTTCTCCTATGTTATCTTCTAGGAGTTTTATAGTTTTGCAGTTTATTATATTTAGGTCTGTGATGCATTTTGAGTTTTTCTGAAGAGTTTAAGGTCTGTGTCTAGATTCACAAGGGTTGTCCAGTTGCTCTAGCACCATGTTGAAGAGATTCTCTTTGATCCATGATGTTGTCTTTGCTCCTTTGTAAAAGAGCAGGTGACTATATTTATGTGGGTCTACTTTCAGACTCTGTTCTGTTTTGTTAATCGGTCTCTTCTTTCACCAATACCACACCATCTTAATTACTCTAGCTTTATGGTACATCTTAAAGCAGGGGACTGTCAGTTCTCCAACTTTGTTCTCCTTTAATATTATGTCAGATATTCTGGGTCTTTGTCTCTCCCTGTAAACTTCAGAATCAGTTTGGCGATATTTACAATTTATCTTTCTGGGAATTTGATTGAAATTGCATTGAATCTATAGATTAAGTTGGAAAGAATGGATATCTTGACAATATTGAGTTTTCCTATCCATGAACATTGAATATCTCTCCATTTATTTAATCTTGATTTTTTTTTTTAACCTCACCCGAGAACATTTTTCCATTTTTTGTTCAGATAGAGTGGGGGGGGGGGAGAGGAAGAGAGAGAGAGAGAGAGAGAGAGAGAGAAACATTGACGTGAAAGGGACACGTTGAGTGGCTGCCTCCCGCACAACCAACCAGGGCTGGGGACAAATTGCAACCGAGGTACGTGCCCCTAGTGGGAACCGAACCCGGGTCTCTCTGGACCGCAGGCCAACTCTCCAATCGCTGAGCCAAACCGGCCAGGGCTTAATCTTGATTTTATTCATCAGAACTTTATAGTTTTCCTTATGTAAATCTTGTATATATTTTATTAGGTTGGATTTTTTTTTTAGTTGATGAATTTTAAGAATTCTTTGTATATGTCCTGGCTGGTATGGCTCAGTTTGTTGAGCGTCATCTTGTGCACTGAAAGGACAGGGCACATGCCCAAGGATGCCAGCTTGATCCCTGGGGCATGCAGGGGGCAGCTGATTGATGTTTCGGTCTCACATCAATGTTTCTCTCTCTCCCTCTCCCTTCCTCTCTCTCTAAAAATCAATAAAAATATTAACAACAACAACAACAAAATAATTCTTTATGTATTTTAGATACAACTCCTTTATCAGACATGTGTTTTGCATGTTTCTCTCAGTCTGTGGCTTGTCTTTTCATTCTCTTAACACTGTCTGTTTTCAGAGGACAAGTTTTAAGTTTAATGAAATTCAACTTATCAATTTCTTTCTCTCAGGAG
This sequence comes from Tadarida brasiliensis, assembly GCA_030848825.1. NCBI lineage: Eukaryota > Metazoa > Chordata > Mammalia > Chiroptera > Molossidae > Tadarida > Tadarida brasiliensis. The sequence goes on from CM061263.1 coordinate 100,203,977, forward strand.
TGTGCTTTTCATCACCATACCCAAGATTGCTTAGATTTTCTCCTATGTTATTTTCCAGAAGTTTTATAATTTTGCATGTTACATTTTGGTCTATAAGTCACTTTGAGTTAATTTGTATGAGAGGTATAAAGTCTGCATATAGATTTACTTTTTATGTTTGTGGATGTGCAATCATTCCAGCACCATTTGTTGAAGAGACTGCATTCCCTATTGAATTGCCTTTGCTTCTTTGTCAATGATCGATTGACCTTATTTGAACGGGTCTATTTATGGGTCCGCAATCTTTTCCATTGATCTATCTGTCTGTTCTTTCTTCAGTAACACCTTGTGTTGACTACTGTAGCTTTACAGTAAGTCTTAAGGATGAATAGTGTCAGTTTTAAAACTTTGTTATTCTTCAGTATTGTGTTTTGCCTTTCTATATGAACTTTAGAATCATATGGAAATTTGATGGGATTTTGATAAGGGTTGTATTGAGTCCATAGATCAAGTTGGAAAGAACTAACTTTTTAATTCCTTTCTTAAGAAATTAAGATATAATTGACATATAATATTGTATTCGTTTTAGTTGTAAGCATAATGTTTTGATATATATGTATGCTGCAAAATGGTTACCACAATAAGTTTAGTTCACTTTCATTACTGCACATAATTACTATTTTTTTTCTTGTGATGAGCACTTTTAGGATCTACTCTCTTAGCAACTTTCAAATATATAATACAGTCTTGCTAACTGTAGTAATAATCCCCAGGACTTAATTATCTTATAACTAGAAGTTTGTACCCTTTGACTACTTTTACCCATTTCATCCACCCTTGCAACCCACCTCTGGCAACCATCAATCTGTTCTCTGTATCTGTGAGTTTGTTTGTTTATTTTTAGATTTCACATGTAAGTGAGATCATACAGTATTTCTCTCTTTGTCTGATTGATTTCACTTAGCATAATGCCCTCAAGGTCCATCTATGTTGTTGCAAATGGCAGGAATCCCTTCTTTTTTTATGGCTGAATAATATTCATATATATATATATCTATATGTATATGAATATATATATATATATATTCATATATATATATGAATATTCCATTCCAATAATATTCCATTATATATTCCATTATATAATGGAATATAAATTCCATAATAATATTCCATTATATAATGGAATATAAATTCCAAAATAATATTCCATTATATAATGGAATATAAATTCCATAATAATATTCCATTATATATATATATACACACACACACACACACACACACACACACACACACACACACATTGTCCATTCATCCATAGATGGACATTTAGGTTGTTTCCTTGTCTTGACTATTGCAAATAATGTTGCAGTGAACATAGGAGTGCATATATCTTTTTGAGATGGTGATTTCGTTTTCTTTGGATAACTACCTAGAAGTGGATCATATGGTAGTTCTATTTTTAATTTTTTGAGGAAATTCCACACTGTTTTCTATAGTGGCTCTACCAATTTATATTCCCACCAACAGTGTACAAGTTGCCTGTTATCCACATCTTTGACAACACTTGTTATTTCTTGTCTTTTTGATAATAGCCCTTCTAACAGTGTGAGCTGGTATTTCATTGTGATTTTGATTTGTATTTCCCTTATGATTAGTGATGTTGAGCACTTTTTTATGTGCCTGTTGGTCATCTGTATAACTTCTTTGGAAAAGTGTCTATTTAGATCCTCTGCCCATTTTTTAAGCAGATTGTTTGTTTGCTTTCCATTGAGTTGTATGAGTTCTTTATATATTTTGAATATTAATATCTTATATCAAATATATGATTTGAAAATATTTTCTTCCATTCCGTACATCGCTTTTCATTTTGTTGATGGTGTCCCTTGCTGTGCAGAAGGTATTTAGTTTGATGTAGTCCCACTTGTTCATTTTTGCTTCTGTTGTCTTTATTTTTGGTGTCAAATCCAAAAAAAATCATTGTGAAGTCTGATGTTAAGGAGCTTACCCCTATGTTTTCATCTAGGAATTTTATGGTTTCAGGTTTCCAGTTTTATGGTTACATTCAAATCTCGAATCCGTTTTGAGTTAATTTTTGTGTATGGTATAAGATAGGGGTCCAGTTTGGTTTTTTTGTTTGTTTGTTTTTTGGGGGGTTTTTTCATATGGCTATCCAGTTTTCCCAACACCATTTATTGAAGAGACTATCCTTTCCCCATTGTACAGGGGTAGGCAGAAGTGGGTTTACAGTTGTAAATACATGAAACACAGTTTATTCTTGAATTGCTATTTATTATTGTTTATTTATTTGTATTACAACTGTAGACCTACTTTTGCCCACCACTATATTCTTGGCTCCTTTGTCATAAATTAATTGACCATATATGCATGGGTTTATTTCTGGGCTCTCTATTCTGTTCCTTTGATCAGTGTGTCTGTTTTTATGCCAATATTATATTATTTTGATTATAGTAGGTTTGTAATATAGTTTCAAATCAGGAACTGTGATGCCTCCAAATTGTTCTTCGTTCTCAAGACTGCTTTCACTATTCAGAGTCTTTTGTGATTCCATATAAATTTTAGGATAGTTCTGTTTATGTGAAAAATGCCATTGGACTTTTGATAGGGATTACACTGAATCTGTAGACTGCTTTAGGTAGTATGTACATTTTAACAATATTAATTCTTCCAATCCATGAACATGGAATATCTTTTTATTTATTTGTGTTTTCTTCAATTTTTTCATCAATGTCTTATAGTCTTCAGTGAGAACTTATATCGTTATTTTTTTTTAAATCATCAGATAGAGTGGGGGAGGGAGAGAGAGAGAAACATCAATGTGAGAGAGACACACTGGCTGCCTCCCGCACAACCCCGACCAGGGCCGGGAACTGAACCGCAACCGAGGTACGTGACCCTGATTGGAATTGAACCTGTGACTCCTTGGTCTGTGGGCCGATGCTCTATCCACTGAGCCAAACTGGCCAGGGAGAGAACTTATTTAATGATAGTCCTCTTATCCATGAACATGGAAAATCTCATTTATTTAAGATTTTTGATTTCTTTCATTAAAGTTTTATCATTTTTCTCATGTAGATCTTGTACATATTTTGTTAGACTTATACTTAAGTATTCCAATTTCTTGGGGATGCTAATGTAAAATGGTGTCTTTTTCATTTCAAATTCGAATTGTTCAGTGCTGGTATATAGGAAAGCAATTAACTATATATTAATCTTCTCAGGCAACCTTCCTATAATCTTGGCTCTGTAATGATTTTAGATGAACAGAAATACTCAATTAAAAGTAGGTAAACTTATGATATGCACTTTTTGTCTTGTTTACGAAATCATTCCCTATTCTGAAATGACAAAGATACAGTCACATGGCACATAACATTTTGTTTGGTCAACCACAGACTGCATATACAATGGTGGTCCAATAAGATTATAATGATGCCGAATAATTCCTACTGCTTAGTGATGTCATAGCCATCAAAATGTCATAGCACAATACATTACTCACAGGTTTGTGGTGATGCTGGTGTAAACAAACCTACTGTGCTGATAGTTGTGTAAGAGCATAGCACAGAAATTATGTACAGTACATATATTTAATCAGGATAATAAAAGACTCTTACAGGTTTATGTATTTACTACACTTTCTATCATTATTTTAGAATGTACTATTTCCACTTCTAAAAATAATTTGCTGTAAAACAGTGTGCCATGGTACACCAGCAGCAGCCTCATACATCTTGTGTTTACCACAGCTCTTAATTACCACAGCTCTTAATTGCCTCATTTCTCTTGTGGTTGATTTAATCTCATGTTGTTTTGTACAGTAACATGCTGTACATGCTTGTAGCCTGGGAGCAATAGGCTGTACCCCACAGTAGTAGGCTAGTAGTAGGCTAGACCATCTAGGTTGGTGTAAGGGCACTCTATGATGTTCACACAGCAAGGAGATCGCCTAATGACACATTTCTCAGAGCATATCCCTGTCATCAAGTGGTGCGTGACTGTACAGATATGTCTTCTAAAAGTTTTGTAATTTTGTCTTGTATCAGTTTTGAAAAATTCTCTGAGCCATTTTGTCTTTATGTCTGCCATAGTCTTTCCCTCCTTCTGAAACTAATGAGATGTATGCTAGGCCTCACCCCTTCATGTTTCTCACCTCTGAACATTATTTGTTGATCTCTTTATCTCTCTTTGCTGCTTGTGGATTATTTCTTCAACCCTGTCTCCTCCAGTTCACTAATTCTTTCTTTAGCTACGTATAATCTTTTATTTAAGCCTGTTCGTTGACTTTTAAGTTTCAAGTTTTATTTTTTTCAAAGTTCTAATTTGTTTATTTTAAAATCTGGTCATTTGCATAGTACACTTGACTGATATTTTTAGTTTCTTTAAGCATATTATGCATCATGATTTTATAATTTTTACTTGATAATTCCAATATTTGGAGTATTTGAGGGGGAGGGAATCTAATTCTGGTGTCTACTGTTTCTTAAGCTAATGCCTGGGCACAACTTCATGCTTCACTGATGTGCCATTTGGCTACAGTCCCATCAAGTGGCATATAATTTACATTTTCTCAAAGTGAATGATGCCCCTGGGAGTTAAGCAAGAGGCTGCATGGTGAGCTGGAGGGAGGGCATGTCAGGCAGACAGAATAACATATGCAAACACATAGCATAAATCTAAATCAATGGGAACAGAGCTTTAGAAATCACCACTCTAATCTCCTATATGATACATAAATCCACTTTATATCATAGGGAATTTAGTGTCTAATTTATATAATTAACTTGGAATAAATGCGTGCTTTCTGAGTAGTTGTATCTATTGTCAACATCACAATAAAAGCATGATCTTATTTTAATTAGAGACTTTCAGAGGGGAAGTGTTTATAATCACTTCACCCCAGTTTCATGGCAGAACAGAAAGAGGTCAGAGCAGGTCCTCTGGTGGCAGCATGATGCAGAAGAAGGACACTAGGGGGCATCAGTTCTAGGCTCAAGTTCCCTACTGTTGTGTTATCTTGGACAAGTCACTTGGATACCTTCTTAGCTTCTCTTTCTCCTTCTGTAAAATGAGGGTATTTGACTGCAGGTTCCCTAAGGTGACTTCCAGGACGGTGATTTTCCAAGCTCATGTATCCAGAGGTCCTGAACGGGAAGTGTCTCCCAAGGCCTTTCATGGAGTGCGTTAGAAAACAGCTGCAAGCATCTGGGCTGACAGGCGTGTGCACTTGCACTTCCTTCAAGCCCTAAGGATGGCAAGGTCGTCTTCTTCCACCATCACCAGGGGCATAGCCTGGTGGGCAGGCCCCAGAGAGGACATGCATGAGCGAGATGGAAACTTGGTCGTCCCCAATAGTGTGGTGATTGCGGGGGACAGGGGTGTGAGTGGAGGTGAAGAGATCAGAGAGGGAATAAATGGTGATGGAAACAAAATTTTTAATTGTTCCTCCCTGGTGGCTGGCCACACTCACTTTACTAATGGGTCCCCAGGGGCCAGCCTTGGCTGTGGGTATAACCAGAAGGCCGCTCCCCTCTGGCTAGGCATCCCGGGCTTTCTCGAACACAGTAAAGGGGCTTGAAGGGCAGAATCTTAGCTAGAGGAGGCAGTGGGAGAGAAGCTCTGATTTGCCTCAGGTCTGCGCAGTGATAGCAGCTCAGGGACAGGAGGAGCTTGGCCACCTTCCTCTTTCTCCCAGCTCTCTGTGGTGCTCTGCTGGGCCCAGTCATGAACTTGCTGTGTTTTTTAGCGAATCCCCAAGAGTTCTCTTCTCCCTCCTCACCACACCCTCTCCCTGCATTAAAGCATTTGTTTTGAACTCTCAGTTGTTCAGCCTCCTGAAAAGGGATTATGGAGCTTGCAAGGAGGAAGCTGTGATTTCACATATTATGTGAATATCACATAATTTAAACTTTATCTGCCCATCCAGCCTTGACCGGGCACTTGGGGATTTTTTTTTTTTTTAAACAAGGAGGAAGAGACAAGAAACAGCCAGCTGAGAAAAACAGCCTGCAAGGTCTGATTGAGGCAGGGTAGTTTGATGGAGGTGTGCCTTTCTGAAGAGGCTGGGGAGCCTCGGGGCAGGGGACCAGGTGGCTGTGATGTCTGCTGAGAACCCAGTGGCTTTTTCCCTGAACTTTACAGATGAGGACATCCAGGGCTCCGTCCAAGGTAATAAGATGAGGACGTTTGTCTCGGGCTTCTGTTCTAACTAGCTCTACACAGGGACCAGGCATATTATCCTGTAACTCTCAGCAGGAAATGTAACCCCCGTGGCCGGTGGGTAAACTGTGCATGTGGGCAGTGAGGGCTTGGCATGATGGGTTTGCAAAATAGGGAAGGGGGAGTGGAGTGCACTGGGGAGAGGACACTGATGCCCACATCGGACTAGAGATTTCACCTTTCTATGCGCCTCCTGCCTCCGTTCTGGCATATAAGTGACAAGTCCGCGTGACTCCTGGGAATGGGCTCCTGCCTGATAGGGGTTAGGAGCCTTTCTTTCCCCAAATGAACCATCTCTTTCATCTAGCTCCCCAGGGCTGGGAAGTCTTCTTTGAGTAGCGATTTATTTATTTGGAACAATGCACTTCCTTTTCTGAGAATTCTCTTTGAAAATGCAACCGCCTTTGAGAGCGGGGTATGGATGGGGGTGCTTTTGGTGTAAATTAGCTGATTAGAAGACTTTCCTTCCAAAAGGAAGTGCCCAGGGAGCAGGAGAGCACTGGTCCCTGGTGGGAAGCCACGTGGAGTGGCCACACTGGGGAAAAGGTGGGCTACCAGCTAAGGGGATTCTGGAGTCAAAGCTTATCTCAAATCTTTGAGGACAAGTACTAAGGCTTCCTGCTCTCTCAGTCTCTCCCTTCTTTCCTTCCATTGGCAACTATTTAAGTGCCTACTATGTGTGAGATACCATGTTAGGCTTTGGGATTCTGAGATGAGATTCAGATCTTCTTATTAAAGAGTCTTCCAGGCCGGCAGAGGGAGACAGATGTAAAACAGCCTTGTGCAACCAACCTTTGCAGGTGCTGTGATCAGAGCAAGCACAGAGCACCAAGTAGCAGAGGGTTACAGATTCAAGGGGGATGGTGACTGGGGCTTCACGGAGAAAGTGGTACCCTGGCTGGGGCTCGAATGGGGATAGATTCACCAGGTGAATGACAGGGGCGTGGAGTGGAGGAAGCGATGATGGGGTGGGTGATGGGAGAACATTCCAAGAAACAGCAGGAGTAAAAGTGTTGCGCTATGAAATAGCGTGGTGTTTGAAAATTGCAAGCCATTCGTAACTGCTGGCGCCAAAAGCGCAGGGCTAGGGCTAGGGATGAGGCTGGGAGGGTTTTGTAGGCCAGGATTTCTGTGCCCCAGGGACATCACTGAGGAGATTTGAGCAACTAGGTCAGATGCTCATGTTCATTTCTGAGGTCATTTAGGCACTGGAGGGTAGACTGGAAGAGGGGGAGGGAAACTGCTTAGGAGACCGTTGCAATGGGTACCCGAACTAGGGATGTGGCGGGCGCGGAGTTTTGAGAAGGGAATAGCTTCTTTCTCACACAACTATGCAACTCGTGGCAACTGACAATTTGCAAGTTTGTAAAAATATCCTCACTCCCACCACTGCAAGTGAGAGGGTCCTGCTTATTGCAGTCAGCTTGTGTTGATTAGCCTAGATTTGCAGTCAGGACACTTCCTCGTGGCATTGCACAGAGGCAGCCTGCAGCAGAAGCAACCTGCAGCGCGTCCTGCTACCCCAGCAAGAAAGATGATACTTAATGAAGACCCCAGTCCCATCCTGAGACTCTCAGGAAGATTGGCTCTCGCGGTGGCCCCGGCTCAGTCTAGGCTCTTGTGACAATGGCATGGACACTGACACGCAGGCAGGCCCTGCGGGGACCCCTCGATGAACCAGCCAGAGGGGCTGCTCCAGAGGGCTGGCATATTGTGGAGGGCCTCACGTTTGTTGCCACAGAATCTAGTTGTGGGAAGATAAGAATTCATAAAAAATTAGCCCTGGCTGGTGTGGCTCAGTGGTTAGAGCATTGGCCTGTGCACTGAAGGGTTGTGGGTTCAGTTCCCAGTCAAGGGCACAAACCTGGATTGCAGGTTTGATCCCAGCCTTGGTCGAGGTGCATTCAGGAGGCACCAATTGATGTGTCTTTCTCACATCTATGTCTCTCTCTTTCTCTTTCTCTCTGTCTCTATCTCTCTCCCATTCCCTATCTCCTTTCCACTCTCTCTAAAAGTCAATGGAAAAAATATCCTCGGGTGAGGATGAAAAATAACAAGAACAAAAAATACAAAATTGGGACGGATACATCAATGGATAGAGGAAAACCAAGTTCAGAGGTGTGAGAGATTAATTCCAAGGGGGGTTGCATTAGATTGTGGCTCCCAAATTTGAACTCGCTTGGGGAGCTCTAAAAAAAGTAAAGCTTTCTGGGCGCTACCACTAGGGTGTCTGGGGTCAGGTCTGAGACTTTGTATTATAAAACCTTTTCAGGCACATTTGAAAACCATTGGACCACGTGATCGTGCCTAGCACAGTGCCTGGCACATAGATGTACTCAGTAAATGTGGTAAGAATGGTGCTTTCCAAGGTCCATCCCCACTCCGTGATTCCATGCATTCTTCTAGCTGGGGGGGGGCAGGAAGGAGCTGTTCCTGCAAGAATCCTTGAGTCACAGGAACCAGTAACTGGAATCCTTTGGCCACGTGGCAGCTATTTTGCGTGAACGCCAGGGATATAGGTGAGGGGTGGAGTAGCTGGGTTTCAGCTTTCTCACCTTCCTCTGAATTAGCTTTTAAACTGAACTCAGCTTCTATTTGAGAAAAGTGAGCTGGCTTTTGCAACGCAGTCAGATGGAATTTGTCTTTTTTTTTTCTGAGAAAACAAAAGAAATATGAGAGCCCAAGAGTCTCCAGCTCAGAAGATAGAGGCACAAGAGAGGTGCAGGAGGGCCCCAGGGTTAGGATGTGAGGCTTGAGTCCTCTGATCAGCCAGCCTGGAGCACGGCGGTGCAGTGCCCAGACCCTCTGCGTCTGTCACCCTGCCATGACAGGCATAGCTGGAGACCCCGGGGGAATCCCAACCTTTGAATGTGGGCCTACATGTGGGAGAATATTAGCAACCCAAGCCTGCTGGTGAACTCAGGGGTCTTCCTCTCTTCTTTTGATCCCCAAGTGCGGTGTGCATGCTCTTGACATGTCCAGGTCCCTTGACAGCCTCTTCTCAAGCCTAGTTATCTTGCTCCAGGCTCTCAGGGACGGAGTGCTCCCTGCTGATACTGTCTTACCCCCTGGCACTGCCTCTCTACCCCAGCTTGTCGTACAAATATAATTTTTTATGTGTGGCATGATGTGACAAAGGTTGGGAAGACTTCCATACAATGGTTCTCAACCTTGGTTCCACAAGGGGATGAAGGTTGCATTCAAGACACACTGCCAGGGTCACTTGAAGGACTCTTACAGACAGATGTGACCTTGGAGGCTGCATCTTGCTCAGCCCTCGATGCTGTGCACATTTCTCACAGATGCTCAATCGGTGGACTCGCTCTCCCAGTGATGGAGAGCTCACGACCTTGCGAGGACTTGTGTTCCATTCTTGGACAGCTCTAAACTTCAGAAAATCCTTCTTTTTATTGAGCCAGAAGCTACTTCTTTATAAGTTCCACACTTTGCCCTGATTCTGTTCTTCGGACCACGTAGAACAAGTTTGTAATGTGTCATAAGCAGATGGTACAGAATTCCCACATACCACTCCACACACGGTAATCATTCTAGGCTCCGCACCATCCTGCGCACCCTCCATCAGCTCTGAGTCCATGGTTTTCCTGTTTCACAGAGATGAGCACAGATCCCTCTCCATTCCACCAACGAGGAAAACGAGCTCTAGCAAACACCCTTCGCATATACATGGCACTGGTTGAAGTGCTTTACACATAGGAAGTCATTAATCCTCACAATGGCCCTAGGGGGTGGGTACTGTTATTATCCCCATATTGCATGAGGAGAGGTTAATAACTTGCTGAAGGCCAAACAACGAACGAATAGTGGAGCTGGGATTCGAAACCACAGTCTGCTTCAGAGTCCGTATTGCTAAGCATTCATTTATGCCACATGGCTGCAAGAGAGGTCTTTCTGAAGCAGTGCTTTGCATATGGAACTCCCAGCCTTGCAAACTGGCCAGTGGTTCACTATGCCCAAGGTGAAGACCATGTATCTTAGCTTAGCATTGAGTGCCTTCCACAAGCCAGTGCACACTGCCCTCCAGGTTAGCCAGCACGAGCAGTGAAGACCCCTGGAGTGTGTCCAGATACTGTTGTTTCACCTGATAAACATGTGTTCTACCCTTCCTCCCAAATACAGCCGAGAGCAAGCCACACCTCTTCCAAAAAGCCTCCCTGTATTCTCCTGGCAGACTGCATTCACAGTAATCTCTTCCTTCTTGGTTGACACTCATCCCCCACGCTCTTCGTTTGGTATTTAGTCTGGACTGTGTTTCATTAATATACTTTTTCCATTGATCTGTTCAGTCTCCCCAACTCATCCTCAGTGCCGGCTTGTCGTCGTTGATGATTATATAAGTTTTAATCCCCAGAGACTTATTTGATGAGAAGTTGAGACTCAAAGAGATTTGCCATTGCAGTATTTGCTCAGATATCATCACTGTCCATCCAATAGACAACCAAATCCTGCATGTACGACACAGTAACTAATCAAATGAGTGGTCTGAGGCCACGGCCTCTGCTTTATGCGGTCCTCTCTCCCTCAGATCATGTCCCTATTCTCGAAGGTCCAGATGAACGACTCTAAATAGTCCACTTCGTTGCAGCTCTGTGGAGGGCTTAGCTGTGCTAGGTGATATTAGGTTGAAACATTGTACCCCGTTCCTATTTCAATGTGGCCAGTGTACCAGGGGTGAGTCTGACACCAGCTGTATCTCAGCCTTGGATAAATGTCACCCAATTCCCTTAGAGAGAGCGGGAGGAAGGAGACCCTGCGTTCTGCTTCAAGGAGCAGAACCTAGATTCAAACTGTAGCCTGTTTTTGCTAAACTTGATTCATTTCAGTGCCACCTTCCTGATTTTTGGCTTATTTACATCGTGTTCACACTGGGTTTTAAGTCAAAGTTTGGTCTCATTATAATAATAATAATCACAACATTACAGGGTTAATGAATGAGCTAGTCATAGTTTCTCAAATGGATAATAAAATAAATGCATAACTATTAGATCATTGTCATCTGTGTAGTATACACGATTATGCCACGTGCCGTCGGTGCGTGCTTACCACCCACTGGGACACACCGCTCTGCTGTTTCCGTCTCCCCTCTCCACCTCTTTCTAGAAGTGAAATCTCTTCTGAGCAGGTCACGGGTGTTCAGGCCGGGTGCCTATATTCACGTGGGTTCCACTGAGGGACCTCCGAAGCCACTCTGAGGGTAAAAGCGTTCCTGGACAAGACTCTGGACACTTTCTTCTCTTTAGCAAGAACAGTTCAGCTTCTCTCTCTTCCCATGCCCAGGGCTTCTCGTTGAGATTTTATCTGAAGAAAGGGTTTATATGGATTTTTTAAAAAATGTGTGAAAACCACGGGCCAGTTAATCCAGGATAAACACTGCTGGAAAGATCATTTGTTGGGGTACTCACTCAGTCAGTCATGCATTCATTCAGCACTTCTCTGAGTCTCTCTCCGCCCATCCTAGCTGTGAGGGCAGGAGAGCTGCCTTCAGTCTATCTTGTTTGTCGTAATGAAGCAAAATAAACGTGGGGGTGTCTCGAGGTGAAGCCCTGCCAAGCACGATTCCAATTCTCTTCCACTTGATCCAGGTTAAGAATAAGCCTGTGGCTCAAGCTGAGAAGCCACCTTGTAAGATCAAGCACCTCAGAACGACCCAGCTGTTGCAAAAGGTAGGAAGCGATGCTTAGTGTGTTTTCTCTACGAGAGGGTGAGGGCGGGCCGGGGGCCGGGCTAGCTTTTAACAGGCGTTTTTGGTCAACTCAGCAGAATGCAATGAGCACATTCTATCCACAGTACCATGGCCCATCTCCACACAGTGTTCACTTGTACTATTTTTTGATAGACTACCTCTTTCCTAATCAATCAATCAACCACTTAATCAATGCAGGGTGGGGGAGGAGTCTGGGGGAAGTAGGTCAGGTCAATAATGTAGAGTAAATGGGAGCTATGTTGCACCAAGGACAATTTGCAGGAAAACTCCCCTGTGTTCGGGTTGTAAGGAATTGGAGCGCTGGTGATGGCGAACACTTATGGAATATTCTGCGTGGATTGCCTCATTTACCTCACTAGGATGAGGTAGGTGCCATTGTTGTCCCCATGGCAGTGATGAGGTCACTGAAGCTTAGACCAAGAGTGTAAACTGTTTGAGGTCTACAGCTGCTAAGTGGAGCAGGGTTCAAACCCACAGGCCATCTGGTTGACCACTGTGCTTCTCTCTCCAAGAACTTTAACAATAAACTGAGGCCTGGATTTGGTTCAAGCTCATCCTTGCTGTGGGGAGGACGCTGGGAGAAATGACCCCCCGAGACATTTCCTTGCCTGAGGCTACTGTAACGTTTCCCCTTTCTCCTTTTATAGAGTACAACAAGCACCAGCATCACTTCGTTCCCTTTTGTGGATACCAAGGGGAAGAAAATCATGGTTAACTTCCCACACGTCAGCCACAGACTCCTGCTGAGGCCCCCTCTGCTGTTTAACGTGAGTGCTGAACAGTGGACGAGACGCTGAGCAGCAGGGAAAGACGTGGTTTCCGTCCAGAACCAGAAAGTTTAGGAAGGCCCAGGATGGTGGGAGAGGCACCTGTCAGCTGACGGGTCCGGTTCAGTCCGGTTCTCCCTCCCCACAATGAGTGTACATTTAGGCAAATAAGTCACTGCTTTCTTTCATCTACGAAATGGGCTCTCTGTAGGGTTGTCACAAGGAGTCACCGAGGGAAGGAAACATAAAGTGTCTGGTGTATAAAGGCTAGAAGCATGCAGAATGTTTTGTTGTTGGTTTTGCCTCCACTGTTCCCTACTTTTTTTGAGTTACGACCAAATGAGATCATGTAAGAAAGTGCCAAGTTGAAGAGGTGTCACACACACATAAGTTCAAGTGGGTGTGCCCTTGGACAAGTCACTTTATGTAGTTAGGAACTGGTTTTTTCCAAGAGCAGCAGTAAAATACGGCTCCTTAAAATACATCTTCCTGTGGTAAGAGGTGGCTGGAACTGTCAGATGCAGACTGTAGTGTACATGGGTCTCACAGAGAGGAGCCAGGCAGATACTTTGAGGGAACAGCTGAGAAAACCTACTGTCTCATAATTACCACTTCTCCCGGAGAGGAAGGAGTAGATTCTGGCCGCATGTGGGTGTTCTTGGCCCAGTAAATGGTTTAGCACACTCAGGAAGGTCGTGCAGGACACCCAGGTAAATGTTTAGGACGCCCAGGAGAAGCCTAAGGAGTGAGACTTTATCGCAAGTTCTTTCCCTGGACAGGAGAATCAAACTCACGATCAGATGCTGGTCTCTGAGCTCAAGGCTCCAGAAATGCCTTACCTGTTGAGCACTGACTCCCAAGATCCCAAGTCCAAGGACAAACCACGAAGGAAGCACAAGGTGCCTCTGACAGCGGCAGGTATGCCTTCGGGGGACCAGCAGGGTGTGGTGGGGCGGCTGCAGATGGTCGGGGAGGAAGAGCTGAGCTGAGCTGCAGAAGGCTAAGCTGCCAGGTGTTGGAGTAGTCAATTAAGGCAGCAAGCCAAAATGAAAGTAGCAGTCAGGCCCTTCATCACTTCCTGTGATAGTGTAAGTAGGAGACTAAGTAGAAGAAAACACTGACTCCCCACTCTTCCATCCCCGCCCCCCATGGACCAGCACCAGGCCAGGGTCAAATGTATCAGCACAGTCAGACGGACCAGCTCACTGCCTGGGGAGCCTGACCAGGCTCCTGTCCTCTTATAGAGGAGAGGGGAGGGGGCAGGGCTGGGAAGGGACAGTACTGGGTACTGAGTCACAGGGGGGAAAATGTCTTGAAGTTTCCCCCCATCCTTTGGACAAAGAGACCTCGGCAGAGGTGCCTGTGGAGGCCTCTAAGCAGAAGCTCCTGGTTCTGTATGTATAAGAGCACAGCCAGCCAAGGGAACCTGAGTCCTTGATGGAAGCTCTTCTGCGATTTCCACGCCTTGTGTGCACCAAGGCTGGTATGGGGGAGGACAGCTTCCCCCGTGACGCCTGCCAGGTAGAGCCTTTGTAATTGCCTATGGTCAGGCCTGAAAGATCACACACGGGGTTTTGGCGAGGAGCTGACTTCTCACAAGGTTCAGAGATTCTTAGCCTATTAGGGGTCAAAGGAGGAAAACCCAAATCCACTGAGCATCTACCATGTCCAACACCAGCTAATGCTCAGAGCTGTTCTCTCACATCTTTGAAATCAGTTGTCCTTCTTAAACATCTCAGGAACTGCTCACTAGGAGATATGTTAGTTCTGAGCTAGTTCTGCCTTTAAAGAGTTGCTGCCTGCCTCCCTGTTCTCTTAGGCTTTGGTTCTTCTGGGCAGAGAACATGCGTTATTTGGCCTACACGTGACTGCCCTTTGTATACATGGAGACACACACAGGTCTTGTTCCCCATGAGTCCTTTTTGGTTCTACCCCAGCAATTCCTTCTCCAACTCTTCAGCAGTTTATTAAATAACATGGTGCCCTTCCTTCTCCCCACCCTAGTTTCCCTCCTCTCAGCACTCTCCAGTTTTTCTGCATCTCAAAGTTTGAATCCCACCCCACCTGCCCTCAGACCAAGCACCAGACCCCTGATGTGATCGGGCCAGCGTAGAGTAGAGAAGAGCTGACCATGTTCCTTCTTTGTAGTCTGAGGGACTCACCGGCTCAGCTGGGAATACCTCCTGGGCCTTGAAAGTCACATTTATGTTACCTGCTTGGTCCCCGAAGACATCACAGCTTTCAGACCCTCTCGGGATACACTATTTGTGTAGCTCAATATGACATTCACTCGGGCAACTGCTGCTTTAACTACATACTATTATTGACGCCAAATTTACTGCTGAATTTTTCACCCATGCTGCTGCAGGGCACACTCTTTGGGGGACTGAATTCTCCCCTTCACTTCCTTTGTGGTTTTCTCCTGAGTTGTTGAAATTAATGCAACAGCTTGACGTTTATCCATGTTATAGTTCCACCCTGCGAGACTCAAGATGCATAGTCCTTAGTCAGCCACCTAGGTGAGGGAAGGGCTGCCTGGCTCCTGACCTGGAAGGGCTGCCGTCACCTCCACCCCGGGCAATCCCGTGGTGCCCGGCGTAACTGACAACGGCAGTGTTTCTCACACAGAGGCCCTGAGGTCGTTTAGGAACCGCCTGTCTTCTTATGAGCAAAGTGAAGTCCTGGGCTACACAGAGCTGTGGTTCCTGGGCCTCAAAGCCAAGAAGCTCCATGTGGCTCCTGAGAATTTCTGCAAGACGAGTTTTGATGATGAACACGGCTCCTATATGAAGGTGATGGGAGAGTAGGTCATGGAAACAGCAGGGGTTGGGGACTTGGGGACAAGAAGGTCTGGAAAGGAAAAAAGTGTGGGGTTTTTCATAGCGTTTGGGACTGATCTCTCTGGGCCTAGGCATCTTGAAGTGTTCTAGTAGGTGCTAAACCGAAGAAATGCCATGTTTATAAATGGGAAAACATGCAATTAATATGTAAACTGCTTGGCTAACAGAATATAATTTTCTCCAAGAGTATTTGGGGTGACAGTTTCCTGGGTGAACTCCCACAGGCTCTCCTGCACAGCCCTGGACCCACTGGGAAAAGACACTTTATGGAGTAAGACGCAGTCTCCCCAACATTCCCTTTTTGTCTCCTCCACACAAGCCCATACATGGCCCTTTTTTCTATTTTATAATAAATGTCATCCCCCCCCCCCCCACAGACAAAAATGGAAGACGCTTTTGCCACTATAGTCCCTGGTACATATAATACTTGCTGCTTAACTGCCTTCAGTTTTCCAAAGATGGATCCCAGTGACTATTTCTTCTCTTCTGTACCTCTGGGACTTCCCAGGGCAGGGCCTCTGCCCAGCCTGAGATGAAACCCGGGTAGTAGAAGGCGTCCCTTTTCCTTCAGGAAGCGATTTCCACTTCTGAGGATGTGCAGATGAGTGGTGCTGGGTCCACGAGGCTGGTGGGCTGGTGGGAATGTCCTCCTCTGGACACTTCCTCATAACCTGGTTAGGTTTAGGAGACAGGATTGGTCTTTGATGTCTTCACAGAAGAGGCAGATTGTCTTATAGCATTTAGGGTTGTGTTTCTCATTCTTTACCATGCACACAAATCACCTGGGGATCTTATTAAAAATTTGAATTCTTGCCCTGGCTGGTTTGGCTCAGTGGATAGAACGTCAGCCCAAGGACTCTCAGAGGGTGGCGTGTTCGATTCCCGGTCAAGGGCACGTACTTGGGTTGCAGGTTTGATCCCTGGCCCAGGTCAAGGTCGTGCAGGAGGCAACCAATCAATGTGTCTCTCTCACATTGATGTTTCTCTCTCTCTCTCTTCCTTCCACTTTATCTAAAAAAATCAATGGAAAAATATCCTTAGGTGAGGATTAACAATAAATAAATAAATAAATAAATGAATAAATAAATAAATAAATAAAATTTGAATTCTTATTCAGCATGTCTGGGTGGGGCCTGAGATTTTTGCTTCTGGTCCTTGCAGAAGCAAAGAGTTTCTGGCACACATCCTCTATCTAGAGCCCTAGTTCTCAACACTTTTAAGTCAAGGGCCCCTTTGGGAATCTGATGAAAGCTATAAATCCTTATTTCAGAAAAGGCACCCTGCACAGACACAACATTTCAGCGGGGTTGGGGGGATTGTTAATGGGTCCTTGGTTAAGAATCTTTAATATAAACCTTACCACCATTTCAGCCAGATATCCTAAAAATACTCCCTTCCCCCCTCTCCCTCCTTCCCCTCACCTGAGCCTAGAGTCTCTGGGAAATTCCCCAGGGATGTCAGCACTACGTTTAAGTTAGTTCACTGGAATTCAGTTCCTCAGCCTCAAGTATTATTGTGGTTGGGGGAGAGAGATGTGTGCTTTCTGTATGCTTGGAATCTCCATCCTTGTTGTATCCCAGCACACATACAAATATACAATGCACATAGCAAATTCCCAAACAAGCAACATAACTGCATTCTCACATTTATTCTGTCAGCAAATGTTAATTGAATACTTATTTATTGAGAATCTGTCATATGGGTAGGTATCTGCTGGACTCTGGAAATATTAAGGAAACTATAAAAAGTGAATACGACCTGGTCTTTGGCCTCAATCAATGTCCAAGTTGACGTGTAAGTGAATAATTATGATATCTCCAATCTGGTGGCATGTAGAAGACATGTACAAGTGCCAGTGAAACACATGTAACTTTGCATTAACACGAGCAGAACCTATGCCTTACCCTCTCCTCACACATTCTCATGATAGACCTTAGCAAGTAGAGCAGTCTGCTTCTACACATCACTAAAGTTATACATGTTCATGGTCCTGATTCCTCCTATAAAACCAGATTCTCCACCACACAATCACAAATACATTCTGAGGACTTGTATACACAGACACTTCCCCTTCAATTTTCCCAGATTCTCAGAGCTGGAAGGCCTTAGAGAGAGTCTTATCTGGAACCTTCAGCTACAGGTGAAGGCATTTCCAGCTCAGAGTGGGAATGTGGCTTGTCTGAAGCCACCCAGAAAGGTTTTTTTGAATTGATAATTTTCTGTGGCTTTGACTAAACAGTTGCTCCCTAGTTTCCAGCACATGGAGGGACATGGATGATTCTGGACCTTGGAAAATATTGTTCTTCTTAGTTGAGAAAGGTCTGAGTTCTGTATTGCTAACTCCAAGATAGAATTGGATCTGGATAAGAGGAGAACCACATCTGGCCAGGAAGACAGAGAGCAGACACAAAGCCTTCCCTGACTGATGGAGTCACATCAGGGGTCAGAAATAGAATTTCCCCCAAACTGAAGCTGCTGCTCTTGCCAAAGAGCATCCATTGTTCTTTGCATTGCTGGACATGGGTAGAGCCTGTGAGACTTTTCCTGGTACCACATGGGTGGCCTGGGATCTGGGCGACAACCTAACCATTGCCAGAGCAATGAGATGTGGGTGGGAGTTGCGCTAGTGCCCAGTGCAGTTCGGAAAGTTCCTCTCAAGAGTCAGCCATGAGTTGGGAATGGGTATCCAGGGCCCCCAGAGTCAGGGAACCTCAGACACTATGGCTCTGCTCCTTACCCTTTGCCTGGCTTCTACAGGTCCTGCATGACCACATTGCCTACCGCTATGAGGTTCTGGAGATGATTGGGAAAGGGTCCTTTGGACAGGTGGCCAAGTGCTTGGATCACAAAAACAATGAGTTGGTGGCCTTGAAAATCATCAGGAACAAGAAGAGGTGTGGTGGATAGTAGCATAGGCTATCGAGGTGGGACTGCATGACGCTGGCCACTCCATAATGCCAACCCTACCCAGCTCTGTCTCTTCCTCTAATCTTTTTGTCTTTCTCTACCTACCCGATTCCACGGTGCGGTGAAGGGAAGGCAAGGATATGGGTGATTAGTCTTTCTGCCTTGCTGGGGTCAAGGGGAGGGGCCAAGAAATTGGGCTGCTGCTGCAGCATATGACACCATGTCTGCTGTCCCCATTCCTCACCCTCTCTGCCCCTCCTCCCCCCAATCACTTCAGATTTCACCACCAGGCCCTGGTGGAGCTGAAGATCCTAGACGCTCTCAGAAGGAAGGACAAGGACAACACCTACAATGTGGTGCACATGAAGGACTTTTTCTACTTCCGCAATCACCTCTGCATCACCTTCGAACTCTTGGGGTCAGCTGCTTCTTCTGTGTAACTCATTTTCTTTTGAAAAGTGGCTTAAGGTGACAGAAGAGAAACTCTGAGGTCAGACACTAGATTTCTCTGGATGTAAACATTTAATGACTAGAATGGACACAATGGCCACTCAGTTATTGAGAAGCCCAGGAGCAAGGAGAACAGGCCAAAAGCTGTCCATCTCGCACCATCCCTTCATGCTTGTCACCTGCTAGCATACACAGGATGTACCACAGGTGCTGGGTGTGGGAATGGGTGGCAACCAAAACAAGGCCTCTGCCCTCAAAGTGACAATGAAATATCTTCTTTGCTACCATTTCCCCACTAACTGGCTTTATTACCCTGTGGTGCAGAGGTTGAAACCCGGGGGAGCAGGCAGCTGGCTGCTCAGAGTGGGGAAAGAGCTTTGATTTTGTGCAACTAGGGACAGGACCAGATTTTTTGGTAAGAGAGCAGAACCCGACTGAAATAGATTGGCATCACCTGGTTGAATACGGGAGCTGGCAGGGTGTGCTGATTGGAAGGACACGCTAATTTGATTACTTTTTTCTCTGATGAAATTTAAATAAAACCAGAAACCCAGAATGCATTTAGCAAAGGAGAATAATTAGAGGTGAGCTCTCAGAAGACCTGTATTATTGGCTTTACGGAGCTGGTAGCTTGGTGTTCCCACAACATCATTGCTGGTGGTGAAATTCTATGAATTGGCTAAATTTGAATCAGGAGTGAAGTGGACACTCTCCTCACTATCTCTGACGACTACAAAATGTCCACTTTCCAGAGGTGAGTTATCTTCCTGTGACAACATGGACAATCCAGGCTGCCTGTTTTGGCCATTAATCAAGCACACAGTTAGCATGTCACTGTATTAACGTGCTCTGAGAAGTCAGGAGGAGCAGGTGTGTGGAGGGGAAAACCAAAGCCCAGAGAGGTTGGAGAGTTGCTCAGGGTCACACAGCTGGTCAGAATGAGGCCAGAGCCAAGTCTTACATCTCCACTGTGCCCGCCAGGAATGAATGGCTTCCTAAATACAGGCGGGGTTAGATAAAGTTCAGAGATAGAAGATTAGGAGAAACCAGAAGGAGGCCGATGCAGAGTCACTCTGGGCTGTGTCCTCTCCCTCCTCCCCCATCTTACAATTTGTACAGAGGTCATAACCTGGGAGCCCACAAATAAGTTTTTCCTATTAAAATGCTTTGCATCAGTTTCCAACATTTGTAAATCAGCAGATTTCATGCAATATGGCCTGTTTTTATATACTATTGCAGGCTTCTGCTTGCCTAGAAAATTGAGGAAAATCTGGCAAGAGTGAGGCCTCATTCTTGCAAAGCGACAGATGGGACCAAGCGGTCAGGCTTCGTATAGATAGGATAAGGTGCCTCCATTTTACCTCAGCCTCCATCTGTCTACATTCTTGTTCCCTTACCTGTCAGGAACCTGGCATCTTTAGACAGCCTTTTTAGGCTTGGGAGGAAGGGTGGGGTAACTGATGGGCTTCCTGGATTCCTCCCAAGTGTCCGAAGAACTATGAATATTTTAGAAATTTGATCAGTTTGGTCCAACCTCTTAACACCCACAATATAAGAAAGTGATTAAATGACCTTGTCACAGAAGAAGTGAGGGCACATCTGAGAGGCCAGCACAGTTGAGCGTCACCCTGGAGCCACCATGAATCGATGGGAATGTTGAGTTTATAGGACACAAGGCCTGACTCTTGGTCTGACGCTTGCCTACTGCCAGAGGGAAACCAGGTGGTGTGGGATTGTTTGCAGGTTCAAACTCGGCATTATACTTTTTACACCGAAACGCGTCACTTTCTCTCTTTCCCAGAATCAACTTGTATGAGTTAATGAAGAATAACAGCTTTCAAGGCTTCAGTCTGTCAGTAGTTCGGTGCTTCACCCTCTCTGTTTTGAAGTGTTTGCAAATGCTTTATGTAGAGAAAATCATTCACTGCGATCTGAAGCCTGTGAGTACAACCTCTGTCCTGCCAGGGGAGCTGTTTCCTACCCTCAGAAACTGCCCATTCCATCCCCCAGTGGTAACTAGACAGCATCATGGCCAGGGCTCCAGGGTGGAAGCAGTCATAGGGTGCGCAAATCAACTGAGATGCAGTGACGGCTAAGGGATGCTTTGGGGACAATGAAGAGAGACATGGTGTCATCGAGGCAGACAGGAATAGGAAGGTCTGAGGGCTTTCCTGTGGAAGGTGTGAGGGTGTGCAGAGATGTGTCATTTAGGGGGCTGGATCTCTGCTCTATTAAATCCTCGCTATCTCCACTCGACTCTGAATTGGTCCTAGGGTACAACAAATCTCTTACTACTTCTTCTATTCCAAATGGATGTGCCCTTCCCTCATGCCCTGCTAGTGTTCTGTACTTAGCTCTGGTACTGCGCTGATAGCTTTCTGTAGGAATTGTTTGTCTTTTGTATCCCCCACTGAACTGCAAGTTTTCTCAAGGTCAGGAACCATGCCTTCTCACCATTTTATTCTCAGGACCTATGGTGGTTCCGACAATAGAAATGGTAGGCAATAGGTAGGTAAATGTTTGTCAGATGAATTAATGATTGCAAATGTGAGGAATCCAGAGAGGGACCTAGAGAAAAGGTATAAAAGTGTGAAGGGGTCAGGAGCTGGTTCCCAAATCAGCCTGACTCTCACATATATATATATATATATATATATATATATATATATATATATATATATATATACACATATATATGTTTTTTAAATGATTTTTTAGAGAGAGAGAAAGAAACATCGATGTGAGAGAGAAACATCGATTGGCTGCCTTCTGTACACCCCCTACTGGTAATCCAGCCTGCAACCCAGGCATGTGCCCTGACTGGGAATCAAACTGGGACCTCAGTCCATGGGATGATGCTCAACCCACTGAGCCACACTGGCTTGGCTCTCACAGATATTTAAATATCCCTTAACTTTTTCTCATTCCTTTCTCCTCACACCCCAACATGTTTTTTTTTTTTTAAATGTGATCCATTGGGTAAATTTGGGATATTTTGACAATTAAAGAGTGTCTAAGTAGAGATGTTCTCTCAGGGCTGACTGGAGGAGCCTCACAGTGGTGGCACATTGATTTATTCTCCTTATCCAAGTTCGTAATCCTTAGCTTTACAGTTTCAAAGGGACAAGCAACCATGGTTTTTGAGCTGAGGGGACTGACTGTCACCAAGAAAATTCACAAGATACCTGATAGCCAAAATATCAGGTAATAGATTTCCTTGAGAAACACATAGAGTATTTTGGAATGTATGTGCCCAGTAGGGAAGTATGCATACAACCAGGAGAGTGATGAATGTGGATTCAAGAATGTGAGCTATTCTTATGAACTTAACGGTTAGTATCAATGAGCTGTGATGGCCTGACGCATCCATGCCCCCTCTAGAGTGATTTCTGCCAATAAGCAGTTCCCTCGAGCTAAGGAGCCTTTCCATTGGGCTAGAGACATATTAGAAATTCTCACTGTTCTAAGACTTGCTGATCATACTCTTTCAGTTAATACAAATATTCTTTTGAAAAGGTAGTGGGGACTAAATTTGTACTTTCTTAGTTTATGGTACCAGAGATTTTAGACCAGGCCTGCTATTGCGTATCTAGAATGGTAAGGGACTCAGTAAATCATCAGTTCATCTGATATTTATAATAACCAATTCACCTGATATTCAGGTTCTTGAAAACACGATTCGTACTTTAGTCTTCCAGCCCTAGGTGGTATACTCTCATGCTCGTGGAGGCGAGCCCAGGAGCTCTCCCTCTTTATCCGTGACACTACTGGAGCTCCTGGTTTCACACATTTCCCCCAAATTCAGCATGGGAATCACAAATTCCAGTCAAATCATTCTTTCTCTCTCTCTTTGGTCTTCTGTCATAGCTGTATGTTGATTGGGCATTTAATGGATACATCAAATTCTGTCAGTGATATTTCTAAGGCCTTGTGTGAGCAAGGCATAGGACCAGGTGCCAAGGAGATAAAAATAAACCCATAATCTGTATGGGAAAAGGGACAAAATATATGCAAAAGAAATACTGCATAGCAGCAAATACCGGATCAAACAAGAGGTACATACCACAAGTCAAATGGGAAGTCAAAGGAAGGTAAAAACAATGGGATTTGGAGAAGGTGTGGGAGGAGTTCACCATGAGGTAGTCGAATTCCGGACTGGGTCCTGGAGGATGGCAGACATTTAGATCAGCAGAGGGCCTAGGGTGACATTATTAAAGTGTGACATGTCCTTCTTCTTCTCTTTAGGAAAATATAGTGTTATACCAGAAGGGCCAAGTCTCTGTTAAAGTTATTGACTTTGGATCAAGCTGTTATGAGCATGAGAAAGGTAAGCCCCATTCCAGTCTCTTTGTCTGAATTTTCCTATTGAGATTTCTTTTTTGAAAAATATATTTTTATTTATTTTAGAGGGAGAGGAAGGAGGAGGGGGAGAGAGAGAGAGAGAGAGAGTGTGCGTGGAAAATATCAATGTCATAGAGAAACATCAATCAGTTACCTCCAGTTGACATACCTGACCAGGAATCAAACTGGTGACCTTTTGGTGCATGGGACAATGCTCAACCAACTGAGCCACACCCGGGCTATTTTCCTTACCAATATGCCAGATCTAATTTTCTTAGGGTGTACCCAAGAGTCTGCACATAGCCATTCTGAATTTTGGGGTTCATTGCCCTAGGCTCCCTAGACTTTATACTGTCTTCAAGCGAGAATCCAGCGAACAGCCCTGAGAACATTGGCACAAACTGTTGAACTGGATTTAATAGTCTCTGCTTTGGCTTTTATCAAGTTTGCTGTTGACAACATGTACCATTCCACAAAAATTTTCTGAGTATCTTCTATGTGTCAGTCACTGTTCTGGATACCAGGAACAAAAAAAATGAACATTTCCTGTCCTTAGATTGCTTGCAGTCCAATGGAAGACACAGAAAGATGAAAAGGTGAAATGATAGGTGCAATGATCAGAGATATATACAGACCGTGTTAAGAGCACAGAAAAGAGGGGCTTTGAGCCTTCATGGTAGTGGGGTGTTAGAGGAAGCCTCCTGAGGTTGAAAAAATGACTGTTAGATGGATGTTTTCAAATATTCTGCAGCACCACTTTTGAAGACATATGTCCTTTATGTTTTATGGATCCCATAAGAAATTCCAACTAGAAAGCAACATGCCTCTCACAAAGAACCCGTGTGCTTACTCTTCTCAGATAGAAAAGCTGTGTAACCTCTCAGTTACCATTTATTATGGCTGGCAGGATGCTCAAAACCAAATTTGTAATTACTGTATCTTTGGATTCTGAGAGTCATTTCCCCCTTTATCTTTCGTTTAACTGTGAGACAGTATAGAGTTATAGATACTAGACTTGAACTGCCTGGTTCAAACCCCGCTCTGCCACTTATAGCTGAATGACCTTGACAGTTTATTTAATCTCTGTATGCTTCAGTTTTCTCATTTTACAATGGGGGCAATGACAGTGCCTGCTTCATAGGGTTGCTATAAGGACTGAAAGAGCTTATCTGTATAGAACACTTGGAATAGTGGCTGCCACGTATGAAGCATTATGTAGGTATCTGTTAAATGTTTAAAACTACCCTGTATATATATATGTACTTTAACTGCAAAGTGCTTCAAATCCATTTTGGAAGCAGGTAGGATATAAAAGTCATTTTTATTAACTCTTTATTTTGTTTTTCATCACAAAATTATTACATCCTCAGTATAATCAAGTCAAACAACAGAGAAGGGATTACAGAATCCCTGCCCTGTCTCATCCAGGGAGTCCCCAATAATAGCACATGCAAACAACCAAAATGTCCCATTTCTCCAACCTCAGTCCCCTTACCTATAACATCTAGGCCTCTGAAATATCATCTTCCATCCAACCTCACCCGCTGAGATTCCACCGAGCTTTCTTTTCCACACTTTACACCACAAAACACCTGCACATAACACATTGCATATACGTTTTTAAATTGAGGCTTTTGTGTGCTTCTTTTCCAGTTCTCATATGCCTCCTCCCTTGCCAAATCACAGTGCTCTCAGAAGGTGTCTACCCTAAATTAATCTGACAGCTTGGAAACTTAGCTTTATATTCATCTCATGTTTCCTTTTTTTGAAGCTTAGCCAACTAAAGTTTGTTTTCCTAGAACAATGGGGAAATAGAGTTCGTCACTAAAGTGAGGATAATAACACCTGTGTAATAATCGGGTTGCTGTAAGGATGTGATGAGATTAGATACATAAGATGCGACTTCTGAGTGCTGCCCGGTTGTACTTCCGGCTCCCTGCAAAGCCTGGTTGTACTTCCGGCTCCCTGCAAAGCCCGGTTATACTTCCGGCTCCCTGCAAAGCCCGGTTGTACTTCCGGCTCCCTGCAAAGCCCGGTTGTACTTCCGGCTCCCTGCAAAGCCCGGTTGTACTTCCGGCTCCCTGCAAAGCCCGGTTATACTTCCGGCTCCCTGCAAAGCCCGGTTGTACTTCCGGCTCCCTGCAAAGCCCGGTTGTACTTCCGGCTCCCTGCAAAGCCCGTAGAGCGAGAGGGTGCAGGGAACCGCAATTACCATTCACTCTTACCTGAGAAGGCCTGCTGGAGAAGGATGCTCTGGGGAGAAGGTGTTCCCACGTGAGGTTTCCCTTTCTTTGCTCGCAGTGTACTCGTACATCCAAAGCCGGTTCTACCGATCCCCAGAGGTGATCCTGGGCCACCCCTACAACATGGCCATCGACATGTGGAGCCTGGGCTGCATCATGGCCGAGCTGCACACGGGCTACCCGCTGTTCCCCGGGGAGAACGAAGTGGAGCAGCTGGCCTGCATCATGGAGGTGAGGGAGGGCCTGGCCGGGACGCCGCCTCCTCTGCGCAGTGGGGCGGCAGGCTCGCTGCTGGGCCGCCTGCCTCCTTCTCTGTTTTGGAGTCCATATTCCCCAGAAGTGTTTTGGAAATGATGTATCCCCTTTTACACTTTTAAGTTGACGTCTAATATTTTTACCGTAAATTCAAAAGATGTAATTTTCATCATATTGTGAAGTGACATTTAAAAATAAAACTGTTACACCAGTCTTTCAAATATATTCCAAAGGGTCTGAAACCAGAGTGACGTGACACCCATCAAAATCTATGTGTTGTTAAAAAAAAAAAAAAATCTAGGTATTGTTCAGTCATTAGTCATTCATTAACTTAGCTTTCTGGGAAGAGTATCTCCCGATAAAAAAGGCACATCATATGATCATTTATTATACCTATTATTATTTTAATTAAGGCTTCTTGTTATGGAGCTAAATTAGGTAAACCAGGAGAAAAATAACCCTAAGAAATAGAAAATTTCACATTTTAGAAATTTTCCAGTGAACAAAGGTATTTTGACTGTGAACAAAAATGGATCATTATCTATCTATCTATCTATCTATCTATCTATCTATCTATCATCTATCTATCTATCTATCTATCTATCATCTATCTATCTATCTCTTTCTACCTAACTATACCAAATCTCTATTTTCTAGATTGTCTCAAGGTAACAGATGGAGACACTCCCACACCCTTGAGAATTATTAAATATAGTTTCATTTAGTGGTTGAAACTAATAATAAAGTGTTAAAATAAGTTAGGTAACGATAGTTGTAAATGATAGCTATGTTGAAATGAACACTGGCATGAGAATCAGTAAAGCTGGAGTTCAGTCCTGGATCTTTCTCTTTGGCAACTTACTTTGCTGCTCTGGATTTCTATGAAACGAAGGGATCAGCAGAGATGGCTTCTAAGGTTGATGATGGATGATTTAATAAAGTGCCCCTGAACTCTTCCTGCTTCCAATACCAAAGAGAATGAGGAGTCTGGTGTCTGGGTTGCGGTTCCTCCTACCCCAGATTCAGCTTCCATTGACCTCAGTGTCAATGGGGCTGAGGAACAGGAAGGCGGGGTCTACATGGAGATGCTTGGGAACCCAGCTGCAACCGTAGGTGACCCTGGGTTTAGGGTGACACTGGTAACTTCTCTATCTCTGTGCAACCTATAGGTTGCAGTGGGGACAGGTAAACAAGTCAGTGCTGTAGTTTTTTTTTTTTTCAAGTAGGTATTTTGTCATATCGTGGTCTGACACCCATGTGGTTATTCCCATCTCCTCTTCCTTTCCTCCCTTCCCAGTGCTCCGAGCCAGGATAATCTGATATTCCTTAGTTCAGGGATTGTCAGCATGCATACTGGTTTATTCCTCGTGACAATGAGAGCTGGCTACCATCAGAGTGCCTACCTCTAGCTGGTGCTGATGCCTGTTTAGAGGTGCATGACTGGTGTTGATGCTCAGCATGCTGCAACAGCCTGGGTTAGGAGTCCAAAGACCCAGGCTCTGGGCCTGCTCTGCCACTGACTTGATGTCACAGCATCCCTGGGTCCTTGTCTGTGGAAGGCAGCATTTGACCAAAGTCCCCCTCAGCGCTAGTGGTCTTTGAACATGAGACTTCACAAGAGTGAAGCAACTGCCTTTTACTTGTTGAAGGTGCTGGGCCTGCCACCAACCCGCTTCATGCAGACGGCCTCCAGGAGACAGACATTCTTTGGTAAGTCCCCAGGTCTAACTCTCCTTATCCCATTGTGGCTGATGAGGTGTCACAGACCTTGAAGACATCTCCCATACCCCACACCCCATGTAGTGCTCTTTCCTGGCCCTGTCCCAAAGGACAAACTATGATTAGGGGTTTCTTTCAGAAAAATAAAACGATGCTGAGAAGTGGTAACAGATGGCATGATGGAGATGGAATGGGGGAGCCACATTGGGCAGGAGGTCTCGGCAGTGAAAAGATGCAGGAACATGGAAATGATAAGGTGTCTGCTCAGAAGATCTATAAGCAGATCTTGAAACCTTAAATCTTATAACTATTCCCTCTCCCATAAGTTCTCCTTGCCTCCCCAAGCAGGTGGCCCCCTCACACTATGTACTGTGCAGGGACATCAAAGAGTAGAAGCTCCTTTTCAAGAATAGTGGAAAGTTTCATTGCTACATTCTGTCATTAATGGAGCATTATTCTTTCCTGCTGAAATTCCCTAATTCCTCCAGAACCTTACTATCCCAGATTCTTTGCAACTTTGGAATAAGATGGGTAAGCAAGGGCTGTCAGAACAGGTATGCTGTGGGTGTGTTGTGGCTTGCAATTATGTATAGGACATCTACCTAACTACTGGAGTTAAGTCCAGTGCTGGCCCTCATCACGGTTCCCAGACTCTCGATTTATGATCCTCTGCCTTTCTCTTCAGGCAGTGCTGTGCAAGATGGACAGGTGGATCGACAAAGTCCTATAGAGGCAGGACTTCCAGGGCACTGTGCACCAAAAGGATAAAGTTGGTCTCATATCTAAAATCCCCTTGAAGAACCACAAGAAGCTAAGGGATTCCCATGTAGAAAAAAGCTGTAGTGGCCCAGAGGTCAGCCAAGTGGAGCCAAGCCAGACATGAGGGACAGGGTCTCCACAGACAGGAACTCTATGACATATGAGACAACATTTCTGACCAGCCATTGTCATTAGGTTAGTTGACAGGCTCATACTGGCTGTGGAATCCCAGTCATTCTTAACCCTCCCACCTCTTATTTTTCTCCCGAGAATAGCCTCAAAATGAAAGGCAAATAGCATAATTTCTCTCCACAACTTGCCCCATCAATAGGAGAGTCAAAAACACCCTCATGGGGGATCCTCCTGGTCAAAGAGTTTCAGTCATCTTGGTGGTCAGTTGGTATGTACTGGTTCAGCCTTGTGAGGGTTAAAATGTAGACTATTTCTGTACCATTTGGTAAAATGCCACAGCCTCAAGCCCCTGCCACAGCCATAGGCTGCCTGGCCCCTTTCCTAAGACCCCTTGGACTCCCCATGATTTAGAAACTAAAAGTTGAAGGCCTGGCAACTAGAGGTCCTCCATGATCTACTTCAGTGCCAAAGCCGTCATCCATTCTGATTGGTTAGTCCTCTGCCATTCCAGTGGTTAAATCTTTTAAATATCACCTTGGTGTGATGGCTGGAGCTTTGAAGACCTTGCCTCTGAGTGGAGTCAGTGTCCTGGTAGCCTCAGCATGGTGCCTACACGTGAACTAACCCTTCTTCCAGAGCAGTCTGATGGCAGGCAGGGGATCTGGCTGACTGGCTGCTATAACTTATACATGGAGCCATGGAACTGGTCTTTTGACTCCAAACTGGTCATTTGGATGTCAAAGGATTTAGGGAGAGAAAAGTAGAGATAATGGTGTTTCCTCCTGCTAGACAAAGACACTGTGGAAAGAACCACATCTTGACTATAACACTAAACTCAGGAGAGATAGTATGTGGGTGGAGACTGAAAAGAAGGGAATATAGGGCATTTTTCAGGGGGGTACCAAAGACATACACATACCCATGTTATAGTGTATTCGATTTTTACCATCAGCACTAGGTTTTAGAATGGTGACGTGGTTTTGGTAGCAACATCCACATATCCTCACTTCCTGCAAAAGAAAGAATAGTATCGGGAGCTGCATCCTTGTCAGTATTTCCCAAACTTTATGATTACAGGAATCACTTGGGTACTTGGCAGTATGTTATTTCCCATGATCCTCCTGTATAACCTGTGATACAGAGTTTGAGGTGGGACTCAGGAATCTATGCTCTTAACAACAGCTCCTTGTGAATCTTCTGATAAAGTGAGTTTGGGAAACACTGTGTCCCCGTGCCCACGTCGGCTCCCTTCTCAGGCTTGGGTTGCCAACAGTTCCTCAACTCCCAGCCACTCCTGGTAAATGCCACGAATTGGTAGTGAAGCGATGTTGTCTCGGAAGTAGTAGTAAGATACTTAGGTGCTCCAGGCGGCAAGAATGAGATGGAGAGAATAGTTGGGGAACGTTAGAAGGGTGAGAAAAACTTGTACAAGTAAATCAATTACATAATGATGACTTCAGGAGCTATGTAATTTATAAGCTTGTGAGCCTGATTCTTCTTCCGTCATTTGTAAAAAGAGTAACATATAGGATAAGGTGTGGGCGGGGCCAGTGGTGCCACAGTCTAAAAGGGAAATGGGGATTTGTATGAATTCACAAGACCTATACCCTATGCCACGCCTCTAACCCTTATCTGTATAAATACATCGACATAGATACCCGTGTGTATATACACACATACACATATATACATTCATGGTCTCTTCCAGGGATTCAGTAAGAGCATGTGTTCTTTTGGAGGCCCTGCCAATTGCATTGATTACCAAAGTAATAGAAGCACTTCACTGTGCACCTTCCAGGTCTGCTACATGGACCCCACTGAGTTTTTGTGAAAATTCAGTTTAATATGTCAGTTGTATGTGTGTGTATATACATATCCATCCATTTATACGCAGATTTACAAGGTGTGAACATAAGTGGTCAACTTTTCTGAACATACACACCAGAATCCAGATTTCCCAGTGGGTGGTCTCGCCTTCACAGCATTGCACAAAGCATCCTTGGGGAGCCTTTGGAGCTGTCTTCAGGGCTTCTTCTCAGGCATGACAAATCATACATTTGGTGAGGGCTGCAACTGGTGAAAATAACTAAAGAAAGTCATTTCAAGCTGTGCCTTAAGGAACAATCAAGTTTGAATTCCAATTATGGGCAAAGTTTTTTGATGTGACTACAAAGAAGTAATGAGAATAATTTGCTTGTGTGGCTTGTAAATGGGCTCTGGAAGCAAATCATTCTCCTACCATGACTTTCTTGTTATTCCCCATGATGTCCTGAATTCTCATTTTGTTGGGTTGGGGGGAAGGGAGCAAGGGCATTGGTAATCTGAGAATGGACAATAATCTCTTTTTTTTTTTTTTTTTTTCCAATCCTCACCTTTTTCATTGATTTTTTAGATAGAGTGGAAAGGAGAGGGGGGAGAGAGAAAAACATTAGTGAAAGAGACACACCAATTGGTTGCCTCCCTCATGACCCCAACTGGGGCCAGGGATTGAACCCGTAACCCTTCGGTCTGCAGGCCGATTCTCTAACTGCTGAGCCAAACCGGCCAGGGCGACAATATCCTTTTTGTTCAGAGCTGAACGTTTTAACCGTTTCAGATTTGTTGTTATATTATTATTATTAATCATTATCATTATCATTTTACCTTAATGTTAAACCATTTAAACCATTTGATTGATTCGAGGAGGAGGAGGTGGGAAGGAGGCTCAGAACACACTGACTAGTAGGGAAAATTGTTTGTAAAAGGTAATTGCATTCATTGGATAATCTACACGTGGTTATTTCAAATTGACTGCGACTGTGGGTGTGTTTGTATGGAGGCGGCGGTGTAGCACCGTGAGTGAGAGTTGCGAAGATCACCCCAAGACGAAGCATGGGTGAGTGAACAGCTGTGATTGTGACCAATGAATATTTATACCTGGGACTAAACACCGACTGTTGTATCTCTCAAGATTCCAAAGGTTTTCCTAAAAGTATAACCAACAATAGGGGGAGAAAAAGATACCCGGATTCCAAGGATCTCACCATGGTGCTGAAAACCTACGACTCCAGCTTCCTGGACTTTGTCAGAAGGTGTTTGATGTGAGTTTGTCGAGGTGCCTTTGTCTCTGATTCTCCTTTTAAATACTGTACTTTCCCACATGCTTGCTGGTGAAAGTCTAGGGCTGGGAGAGGGTTATAAAAACACTAAAAAATGCTGACCATAGATCTTTAGAGTCCACAGAACACCTCCCCAGATTGCTCTCCCCACCTGTGTGATTGTCAGGGCAGATTGTTTGCTCTGTTTTGAGATATGAAGGCTGAGGATCAAAGGAATTAAGTGATTTGTCCTGGATTACAGTGTGTGTGTAGAGCTCGCCTCCTCCTTGGCCTCCAGCTGCCTGGCCGCGAGGTTGGAGGCAAGTCCTAAATGTCTTCTGCTTCACGAACTGAAGCCAGCCTCTTCCACATGCCGGTTCTGACTGCACACATGCCCAGGGAACGGGCTCAGGGCCTCTCCCCATCCCCCTGGGCTTTAGAGCCTAAATCCTTTAGGGCAGGAAAAGGGCGAGCTATACACCATTTATTGTGTACAGCTTTTTGAATCTACATGTGTCTTTTGAATCGTAGAAATTGGGCCCTTGCTTTAGTTAAGTCATAGTAAGAAAAGGACAGCACACGAAGCACACACCCAGTGCAGTGCACCTCGTTAGAAGGTGTTTGGAAAATGTACACTACTGTCATTTTTAGAAGAGGTTTTCCCAGTCCGTCTGCACCAAGTGGCAAATAGATGTGCTGTGTGATATTTGGCAAGTCAGTGTCTCTCTCTGGGCCTCAGTTATCTTTCATATAAAATGGGGTATTCCTAAGGTCCCTTCCATGCCATGAGTCCTATTTGTAGAAGACCATATCTTCATGTTCTATTATTATTGTGGGGTGGTGGGGAGGGATTAGCAAAACACTCCTCTGGCATTTGTGCATTCTGGAATTTAGTTACTAGCTCAGAGGGTAAACATGAGGTACTGCTGAAAGTTTCCCCATCCAGGGGTCATGCTTCTCCTCTTGGAAATGGAAATGGAAAAGGATCCTGTACCCCATTATCCCCACCCCACCCCGGCCTCTTGAATGAATGTGCATTAACAAATGACAGAAACCCATTGCTGAGACACGGGTGACTGGTCCAGAAACCCCAACCATCCAGAACACAGCTCAGAACCAAGAAAGACACTCTTTTCTTTTTTACTGCAAAGGGCTGGTTGCTCACAACCTGCAAGAAGCCGTCAAGTTACTGGGGCCTGTTACCTTATCATCCATATTCTGCTAATTAGAATATGGAATCTTGGAATGAGAGACGAGAAGTTTTGAGTCAAATTTAACGAGGGTGATTGGAAAGTCCTGGCCTGGGTTTTATAGGCTAACTCTAGAAGTCTAGAAGAAGAGGGCAGATGTAGCTTAACCGCAGTTCGTTTGACAAAGAACTGGGAACTTGAGCTGTTTATGACCTTGATAAGTCTAGAAGAGAATGCCACCTCCCTGCACTTAGAAGCTATTCCCAACATGATGTCACCAGTTAGACAACAGCTGAAATTTCCTATCTGGGAAGGTGGCAACTATATCATATGATCAGTAGTTAGTAGTAGTGTAAATGTTTTCAGATACTAGAGAGATTATAACATGAAAGACGGATTAGATGTCTCAATCCGTATAATGCTGATGTATAATGCTACTAGGACCTGGGTCAAAGTTACTAGGGTTAAAGTTCCTAGGAAGTGAGTTTGGGCTTAATAAAAATGAAAAAATTTTAAAGAATTGGCATTTCTAAAAATTGTGGATCTGAGAGTTAGTGCCTTATCACTAAAATTACTCATGGACAACAGGATGATTCCATGTTAGGGGTCCTGTCAAGTATATTTTGTTACTGCATTAGAAGTTTGGCTGGTTTATATCCAAGTCCCCTTATAATTTTAATATTCTAGCATTCCATAATATTCTTTGTGATATATTTGTAGGTCCAAATTCTGTAGTCTGGGAATTGAAATTAAGCATCTCCTTTTGATGTTCTTAGTTTGCACATCCAAAATCCTATTGGTTAAGATTTTCTACAGTATTTCTAAGGAAATTTCTAGAACGCTAGGAGACTTGGGCTCTGTTACATTCTTTGGCTTGTCATGCAAATTTACTAAAAAAGGTGATTTCCAATAGTTGTTTCCAGGTACTTTAAAATTGTGTCATAATCTCCGTTCTATAATATCTTTGAGTTATAGCTTAAATGGGTTCTTTAAAAATGAATCATTTATGATATACCTTATTTAGGTTTTTATTGGGGTCTTTGAAAATGTTTTGTTATTAAAAAATAGAACAATAATCTGTGCTGGGCTTTGTTGGTGTATAGATGGGAACCTTCTCTTCGCATGACCCCTGACCAAGCTCTCAAGCATGCTTGGATTCATGAGTCAAGGAATCTCAAACCACGGCCCAAGCCCCAGACCTGGAGGAAACTCAATCTCCCTTTCCCCTCAGAGGCAAGAAAGGACAAGGTTCAAGGGCATCATCACTTGGGTAAAAAAGGTACAGCCCCTCAAATAGTCAGTCCTCTTCCCAAGCCCAGGGCTTAGACATTTCTGGACGATTGCATGTCAGTTTCTCTGAACTCAACCTTGGATGATTATTCTGGCTACATCCCTACTGGCCTTCCATTTCTTTCTTTTGGGATTTTCCTTTCAAGAAACTTGGTTCTAGCTCTTTTTGGCCCCTTATGATTAGGATTTCCCAGTTTTCATCTTCAGTTCCCTTTCTCCTCCTTTCCTTTTCTTTTGTGTGTCCTTTTCTGCAGTCCCATAATTACCTTTTGAATTTTTATCAGATTATGGCGTTAGTCAAATATATTTTATATGCAAATAGCCTTCTGGTTATGTACATGGACATTGGAGTCAGGTTGCCTGGAATTAAATTCAGGCCCTATTATTACCAGGTATAGGCCCTTGGGCAATTTACTTACCTCTCCATATCTCAGTTTCTCTATTTATGAGAATGAGAATATGCCTGTTTTCTATAGTTGTGGAGAAAGGATCAAATGAATTAGTAAATATAAAGTACTTAGAATAATGCCTGGCACATAGAATGTGCTTTATAAATGGATTGCTTTTATATCATCATATGCAAGATTTCCCTGCTAATGGACAGTTAGCATATAATTCACATTTGAACACGTGTTCCTTTGTCTTTTCTCTCCTTCAACAGATGTGATCACCAAAGAAGAGACTACAGACAAAATAAAAGATAGCGCTGCTAAGCAGGTTCAGAATTCAGGTGATCAGCAGGGCTCTCTCCAGCACGTAGCTGAAGTGGTCCAGCTGCCTCATCTGGCAGAAGCTTCCAGTAAACCAGAGGCGGTGGTCAGGCCAGAGGCATCCAAGACCTCCACAGAGCAACAAAGCAAAGACTCCTCCCCGAAGAACACAAGCATTTTACCACCTATTGTATGACCTCTCCTGTTCCTTTTCACCAATGATTTGTATCAGAGACCACACTTATATTGTACAATACTTCAGATTGTTGTTTTTAATGCATAAAGGTTTGTTTAAAAAACTAAAAAACAACTCTATTCACAAGGCCAGTTGGCATGATTCCTGATATGAGGGATGGGAGAGGATGACCTTGTATCCATATTCCCTCCTTATGCCCTCTACCAGATAAACAATGGATGTGTGCATATGGGTTTGTGTGTGTGTGTGTGTGTGTGTATTAAATAGTTATACCATCACTAATAGAAGTCTAAATTGTTGTTGTTGTTGTTTTGCCCAAGACAGGATTCTTGTTTGAAAATGACAGAAGCTAAATTCAAACTAGTTTAAACAATAAGGATATGTATTGGTTTATGTAATTGGGGAATCAGAAAGGACAAGTGTAGTTTAGGAATTCCAACAAGGTCATAGGGCTCAGATTCCCTCTCCATCTTAGCCTTGCTTCTTTTTATGATTAACTTCATTCTGAAGACAAGCTGTGCCCAGAAGTTAGGATGACGGCCACTACCAAAATACGCAGTCTTCCTTGCTGGCAGGAAAGTCTTAGAAATGATTGGTCTTAAACCAGTCACTATGTCTGAGATAGTGGGATCCTCTGATTGGCCAGACCGCGTCACAAGCCCACACTGAGATGCTGGTGCGGTGGTAGCACCATGTCAGATGCTTCTCTAGGACCACAGTTGCAGGATGTGTTTGTCCATCCACCACTCCCAAAGTCTAAGTTCATTTACTTTTTTGTCTTTCTGGTCCTTATCTAATGAATACATAATCTCTATATAGTTGTAATTATAGTACAGATAAAGTCAAGATCATAACAGCATAAACAACATGAAAAATATACCTGGCTTCATAGTTTTCATTTTAATCACTGTGTAATATTCTATGAAGAGAGACACCAGATATTCGAAGCTATGGGTTTAGATGAAATCGCCCAGGGAAGATAATACAGAATAAGAATAGCAGAGGGTCAAGAGAAAATCCTGGGAGAGATAAACATGTAAGCAATTGACAAAGTTGAGTACAGTCCCAAAGAGAAATAGGAAAATTAGAGCCTGGCCAGTATGGCTCACTGGTTGAGCATCGACCCATGCACCAAGAGGTCACCTGTTCGATTCCCGGTCAGGGCACATGCCCAGGTTGTGGGCCAAATCCCCAGTGGGGAGCATGCAGGAGGCTGCCAATCGATGTTCTCTCTCATGGATGTTTCTACCTCTCCCTCTCCCTTCCTCTCTCTCTAAAATCAAAAAAGAAAAAAACTCAAAAATAGGAAAATTAGAAACCAAATGAGAAAGTTTCTACAAGGAGGGATCAAGAATATAAAATTCCAAAAGAAATATAAAATAAAATAAAAAATGTCCGGCTGGTGTGGCTCAGTGGTTGAGCATCGACCCATGCACCAAGAGATCGCCGGTTCGATTCCCGGTCAGGATACATGCCCAGGTTGTGGGCCCGATTCCCAGTGGGGGGCATGCAGGAGGTGGCCAATCGATGTTCTCTCTAATCGATGTTTCTATCTCTCTCTCCCTCTCCCTTCCTCTCTCTCTAAAATCAATAAAGAAAATAAAAAATAAAATAAAATAAAATTCCACAGAAAAGTTATGATAACAGAAAACGCTTTTCAAATAGGATGATATGCACATTGAGTCAGAGCAGTATCATAACAGGTAACTTATCTCCTGTCCTATAATCAGAAAGGTCCAGAACTGGCAAGAAAACTCGGGTCTTCTGGGCCTTTTCTGACACTATCTTCAACCATGGATGATATCATAATCAGAATGATTTAGATTGAGTATTAGAAAATATTTCCCAGTTTGCATGGTTATAAAAGATTGAAATGAGTTGAAAAATTCTAGTTTCTTATTTTTAGAGAACATTTCAAAGCAGGGGAGCTATGAGTTGTGATAGAATGGGGGATACGTCATGAACAGGCTGAATGAGCTTCAGCAAGGGCTCTCCATCAGAATTATTTTCCTTCTGCTATCCAACTGACTATTTTCTCATTCCTGAGATTTCCTTACCTTATTGTCCCATTGGAGCCCAAGGAAACCACACACCTGGAGCCCTTTAATTGTAATTGTTTTTTATTTTATGTCCTTGCTCGCATGGACAGGAAAATCTGCAAAATCCAGTGGCTAGCATAAGATGACATGTGTTTGATGTGAGTGGGATGAAGATAATGTTAGGGCTCTGTGAGGGTATAGAGAGGGGAGCTGTGGAAGTGAGAAAGAAGGGAGGGGACAAGGGCTGGGCCCACTGCTGGAAAGGGGGAAAGCAGTGGGTGGGCGCTGATCACAAGTTCGCCATCAGCCAGTCCAGCAGCGGCAGCCGTGTAACGTTCCCCACGGCCTCATCCAGCTGTCGCTCCTTCTCGTAGCGCAGCACTGACTGCAGAACCTCACCGACGCTGCGTCCTTTGTCCACGGCGACAGCTGAGAGCTGAAGTAGCTGTGGAAAGAAAAGAAAGCAGCAGTGGAGGGGCAGAACATCCCACAGCAGGCTGGAAAGGTCCTGCCAAGGCTAGAACAAGGAGGTCAGGTAGACTTTGAGAAGCTTCAGCAGAAGGGACTCAAATTAGACGTGGAGAAGACTTCCTTAATTGGGAAGTTTGCTGGACTGTTTGTCAGAAGAAAGTTGGTTATGGTCACCCTTAATTTAAAGAACAGATGTTAACATCTATCTGTCCATGATATGGAAAATATGATTTCACACTAAGATTAAGATCTTCCTGCTTCCAGTGGGTGTTCGGTCAATGGTGTCCTTGCTTTCTAAGAATTCTAGTGTTTTTAAGTTCACTGGAATATTATCAAACAGTCTCCATCATTGTCCCCAGACCAACAAGGGCAGGAGAGAAATATGTCTAAGGACAAATGTGGATGCTGTCTCATGCCCTACACACCAGAGACCCCTCAAGTGTTAGAGCAGGAATGCAGTTCAAAGATCCATTCAACCCTCATGAAAATGTTTCCCAGAGAGGTGAAGGGACATGTCAGTAATATAGTGCTAGAGATTAGCAGAGGCAAAATTCATACCCAGGTCTCTGAACCCGATGTTTAGTTCTCTTTCCAAGTATAAAATGAGAAAACTTATCCAAAGCAACTATTCTAATATGAACATAGTAGATTGCCATTCATCTGGAATCATAGCAGCAACAAACTAAAGTAACCCAACTTTTATTATATACATTATGCACCTGGCTCTACGATAAAAAGTCAGAGAGCAAATAAACAGGCCAAATATCAGGAGCTCTTTCAAAAGGGAAAAATTCCATGTGAGAAACTAAAGTGTTTACAAATACTGTTGACATATATTGAAACACAGAAAGCCTTGGCAGAAAAGAAGATATAAAGAAGAACCAAACAACCCGGCTAGTGTGGCTCAGTGATTGAGTGTCGACCCATGCACCAAGAGGTCGCCAGTTTGATTCCAAGTCAGGGCACATGCCCGGGTTGTGGGCCCGATCCCCAGTGGGAGGCATGCAGGAGGCGGCCAGTCGCTGTTCTCTCTCATTGATGTTTCTGTCTCTCTCTCCCTCTCCCTTTCTCTCTCTCTAAAATCAATAAAGAAAAAAAATTTTAAAAAGAAGAAGCATCAAATAGAAATTTTAGAACTAAAAAATCCAAAATGAAAACTTATTGGATAGGCAAAGATAGAGGAAAGTCAGTAAACTTGAAGATAGAACAATAGAAATTAGCCACACTGAACAACATAGGATTGGTTAAAGTTCTTCCAGAAAAGATTAAAAAAACACAAACAAAACAGACCTGGGGGGCCTGTAAGACAATACTAAAATATTTTACATTTATGCCATTAGAATCCTAGGAAGCGAGGGAAAGAAAGGGTAGTGCAGAAAAAATACTTGAAGAAATAATGGACAAAAACTTCCCTAATTTGCCACAAGACATAAATTCGAGAACTCAGTGAACTTAAAATAAGATAAACCCAAAGAAATTCACTTTAAGACTTGTCATAATCAAATTGCTTAAAAATAAAAAAAAAATTTAAAAAATGGGGGGAAAAATCAAAAGCAGCCATAGAGAAATGGCACATTATAGGGGGACAACTCTTTGAGTGACAAAAGATTTCTCATCAGAAACCGTAAAGGCCAGGATATGGCACAACATTCTTTAAGCACTCAGTGAAAAGAATTGTCAAACCAGAATTCTATATCCAGTAAAAATATGCTTCAGGAATCAAGGTCAAGTAAAGAAAATTTCAGATTAAAGAAAATTAAGAGAATTTATTGCCAGAAAATGTGTTTTAGCTCTTAAAACAAAAGAATAATGATATCAGAAGGAAACTGGGAACATCAGGGATAAATGAACAAGAGCACAAATGGTAAAGTCTCAGTATAAATAATAAAATATTTGCAATTTAAAAAATATGTTTTATGGTTGAAAGCAAATATAATTGTCTATAAGTTTTTTTAATGTATGTGGACTAAATACATAAAATAGCTACAATATAGAGGAAAGTGTAAAGTGACCTAAATGGTAAGATGTCTGCATTCCAATTAAAGTGGTAACTATCCTACAAAAACTCTGAAAAGTATGCATCTTGTAATTCCTAGAAAAGCCACTAAAAAAGCTGCACAGAGAGATATAGTCAAAACACAGTAGATAAATTAAAATGGAATACTAAAAAATGTTTAAATAATCCAAAAGAAGGCAGCAAAGAGAAAAATAGGAAGGAAAAATAGAATAAATAGAACTTATATTAAAATAGTAGCACTAAATCCAAACATGTCAATAATTAGACAAAATGTAAATAGTCTAAATACACCAACTGTCAGAATAAATTTTAAAATCTGACTCAATTATATGCTACCCACAAAAAAACTCACTTCAAATGATATAGGTAGGTTAAAGTAAAATTATGGAAAAAGCTGTGCCATGAAAATATCATTTAAAAAAAAGCTTGAACCTCAACATTTATGATCAATTGATTTTTAAAAGAGGGCTTTATAAAGGGAAAAATAATTCAAAGGGGCCACATATCCATTTATCTTTCCACAAATGGTCTTGAGGCGACTGCATATCCACAGGCAAAAGAATGAATTAGACCTCACCTCATATCATACACAAAAATGAACTCAAAATGGATCATAGACTTAAATATAAGAGCTGAAATGATCAAATATTTTGAAATTTAAAAAAAAGAGGAAAATCTTTATAACCTGGGATTATGTGTTTCTCAATCTGGCAATACTGACTTTATGGGCCAGATTATTCTTTGTTGTGGGACTGTCCTCTGCATTGTAGAATACCTAGCAGCATCCCTGGCCTCCAACCAGTACACTCCAGTAGCAACCCCGCTCCTAGTTCTGACAACAATATATATCCCCAGACATTACCAAATGTCCCTTGGGGGCAAAACTGCACCAACCACTGGGTTATTCAAAGATTAGATATAACATCAAAACACAAGCAATAAAAGCAAGAATTGATAAATTAGATTCCACCATTAAAACTTTTGCTCTTCAGACTACTTCATTAAGTAAAAAAAACAAGCCACATACTGAGAGAAAATATTTGCAAATCATATACTTGATAAAGGACCTGCATCTAGATTATATAAAGAATTCTTGTAACTTTATAACAAGAAGAAAACAACCCAGTCGAAATATGGGCAAAAGATTTGCAAAGACAATTCAACAAAGAATATATATGAATGGCTAATTAGCACATAAAAAGATGTTCAAGTTAAATCCACTACCATAATAGCTACAATAAATAATGTTGATGAGAATGTGGAGAAACTGAAGCCCACATACTGTTGGTGGGAATGTAAAATGGTACAACCATTTTGGAAAACAGTTTGGAAGTTTTAAAAGATATACTTATCATAAGGTGCAGCAATTCAGCTCCTTATCACTCAAGGGAAAAGAAAATGTATGTGCACAGAAAGACTTGTCTGTGAATGTTCAGAGTAGCATTATTCATTTATAGCATAAAAGTGGAAACAGTCCAAATGTCCCTTAACTGGTGAATAAATAAACAAAACGTAGTATATCCACATAATGAAACACTATTCAATAATAAAAAGGAATGAACTACTGACATGCTACAGCACGGATAAACCTCAAGAACCATATGCTAAATGTAAACGGGCAGATGTAAAAGACTATATATTTTATGGCTCCATCATATAGAATTTTGGAAAGGTAAATCTATGATAGAAATCAGGTTAATGGTTGCCTGAGGCTAGGAGTGCAAATTGAGAAATATAGCCTAGAAAATTCAGAGATAGAGAAATAAGGAGTCTCTAGTCCTATCAGATATTAAAACATATTATAGGATGGTAGTAATTAAAATGGTGTGCTAATGTAAGTAGTATTAAAATATTAAATAGTTAAACTATTCAATGAAACAGAACAGAAAGTTCAGGAAAAGAACCAAAGATAGGTAGTATGTGGAAATAAGAGATTGTATCCTTACCTCATACTTTATATAAAAATGAATTCAAAATGCATCAAAGTCTTTAATATTTTTTTAAAACCATAAGTATTGGGATAAACATGGGAAAGTACTGTTAATATCTTGGAGTAAAGAACATCTTCCAAAATATGATACAAAGTTCAGGAAAAAGAAAATTTAAAAAATGTCTTAGATTTGTCTGCACAAACATTTGAAAAATTCTATATGGAGAAAACAAAACAAATAGCCATTGCAATCTTGAAAAAAGAAGAACAAAGTAGGAGGGATCACAATTCTGGATATCAGGTTATACTACAAAGCCACTGTAATTAAAGCAGCCTGGTACTGGCACAAGAACGGGCATATAGATCAATGGAAAAGAACAGAGAACCCAGAAATCAACCCAAGACAGTATGTTCAATTAATATTTGACAAAGGAGGCAAGAGCACACAATGGAGTAAAGACAGTCTATTCAATAAATGGTGCTGAGAAAATCAGACAGGTACATGCAAAAAATAAAAATAAAATAAAACTAGACCACCAACTTACACCATACACAACAATAGACTCAAAATGTATAAAATATTTAAACAAAAGTCGTGAAACCATAAAAGTCCTAGAAGAAAATGTAGGCAGCAAAATCTCAGACATCACACGTAGCAGAATTCTCACCAATATATCAGCAAGGGCAAGAGAAACAAAGAAAAAAAAATTAACAAATGGGACTACATCAAACTAAAAAGCTTTTGCACAGCAAAAGAAACCAGCATCAAAATGAAAAGGGAACCCACTATATGGGAGAACATATTTGCCAATGATACATCGAATAAGGGTTAATTTCCAAAATATATAAAGTACTCATACAACTCAAAAGAAGGAAGACAAACAATCCAATTATAAAAGAGCAGAGAACCTGAATAGACATTTCTCCAAAGAGGATATACAAATGGCCAAGAGACATATGAAAAAATGTTCAACATCGCTAATTACCAGAGAGATGCAAATTAAAATGACTATGAGGTATCACCTCACACCTGCCAGAATGGCTGCCATCAACAAATCATCAAAAAGTAAGTGCTGGCGAGGGTGTGGAGAAAAAGGAACCTTAGTATGCTGCTGGTGAGAATGCTGGATGGTGCAACCACTGTGGAAAATAGTATGGAGTGTCGTCCTCAAAAAATTAAAAATAGAACTGCCATTTGACCTGGTGATCCCTATTGGTGGTTCTAGGAATAGATCCTAAGAAGCCTAAAACACCAATCAGAAAGAATATATGCACCCCTATGTTCATAGTAGCACTATTTACAATAGCTAAGATCTGGAAACAACCCAAGTGTCCATCAGTAGATGAGTAGATACAAAAGCTGTGGTACATGTACACAATGGAATACTATGCAGCTGTAAGAAAGAAAGATCTCGTATCCTTTGAGAGGACATGGAGGGACATGGAGAGTGTTATGCTAATGAAATAAGCCAGTCAGAGAAAGACAAATATCACATGATCTCACTTATATGTAAAATCTAATGAACAAAATAAACCGACATACAAAATAGATCCAGAGACACAGAAGTAGGGAACTGACTGACAGACCTCAGAAGGAAGGGGGGTGGGGGGGCAGGAAGAGTTAAACCAAAGAACTTATATACATATAGGCATAATCAATGGACACAGACAACAGTGTGGTGAAAGGGGGGGGCGGGACAGGGGATTCCGGGGGGGGGGGGGGAAGGAGGGACATCTGTAATATTGTCAAAAATAAAGATAAATTTAAAAACAAATAAATGTACAGATCTCAATTAATGATTAAAACGCTAAACATTTGCCAGAAGTTAAAAAAAAAAACACCACCAAAAGACAAATGATTAAAAAATGTATTTAATAGCACAAACGCTAATTTCCTGCTATATAAAACTACAGATCAATAAGAAAAAGACCAACAACTCAATAGAAAAATGGGCAGAGCGTATAAAGGAACAATTCACCCATGAAAAAGGAAATTCAAATGGCTCTTAAACATATGAAAAGATATTCACTCTCATTCCTAATAAGCCAAGTGCAAGGTAAGGCAACAGTTTTCATGCGCTGTTGATTAAAGTAGGGAAAATAGGCATTTTAATATTGTTTTAGGAGATGTGAAAATTGGTGCAAGCTCTATGGAAGGCAATTTGGAAATGTATATCAAATATACAAACAAAAAATATATACAAACAGACATTAATGGTGATCTTGACATTCCTTTTCTAAGAATTTAGCATATACAGATACATTTGAATTCTGTGCACACAGCATTGCATATAGTAGCAAAATATTGGCAACTAAAACGTCCATACATGGGAAGTGGTTAAATACAGCACCTTCATACAATGAAGTAGCATGCAGCCATTGAAAAGAATGTGGCAGCCCTATATGTTGCAGAACAGAATATATATATATACTACCATGAGACTTAAAATAAGATGTATACATATAAG
This sequence comes from Tadarida brasiliensis, assembly GCA_030848825.1. NCBI lineage: Eukaryota > Metazoa > Chordata > Mammalia > Chiroptera > Molossidae > Tadarida > Tadarida brasiliensis. The sequence continues at coordinate 100,247,722 of CM061263.1, forward strand.
TACTTTCTTGTGTGTGCATATATATTTCTAAAAGGATAAGAAGAAATTGATCACAGTGGTTTTCTCCAGGGAGAGCAACAGGATGGGAGATAAGAATGAGAAAAAAAACACACCTTAGTTTTCACTGTACATCCTTTGCTCCTTTGGATTTTTAACTATGCACACATTACCTATTCAAAACTAGATACAAATTTATTTAAAGAAATCGGGCTCACTCGATGCGTCCCTTTCACATCGACGTTTCTCTCTCTCTCTCTCTCTCTTCCTCTCTCTCCCTCCCACTCTATCTGAACAAAAAATGGAAAAATGTCCTAAGGTGAGGATGATAAAAATATAAATATATATAAAGAAATCGGGCTCATGGGCATCCCAGTGTTACTGAGTTCAATCACCTGTCAGCATGAGAATATTTGTATACATTAATTAAATCTCTTTCCAAAAAAACCTCAAATCGTCTTTTGGGAAGTTTCTCTCTAATGTATAATTCATCCATCTGTTCTTAAAAATTTACTGATATTCTGCCCAGCTGGTGTGGCTCAGTGGACTGAGTGTTGTCCCATGGACTGAGAGATCCTGGTTTGATTACTGGTCAGGGCACATGCTCGGGTGGCTGGTTCGATCCCCAGTGGGGGACATGCAGGAGGCAGCCAATTGATGTTTTTTTCCCATATTGATGTTTCTTTCTCTCTCTCCCTTCCTCTCTCTCTCTAAAAAGAAAATCAATAAAAAAAAACATATTTAAAAAATATATACTGATATTCAACAAAAATCGACTCCTTAGTTGAAGTTTGGATGTGCTGCTGCCCACCCTTTCCATTCTTTTCCTTTAATGAAATAGATGATCCTCTTTATCTTTACAGTGGGCAGAGATGTATGGGTACTGCTTGTGTGTGCATACAGGGGGAGGACTGCAAGTCTGTTGTGCCCATTTCAGATATGTATATTACAGACATTTTAATTCAAAATAATGTAAAACCAGTATTATGTTTTTTATATATGATGGGTTTGACTTAAAAGGTGGCAACAGAACAAAAGCCTGTTTCACACAGTGTACACACGAAAGCTATGCTTCTTTTTAGATTTTTTCATCAGAGTAAAGCTTTCATGAATATAGCCAAAATAGTTGGCTATATTGCTATGTGCCAAAATAGTTGTCTGTTTTACAGGCTGGTAAAAGCACAGAGACAGAGACTCTTTACAGTTTGCCAAGAACTCTTAGGGATATTTGTAGGATTGGAACTCCACATTCTGTTAACTAGCCCAAACTCCCATGTGCATACAAGTCACCTGGTGATTTTGCTCAATCGCTGAAATGAAGATTCTGATTCAGTAGGCTAGAAGTGAGGCCTGAGATTCTAAACTTCTCACAAGCTCCCAGCTGATACCAATGTTGTTGGATCACAGACCACATTTTGAATAGCAAGTCTACAGATCATGTAGTTTCTTGCTTAGGTTTAGTATAGCTTAATCTGAATGCTATAAAATCCTGTGTCTACCCAGTCATCAAAAAAAAATGAAGTAACCCAGTTGCAAGTGTTACTAATACCACTGATTAAACAGACAAAGCCTCTTCCTCCACATTTTCTGGTTTCTATGAAGATGAATTATTTTTATGAATAATCCCAGCCTCTTGTGCCATCCCTTACTACTTAACTGGTAACCACCATTGTTCCACTTTTATAAATAGACACACAATAATAATACAAAGCTCTAAAGGGGTAAGCGTGTGTGTGTGTGTGTGTGTGTGTGTGTGTGTGTGGTGGGGATGGTCTCTATTTCTTAATTCTGCTATAGTAGCATGAAGCAGCAACTTGCATAACTGTTCATGCTTTCCAGACTCAAAATCTCCCTTCAGAGAACAGTTCCAAGGCCTACATTGGGAGGAGCAAGGAGTTAGAAGGCACACTTATCTTTATCAGTAATAACAGATAAGTTGATTTCCCATTTGCCTTATTCTTTATTCTTACTTCTCAGTTGATTCAGAACTTAGGGTGAAGGGAAGAGGGATGTTATTTATCAACTCCCTTCAAATCTCCAATACCTCCTAGACAAATATCTAAAAGAATAATGAAAGTTTTGAAAAGCTCATCAAACTAGATTCTTCTTACACCCCTTAACACATCCCTAAAATGCTTCCCAGCAGCCCCTTCTCATTCTTTGGGCAATGCTGTCCTATCCAAAAGTCAGCACGAGGCCCAGACCTTAATCTGATTCTTTCACTAAGTCTCTTGGAGATTCCGCATCTATACAATCCCACCAATATATGCAAAAAAGAAAAAGAATCAGATTTGACTTATTATATACCCCTTCTTTTCCCTCTTTGATATGACTCTTATTGGGAAAAATATAATTTTACTTTATCCATTATTTCTGCCAAGGGTATGATCTTCAAATTCTTACTATCTCCATTCTATCCTTCTTGTGGCAATCTCCCCATTCAGAAAGAAAACAGAACTTAAAACCTCAACAAACTATTAATAAATATTTCCAAATTTCTCTGACTCTTCTTCCTTACCTTCTCTTGGATTCCTTCATCATCACCAGCGAAGTACAAAATAGGGACATTGAGCTCAGAGGCGGCTACCCACTGAAGTACGGCTTGGAGTTGCTTGTTCTGAACTGTATCAATTAGGTTATGATTGCTGACAATCACTTTGGGTGCCGCACATCCTTCAGGGAGCTGTCCTGATACACCTCTCAATTCATCATGGATAGCTTGATAGGCATTTTGCAAGACAGCCTCTGCTGTCCCTGTGCCCTTGACTGGTAAGCACTCATATAAATTATCTGGGAAGGCTGAAGTTGGCCTGCTGGCATCCCCAGACTTATCGTCTCCCAGCTCTGCTAAGGGAGAGTCACAGGACTTGGCAATAATGAGACACAACTTCATCACTGAGTCCATCAGATATTCCAACAGCTGCCCATTCATGTGGCCATCTAGCTGGTTGACAAATATCTTGGTCAGCCCAGCAAAGGTACCACAAGGCTCATCACCTTCACTTAGTTTGATAGGAGTAGGGGTTACAGGTCTTTCACATGGGTCTTCCCTAACTGGTTGTTCTGGCACCTTGGGTTCAGAGCTACAGTCATTCTTGAAAATGGTCTCGCTAAGTAAATTCCGGATAAAGTTGAAGAAAATGCTCATTAGATCCTTCTTTTCTGTTTCTTCTTGGCAACCTTCCATATGAGGAGACTTAAATTTGGTCTCACCAGAAACTACAGGGGGCTTCTTGGGGAAGTTGGTTCTACCAGCAGCTTCAAGGAAGCTCTGTGCATCCGTGCTTCCTCCCTGGGCCAGGTGGTATTGAATCAAAAGTAAGGCAGATACAAGCAGGTCCTTGGCCCAGGAGTCTGATTCACACGTAAAATTCTCAGGGTTCTCTGGGTGAAACATAGCGGGGTTGAGATTGCAAGCATCCAGAGGATATCCCAGGGGAAAGTCTGGTACAGGACTACACTGGTTGTTGGGAGCTGCAAATGATGCACACTCAAAACCTGGATATTGTTCTTCTTTTTTCTGAGTTTTATGCCACAAAGTCAGTCCCTCTTTGATAATGTGTTCACCCAAAGTTTCAGCACAACTCTTCTCTGGTTTGCATGGAGCACAGTACATTTTTTCCATAAATCTACCTTCAGATTTCATTGTTGCAAAATTTATATTTCGGTTTTTAGGATCACCCATTCCTTTCATGGAGACAAGGGAATAACTCTCAGACTTGTCCTTGGCTTTCCTGATATTCTCAGGTTTCCTGACAAACATCACAGTGTACAGCTTACCCAGCATAGCATCCATGATATCTGTGGCCTTCTGGCTTCCATGAAAGAAGAGACTTCTTTTCACAGCCGAGACAAAGTCTGTATCAGTCATGAGGGTCCCTGTGACATTGTGGAGGTTCTTCATGAAGGAGTCAATGAGATCTGAGACCACCTCTTTCGCATGCCTGAGCAGTACCTTCTTCAGAAGGATCGTGGCGATGGTTGTGTCCTTTACTTGGATTTTCAGGGTCTTCATGATGGAGACCATCATATCAGACACCACGCTGTTAGCATAGGTCATGATCTTTTGACTAACGGAAGTTGTAAAATCATCAGGCCTTTCATGCTCTCTGAACATATTGCTCTCCCTAGACCTTCTACCCTCTTTGGCATCACCTGCATTACGAGACTCAAACACTTCTTTATAGAAGAAAGACTTCTTAGAATCAGGCTTGCCATCTGGACCTTTGCTTTCCTTGATCTTTAAAGTGGTTTTGTATTTCAAACTTGAGGGACTCTGTAATGATTCTGAGACCCTGTCACCAGAGCCAGGAACCTTAACTGAACCAGCATTCTTGGAACATTCAGAGACAGTGTCATTCACCAGCTCTGATGCCACCTTGCTCAGGCTTTTGTTGAGTGGGGGTTCATCCCCCATGTACACTGACTGATGGACACATTTGTTCTCAGAACCATCGATTGTTTCATTGATCTCCTTGCGGGCCATGGCTATGACTAAATTTGTGAGGCGGTTAGCATAGAAGGAAACTTCATCTACTGTACTCCCATTACCAGCTTGAGTACTGGGGCCCGGGAGAGGGTCCTCTCTGTGAGTCATCTCAAAACGAATTCTCCCTGGAACGCTGTTGTTGGAGTTATTGTAGTAGTCCACAGAGAAACCTTTAGTTGGTTCTCCTGATTTGGTCATTTCCCCACCAACTGGTGATTCTCCAGGTTTGAACCTAGCATCTTGGAACCCTGCTGTACTTTTTTCCAGGTCCTTGCGGAGCCAGCTGAGCACTCTGACAGGATCAGTTGAGGCTTCCTTAAAAACAGACAAGTATTCATCCGACTATAACAAAGTAAAAAACATAGGGGATATTCAGGACAATTCAAAGATCAGTTACAAAAATGGTCACCTCACTCTAGCCTGAACTACTCCATCATCACAATAAAAGTAACCAACATTTATTGAGTTCTTACTATGTATCAGGCTCTGTTCCAACTCTTTTGACTATTATCTCATCCAATATTATTTTCACAGTAAACTTAAATGTTAGCTCTCTTATTATCCACAGTTTACAGAGGAGGAAATTGAAGAACTGAGAGATTTAGCTACTCATCTAAAGTTATACAGCTACTCATTGATGGAGCAGGGGTTCTAGCCTTGGCAATCTGCCTCCAGAGCTCATGCTCTCAGCCACTACACTATGTTGCATCTAACAACATGTGTCCTTAAGATCTGACAGTCATCACGTGCACAGCCAAGTTAGCATTTGAACTAAGTAAGATTTTTCTTGTATTAATATTAATTGCTATTTTCTATGGTTTCTCTCTTTTTTTTTTTAAATTTAGGTCTCTTATTACAAAATAAAGTTTTCAAAAAATTATAAAATTCAATGATAATTATGCATAATTAATCACTTTGCCAAGCTACACAAGCACAATCTGGATATACTAGATTGCTTACAATAGATTATTTAATATCACTTACGTTAACAATCTGATTTATAATTGAGGAGTTAATATCTTGGGACAATTTATTCATTTTAAGGGAATACACATTCTTTGGTGGACACTAGCTGCGATAAGCACATACACATACTGATATGTTTACATTCTGTTATCTATAATCTTCACTCGAACTCACGCTAAAAAAAGAATGTATATAAAATTGTCCATTTCACTATCAAATGTAAAGGATCACTGTAATCATTGGAGTTTTATGTCTTCTGGAAATGACAAGTATTGCCCATCTTTTTTTTTTTATCCTCACCCGATAATATTAATATTTTTCTATTTATCTTCAGATAGAATGGGAGGGAGGGAGAGAGAGAGAGACATCGATGTGAGAGAGATACATCGATTGGTTGCCTCCTGCATGACCCCAACCAGGGCCGGGGACGAACTGCAACCAAGGTACATGCCCTTGACCAGACCCGCAACTCTTTGGTAGGCGGGCCGACGCTCTAACCACTGAGCCAAACCGGCCAGAGTAGTATTGCCCATCTTTAAAGATTAATTTGGTATTTTAATTACCAAGTGTCATATAATTACTAGCTACTATTTGTTCCATTCTTATGTTTGCCAGGCAGTGTGCTAAGTGCTTCACACGGATTATTTTATTTAACCCTCGTACACACCCTGTAAGGTAGGGTTTACTCTTCCATTTTTACAGGTAGGAAAACTGATACATGGAGAAGTTAAATAAATTCACTAGCATCTCTCAGCTACTACATGATGGGGGTTTGTTTTCAAATCCACTTCCTACTTTAAAATTAGTGCTCTCTACCCACTGCCAATGTTTTGATGACTTGGAAAGAAGAGAAAAGCAGTTGCACCAGTCCTCTACAGGGCTGGGTCAAGCTGCCTGCTGGCCACAGTGCTGGGTTCAAAGTCTTCCTAATTGATTCTCCCAATATGAATAATGGCTACTGTAGGAAAATTTGGGGCTTCAGTGGGAAACTATGCATATCTTTCCACATTTTCTGATTCTCATTCTCTTGGATCTATTTTACAGTTCTGTCAAGTGTAGATAACTGATAGCAATGCAATATAATTGTTGTATGTACACACGTTAATTCTTGCCAGAGAAGGATACACTGTAGAAAAGGCCCTTCTATTTGCATATTCACATCAATATTCCTGATCTATAAAGGTGTCCTTTTATTTCTTAGATTCTCCTTTGAACCACAGTAGTTCCTTGTTAATGAGTTAAAGAAAAATTTTAACATGAGTTTATTTATATATATATGTATGAGAGTCATTATTTCACCCTTCTCTGAAAATGATCTTTTATTTTGGACATCTTCACCAAGATGTCCAACAAACTCACCCTAACAGACATAAATGTCATCATGAGAGTAGCGTAACAGGTGTGTCTTGGTCCCCAGAGATGAATCCAAAGTGGAAATGGAAATATGCAGGTGTTCTGTCTATCTAGTTTTAATTTTCCCCTCTACTAATTTTGCTTTTGGTTTTCACTTTGGTTATTTTATGGTCAATAATGATTAGTGGCAGCAATGACTGAGAATTTGGTTTTATTGCCTGACCATTTGGTGATTTTTAAAAATGAATTATGGTTTATAGAGCTCTATTCTCTGTTGGGTGAGATACAACAGAAAATCTATTTTGCTAGTATTTATTGCTGTCTTAAGTACAAATCAATTAAGAATTCTGTGCCCATTTGGAAGGAGAAGAGCCCTTTGATCTCTGGATAGGTGAGTTTTGTATTTCTGTTTTTACTTTTGAAGTATGGCTTAAAGTTTATTATTATTATTATTATTATTATTATTATTATTATGTTTTTAATTGAGATATAACTGACATATAATGTTATATTAGTTTCAGGTGTACAACATAATGATTCAATATTTGCATATATTGCAAAATGATCTAGTTAACATCTATCAGCACACATAGTTCAAATTATTTTTTCTTGTGATGAGAATTTTTAAGATCTACTCTTTCAGTGAGTTTCAAATATACAGTATAATATTATTAACTGTAGTCACCATGCTATACATTCTATCCTCAGGACTTAATTATTTTATAACTGGAAATTTGTACCTTTTAACCACCTTCACCCATTTTGCCCACCCCCCACCACTGGCAACCACCTATTGTTTCTGTATCGACGAGTTCTTTCTCTTTTTCTTTAGATGCTACATATAAGTAAGATTATATGGTATTTGTCTTTCTCTCTCTCTCTGAGTTATTTCACTTAGCATATGCCCTCAAAGTTCATATATGTTGTTGCAAATGGCAAAATTTCCTTCTTTTTTATGGCTGAATAATATTCCATTACATCACATTTTCTTTATCCATTCATCCACTGATGGACACGTAGATTCCTTCCATGTTTTGGCTACTGTAAGTAATGCTTCAAAAAACATAGGGATGCAGACATCTCTTCAAGATAGTGGTTTTGTTTCCTTCAGATATATACCCAGAAATGGAATTGCTGTCATATAGTAATTGTTATTTTAAATAATTTCTTCATATGATTGTGATTAGAATTAAGTGAGATTAAATAAGATTAAATGCACAAAATAACCTGTATACTTAATGTGGTGTGTATAAGATAGATAATACTACTTAAACATTTCAAATAAAGATTAGACTTCAAAAGAGCTAAAAGGAAAGAGAAGTCAATAAGCTTGATCTTTAGCATAATGCAGTGAGACATAGTTAACCAGCTATGGAAGCACTAGGGAATTAAATTTGCCTTCCTACATGCATGAGGAAGTAGTACTCAGGGTGAAAAGAGAAATTCTGGAAGACAGTATGGCCAGGGATGTGTACTGTGATTCATTCCTATCAGCCCAGGTGGGAGGTGTGGGGAAACTACTGAGCTTCTGTCAAGAATCTTTTAAAAATTATTTTCAGAACCAAAGGTCAATAACAAGTGGGAACTTACTAATGGACAAAATTTAGCTTTAAGAAGAAGTTTTGGGGGGGGGGAGCTGCCTTATGTATGTCTGAGAAAGTGACAGAGAAAATGTGGTGGAGTCAGAGCAAAGACAGCATTTAAGAAATGGAAAGTGAGGTTCCAATGTAGATGCTATCCACCAGGAGGACCGACCTGATGGCCTGCTACTGCCGAGGTGATTTAGGGACGATGCATGATGTGTAACACAAACTACCTATAACGCAATATGTATACAGTGTCTGTGCACAACACTCTACTAGATACTGTGAAACATACAGGTGAAAGAAATACGATTTGCCTTCTGGATGCATACAGTTTATTGTAGAGACAAAATGTGAACATAAACATTAAATACTATGTGACCAGTGCTATCAAATAATCAAATATATTTAATGTTAGAAGAGGGACAGATAATTTTGGCTGGGTAACTAAAGAAAGAAGTGACATTCGCGATGAACTTTTAAGCATTTTGATAATCAGATATAATAGGACGGGCAGTCTTGTCAACGAAATGATACAGGCCAAATCTGTTATTTGGGGGAAATGCTAGCTTTAAATCAGATAGCCCCTGAACTGTCAGTGGTATAACAAATAGAGTCTTGATCATCTTGTTTAGAGAGGGCATTCAATGAGCAGCCATCTTTGCAGTGACTCAGGGACCCAGGCTCTGTCTTTGCATGGTTTCACCCTCCTTGTGCCTCAGAATTTTGTCTCCAAGCAAGTGTATGGGGAACGACAGAGATCGTGAAGGACTGGATAGGAGGCTTTATGGTCCAGGCCTAGAAGTGATATCACTTCTACCCATATTCCACTTGTCTTTGTCTTTTGAAAGTTTGATTATAATGTGTTTCAGTGAGGGTCTCTCTGAGTTCATCTTATTTGATGTTCATTGAACTTCATGGATATTTATATTCATGTTTCATCAGATTTGGGAAGTTTCCAGCCATTACTTCTTCAATATTCTCTCTGCCCCTTTCTCTTTCTCTTCTACTGAGACTCCCACAGTGTGTATGTTTGCTTGCTTGATGGTATCCCATGGGTCCCTTTGGCTCTGTTCACTTTTCTTCAATCTTTTTCCTTTCTGTCCCTTAGACGTAATACTTACTCTTTCCTATCTTAAAGCTTGCTGATTCTTTATTCTGCCTGCTCAAACCTACCTTTAAATCCTGCTAGTGAATTTTCCATTTCTGTTATTATACTTTTCATCTCCAGAATTTCTTTTAGGTTATCTGTAGGTTTTGTCTCTTTATTGATATGTCTTGTTTGTTCAGAGACTGTTTCTTGACTTTCTCCACATCTTTTCTTTAGTTCTTTGAGCATCTTTAAGACAGTTGATTATAGTATTGTCTGGTAGATCTGCTATCAGGGCTTTTTCAGAGACAGGGTCTGTTGATTTTTTTTCCTTTGAATGAGCCCTACTTTCCTGTTTCTTTGTATGCCTTATGACTTTTAGTTGAAAACTGGACATTTGAATCTAATGGATAACTGAGGCTATAAGCTGTCTATTAGGTTTGTATCACTATGTATCTGTTATTCAGAAAAGCATTAAGTGTAAATAGTAATGTTTTCCTACCTCTACATTGTATTAAAAAGTTAAGTTACAAAGTCTATTAAAGGATCTCTATTCTCATTGGATAAAGTATTCTTATAGACCCTATCTCAGAAATATTTTAGGAACCTAAGTTCACATAAGTTAGGTAAATCTTTATTAAGTTTGATAAGTTAGGTAAGTCTAAGTTAAAGAGGATTCATTTCATAATTTCAGTTTAATAAAAACAGCTATGTGTTTTCTGATTTATCAGTGTTAGGTATAATACAAGTCTGCATTTTTATTTTACTTTGATACTCTTCATAAATTTATACATCATACAGATCTAATAAGCTAGTATTACTTCTACTTAATGTTTAAGATAATAAAAATTATAAATTTGTGTTTAATCAACTCGAATGATTATTCTGACAAACTTTATTTCAAGTTATGTTTTATAGTATATCAGATTAATGACAAATTTCCAACATCTTTACGTAAATTAAAACAGTGGACTGGTATTAAGTTGAGTTAATTAATGGATATTTACGGGATAGCTAGATTATTTCTAAGTAAAATAGAATACTAAAACATTGATAACTAAGCATAGTTTATATGCTCTTGCTTCTTTCTTTTTATTACTATAAAAAGGATACGACTTTGGGTCTGTTAAACAATATGTTCATTTTTGCCACTTAGGTTGTATAAGGGATCTGTGTGGCTGTAGAAATGGTCTTATGTGTGTTCAAGAGCTCTACTAGTTTGTACTTTAGCTGGTGTATAATAGTTCACAATTATATACCTCTCCCTCCCTAGTTTTCTTTGTGAAATAGAAAGAATAGAAAATACTTCAAAAACAAGTTATGATTAATAGAAGTGGTTGAGACTATATTTAGGAACATTGTGTCAAAGAAATCCAGTGGGGTATAAGCTTGTTTTTCTGGGGAATGCAGGTGAAACCTGGTGGGGTTTCTTAGTCTTAAGTTTCTAGTCTCGAGATAGCAAATAATAAAGGGCTTTAAAAGTCCAATCTAAGATTCCTTAGGAAAACTTCCAGCAAAGCTAACTCAGTAAGGCCTATCTGGTTGCTAGACCTATGTAAATAATCAGAATAATTCTGATGAGGCTATCCTTATTTTGTGATCAAAAGTTATCTTACTTTGAGAATTTTTATTAAAATGAAGGCAACTTGTAGGGGGAAAAGCTTGTGCTTCAATAGAAAACTATGAATTGTCTCTAGTCCATAGTTTATAGGCTAAGCATTGTCTGTCTACAGCTTTTCACACAATGTTTCTGATTCTGTGGAAGCTATCTCTGTAAGCTGCAGATAATGATAGCAATGCAAAATAATTCTGTATGTCTATAGACATGTAAATTCTGTCCAGTGGAGGTTCAGCTGACTTTCCTTCCCCGCTGTGGAAGAGGCCAGTTTTGCCTCTTTTTGTGCATTCATTTCAATATTCCTGATCTATAAATATATCTTTTTTTTATTCTCCTTTGAACTGATTGTAACACCTCATCAATTTCCTCATTAATGAGTTAAATAAAATATTTAAAATGTATTCATTTTCATATCTGATTGGGAATCTTGACTTTACCCTTTTTTTTTTTTTTTTGAAAATTATCCCTTAATAGTAACTACTTTTTTACAGAAAGGCATACTACCTGCAAATAGACATGTTTCCATAATTGGGCTAACATGTACAGGTAAGTCTTATTAATGCAGATGTGGGATTCATTATTTTATCCTTTTCAATTCTTCCATAGGACATTTTATTTAATTAATTAATTAATTTTAAAAATAAGTTTTTATTGATTTTTTTTTGGGAGAGAGAGATAGAAACATCGATGTGAGAGAAAAACATCCATCGGCTGCCCCCTGCACACCTTCTACTGGGAATCGAGCCTACAACCCAGGCATGTGCCCTGATTGGGAATTGAAGTGGGACCTTTTGGTCCATGGGACAGTGCTCAATCCATTGAGCCACACTGGCCAGGCATTTCACAGGACATTTTTTAAAAAGCCAACAAGCCCTGGCCGGTTTGGCTCAGCAGTTAGAGCGATGACCCATGGACCAAAGGAGGTGTGTGTTCAATTCCGGTCAAGGGCACGTACCTTGGTTGTGGTTCGATCCCTGGCCCTGGTTGGGGTCATGCAGGAGGCAACCAATCAATGTGTCTCTCTCACGTCGATGCTTCTCTCTCTCTCTCTCTCTCTCTCTCTCTCTCTCTCTCCCTCCCTCCCTCCCTTCCTCCCACTCTATCTGAAAATAAATGGAAAAATATCCTCGGGTGAGGATTAAAAACGAACAAACAAAAAAACCCCAACGAACCTACAGCATAGCATAGAGCTTTATGGTGGAGTATAAAGAGTTGTATTAGCTTGCTGTGTTTATAGATTTTTATTGCCTATGTTTTGTTAAAATATGCTTTTTTTTGTTTGTACTTATTTTTAGAGAGAGGGAGGAAGGGAGAGACAGCTAGAAACATTGATGTGAGAGAGAAACATCTATCGGCTGCCTGCTGCACGCCCTCTACCGGGATTGAGCCTGCAACCCAGGCATGTGCCCTGACCAGGAATTGAACCAGGACCTCTCAGTCCATGGGATGACATTCTATCCACTGAGCCACACCAGCCAGGCTTGTCTATGTTTTTTAAACCTTAAATGTGTGCACTCTATGTCCATTATCCTACTTGATCCAGAAGAATTTTGCAAAAGTTGCTGATGAAGCCATAGTGACTGACTGAAAGACCAACCACTTTTTTCTATCAATGCAGTGTACAATCAAATATCCATCTCTGCCAAACCCTTAACCTCTTGCAACCTTTAACTCTTTCTCTTCTTATGCAGTAATAAACTGAACATTTGGGGAAGGTAGATATTAAATTATTTCTGAGTCTTTCTTAATTAAGGGCAGGGAAAATTTTCATGTCTTGACAAAGAATATGAAAAGGAATAAAGGGTTTAATTTTGCCTTCTCAGCAATATTTTGCTTCAAGAGCTTATTATTATTTTTTTAATCCTCACCAGAGGCCATGTTTTTATTGATGAGAGAGAGAGAGAGAGAGAGGGAGAGAGAGAGAGAGAGAGAGAGAATGAGAGAGAAAGATCAATCAGTTGCCTCCCATAAGTACCCCAACTGGGGATCGAACCCGCAACCTAGGTATGCACCCTTTTGATGTAGGGGATGACACTCCAACCAACTGAGCCACCCGGCCAGAGCAGGAGCTTAGTTTGAAGTTAATATACAGGTTTGGGCAAAAGTAGGTTTACATTTGTTCATATGGAAAATAATACAATAATTAATAAATAATAATACAAAAATAAACTCTTGTGTACTCACAACTGTAAACCTACATTTGGCCCACCCTGTATATACTTTCCAACCTAATTTTCTTCACCTCTAGCTCAATTAAACACACTTGATAAAATTTTCCCTGACTACCTCTCACTTCGAAATGATCTGTTCTTTAAACACCTATAGCAATTATTACCCAGAAAATCCATTTGGCAAATTAGCATAGATTTCTTATAATTAGTGTCCACCAATTATTTAAAACTTTTAAATTATATTTATATTTTCACATTTATTTTTTATTTCCCCAAATTAATGGTAAGGTCTGGGAAAGCAGAAATTATTTTTCTCTTTTTTGCATTCCTCAGAATGCTTCTCACTTAGTGAAAAATGAAGAAATTTCTGTTAATTTGATTTAATATTGAAACTCATCCGTCTTTTGCTTTTCTAAATAAAAGGGCAGAGGTAAATAAAAGATCTAGTAGAAGCAGAGTTGGTTGTCCCTTACGCTGTAGTAACTGGATATTTATTATCTACATGTCTTAATGTCTCTCACAGACATGTGAATGTTTTATCTCTTAGGCTATATAAAGGTAGACCAAATAGATTTTGGACAAACAGAAGATGGGTTGTGTAACATTACATGCAAATAAGTGTTTGATACTAAGGATGAGGATTACAATAGTGATTCTACTAGATTATGAAACCCTTAAAGAGAGAGAATGCTGTCTATTTTTATATATTTTACCCTAAGATTCAGCACCAGTTCATCCATTATTGTCTCTCAACGTCAAATCCATCCTTCTTTGCCATGCTTTGTGACATATTGCTCTTTTGGCAGCTGGCTTTGTTAATAGAGGGCACTGGAGGTACACTCTATGGTCATAGCAGGAGGAAAGGGCTTCCCTTCTGGCCCACCTGAACCCTTTGGCAAGTGTCTTTGGCACCAGCAGGCTGTGTGACCCTGTGGCAACCACACTTTCTCCAAAGAGGTCTTAAGCAGCCTCGGTTGAGAAAGAGGAAGTTTTTGTGAATTCTCAGTTTCTTCCTTGTTCACTGTCATTCAGCTATGGGTAGCTGCTTTCTGCATTTGCTAATTCTAAAATTCTTAGAGGCCTCTTTTACAGCTTTTAGTAGTTAACTTGGTTAACTACCTTTAATAAACAGTTGTTGTTTTTTTTTAACATTAAATTACTGGTGTGATTTCCATCTTCTGACTGGAACCTGACTTACAGGGCCTGATATTAAGTAAGTATTTAATAAATGCTTGTTGAACAATGAAGGCAGAAGGACAGTATTACTTAGATGAGAGGTCATAGTTCTGACAATTTTGAGGCAGCCTACATTTCAGAAAATACTTTCTATAAACAAAATTTTACATCTGTACTATATAGTTTTTTCATTAATTATAGCATATTTCTGCTACTAAATACCATATTATAGGAATGTTTTTCAAAAGTTATAGATAGAAACTTTATTTTTGTTCTAAAGAAGTTTCTTCCCTTCCCCCAAAGAAATCCATCTTCTAAAATAAGAGGTGGGTGGTGGTGGAGAGAATAAGGCTACTCTTAATGGCTCTCCACATATTCCCAAACCAGTATTTGTTTTTTTGTTTGTTTGTTTTCCAAACCAGTATTTGTAAGGAGGTTGACAACTTACCATTTTCCAGTCCTGGGGTTGGCCATCTCCAGGTGAATAGACATCAACTTTGCATACCCCATTTTGGCTTTGTAACCAGTCAACCCTATCCGACATCTGGAAGTAGAAAAAAATTAAAGAATGGTTCTCAGAAGGGCAAGTTATATGAAAGTAGGGAGACATAAGGAAAATAGCTGAGGTGTGGAAAATAGGAGCAACGCTTTCAGTAGTGACCTGTCCCACAACTACTTCAAACTCACATAACTCTGGATATCTTCATCCTCAGCTCTCGACTGCAAGCAGATTTCTTAAACACATGTATCTCTGTGCTAAAGCCAGTGCCTGGTCCATACTGGAGGTGCTTAATACAAATTTTGAAAGAAACTAAGCAGCCATGTTCTGCTCTTTGTGTCCTTGCTTGACAGCCTTTCTACATCTTGGATATTCAGTAGACACTCAACATTCAACATGATCAAAATATAATTAATTTATTTCTTCCTGCCTGTTCTTGCCCCGCACCATTTAAAAAACAAATACACAGCTTATTTTTAATTAATTTCTAGACCACTAACTTACTTTTATTAGCAGGAAGTCTACTATCTCTTCCTTAAATCCACCTCCAATGAGCCAAGGATCCTGAAGGAATTCTATCTCCCTGGTTCAGCCACACTTCTGAATGCCAGAAGAGAGATGTTATATGCACTACCCAATGGACCTTTGTCCATGGAGGCAGTAATAATACCCTTGGAGATGTTGATTCTTTCATAACCCTCCCAACACTTTTCTCTATTCCCTAATCTCTGTAATGACACCACCAGCAACCTGCTCTTCTAAGCCAGGTAGATGATATTCATTTTAGTGGTCTTTTTTCCAGCCCAAGCCTCCCTCTAGCTGCTACTATTTCTCTCTCATTTGTAGCCATTTTTCTGGAAAGAACTGCTTATCTTTGCTGCTTTTATTGACTCACCTCACAATCGAGCTTCACAGCCCTTATTCCAAATATTCCTTTGGCCTTATTCTCATCCACTTTTCACAGCATCTAATTTGATAGTGCTTGGGAACATGGCTAATTATCATGATATTTTCCTACTGATAATCTACAAGTATGAGAAGCTTCTCTTTCCCCCTTTTCAATGTCAAACTTCCATCACCAGACTTCCACAATGAAATTTCCCTTCTTTCATTATAAATGTTGCTTAGATCTATATATATCTCACAATAAGTAAGGTAGAATAAGATGGCTAATTTTTCCTCCCAATGTCCCCAAACATCTTTGCAAAACAACATATAGAGAGATATTTTGATTCTAACAAATGTACTGGGTTAAAATTCTGTTATAATAATACAGTTCAAAAGCTTATCCTATTTTTCATAGTGAAACTGTATTTGTTCTTTGCTCCCACCGGATCTGTACCCGTTTTAACACCCCAATCACTGACAGATTACTGAGCTGGGGAAACTGTTTCTTCCACTTTTCCTGACACTGTAATTAGATTCCTTGGGTAAGCAATGGGTTCTCCACCCTGATTAGACTCACCCAGAAAACTGTTTTAAAAATACTGAATTTGAGATACCCCTCCCCACCCCCTGGAATCTTATTTCAATGGTTTTAGGGTGGGGAAACTTAGGCACTGAATTTCTTAAAAGCTCCGTGGGTGATTTTAATATATATCTAGAATTGTGAATCCCCGGACTTGGGCTTATTTGGAGAGATCCTCTCTGAGACAGACAGGCTAGCTCCAGAAAGATAATTATTTATTCTTTTCTTTAAACATTTTTTTTCTGAGATATTCTAACCTTCTTTGGTATCTTCATGTTATTTTTTAACCCCAATAAGGGGGAAGCTGTTAAACCCTCTATTGTCTCTTTGCAGCTCACTATTAAATATAAATATTTTTATGCTTGAATCATTACCATGAAGAAAGAAATGGATGGTACTACTACTTGGCCAAAGCATGAGAAGACTTGGAAATGGGCTACCTTGCGCTGTTGATGTGCAAGTCTCTTAACTGCCAGTTTGTATGTCATCTTAATGAATTACTTCCATAGAAAATGACAAAATCAATAGGACTACTGACTTATTTAAGCTATGTATCACAATAAAAAAGAATGAACATTAAATACAAAAACTAAGGAAATTATGTGATCACTTACTCTTACTGAGGACAGGTTCTGAGATACGAAGAAAACTCTGGATTAATTTGTTGTGGTCTTCACTATCCCTAAGTTTACCCACCCCTCCTGCCATTTAATATAAGGAATCTGCAATGGAAAAACACAAAAATGACTAATTTTACACATATACCTATTGCTTTTATTACCAAATAATGATTTTGGCTTATTATTTTTCTCATGTAGTGCACAGGGATGAGCACAAGATGACATTCAAATTCAAAGTCCAGATCTTATTCTTGGCGCAGTCTGATGGTTTCCAGAACACGAAAAGGGTTTCATCTCCTGGCCAATCATTTCTGAAATGACTATTTTCCACTTCCAAATCATTAATATATAGGCTTATTTAACAATGAGGAAACTAAAAGTTTTTAGGCTAATTTCAAACTTGCTTGAAAAGGAAGTCAGAAGATAAGTAGCTAGAATGGAGAATAAGTGCCCTGAATTCATAGATCTTAAAACACTTTAAGTATTCTTGTGGACTTGAGAGAAATACACATCTTCATGCTATGAAAGGGAATTAATAGTTAATGTAAAAACCAGCTTTCAGAGCAATTATCTTCCATATGTTACCTCTACACTAAGACATTTAAATTGAAGACATTAGGGCATTGTACTCTCCTCTTGGAATATCCACCCAGCCCCCCAAAAAGTCCCTCTAAAGCCCACCTTGCTTCATAGCCCAAGTCAAATCTTACTCATCCATGAAATATTTTATAATTTTTTGTGGTATTGATTTTAGAGAGAGAGGAAGGGAGAGGGAGAGAGAGATAAACATCGATGAGAGAGAACATCGATTGGCCGCCTCCTGCATGCCCCCCACTGCGGATCGGGCCCACAACCTGGGCATGTGCCCTGACCGGGAATCGAACCAGCGACCTCTTGGTGCATGGGTCGACGCTCAATCACTGAGCCACACCGGCCGGGCCATGAAATATTTTCTAAATACCTAATTGAATGTGATTGTTCCATTATCAAAGTTTCCATTATATTTTGTTTCAACCTTTATATTCTCTTTAGCATTTTAATTGCTCACATATATTCTATCTCCTTTATTAGATGGCTTCATGAAGGCAGACACAATTTCTTACCCATCTTGGTATCCCTCATGGTAGATAGTATCTTAAAGTTGGTGCTTAATAATTGTATGCTGAGAGAATGCATATACAAACACTGCCTATTTCTCATTCCAGAGAGCTCAATTTTTCTTTAAAATTGGAGAAATTGAGAACAACAAAAAAATTATTTGCTCAAGTTTGCTATGGTGGTAAGCCATACATTCAGGCTTCCTTGAAGCTTGACTCCTTATGGAGACAATTTCACCCTAGAGACTTATCTAAGATGTCAATACTACTCATTGATTTATTAACACACCTTCCTATTCCAATAATACCAATAAATCCACATCTCAGAAGTGCTCTTGCACTTCTTTCACAAACAGAAAGTATACTTACTAGGCATATATATCCAGCAAACACTTCAAATTACATATGTCCTAATGTTTTTGTTCTATTTTTCTGTGTTCTACATGTTTATTTGCATCCATGAAGCTTGTTTTAAACTTTAAGCTCCCTAAGTTGTCTTGAATAATAGCATATATAAAGAAGTACTTAAATACTTTTTGATGATAATGATATTCTGACTTCTAAATCTGTATACGTTTCCCATAAGGAAATGGAAAAGGGTTGGGGGAGGGGAGGATCTGAAGAGCTTAATGAATCCAATGAATGAATTAATACATTTGTTAACTTCAAAGTTGGTGAATAACGTCCTTGAGTTAGGGTGGGGAAAAAAAGATGCTTTGTGTTATCTATTAAATTTGATGAGGAAAATAAGCTAACTATATACAGTGTAAAGATAAATTGACCTTAGAAACCATTTATTCTAACTCCCTCATTTAGGAAATAGAGACCTAGAAAGGGAATATTAAGACCAGTGGATATATTCCTTTAAATAGTACAGTTCTGCAGGTTAACATCCTGGAAGCTGTGAAATTTTTCTATGGCCAAAAGAGGGACCCTCCTACCAATCGTAAGACTGATCTAAATATTCCTTTAAAATGCCAGTGTGATTATTACTTCAATAACTGAGAAGGAGTGCAAATCATTGAATGCCAGCCAGGGAGGGCATAAACAACACAGGGGTTTGGTTATAGTTGCTGTGCCACAGACCTTCGCTCCCTCTCAAGACATTTTCTCCTGTGTTCATCATTAGCAAGAGGCTCCTGTTTACCCAAGGTTCCTAAATTCACAGAAAAGCTCAAATTACAGGTGGCATGAATGAAGCTTTTGCAGGGTGGATACAGATCTGATCAAGTTTGAAGTTTATTTAATCAAGTTTTATTACTAGTTTTAAAAAGAAAGAATGTATTCTATTATACCCAGTCTCTTTTTCTCTCTCTTTCCATAAGTGTTTGGCATACCATTATAAATTTGGTTGTTGATGAAATAAATTTCAATTGATTTTATTTAAATAAGGATTGGCAGTGTGTGTGTGTATCTTTCTCTCAATGGTACTATTCACTGTTAAGCTTGACTGTGTATCTTCTCTATTTTCACTTTCCCTTAGAAATAGCTTCTTCCTCTAGTGCCCTATTAGTAGAGGCACTTTCTCAACATGGTAATCTACATAGCCTGCCTTTTCCCAGTTCTCTATTGTTTAGCCAAGGCTTCAGAAATAATAGCAAGAGGGTGAAAGTGGATAATTGGGACTCAGAGCTATACAAATCTGGTTTTGTTAGTAGTGCGCTGGAAAGAAAATAACTTTTGGACAGCCACACAAAGAAGAGGAAAAGTCAGCAGGGAATCAAGCTCCCAGACTCATTGTCAAACTGGGAAGCAGGGAATAAGAACCAGTCATGTCCCCAAAAGGACAGGCAAAGAGGTCTGGTTAATCTGTAACAAAGTGAAGACTTCAGCAGCAAAAATAGTAAGTTTAGCTATAATGCTGTCAAGTGAGAGGCTCATCTACTTCCCAGAATATTCATGTAAAATTAAAATTGACTGGGGAAAGTGACCCATCACTTGTCACTGAATTCTCCTTCTTAACTACAGAGGATCAAAAAATGGGCTGTTGTATCAGCCCAGTGGGATTTCCTACCTCTGTAGTACTGGAATAGTGACCACAGAAGACCCCAGAATATACTTTTAAAGTCAACGAAGATGCTGGGATGTTCTTGCTCAGCTCAAGGTCTTGTTTCCTCCCCCAGCCTTCCATGTACCTCCTCCTTGTTAGGACTGGTGAGTGACATCAGAATCACAACTGGTGATATCACTGTCTCTATAGCAACAGTGGTGAGGCTACCAGAAATTGTGTCATCAAAGGACAGGGGGAGGGGTAAAGATACACTCCAAGGCTTTGACGCTTAGTTAGGAAGAACAGGGTTAACTTTCTCCTGACTAATTTTCTTCTTTAAGTATTTCATTTACGTAGGAAATATGGGAGGGGAAATTTTGCCAATAGATTCCACTTAAAACAACAGAGTAAGTATGATGTATTAATAAATCCAGATGGATGCAGAGAATAAGAATGAAAAGGATTGGGAGGAGTCAACTAAATTTTTTATGCAAAGCCCATGGAATCACTTCATTTTGTGGGATCCAGCTTGGACTCTTTTTCATTATAAACATCTTGACTTTTGCAAAAAAATAAAATTTGAGATATTATTCCTAAAGTGACTATCTCTGGGTTATAATTCATCTTAGATGGTCAGAGATATAGTAACACTAATACATCCACTGCAATGCCTCCACCTCCAACTGTAGAGGGATAAATCAGACCAAGAGGCTTTGGTTGGCAATTTCTAGGCTTGAAGATTTTATTAGTAGCACATTCTCTTTGGGAATGTTACTTTAGGTACTCTTAATTAATTATTAAATATAGGACTAATGCATAATTTCCATGAAGCAAAAAGAATCTCTGATCGAGGCTAAAAGATAAGGATCAAAATCATTAACAAATTCAAAAGTGACTGATTACAGGTTTCCTTTAACAGGTTATTTATTGATGATCTTTTATATTAGGTCTCAGTTTCTTCATCTTTAAAATAAAGAAGTTGTGCATGTTGATCTCCTACACTACCTTCCAGCTCTAACATTCTATGATTTCGATACTTCAGAGGTGCCTGAGTAAAATGACATGTACATGCATGTAGTTGACAAAGCACTTACACATGCATTGTCATCTGATCCTCACAATAACCTTTTGAGGTAACAGGGTAGGTATTATTTTCCCTGTTAGCCAGGTATAGAAGCTTGCTCAGGTCACAACTAAAAACTGGTAGAACTAGAACTGGGATCTAATTGTTATAATCATAATTATCTAGTTATTAATATTAATAGTAGAAGAGAGCAAAGGGGAGGCCAGACATTATAGGCATGGTCATGTAGGCAGCTTCACACTTCCCAGGAAACCACTGGTCCATTCCCAGCAGATCACTGGGGGAAGGGATCAAACAAAGGGGAAGATGGGCACAGGCACAGTAAAGTCAGGGTGACATAGGGAATGTGCTTGCCTGTCAGTCTAGTCTGGGGAACAACAGATTGGCTGGGGAGTGACTCCATCAGAAGTGCATGAAATATTGAAAATTTAAAATCCTCAAAGAGCTCTCTCTCTCTTGCTGGCCCTTTTTCTTGCTCTTTCTTGCTCTGTGACCCACACTCAACCATGCGCTCACCTGTTCTCTCTCCATAGCCATGTGGCCTTAAGCAGGATGCTGGGCTGGACTGTACTTTTATATGGAACAGAAATTCTAGGCAGTAGCCTTAATTCTGGCCTTGCTGAAGACAAAGTTGGACTTCTTCCATGACAAGATGGACAGAGATGGGACCTTGGAAGGGAACCCCCTTAATTTTATATCATCAATGAAGCTTTCCACAAAACCCCATCCTCCCATGGGGGCCTCTGGAAATTATTGTCTTTGTGGCACCCCAAGAACTCCACTTCCACCAATAACATAATATTCTAAATTTTAAGTCAGTGCTCTTTCAACTATATTATATCACCTTGAAACTAGTATTTAGAACACAGGGCAGCCCTGGTCTGGTGGCTCAGTTGGTTGGAGCATCATTGCAGACACCAAAGGTTACAGTTCGATTTTCGGTCAGGGCACACACCTAGGTTGCAGGTTGGATCTCAGGTCAGGGCATGTACAAGAGGCAACCAATCGATGTTTCTCTCTCTCATTGATGTTTCTCTCTAAAAATCAATTTAAAAAACATATCCTCAGGCCCTGGCTGGTTTGGCTCAGTGGTGAGAGCATTGGCCCACAGACCAAAGAGACAAGGGTTTGATTCCGGTCAAGAGCACATACCTTGCTTGTGGTTCAGTCCCCGGCCCTGGTTGGGGCAGTGTGGGAGGCAACCAATCGATGTGTCTCTCACTTCGCTGTTTCTCTCTCTCTCTCTCCCCCACATTATCTGAAGATAAATGGGAAAAAAATATCCTCGGGTGAGGATTTAAAAAAACACCAAAAAACTATCATCGGGTGAGGATTAAAAAAACAACAACATGGGGTAGTTTGACTTGGAGATGTAAAATAATATAATTGGCAATGTTACACAGGTTAGGAGGTTGCTGATAATAGGAGTCTGTCAATTTATCAGAACCAGGAAAGTATGTTAATATTCATATTGACACAGAATCAAATAGTATCAAATTTTAAGTGCTGACTGAACATAGTATGAGGCCAAGAGCTATAAGAGAGCATCTCCTCCTTGTTAGGACTGGTGAATCAGTAAATTTCTCTGATAAAATTTCTCCAAGACTTTCCTCTTCTAATTCAGTTTGGAAGGTGACACTTCAGTAAACAGTGGGGGTGGGTTGGCAACCTACTCACTACAGGTCTTTTGTCCATCCCAGCATGCACACGTCTTTCTTCGTGAAAAAACAGAGCGTGAGAGAATTACCAAGTCTAGAAAGAGCCCTTACACTTGTTTGTTTCCTGATCAGACCAAGGCAGGTGTCTCAGGACAGGTTGCTGGTTGCTGTCTTCTACTCAGGGATCTTGAAAGTTGAGCAGAATCAACTAGTTAAAACTGCAAGTGTTTTGTCTCATCTTTATGGAATCTCCTCAGGCTCTAAAACAATGCAGATTCTTGAAGAAGTCCAGTTAAAAAGAAATTACAAACCATTGCTCTGGAGAGAGCCCTCTTGAGTTTCTTCCTAGAAAAATGCACAGATGGCCTACATGTCCACTAAATTTTATATAACGTTTCAGGAAGTTCATAGACTTCCTGAAGTCTACTCATGACTCACACTCCAGGTTAAGAATCCCTGGACTCATATGTCAGGTGGTTTAAGTGCTTTGATAAATAAGGAGTAATTAGAAACAGTTGGAACGATGCCCACCTTGGATAAGATGTCAGAAAAGTCTTCTCTGAGGTCACCTGCGAGCACACCTGAGCTGGTGCAGACATCTGAGTGAGCATGCCAGGAAAAAGGAATAGCAAGAAGCAGAGGCTTCGAGGAGGGAACAGAGAATGTGCTTTGGTGAATTCGAGTTGCGCCTCTTCATTTCTATTTCTCTTCCCCATTTTCTCTCTGCAGCCCGGGGGCCCCTTCCCTTCCTGTACAACCTATCCCCTGGACCCCGGGGATCTCCTTGCAGAACCTCGGGGGTTCGGGGCCACGCCTCCCCCTCCCCCCGGGGTCACCAGGGCTTCCCTGTCGGGCACTTCCAGGAAACCACAGACAGTTAGGAAAGCTGAGCTCGGGCTGTCATTTTGTATAGCCTTGAGTCAATTACTGGTTGACTCTGAGTTTCTGGTTTCTCGGCAACAAGGTGATCTTTACCGTCCATTGTGCAACCTGTGATCTGAGGTTCCGGCCTCAGGGTTCTTTTCTGTTTACTCCCCCTTTCCTCCACGATCCCCCAGCTCCTTTACACTCCCCTCCCCCGGCCCCCTTCTCCGCCACACTCCACCCACTCTCTGACCCGCCCCCTTGCCTCCTGGGTCGCGCCTGCGCAGACCCGAGCGGACGATCGCGTTTGACCCTGTCTGGCAGCCGTAGTCCGCCGGAGCGCGGCGGCAGGGGACTGTGGGAAAAGATGGCTGCCGCCGTTCAGCCCCGGGTTGTCAGGGTCCTGCCAATGTCACGTAAGTGTCACTGGAACACTGGCCTCCGATTGCGACTCCGAGACGCGGATGAGAAGTGTGGGAGCGGCGCCGTGCTGCAGCGGCCATGCCGACCCCCGGGACACCTTGGTGGTTCTAGGGGGGCCGCCTCTGTCCAGTTTCCCCTTTCCTTTCCGCCTTCCCGGCTCGCAGACTCAAGGGTGCCTCTGGGCAGGGGTCTGCGCGGAGAGAACGTGAGCCGCGGGCAGGGGTAGGAGAGAGGGGAGCGTTTAAAGGATCGAGAGAGCGGATTTCTCATAGGGTTGTGAGGGTTCGGGGTTATTAGAGATATATGGAGGTGGGGGCGTCGGGAGAGGAATCTGAAAAGGATGGGAAAAAGGGATCGTGGAGAGAAGGTTCTTTATGAATTGACTAAAACCTTGTGCAAACTCTTAATCAGCCTCAACTTAAGATCCTTCCTGTCACAATGGAAATGATAATACCACAATTTCAGGGAGTTTGTGAAAAGGTTAAATTAAGTAATAGTTGTAAAAGCACTTTCTAAGTCAAGCATCTCTATAGTGTAGAGTGTGTTGGGTCGAGGTGCTGGGGCCTGGGGGAGCGAGGGATGCTGGGAGAGAAGACTCGGGAGCGTGGTGGGAAGGGAAGGGTAAAGGATGTCTTGGAATTTGTCCAAGTGTTGTTTCTTTAACCTTTTATTCTTAACTAGATCTGCTCTTATCTTCCTCAGATTGAAAATATACATTTGCCTTTCCAGTCAGTAAGAGGCTAGAAAAGCAAGGACATTTAATCCAGTTATGCTTCATTGTCGTTCTTTCACTCTCCAGCCCTTCACAAACGCCCCCAAAACTGCATTTTTTCATAGTACCTGCTATCTGCTGATCACAGTTAGAGATATTTTTATCATTGTTTTTTCTTTAACTTACTTTTTTTTTTTTTAACTGACATCATAGCTTGTGCTCTTAACCATGCTGCTTTATTGCTTCGGGTAAAGTGAGCTTTTGAGTAACTCTGGAGAGGCAATTTAGTATGTAACATAATCAGAACACTGTAGAACACAATTGTGTAAAAACAATGATATACAGTGAAATGTGGAGAGACTATTAAGCACCATAGGAAATCAGAAAAGGGAAAGATTGGTATCATTTGAAGCAGCGAGGGAAGACTGGAAGACCTGTGAAGAATTGACGTTCTTCCACTGATTTTGTGAGGGTTGTTATGATCTGGAAGGTTGGAGAGGTTGGACATCTTCCTGTCACTGGCAAAGATAAGGGGGTGAGAATGGAACCGTGAAGTCCTTAGGAAGCAGTGAAATTACTACCTGTAGATCTGGAATAGTAGTAAAGGAAGTTGAATGGTTACATGGAATCAAATAATAGAGGCCTTTGAAAGCCAAGTAGTTTTAGACCAGTGGTCTCAATAGTGGGTTTTGCAAGAGGAAGTAATGGAATACAAAAATATAGTATTAGAACTTTAAGTAACATTTTCTGTAATAATAACAATAGCTAACACTTATGTTAGTCAATCTATATACACTGTTCTAAGTTCTTTAATAGATGTTTTGTAATGTGTATAACATTACAGTACATAGAACATGTGTGTAATTTATAAATAAATACTTAAAAACAATGCAGTATTCAAGCAAATATGTTTGGAGACAGTTGGTTTAGATATTACAGGACACCAATGTAGGTTTTTGAGCAGAGGAATATAAGGAATAAATAATGTTACCCTCCTAATGAGATTCATAATAAATGGAAGAAAATGGAAAAGCTGGAGCCAAAGAGGGTAATAACATATTTATTGAACACCTACATGAGCAAGGCACTTACCAATATTTTACTAACGCTCTTATCAACCCTCTAAAATGTTAGCTCCATGAAGCTAGGGACTTTGTCTTTTTACTGTGCCAGACAGTTTCTAGAATAGTTCTTGGCCCATAATTGTTGAGAAAACAAATAACCATGGAGGTTAGGATAACATTACCTTCTGAGGAATTTTGAAGTAGTAATAAATGAAAATAACCATTATGCAGTGCTAAGTGTGTGCTAGGTAATGTGCTAAATGCTTATGTACATTTACTCTAATCCTCATAACAATCCTTTGTGGTATTAATTCTTTGACGCCAGTAATTGTTCCCATCTTATCCTATGACCTCACTTCCTTCCTACTCATTCTTTTAATCATTCCTTTTCATATATTCTCAACTCTCCAGCCCATCTCCCTTTGTGATAAAAAAAGTCAACACTGATTAAACCAAACTTGCCATGTATTTCCTGCTTGCCTCTGAACAGTGGAGAACTGAGCTAGGGAAAACACCAGACTAACTGGCTGGTCTTATTTTAAATTCGTGAATACAAATCTCAAAGCAGATTTTCAATAAAATACTGAGTGGATTTTCAGCACTACCATTTTCCTAGGAAATTTGCTTTCCCTTTCTCCATAACAATTATTTAACATTGCCAGTCTTCTAAAACTTTTATTTTTTTTTTTATTTATTTTTTTAATCCTCACCCGAGGACATTTTTTCATTTTTTGTTCAGATAGAGTGGGAGGGAGAGAGAGGAAGAGAGAGAGAGAGAGAAACATCGATGTGAAAGTGACACATCGAGTGGCTGCCACCCGCACGACCAACCAGGGCCGGGGACAAACTGCAACCGAAGTACATGCCCTTAGTGGGAACCGAACCCGGGTCTCTCTGGACCGCAGGCCGACGCTCTAACCGCTGAGCCAAACCGGCCAGGGCACTTCTAAAACTTTTAAAATGTGCTTCTGTCTCATTCTCTGCTTTACAGAGACATCAAGGAATCAGATGAGAAAAATCTCTTTTTCCCACCATAAAACTAATAGCTGAGCTGTGATAATTCTCTGTCTCCCCTCCAGAGGAGCTCCTTCTGCTCTGATCTAAGGCCATCCTGTCTTATCTATTCATTTCTTCTCTTGAGTCATTAATTTTTCTCCTCTACTGGGTCATTTCCTTCAGCATATTATTATTACAATATCTCATATTTTAAAAAAACTTTCCTTGTCTTCATGTTACTCTAATCCTATTTTTCCTTGTTCCTTTATATCATATCTCATCAAAAGATTATAGGTACTCCTCTTACCTCTTCCTTGCTTCATATTTTCTCTTTTGCCTGCTCCATTCAGGCTTTAATTCCTACTATTCCAATAAAATTGCTCTTGTTAAGGCCATTTACAAACAACATTTTCTAGATCCTATGGTCCTCTGTCCTCATGCTACTTCACTTTTCAGCATTGTTTGATAGTGCTAACTCCATTAGACCCCTTATCCACAGTTTCACTTTCCACGGTGTTACTTACCCTGGTCAACTGCAGTCTGGAAATATTAGGTAGAAAACTCCAGAAATAAACAATTCATAAATTTTAAGTTACACATCATTTTGAGGAGTGTGATGAAATCTCATGCTGTCCTGCTCTATCCTGCCAGGACATGAATCACCCCTTTGTCCAGCGTAGGCATACTGTATAGCTTTTGGCTCATTGGTTACTTGGTAGCTGTCTCAGTTATTAGATCAATTGTCAGGGTATTGCAGTGCTTGTGTTTAATACTTAAAACTGGCCCCAAAGAGCAAGGGTAGTAATGCTGGTAATTCGGATATGCCAGAGAGTAGCCACAAAGTGTCACCAGTAAGTGGAAAGGTATGTATGTAAAGGAGAAAACATAGTCCATATAGGGTTCGGTACTGTCTGCAGTTTCAGCATCCACTAGGGGTCTTGGAATGTGTCCCCTGAATGTAAAGGAGAGGGGGGCTACTGTATTCTCTCCATCAATCACTTAAAAAATATTTTTTTAAATTGATTTTTAGAGAGGAAGGGAGAGGGAAGGAGAAATATCAATGTGAGAGTGAAACATTGATTGGCTGCTCCTGCACGCCCCCTACCAGGGATCCAGCCACAACCCAGGCATGTGCCCTGACTGGGAATCAAACCAGTAACCTTTCGGTGCACTGGGTGATGCCTAATTAACTGAGCCACACTGGCCAGGGCTCAATCACTTTTTAAATTTGGTTTCTGGATACCATTTTCTTTATTATTATTTTTTTGAGGGGGGGGGGGGTGCTTTGCGGCATTCAACTCTCTTGTGCCACAAACAGAGAATGCAGAAACAGGGTGAAAGTCCAAGTGTACCAGTAGTTCTTTTCATGAGTGCCAAACAGGTTAAGGCTTTCATATAAAAATATTCCACACTTTCCTTGCCCTGTTTAAGAAACAGTCCAGTTGGCATACCTTAGGAATATCATACACTAGGTCACACAAAGGAAAGAGCCAATTCTGACCAAGTGGATTTGTAATTTTCCAAACTGGATTCTGCCCAGCACTTTTCTAGGCTAACAGGAATTTTCCTCATCCTCTGACTCCAGCTACCTGAGCCAAGGACAGGTTCCCGTTCCCATTCTAAGATGGCAGAGGCTGGATTCCAGAAAAAATTCCTGGATACATACCATAATCAGAATTGCAAAGCTTCCTCCATCCTCTGTCCATACCATACAGACAGTATTTCCAGTGAGAAACTGCCCCACTCACATCTGTGAGGGAGAGAGGCAAAGCTGTTGACAAGGAGCCCATCCCTGTAATGGAAGGACGGGGAGAACAGGGCTGTGGAAAAGAACTAGAAAGTTCTTAGCTAATTTATATAATAGTCATGAATCCTAATGGACTCTGAGTCATTTCTAGAGAAGTTGGACAGAAAGAGCCAAAGAATAGCATGCATTTCTTTGTTGTAAAGACACTTTCAATGAGTCTTCACAAGTCCGAACACAAGGCACACAACAACGAGTGAACAGCCCTGCAAGAGTTTCCTAAAACTAGTTACAATTTCAAGTGCATGCCTGGCTAAAGAATTACAGAGGGATCTTATTTGGGATGCTTTAAATTGTTAAAAAGTCAATGATAGGCAGTTTCTCTGAAGTAGAAACAGATAAGGCAAGAGAAGGGAGAGAACAGAGGGGAGGAAGAAGGGGAGAGGCAGGGGGTCAGCATCCTCCTATTTCAACAGGGCCGGGAGGACTAGCCACTCTCAGCTGTCTGAGGGGCTCCCTACCAAGGCAGTGGGCCAAGACCAGCAGCTCAGCTGGAACCACACTTCGAATGGGGGAATGTGGGCAGCACTCCGAGGCCCCCTAGGGCACGCAGGGACAGCATGGGCTCAGAGGCCCACCCCTTGCTGGGGCTCCTGATGGGCAGCTTGGTCTTGCTTTACTGGTGAGATGGGGTGGGAGAATAGGAGGAAATGGCTTCTGACCAGGCCTGTCCAAGTGCACCTCATGTTTTTAGCTTAGATAATTCGATAAGCAGGTGTTGTGAAACTGAGGAAGAAGTGATGGTGGGCACTGTAACCAAAGCCCTTGGGTTCCAAGGTGGCCTTATCAAAGGAACAGAGTGAAAAGCCTTGCTGGCACTGTCTCACCAACCATGCAGCTGGTGGTGCTTCAGCTGAGGTCACGGCTGGTTTTACTTGGCTCAGGGGCTGCTAGGAAGGTCTGCTGCTAAGGCATGCACAGTCTGCATAGAGGTTCATCTGTCCGCAGGGCGGGGGGCTTGGTGGCCTTAAAGACCTGCCCTCAGTTCCCTTCTCTAACACCTGTGTTTATCTTCCCTTCTGCTTGAGAAAGAGTCACTTTACTTGGAGATAAGTGTCTGGGAGACAGCATGTAATTGAGTCAGCAAGAGGCTCTCGTGAAGTTTCTTGAACCGAATCCATAGGCTCATTCAACTTCTTTTCTCTTGGCATGGGGTAGTGTTAGCATGCTTTGGTTGTCACAAGACCCAGAAGTCTGGGTTCTTAGCTTAGTTGGCCCAAGAGTTCTTCATGAGGCAAAAGAAGTGGCAGCTGGTACCCCAGGTAGAGCAGCCAACACAGGGACACTTGTGTTCCTCCTGCTGCCATGCAGAGGTGGGATCCTACAACAGCCTGAGCCTTGTGGTGAGCTACACAGTGTTCTCTGCCCCGGGCAGGGGCCCCTCTGGGGGTTCACTGTGCAACTGGGCCAGCTGCAGAACTGGCATGCTGCACAGGGAACACACTTTCTGTGGAAGACATGCTTACATGGACAAATCCCCAACTCATCTTGAGGCTTGAAGTGTTTTAGACACACTGCACAGAGCTCATGTAAATTCAGTTCTTTTACTTTCTCCTTTAATATAACCTGTTTGTAGGCATACAATTCTTTGTGTGTTTGATGCCTTAGCCTAATCAAGTAGCAACAGAAGAGTAAACTAAGGACGAAGACAAATATAGCAGTGCCAAAAATCACAATATATATATTAATATGTTGAGGGGCAGATTCTGGAATCCAGTATCAGGCATCCTGAAGTTGTAATGTGGGAAATGAGAGCTCACGGATGAATTAGGAGCACCGGCCACCACCGCAGCAGGCATGCGGACCGTCAGCACGGACAAGCGGGCTGTGGGCTGCGGGCTGCGGGAGTCTGTTGCGGCCAGGATACCATTTTCTTTTGTTTTTTTCTCTTACCTCACTGGGCTGCATTTCAGTCTCCTTTGCTGGCTTTTTGGGCTAGTTACTCAACCTCTCTGAGCCTTAGTTCCTCATCTGTAAAGTGCCAATAAAGATAATATTAAGAAAGGTAACAGTTATTAAGCATGTAGAATAATGTCAGGTACCTAATCTCTGGTTTTAGTAAGCTAGGCTTTTTCTCCAGTTTCATACTTTGGATAGGAAAAAACAGTGGTTGCTGGGAAGAGTGCAACTGGAAAGTCATTCCTAGAAAACACACAGACTT
Organism: Tadarida brasiliensis; assembly: GCA_030848825.1. Taxonomy (NCBI): domain Eukaryota; kingdom Metazoa; phylum Chordata; class Mammalia; order Chiroptera; family Molossidae; genus Tadarida; species Tadarida brasiliensis. The sequence goes on from CM061263.1 coordinate 100,278,605, forward strand.
ACTTTTACCTACCTACCTACTTTTGATTATTTTCAGTAATGTTATATTGTCTGAATTTCACTCTTTAAAAAAAATGTTCTCTACTAATAGTCCTCTGCCTCCAACCCATATCAACTTTATTTTACATTCATCATCAATTTCAAAATCTGTTCCAGGTAAGTCTTTTGCTATTTCCTGTGCAGGGCTTACTAATTCCCAACTCTACGTTGTTATATGTGTTATATGTTTCTCATGGAAATTTATTCTTTCTGTTATTAGTCTTTAAAATCTTTCTCAAAACATGTTATCTAGGAATCCTTCCTCATGATTATCTAACTTATTTAAATTCTCTCAGTTCTTTTTACTGTAGAGGTTTATACTGTCTTAATTTGTAACTGTTTAATGTTTTGTTTTAATGTGATTCATTTTCCTAGGCAAATTATATCCTATAGGGCAGAGAGTTTACTTTCTGCTTTTTATATCTTTCCTTATGTTCTACAGAGTCTTTGTTGCAATAGTTTATGTTTATTTTTGCTGTTGCCTCTTAAATGATAGGTTTTAAAAAAATATATTTTTATTGATTTTTAGAGAGAGGAAGGGAGAGGGAGAGAGAGGGAGAAACATCGATGTGAGAGGGAAACATCTACTGGCTGTCTCCTGCACGCCCCCTACTAAGGATTAAGCCTGAAACCCTGGGCATGTGCCCTGACTGGAAATCAAACTGGCAACCTTTCAGTACACAGGATGATGCTCAGCCAACTGAGCCACACCAACCAGGGCATAACTTTTAATTTAAAAGTTAAATTTAAACTTTAACAGAAGTAAATGAAAATACTGATAGCAAATACTGTTACAGGTTTCTTGGAAAAAAAGCTATATGTATTCATAGTCACTTTTATATTAACATTTTCCATTTTTGTATATTCTGGGCTTTTGTTGAAGGTTCTTCTATAACTGCATTAGCCACATCTGTGTTTCATGGCCCACCCCAGCGCCAGCTTCATCATGCACTCATACCTCATGGGAGAAGTGGGCGTTCCTCAGTCAGCGGGGTGGTGGCCACTGTGTTTGGAGCCACAGGATTCCTGGGCAGATATCTTGTCAACCATCTCGGTAAGTAAAGTTCCTGGAGTTTAGCATACCCCAGTGCCATTTATTAAGGTTACCCAATGAGAAGCCAGGAGCTGTGTTTCTTTTCATTTTAACAGTCTTCTGAATAACTCCTGTCTTGGATTTATGTAATTTGGGCCTGCTGTGAGCATTGTGAGCACATCCGTACTTCTTCATACTTCCTATATAGGATGTTAAAACGGGAATAGGGGACTCTGAAAAGTTACGGCATCTCTGACCTGGCAAAATACGCTTTTTGTTATACATAGTATCAATTCACATATACTGGAATTTAAGTATTTACCAAATCACTGTCATATAATATATTCATATTATGTAAACATTGATCCTTGTCTCAATCCATTCTCTTTTAGGACGTATGGGGTCACAGGTGATCATACCCTATCGGTGTGATACATATGACATCATGCACCTTCGTCCTATGGGTGACCTGGGCCAGATTATCTTTCTGGTAAGAGTCTGTATTGCTGGTTATTGGAGTTGACAAATGTAAATTACTAAGGTCATTTTTAGGAAAGAGAGGCAGTATACTAAAGCAGCAGTTTCATTCCCGGGTGGACCAAAGGCATCCTTTGTTCACAGGGCATTTTTGAAAACTCTAGTCTAGCAATTGGCAAACTTTTCTATAAAGATCCAGATAGTAAATATTTTAGGCTTTGTGGGTCATAGGGTCTTTGTCAGGATTACTCAGCTCTGCCCTTGTAGCTCAAAAGCAGCCACAGACAGTATGTAAAGGAATGGGGGTGGCTGTGTTCCAATAAAACTTTATTTACAAAATTAGACTGTAGACTGGATTTGCCTGTGGGTCATAGTTTGCCAGCCCCTGCTCTACACCTGTGCTGACCAATAAGGTAATCACTAGCCACATGTGGCTCCTGAGCACTTGAAATGTGGCTAATCTGAATTGAGATGCGCTAAGTATAAAATACACTCCAGATTTCAAAGACTTAGTATGAAGAAAATAATAATATATTATTAATCATTTTTGATATTCATTACATATTGAAATAATATTTTAGATATACTGAGTTAAATGAAGTATATTATTAAAATGAACTTCACCCGTTTCTTTTTATTCTCTTAAATGTGACATAGAAAATTCAGAATTACATATGTGTCTCATATTTTTATTGGATAGTACTTCTGTAGACAGAGAAAAATCACAAATAGGGTGTTTTATAACTTGGTTTGCTTGGTATAGACTTAACTTACAGCAGTTCTTCCTGAGCATTCCTTGTTGTTGTTCTCAAATCTGCAGGTTCTTCCTTTATACCAATACTGCCAGTGGGCCAGGCACGGGGGAATGGGGTTGGGGAGACCCTTCACAGGAGTGATTAAAAATGTGTGGGCCCTTTTGGTTGTCACAGTGACTGGAGACCTTACTGGTTTATTAGGTAGGGGGCAGAGATGCTAAATATCTTAGAGTGCACAGGACAGTTTCTTTCCAAAGATGGGCTGCCCCAAATGCCTACAGTTTTCCTGCTAGAAACACTCTGGGCCTTGATGCTTGGGTCTACTGTGTTTTTTTAGCTAACTTATTTTCTTCATCCTGCATGGAACTAAGCTCTTCCATTTGTTCACATTCCCCTTTTAAAAAATATTTGGTAAACATCCGTAATATCTGATATTATTTTCATATAGATGATTTGTGATCTCTTTAAATATTGACTTATTTTTAATGCCATTTCATTTGTTCTTTACTGAACACACTTTATATTTGACCCGATGAAATTCTTATTATCTTTTTGAAATGCTTTGAAAATTCAGTTTCATTTTAACATAGAAAACTTTGTACCTTTGTCTGAGGTTATTTAATTCCCAGTCACTAGTTTGGATATGAATCATCAATCTTACTGAAGTCCTAACTGGTGCTCAGAAGTATAGTTCCACACCAAAATCTGCCATTGGCCTGATCTGGAGTTTTAGGCAGGTCACTTCTCTTTGACTGTTGTTTGCCTGTCTTTAAAGTAGAAATGACTAGATCTGGGATTATAAAGAGGAAAGAGTTAGAAAGAAATATGAAAATCATTATGAATGCTCCCACTTTATTGTTAGCCTTTAAGAGACTCTCCCTCCTTATCTTCAGTCTGTAACTTGTTTCTGCTAAAAAAGGAAAATCAGTTTACCTCCCAGATGATCCTGGGTTCTTTGGCTATATTTCAGGAAGAGAGACTTGATTACTGAATTCCTTTACAGATTTGTGGCAGTTGGGTGGACAAAAATTGATGTGCTCTGGCTGGGTATCTCGTTTGGTTAGAGTGTCACCCAGTATGCCAAGGTTGCAGGTTCGACCCCCTTTCAGGGCACATACAAGAAGCAACCAATGAATGCATAAATAGGTGGAACAACTAATCGATGTTTTTCTCTCTTTCCCTCTCCTTCTCTCTCTCTCTCAAATCAATTTTAAAAAGTGAATAGCATTTTTTTTTACTAGTTCTACCTTTTGATTACCTGAATAAAGTGGACTTTCAACTATTTGTTTCCAAAAGGGTCAGAGAATCAGCAGGGTTTTGAGACCTCAGAATCATTTCTGTTGTAACACATGGAGCCTGTATAAAATGGCACCATATTGTGACTACAACAGATGGCCCATTTTGAAATTTGCCAGGGGAGAGGGTGGAGCCCTACAGAAATGTTAAGTGCTAGGGTGCACCCCTTATGTTTTTGTTTGATTGGTTGTTGCTGTTATAGGAATGGAATGGGAGAGACAAAGATTCTATCCGAAGAGCGGTGGAGCACAGCAATGTGGTCATCAACCTTGTCGGGCGAGACTGGGAAACCCCGTAAGTCTTAACCCATTTCTTCTTTGTGTAAGCTGTCTTAGGATTCGGTAGACAGTTACTGGGCACTATATATGTTAAGCATTGTAGTGGTGACATTTTAAATTAGTCTATCAATAAGCAACCATTTATGTACCAATCACTTGCATACTCAGTGACTTTCTCCCTCTTAGGGAGTTTAGTTGCATAAGTTTGGTGTAAGTAAGCAGTGTGATGTGTTGCCCATAAAAAGTCCATATGGATTGTGTCAGTGTGGTCAGTGTCATCAACTGGATGACCGGTATTGGTCCTGTGCTTGGATCTGTCCAGCTGGGATGGGTTAGGTAGGAGAATTTTGCCTGTTCCACTGTCAGCAAGATGAACATTGGGTTTTCTAGTGTGACAGTGTTCTAGTTCTGTTCTCCACAGTGTTAACTGAAGATGGCATGAGGACTGGTTTGAATAGTTCTTTATAGCTAATGTCTGAGTTCTTTATCAACAAATAATGTTTAAAACCTGTAGTTCCACAACACTTTGTTCACACCTATTTTTGTAGCATTTATTAAAGTTTGACTTATTTATCTATGCCTGCCTCATCAAATGTTCTTAAGTTCTTTGATGACTTGGAGGGTCTTAATCAACCTTATATCCACCATAGTGATGAACACAGTGTAATACAGAGTAAGCATTTAGTTAATGTTGTTGGATTAAACTGGTGACTGACTTTTCAGTTCTTTTTTTATCCCCTGAGAGAAATGAAGGGCTAGGATAAGAAGTGATTTCCCTTCTAGCCCAGTGCTACCCTCATCCCTACCCAACCAGTGCAGCCAGATGTTTTTCAAGGGCCTCAGCCTTGGAATTCTTTGAAGACACAGAATATTATGCATGCTGATTGTGACTTTAGTAAGCCTTGAATTATATACAGTAATAACAGTGAGCAGTAAAATAAAAATAATTCATTCTGATTTCGGGTTAAATCACTGCTGTTTTACAGTTTAGCTGTTAATGAATTCCAGCAGTAGTATGAAAATTAGTTTACCACAGAAAGCTTTGAAATCCTGTTAGGTGTTCTTAGCTGATGCCCCCTTTTTTTTCTTCTAGAAACTTTGATTTTGAGGATGTTTTTGTGAAGATTCCGCAAGCAATTGCTCAGGTGTCCAAGGAAGCTGGAGTTGAAAGATTTATTCACATTTCACATCTGAATGCTGATATTAAAAGCTCTTCTAGATATCTGAGAAATAAGGTAAGCAACAAGTTGATTTGGAAAGTGATTCACAGAGCTGGAGTTTCCTAGCCCCTTTGAAACATGAGTTAAGTGAAAAGAGTTTCTCATTGACATATCCAGGATTAAAAGGGGTTTTTAATTCTCCATATCAGAATTAGATTTGTGTGTATGAGGGGAGTGTGTGTGTGTGTGTGTATGTGTGTGCACATTGTGTTCTGAAGTTTTGGTTGAGTGCCTTCTGTTTGCAGGGAAATAGGTAAGGGTCTTCAAAGATGGATAGACCATATTATTACCTGCCCTCAAAAGCAGTTTCTTAGGGCATAGAATTACATAGTATACAAAAATGGTAGATGATGATTCCTGCCCAAAAGAGTCATACCTGTGTCACCTACCAAGGTTAAAGGACCATCTTTTTACTCAAACCCCTTGTATAGTTATGTCTCCTGCCACTTCTGAAGAGGTGATGTGAAGGCTGAGAATGACTAGAGTTCCTTGACAGTAGCTCCAACTTTTGACCCACTGCATTCCTTTACTGAACAAATTATTTCTGAAACACCTGCTCTGTGCTACATTGTATTAGGCACTGGGGATGGGATATAGGAGTGAATTAGACAGTCATGGTCTTAGCCCATATCTACTTTCCAGTCCACCAAGGAAAATAATTCTGGATGCACCAGGTACTATGAAATAGCAAACTGCTGTAGGAGCCTGTAATGGGGGAGAGAGGGCATGTATTAGTTCGGAGTGTTTAATTACTAGCATCAGAAAATCCAGTGTAAACTGGCTTAAACCAAAGGGAATTTATAGGCCCACAGATCTGAAAAAGCCAGCAGTAGGGAACCTTAAAGTTTCAGCAGGGCTTTAGCTTTGTTTCTGTATGATTTGGGGGGGAGGGGGTGTAACCTTTGTTTTTCATAGTCACAAAACTTCCTGAGAGCACACCTAGGCCTCACATTTTCCTACTACACTGGAGAGAGAAATCAGACACCATGCCTGCTTCTGCCCTCGCATTCATAGAATCATCTGAGTTCTTGATTGTTTGGAAAGGACGAGGTGGAGTGGGGGGGCAGTCAGTGGTGAGAAAGAGGGAAGAATCAAAGGTGTCCAGCCCTTTGGCTTAAACCACTGGGTGGACAGTGGTGCTGTTGAATAAGGTGAGAAACACTTGCGAAGGACTAGGCTTTAGGGCAGTGGTTCTTGGCCTTAACAGCACATTAGAATCACTGAGGTGAGCTCCGAGGCATTGGTGGTGGCACTGCTCCCCTGTTGTGGTAAGAGCGGAGGAGAAAGTGTTGGTGCGTGCCCCTGCGTTTGCAGATTTAGTGGTGAGAACTTGAGGTGATTTTTTTCTGCTGCTGTATGTTCTCTTTGCACTAGCAGGTGATGTCCTTTACTAGAAGGAAGAAGAAAATAAGGGAGAAATTTGAATAGAATAGATCATGTTTGAAATTGTCATATGGGGAGAGTAAAGTAATGATAAGAAAACAGTTTGTGGAAGATGTTAAGGGCCCAGTTAAAACTGGTGAATTTACACGCGTGTGCCACTTAGGGGTTATGTTCTGAGAAATGCGTTGTTATGCCATTTTTGTACGAACATCGTAGAGTGGGTGTACTTACACAAACCTAGATGGTCTGGCCTACTACTCTCCTAGGCTGTGTGGTACAGCCTTTTGCTCCCAGGCTACCAGCCTGTACAACATGTTACTGTACAAAACAGCATGAGATTAAATACAGAACAAGCGAAAATACAAGTAGAAAGAGTACACATTAAAGTAACAATAAAAGGTATAGTATCTTAAATATATAAACAAGTAATACAGTTTTTTATTATCATTATCAAGTATTACGGACTGTGCATAATTGTGTACACTATTTTTTTATATGGCTGGCAGCACAGTAGGTTTGTTTACACCAGCATCACCACAGACACGGGTGTAATGCCTTGCACTAAGACATTAAGATGGCTACGACATCACTAGACAATGGGAATTTTTCAGCTCCGATATAATGTTATGGGCCCACCATAGTGTATGTGGTCTGTCGTTGACCAGAACGTTATGTGTGCATGACTATATAGTGCTACCACTTTGTGATTTTTATTTATTTACCTTCCTCCATCTCCGAAGGCAGCAGGAATGCATGGCTCAAAGAAGGAGAGTAATGAGGTTCTTCCAGGATTGGAATTTTGCCTGGTGGGTGGAGTAAGGGACAAAAGGACAAGGCAGTAAGAGTGATTGAGAAGTTGGACCATGGAATCTAATCTGAGACAAGGGAAGTTTGGACGGTTGATACAGAGGAAAGCAGAATCAGTGGACTGGAGTTCCTGAGAAGGCTGAGAAACAGATGATCTCAGGAACAGATAAGCAGAGAACAAGCAGGCTGGAAGTGTAGGAGATTGATATCTGAGAGGAGGGTGTCTTCATTTAGTGTTTCAGAAGAAGGGCACTTTTAGTTGTTGATATAGTCTGTGTCCTGACTGAGCTGAAAGTGCAGAAATGGACTGAAGAGGTGGTCATTGGAGTTGAGAAGCTCAAGAAACTGAGAGATCCAGGTCCCCTTGGACATGGATGTCACCCACAGTGGTGGTGTAGGTAGAAACGAAGTTGGGGTGGAAAGGAAGATTGATGTCTGCACTGAACAAGAGGCCTTGTCTGGGAGGTGAGTAGATGGTAGCAAGTGAGGGCAGGAAGATGGAGGACCTGCCCCGGCTCCTCTGGGTGGGTATGCACTGCTGCTGGTCCATCGCGGTAGCCCGCTCCGCGATGCTCCCCTTCCTCTGCAGCTGCTAGGTTGCTGACACGGACCAGAGAATTTGCGATTAGAAGGGAAAATGGAGGCTAGAAAACTTCTACTCTGATTTTTCTCCTTCTGTGTAAGCTTCCTTAGAATAAATAGAAGAACCCCAACAAGAGCTATAAGAGACAGGGCTTTTTAAAAAAATGTGTGATTAAAAAACAGATCTGTATAATTGAGATTTATGATCAGTATGGTTACCTTAATGTGGAGGAACATATGACCTTTGAAATACAAGTAGTGTCCCAATAGTGAGAAGAATGGAAGCTTTTTTCACTTATCTCAGAACTCTTGTTTTGTTTGGTTGGTCATTTAGGCTGTTGGAGAGAAAGAAGTGAGAGAAGCATTTCCGGAAGCCACTATCATAAAGCCTTCAGACATCTTTGGACGAGAGGATAGATTCCTCAATTATTTTGCAAGTGTGTATTCTTTCTTAATGGTAAAAATACAATACATAATATAAAATTTATCATCTGCTATGGATTAAATTGTGTCCCCCACAAATTCACTTCCTGAAGCAATAACCCCCAATGTGATTGTATTTGGAGATAAAGCTTTTAGGAGGTAATTAAGGTAAAATGAGCTCATTGTGGGGGGTGGGGGGGGTGCCTAACCTGATAGGATTGGTGGCATTATAAGAAGAGGAGAGCTCTCACTTTCCCTGGGTGTGCACTGAGGAAAGGCCCTGTGAGAACACAGTTGACTGTCGACAAGCTCGGAAGAGAGCTCTCACCAGGAACCAAAACAACTGACTTCTTGGTTTCGGACTTCCCAGCCTCCAGAGCTGGGAAAAAATAAATTTCTCTTGTTTAATTTAGCCTTTTAGTATTTTGTTATGGCAGACTAAGACACCATCTTAACCATTTCTAAGCGTGCAGTTCAGCACTGTTATGTACATTTACATTGCAGTTCAACCAATCTCCAGCACTCTTCATCTTACAACACTGAAACTATATGCATAAAACAGCTTCCCATTTCCTCCTCTCTCCAGCCCCTGCTAACCACCATTTTACTTTTTGTCTCTGAATTTGACTACTCTGGGTACCTCATATAGGTGGCATCACACTGTATTTGTCTTTTTGTGACTGACTTCACTGAGCAGAATGCCCTCAAGGTTCATCCATGTTGTAGCATGTGACAAGGTTTTCTTCCTTTTTAGGGCTGAATAATATTCCATTGTATGGCTGTATCGCATTATTGTTTGTCCATTAATCTGTCAACGGAAAGTTGGGTTGCTTCCACCTTTTCACTATTGTGAACAATGCTATTTTGAACATGGGTGTACAGATATCTCTTTGAGACTCTGCTTTCAGTTCTTTGGGGTATATATCCAGAAGTGGAAATGCTGGATCATATGGTGGTTGTAGTTTTAATTTTTTGAGGAACTACCATACTATTTTCCATAGTGGCTATACCAGTTTACATTTCCACTAAGTACACGGGGTTCCAATCTTTCTATGTTCTCATCAACACTTGATATTTTCTTTTTTTTTTCTTTCATATAGTAGTATGAGATAATATCTCATGGTTTTGATTTGTATTTCTCTAATGATTAGTGATATTGTGCATCTTTTCTTGTGCTTGTTGGCCATTTGTATATCTTATTTACAGAAATCCCCATTCATGTCCTTTACTTTTTTAAAATTGGGTCTTTTTTTTGTTATTGTTGAATTGTGGGAGCTCTTTATATATTCTGAATAGTAACCTCTTATTAGAGATAGGATTTGCAGATATTTTCTTTTATTCCTTAGGTTGCCTTTTCACTCTGTTAATTTTGTCCTTTGATGCAAAGAAGCTTTTAATTTTGATGTAGTCTGATTTATCTATTTTTACTTTTGTTGCTAATGCTTTTGTTGTCATATCCAAAAAGTCATTGCCAAGTCTTGTCATGAAGCTATGTTTTCTTCTGAGGATTTTATAGTTTTAGCTCTATGTTTAGGTCTTTGATCCATTTTGACTTAATTTTTCTATATGATATAAGGTAAGGATCAAACTTCATTCATTTTTATGTGGATATCCATTTAGTTGAGAAGACTCCCCATTGAATGGGCTTGGTGCCTTGTCAAAAATTATTTGACCATATATACAAGGGCTATTTCTCTTTATTCTATTCCTTTGGTTTATATGTCTGTCTTTATGCCACTGTTTTGATCACTATACACTAATACAATATTTCGATTACTGTAGCTTTGTAATAATCGGTTTTAAAATCAGGAAGTGTGAGACTCCCAACTTTGTTTTTCCTTTTCAAGATAGTTTTGGCTATTCGGGGTTCCTTAAGCTTCCATATGAATTTTAGGATGGAGTTTTCTCTATTTCTGCAAAAACACCATTGAGATTTTGATAGAGATTGCATTAAATCTGCAGATTGCTTTGGGTACTGTTGACATTTTAATAGTATTGTCTCCCAATCCACGAACATAGGATATCTTTCCATTCATTTGTGTCTTTAAATTTCTTTTGGCAATGTTTTGTAGTTTTCAGTGTGCAGGTCTTTAGTCAACATGGTTAAGTGTTTTTCTAAGTATTTTATTCTTTTTGATGCTCTTATAAATAATTTCTACTTTAAAAATTTTTTTGAAGAGCTTTTTTACTTTTACATTTAATCCACTTGGGATTCGATTTGTTTTGGTTTATGGTGAGATATGAACCATTTCTTTCTTTTTTCCCCCCCAAGTAGTAGAATGATTGTTTCACCACCATATATTAAATAATATTTCTATTTTCCATATATTTACGGTATTGTATTTCTTATATACTAAACTCCCATTCTTTTTTTTTTTTTTTTTTACCCTCACCCGAGGATATGTTTTGATTTTAGAGAAAGAGGAAGGAGAGAAAGAAACATTGATATGAAAGAAGCATTGATCGGTTGCCTCCTGTATGCGCTCTGACCAGGGTTCAAACCTGTAACCTTTTTTGGTGCACAGGACAATGCTCCAAGTAACTGAGCCCCCTTGCCAAGGCCTGAATTCCCATTCAGAACAGCATCTTTTTCTGAGTTACGTATGTTTCATCACTGATCTGGTAATTGCTATAGTCCTCTTTAAAATGGGATTTTTTTTTCAGTCTAGTTTTGGGAGTGGCCATACATTTAGCATTATAGAGTAGAAGACAAGTAGCCAAGCCGTTTGACCTCTTTCCCTTTCTCTCCATACCCTTAAATATGGGTGGGGCAAAAGTAGGTTTACAGTTGTTCGTATGGAAAATAGTACAATAGCTGATGGTGGTATAAGAATAAACTCTTCTGTGTACTCACAACTGTAAAGCTACTGTTGTCTCACCCAATATTTGGCCTTTTTACTTTCCATATCTGTTGTCTGAAAAAAAAAAAAAAAAACGGCTGCTCATTCGTTTCCTCAGAGTCACCTACATTTATCTCATGATTTCTTTTTTTTTTTTTAATTTTTTTTCTTTATTTCTGTTTATGCAAAATGATTATGCTAACCTGGAATACCTGGAGGTTGGTGGGTCTTATAGCAGCTTCAGCCTTTTGAGAATAGTTCTGTTTCTTCTCCAGATATGCGCTGGTTTGGTGGTGTGCCTCTTATGTCCTTGGGCAAGAAGACAGTGAAACAACCAGTGTATGTAAGTACCATAGAGGAAGGGTGACCAGTTTTCTGGGTTTATCCTAATCCTGCAGCTCCGTCATTTTCTTCTTTGTCATTTGCTTCAGCTGGTTGCCTCTTTGTTTACCTAAGAGTTACATGTATTATCTGTGTCTTGTTCATTCAAGGAACAAGTATTGAACCCTTACTGTGCTAGGCACACTGTACATGTCACTGGGGATATGGAGATATGAACTATGTAGACACAAACTGCTGTTCTCAAGTTGGTCTCAGTCAGAGGTATGTCAGCGAAGCAGTGATCATGCAATGTGATAAATGCTGTGACTGGGAGAGGGGTCACAGAATTATGTCAGAGGGACACTGATTCCAGACTTGAGGGTCAGGGAAGGCCTCCCAGAGGAAATGACATCTCAGGTGAGACCTTAAAAATGACTAACAGTAAGTCAGATGAAGAGGTTGGGGAACAGTATTCCATGCAGAAGGAACAGTGTGTACAGGGACCCAGAAGTGAGAGAGCATGCTGGGTTCCATACTATATTGAACTGGAATTTCTCAGCTGTGACACTATTCACATAGAATGTTCAGCAGTATTCCTGGCCTCTAGCCACCAGATGGCAGTAGCACCCCACCAATCCCCAAGCTGTGACACTAAAAATATCTCTAGGCATTTGCCAAATGTCCTCTTGGGCACAAAAATCACCCCAAGTTGAAAACCATGGGATTTGCAACCATATAACATTATTATTTTTGAAAGTCAAAGTGGTAGAATATAGGCAAGCCCATGTGGTTTAGCCTAATAGTTTGAGATAGTTTAGTAACACTTAGGAGATTGGCGACATGTGGGCAAAGGCAAATCAGAAGGCCTTGCTTACAGCCATATGAACATAAGTGCGTTCAGACTAGAAAAAATATTTGAAAACTTCCAATGTGGAGATGGGGTGAGCTCTTGAGAAGTGTGTTTAAGAAATTTTCTGAAAACAGACATGCCATTATTTTAATTTTATCAAGGGTGTGTGTGTGTTATCAAGGGTGTGTGTGTGTGTGTGTGTGTGTGTGAGAGAGATTACTTTCCTTCCTTCTTTCCTTCCTCCCTCCCTTTCTCCTTTCCTGCCTCCCTTCTTTCCTCTTTCTCTCCCCTGACTCTATTTCCCTCTTTCCCTCTCTCAACAATTACTTAAACACATGTTATAATTTCTTATAGGTTGTAGATGTATCCAAAGGAATTGTTAATGCAATTAAGGAGCCAGATGCCAGAGGGAAAACTTTTGCCTTTGTTGGGTAAGTGGTTAGAGTTTGACTTTAAAATTGTGTCACCTGTTAAAATGAAGGAATCATAATGATTCACAACAATAATTTCTGAACATGTCACTCACTAACACATTTATGCGTTGCATTTTTATAGTGTCTTTCTTCTACTGTATTTATTCCAGAAACCTTACTCCTTTAGCCCTTAGGCCAGTGTGTCTTAAAGAGCTGTCCAAAGGCCACAATTATCAGAATCTCCTGAATGCTTATATTAAATCAGAATTTGAGGGAAGCTGGGAATATGCTTTGATAAGTGATTTTTCTGTCACCTAAGGCTGAGAACCACTGCCCTGGATGATTCCATATACTTAGTCCAGTGACCACAATGGATGGTTTTGTACTAGTCCAGTGATGTTTTTAATATGTAAAAGGATATTACTATAAATTCTAAAACAAGACACTTTTAGGGAGTAAGTACAGTTGCAAAATCAAATTAATTCTGCTAGAGTATCTTAATGCCCCAAAGGTCGGAAATGGCTGGTTTAGGATACAGTTGCTAATGCTGTGCAAGGCTAATCTTTTGTGGTATATTCTCTTTGTTGAAATTTGCTCTCCAGAAAAATGGGACACAGTTAAACTATGTGACTTACCTGAAATTGTTCAATTATATCACAGCGAGGTTTAGAACCTTTTTACTGAATTAACTAAAACTAAAAAACTAAGACTTAATCTACCAAGTTCAAAAGTACCAAATCCACCTAATAATCGGCTCAGAACCCCGTCATTCTGTGAAGGAAACTAGTGACGCTTGATGTTTTGTGAAATGTGGGGATCTGAGTCAACAATTAAGGGATAGCCTAATTCCCAAGAAATACTTGTTTCTACAAAAGAGATACTTTTCTCTCTAAACCAGATACATAGTATTTATTTCCAGGATTATGAATTTATACATTGTTATGTTTTGCTAGTATTACAAATGTATTGTAGTAAAAAACTGTTTTAGTGCAAGAAACACTGTATTGTGTTTCCATGTCAGCCAGCAGCTGGTATGTCTCTCTCTGAGTTCCCAAGCTGGTATATTAGCATACAATCAGTTATATACCCCAGGAAAATCATTCACCAAAAAATATGTCTAGCACAAGTTCCATAAAACACAAGACTCAAACGACATCAGGCTTTAGTCAAGAGGTACTTGGACCTGGATTCCAAGGAATGGGTGAACAGACTTGGCCTTACAGACTTTGCTGTCTTACTGCTCAGTGGGAATGGCTCTGGGACGAGTTCGCCGTTTCCTTTAGCTTTGCTCAGCTACTTAAATCTCTCTGCTGGCTCCGATAAGTCATACTTGTTTGACACAGCAATGGGTCATGTAATGCTAGACACGGCAGGACAGGCACTTTTCCTTGTGAAATTGTAAAAGTGCATCTGTACTTCTCTTTTGCCTCTTCAGCTCTAGGGGAAAACTTTGCTTATTTCCTTGACACTTTAAGGCTAAGGCAGAGGCATAAGACCTTAATTTTGCTTCTAGTTTTTTCATGGTTACTAATTATATGATGTTGGTCCATTCTATTTATCATTCATTCATTAAATATCTATTGATACACACACATACACACAACTATGAGAACTAATAAACAAGTTCAGAAAGATCACAAGGTATAAGATCAACATGTAAAAATCAATTTCTATATGTTAGCATATGAAAACTCTAAAATAAAATTCAGAAAATAGTTTTATTTACTCAAAAAAATTAAACTACTTAGAATCGATCTATATTTTCAACTTAATCCTATCAAAATTCCAGCAGGCTTTTTTGCAGATATTGACAAATTGATTCTAAATTTATATGGAAATTCAAAAGAACCACAATAGCTAAAACCATTTTGACAGAGAATAAGGTTGTAGCTGTTTAGCTTCCCAATTTCAAAACTTACTATAAAGCTGCAATTATCAAGTGTGGTACTGGCATAAAAATAGACATATAGGTCAGTGAAACGGACTTGATAGTCCAGAAATAAACCTTTATGGACAGTTGATTTTTGACGAAGGTGCCATAACACTTCAAAGGGGAAAAGATAGTCTTTTCAACAAAGGTACTGGGATAGCCCCATGCAAAAAGATGAACATTGACCCTACTTCACACCATACATGAAACAATTAACTCAAAATACAGCAGAGACCTAAATGTAAGTGTTAAAACTTTTAGAAGATAAAGAAAAAATCTTCTAGCCCTGGCCGGTTTGGCTCAGCGGTTAGAGCGTTGGCCCGCAGACTGGAGAGTCCTGGGTTCAATTCCCGCTAAGGGCACGTACCTCGGTTGCAGTTTGTCCCCAGCCCCGGTTGGGGTCGTGTGGGTGGCAACCAGTCGATGTGTCTTCTCACATCGATGTTTCTCTCTCTCTCTCTCTCCCACCCTCTCTCCCTCCTGCTCTGTGTGAAGATAAATGCAAAAATGTCCTCGGGTGAGGATAAAAAAAAAAGAAAAAATCTTCTAGGCAAAGGTTTTTTTAGATATGACAAAAGCATACTCCATAAAAGGAAAAAATGGATAAATTAGAAACTTTTGTACTTCAATGACACCTTTAGGAAAATGATAAAAAGACAAGTGAGGAGATCATCAGCTAAGAGGCAGGATGGAGTGGGTCAGAGCAGTGTATGGCAAGTTTGAGGATACAGAAAATAGGACGTGCTCCCTGGGAGAACAGGAAGAGGGCGCTCCTCGGAGAGAATATTAGGATTGCAAAGCAGAACTGAGCCTTCCATTTGAAGGCAGTAATCAAAAATCAAAGGTGAAGCCCATTAGCCCAGTTGTACTTTCTCTGCAACTCTGTCTTGCTGGCGTTTCGGCACAGAGAAGGCAGATACTTGAGTTAATCAGAGTACGGGTTTTGCTACACTGGTAGAGTGGAGAGGAGGCTGGGGACAAGGTTTTGCAAAGGAATGACCATGAAATCTAAGCTGGGAAGGACACAGGCATCAGTGTACCTTTGTCTGTGAGCAGGAGCACTTAACCAGTCTTCAAGTCACTGTTAATGGAACATAAAGTGCTTTAGAACAGCTGAAGAGGAAGTATATTACATGTAATTAGTTTGCCCATGATTCCAGTATTGCTTGTCATCATAAAGATTACAGATCATTCTTTGGCACAACGTATATTATATGCCCTGAAGTGATTTCCACACATCCTTCTGGACCTGGAAGGAAGCGGTTTGAGGGCTTTGTCTGATATTTCCCCTAGCTGACAATTTCTTTCTTTCTTTTTTTTTTTCCCTTTGTTTTGTTTTTGGGTGAAAAGGTCAGAATGATGAGGTTCTCACTAAGTTACTTGTGTTTAGCTCTCAGCTATCACAGGCTTTCTGTTGCAAAAGGGATTGGGAAAGTGGTTGAAGAGATATTAAATGTATTATAAGCAATAATAATTATTAAAGCTACGTTATATTGGTACAAAACTATTCAGATTGGTGAAATAGAATATGAAGTCCAGAAACAGTCTCAAATATATGTAAGAATATACTATGTGATAAAGATGACATTTCAAAATATGGAGGAAGGGTAGATTAATGGTATTACATCTTTACCTTATAATAACACAAAAACATGTTGCTGAAGGAATTTATTTTATCGATTAAAAAGAAACTTAAAAGCATTAGTAAAAATATATGGAAAGTTATGTCAGTGGTAGCTGGAGTGGGATTTTCTAAATATAAAGCCAAACCATAAAATAAAAGAAATCAGTAGTTTTAAGTGAAATGTTTACACTTTTATATGTCACAAAACACCTAAACATTAAAAGGTAAAATATAAACAATAAAATATATTTCCAACTATATTATTAAAATATAAAGAACTCTTTACAAATCATTCTTATAGACAGGGACTCCAGGAGGGAAAGAAAAAGTGTAAATGGCCAAGAATATATAAAGAAAACACTTAATCTTTAGTATTAAAATAACGCTAAGTAAAACATTAAGGAACCTTTTTTACCTGGCAAATCGACAATATTTTGCTTATTTTTTATGACTAAGCTCATTTTTGGTGAGGGGGCTACTAGCATTTTATGTAAATTGATAGAACTTTTGGAAGGCAGTTTGGAAATAATAAAAGCCTTAAAATCTCAATATTTTGAGCCAGTTCCACTTCTAGAATGTATTATAAACACATAATTATGGATAAGTACAGATATTTACTATAAAATGTTTATGAAAGCATTATTTTATAAAAGAAAAATATTTTAATAGCGTAAACATCCCCCAAACTGGGAATTGGTAAAATAGTTCCACCCAATGCAGTATGTACAAGCATTGAACACACACTAGAATATTTAATGTCATTGCAAGATGATTGTGATTTCATGTTAAATGAAAAAGACATTACAGAATAGGATGAACTGTGTAATCTTACACTTATAAAAACAAAAATGTATATGTAAGGGGATGAGAAGGATATCTATTAAATATATTAACATCGTCTTTGGTGGGATTATGATGATTTTCCTTTGTGCTCATCTGTATTTACTACAGTGCATATGTGTTCATAAGGAAAATGTTGTTTTGTTAAATTAAAAGAGTGAATTTGTAGGTACAAGTAATTTGAATAACTGAATTTTTTTTCGTAGGCCCAATCGATACCTTCTTTTTGACCTGGTGCAGTATGTCTTTGCTATGGCGTACAGACCTTTCCTCCCATACCCTTTGCCACATTTTGCCTATCAGTAAGTAAAGTACTTCTTTTTGTGCCTTCTAAGGTAGAGCTAACTAAGTACAGTCGTCCCTCGCCACTTCGCGCTTCGACTTTCGTGGCTTCACTCTGTCGTGGTTTTTTTCAAATATATTCATTAAAAAGTTGGTTGAGACAGTGAAAATGATACAGCACGCTCGGTTGTCTGAGTCAATTATACACCCCTGTATTACAATTAAAATTAAAATTACTGTATGTATGGACTGTAGGCCTATGTATTCGAGCACCCCAGGAATCCTTCAACGCCAGGTACAACCACTAGAGTCTAGAACGGATTAACCGTGATAAACGAGGGACGACTGTAGATACATTTGTTCATAATGCTCTCACTAAGGGTTATAGGGAGTGTATGTTCCTTACGGTGAAGTCTCGGGATCTCTAACTAGGTTGTCTTCCTGATATATTGATGTTAGTCTAGGAAAGAACCAGAGGTGTCTAAAAAGGGGAAATGTAGATTAGTGTGGATGAGAAAAACAATATGTTGAGAGGTTAGATCTGCAGTTCTTCAAATTCTCCAATTAAAAATCCCTGAGTTTTAATTGGAGAAGTATCTTACTTGGGAGGTTGGATAAAGGGGAAATCAAGTTTCTCTCTGTTTCATGTCACTCACCCAGAAGCGGCAAAGGGAATTCTCTTTATTAAACCAGTCTGGTCATGCAGCTGGGGGAAGGAGCTTGGTTGATTCAGACTTGGCCTATGGTTGCTTTATTTTATTTCCCTGCTTCTTGGTTCGCTTCTTCCCATTGTAGGTTTGGAGTCTCAGAATTATGTCACATACCAGTGGTCTGGTCAGGGAAACTTTCACATCTGGTTTGCCAGAGATTGATTTATAAACCAGCATGGCAGTTCACTCCTCATTCGTTGGTTCATTCATTTATTTAACAAATTTTAATGAGTGCCTACTATGTCATAGACAATGCACCAGGGACTCGAGATATTACAGTAAGTATTCTGATACTTCTTCTAACAGAAGTATCAGAAAAATAGTCAATTAGAATGCAGTGTGATGATAATATCTGTTGAGAGTGTTCTGTTTTCAGGCTGTCTCTGCTTTCTCCTCATTTAATGCTCATGGTGACTCTGAAGTAGGGAGGGAAGAGTGTGTAGTGTGAGTGAGGGAGGGAGGCTAGGACAAAGCATGAGGAATACCTACATTTAAAGACCAGCAGAGTCAGAGAAATTTATCAAGGAGGCTAAAAAAGAGTGATAGAGTGTTTAAGTGAAAAATGCAGAGAGTTTGGAAGCCTAGATACCAAAGGAAAGGTAGTGTTTTGTTTTTGTCTTCTTAAAAATTTTTTTCAGTTTACATGCAGTATTATTTTGTATTAGTTTTGGAAAGGGAGTGTTTTAAGAGAGAATGACTGTTTTAAGAAGGGGAGCATTGCCCTGGCAGGTGTGACTCAGTTTTTTGGGCATCATCCTGTGCACCAGAGGGTAACCAGTTTGATTCCTGGTCTGGGCACGTGCCCGGGTTGCAGGTTTGGTCCCCGGTGGGGGTGCATGCAAAGAGGCAGCCGATCGATGTTGCACTCTCGCAATGATGTTTCTCTCTCTCTCTCTCTCTCTCTCTCTGTCTCCCTCTCCCTTCCACTCTCTCTAAAAATAAATTAAAAAAAAAAAAGAAGGGGATTGTTGCTATTAGTCCACATCTGTATCTCTGGCGCCTAGAATAATGCTTGGCACACAGTAGGCACTGTTAATATTTTCATGCTACTTGGCTTGCCCTGCATTCTTAACAGAAGCATATTTGAATGTCTGAGGCTTAAACTGGATTGACTTCCAGACTTCTGAATGTCGGATCTTTTTTGTTTGTTCTGCTGTTGGTGGTAGTTTTATTTTAGTTTTTAAGATTCGTTGTCTCTTTGGTAGAGAACAAGAATTATCAGCAGTTACAGCAGTCAGGCTGGATTAACTTGAAAGAAAAAGGTAACCTCACAGTGGTGCCAGGATATTGGTTATTTTCTTTAGAGAAAAATTCAGTGAATTCCTGCCTCCACATCAGTCTCTCTTCCTGTGGTTCTCATAGCCTAGCCTGAATATTGGGCATCGAGACACTTACCACATATGCTGTATTTATTTCTTTGTCTAGATTGGTAGCACGACTCTTTGAAATCAGTCCATTTGAGCCCTGGACAACAAGGGATAAAGTGGAGCGGGTGAGTATGGGTGTGTTGAACGGCTGCCTGGACAGATGCTGGGCAGAGAGCTGCAGAGACAGATAAGTTAGTAAAAGGAAGGAATTATACGATCTGAAGAGAAACCAGTGTATAGAGACTCGTAAGTTAGAATTGATTTTTTTGTTTGCTTGCTTGCTGGCATTATTTTTATGCTCTTGTCTGTCTGTCCTCCTCCTCGTAAGCTCAGCCCCTATACTTGCACACTCAAACTCCTCCACTCTCAGCTTGCTCCAGGGTGTGGTTCCTCTGTTACTTTTTCTCTGGCATTGTCAATTTTTTCTTTCTGTGTTGGATCATTCCCATCAGCACACAAACGTGCCTTAAGAGCTCCACTTTTTTTTAAAGGCAAAACCCTCCCTTCCCACCCTGTTTGTCTGTCCCATTGCATCAAGACTTCTCAGAAGGGCTGTCTATACCTGCTGTTGACAGTTTCTAACCCCATTCTTTCTTTAACCCACTCCAGTCAGGCTTCCATTCCCTTTTCTCCCCTAAAACTGCTCTTTTCAAGGTCACCTGTGATCTCCATTCTGCCAAATCCATAGTGAGTTCTCTGACATCCTCTCACTCCATCTGTGAGGTGCTCTGTCCTTCTTGAAACCCTGAATGTCCACCTCCTTTCTGGCCAGCTCCACATTCTCTTGCTTCTCCTCCTCTCACTGGGCCATGCTTATCCGTCTGCCTTCCTGGTTCACTGTCTTCCTGCTCTTTAAATGCTGGGGGACCCCAGGGCTCTCTCCTCATCCTTTTGCCATCTTTGCTCATTCTCTAAGTGTCCCTCACCTCGTCCCATGCTCCAGCTGCCGTCTGTAACTCATAGCTGCAGTTTCATCTCCAGCTCTGAATTGCCCCCACCCCAGCTGCAGACTCTTATCAATTTAGATACTATTACAGTCATCTGAAATAGAACCTGTCCATACATAGGATCGCAGACCTGCCTCTCTCATCACAGTGAACAATTTCACTATTAGCTCTGCTGCTAAGTCAGAAATGTGGGAATCCCCCTTGATGTCTTCCTTTCCCATCCAGTCTAGATCTAAACCAGTGCTCTCCAGTAGAACTTCTGCAGTGATGGGAATGGTTTATCATCTACAGTGTCTGAGATGTAACTACTAGCAACATGTCACTGTTGAATACTTGATGTGGCTTGTGTGACTCTAGAAATTACTTTTGAATTTTATTTCATTTTAATTAATTTAAACTTAAATTTGGCTAGTGGCTACGGTATTGGAAAGCACAGCTCTAGACCATCAGCAAGGGTGTTCTGGCAACCCTCAAAGGATATGCCAGATCTCACAACTTCTCCCCCTGGCTACCGTTTTATTCAGCTTTTTATTAATAATGAAAATGTTTATCATAGTATTCAAGTTTCTCAATTTGCAGAAGTGTAAAGGAAAGAATTGTCTCCTTGGGTAGAGTCTTCCTTTCTTATTCTCTTGACCAGTCTCCTGGCGCCTCTCTTGACCCTCTGCAGTGTGTTGAACTCCAGAGCTCTGGCTCTTCCCATCTTGCTTCCTCCCATTCTAGTCTGACTCACTGATACTTGCGCACTGCCTGTAAAAGCTTTTCTAAGGTGGACACAAAGTAGAATAAAGGTAATTTACCATCTTGGCCTTTGAAGACCTAGTGACCTTTTATCAACAGAAACAGCCAAGTTGTCCTCTGAATGTTACCTAAAAGCTAAAATGTAGAGACAATAAAAAATAGTCCTTAGGAAACGGATGTGAATGGACAGCTGTCCTCCCCTCTGACAGGCTGGAAAGCTAAGACCATTTCAAGGTGTCCCTTCTGTGTTCATGAAAGACTGGGCAAGAGAACTGATTATCAGAACACTTCCCTGTGTCTTACAGTAGTGTGCCCCTTACCTTTGTGAGGGAAATTTTGGAGCAGTAGGCTGAATGGGTTTCGATTTGGTTTGGACGCAGCTCTGCGGCACTGCTAAAACAACTGCAGACTGTCGGGTGGGAGGATGAAGGATCTTTGGAAGTCTTACAGTGGGTTTGGATTTTTACATCTGAGCATTAGTCAACCAGGTGAAGTATAGCTGGAGCACAAAGGTTAATGGATTACCTTTTAATGAGCAAGGACAAATGTTAGTTATTTCTGTAATTCAACAGTTAAACTGAGGCAGAAAGCCTGTGCTTAGAGCACAGACACATGGGCTTTAACTCCTATTTTATTCTTAAACCCTGACAATTTTGATGACTTGAGCCTCTCACTTTAGATTTATTTCTGTTTAAATCTGGAATGGCTCACTGAGAGCCTGTGTTGTATGCTCATGGATAGTGCTAGGGACCTTTGAGCTGATACTTGGTGAACTTGCCCTTTTTTTCCTTAAGCCCTTTTCCTGTGGTCTACTTTTGGAGAGTCCCAGGAGTCAAACACTGCCACGTATCCTTTGAGAACAATGAAGTGTCAGCCATGGGACTCAGGCCAGCTCGAGTGTTGGGTGCTTGCTAGGATGGCACTTGGTGTTCCCGTACAGTTTTCAGTGCTCTCTGGTTCTTGTTTATTTAAGGTCCACATCACCGACATGACATTGCCTCACTTGCCTGGCTTGGAAGACCTTGGTATTCAGGCCACGCCCCTGGAACTGAAGGCCATCGAGGTGCTGCGGCGTCATCGCACTTACCGCTGGCTATCTTCTGAAATGGAAGAAGTGAAGCCAGCCAAGACTGTCAACTTTTAGTGGTTTTTGGTGTCATTTGGGTCACCTGGCTAGCCACTTGCCCACTTTCATCAGAGAACCCTGTAAATAGTGAATAAGATCTATTAAAACATCTGAGATTATATTCTGCAGCAGCATTTTTTTTCTTGATTTATGAAATGAGAAATTTAGCCATTTAGAATTTGAGCATCATTTTTGTTTTAAAAAAATATATGTATATATTTTTTAATGTTTTTATTGATTTTTTTAGAGAGGAAGGGAGAGAGAGAAACATCAATGTGAGAGAGAAACCTTGATCAGCCGCCTCCTGCATGCCCCCTACTGGGGATCGAGCCCTCAGCCCGGGCATGTGCCCTGACCAGAAATAGAACTGGGACCTTTCAGTCCAGGGACGACGCTCAATCCACTGAGCCACACCCGCCAGGCTAAAAATATATATATATATATATTTAATAATGACATATGTATCATTTATCCTCTGCAATGCTGAAGGATTTGAATTTCCCTGTGTCAAGTTACATCTGTAACAAGGACCCCTTTTTAATGTCAAAATATGACAGCCACAAGTGATATGTGATTGTCTTTTACTATCCATTAAATGAGAAAATATATAATATTCCATAACTAATCTGAATTTATTGTTAAAAATTTACCTTAATGACATCTATATTTATTTTTTAAATAACACATACATATAAAACATTGTATAGACAGATTCTCAAACTACGTTTAGTAATTCCATAGTCTTCTGCTCAGATCTGAACTACCCGAGGTCTCTATCCCCCTGCTGTTAGGACATCTAGATGATTTCAGATACATGGGCATAGAAAGGTTCTCTCCCACGCGAAGGAGGTGCCACAGCCTCTCTGCAGTGATGACCAGTGCTTAAAAATCAGGACTTTTTGTGTAAGTTGACGTTGCAGTCAAGATCCAGAGAGCAGGTGGTTTAGTATCAGCAAGCTCCCCAGTACAGTGTAATTGAAAACTCTCGTGATTTGAGGTGAAGCCCACACACCACTGCCCTAGATACCCAAAGTTGGTCACTGCTTTCCACCACGGGGGGATGTCAATGAAAAAATACCCTGTTCATTATACTAACACCCATCTCATTCTTACAGAGTAAGGAACGTGGATGCTGAAGGTATTGTCTACCTTCCCTTGTTTACATGTTCCAGGATCTTCTGTCCCCAAATGGACAGAAGGGTGCTATGAAGTGTGGTCGATGGGCCAGCAGCATCCGCATCACCTGTGGGTTTGTTAGAAATGCTGAAAACCAGGCCCTGCCCCAGCTCTGTGGAATCAGGGTCTGCATTTTATTTTATTTTATTTATTTATTTTAATCCTCACCCAAGGATATGTATTTTTTAAATTGATTTTAGAGAGAGAGGAAGGGAGCGAGAGAAACATTGATTGGTTGCTTCCTGTTTGTGCCCTGACCTGGGATTGAACCCACAACCTAGGTATGTGCCCTGACCAGGAAGTGAAACCACAACCTTTTGGTAGACAGGCTGACGCTCCAACTAACTGAGCCACCTGGCCAGGCAGGGTCTGTGTTTTAAATAGGTCCCTGGGAGGTTTAGATGCACATTGGTGAAAAACCACTGATGTACAGAGATGCTGCGTCAGAGCAGAGCAATTCCTGTGCTTAATTCAGGTGGCTGAGCCCCACCCCAGACCTGGATCAGAATCTCCAGAGAAAGGGGGCAGGAATTTTATTTTTATTCTCATGCATACCAATATGGGAGCATCAGTGTTCTAGGGAAGGGAGCCTAACCTCAGCTTCACTTTTTTTCTTCAGTGAAATTATCTCTTGTTATTTCTGGTGATACTCCTGCTGGCCATCAGCCAGCCAGTAGGCACACCGATGAGTGGATTTGACTTGAAAAGAAAAATAATTCTAGAACATACAGCATAACAGTATCTGCATGTTCGTGCTGTTTCCTCATCAACTTATAACTCATGATGCTACATACTTGCTTTCTCTAAAACCATAATTCAACCAGGATAGTTTCTCTTTCTTGTCACACCCAGTGCCCCTGTTTATGTTTTTAATGCATCCTTTATTATCCTGATATGAAAGTCATAGCTACTCTAACTTCTCTAACATGTAATCAAAATATAAGGAAAGTAATACATAATAAAAACACAGACTTCAATGCAGTAAAACCTCGATGTAACAGACTAATTCGGGCAAGAGGGTGTCCATTAAAGCAGAAAATCCGTTATATAATAAAGTAGGTTTTCTGAATCCTCTGTTAAAAAAATTGACAACTGTTTACCTGATTTTACTTTTTATGTTTGTGTAATTAAAATTAAGTATGTATGAAAAGTTAACTTCACAGAAAAGTTTTCTATATGTATTACTGTAATTGTAAATTTGTACGGAATAGGTCTAGTAAATGCCGCGTTCACCAGTCACCACGAGTAAACAAATGCACAAGGCAGGTGCGTGTCTCAGTGCACGTGGGAACATCAGCCTGCAGGTGTTAAAACTGCTGCAGAAAGCCCCGCCATGTCACAGCAGAACCACTTATGTGCCATGCAGTGTGCTCACATGCGAATCATTCACCAAACATTGTTTATGGGTGGTGACTCTTGGATTTAAATATGTAGACTCTAGTTGTAGATATGTAATATTTACGTTGGCAAATTACTATAGTGTTTTTTTCCCAACATATGGCCTATTCGCTAAAATTTGTTAAAAATAACAGTGAATAAATAACAAAAAATAACCTGTTAATTTTAATTATAAGCAAATCTTGGTTAAAAGCATTTTAAAATGAGCAGGGTGTTAATTTCCACATATGACACGGACCGGAAATTTTGTTCGTTAAATCTGGTCTTTTAAATCAAGGTCCGCAAAATTGAAGGTTTGCTGTATATTGATGTGTGAGCACAACCACATTGAAAGCTTAATGAAATTGTCGACTGCTTGTATCCATCTGAGCAGTCAAAATAGGCAGCAAGGTGCACTGGTCTCACAGGAGAAGGGGTTGCGTTGGTCACAAATACTGTGAACACAGTTGCTTTTCATGATGTCAGCTTCTGAAATAGCAAACAGCTTTTTTTCGATGAAGTATAATTGACATAAAATAGTGTATTAGTTTCATGTGTACACACAGTGAGTCAACATTTGTGTGCACTGCGGTATGATCCCTGCAATAAGACAGTTCCCATCTGTTACTGTACAAAGTGAGTACATCATTATTGACTGTTTCCCCATGCTGCACACTACATCCCCACGACTTACTTGTTTTATAATCGGAAGTTTATGCCTCTTGATCCCCTTTACCTATTACATACCCCCCCAGCCCCCTCTGGCAACCAACCACCAGTCTGTTCACTATGAGTCTGGGTTGTGCTTTGTTTTGTTTTGTTTTTCAGATTCCACATGTAAGTGAAATCATTTGGTATTGGTCTTTGACTGACTGACTTTTCTCAGCATAATACCCTCAAGGTCCATCCATGTTGCAAATGGAAATATTTCATTCTTTATGGCTGAGTAGTATTCCATTGGTTGTATATACTCCATTTTCCTTTGTCCATTCAGCCATCAATGAACACTTAGGTTGTTTCTGTATCTTGGTTACTATACATGATGCCGTGAACATAACGGTGCCTGTATCTTTTCTGATTAGTATTTTCATTTTCTTCGGTTAGATAAACAGCAGTGGAATTGATGGATCATATGGTAGCTCTTTTTTTTAATTTTTTGAAAAACCTCCACACTGTTTTCTACAGTGGCTGCACTAATTTACATTCCCACCAATAGTGCACAAGGGTTCCCGTTCCTCCACAACTTGGCAGAAAGACTTATTATTCTTGTCTTTTGATAATAGCCATTCTGACAGGTGTGAGGTTGATATCTCTTTTTTAAATTAAATATATTGGGGTGACACAGTTCTACAACACATCATCTGTACACTCGGTTGTTCATCACTTCTCCCCAACAATCATCACACTGGCAATCGCCACACTGTTGTCCATGTCCATGAGTTCCATGAGTTCTTTCTCTTTTTTCTTTTTTGCTCAATCTCTCCACGAAGTGATATCTCTGTGGCTTTGAGTTGCATTCTCCTGATGGTTAGTGATGCTGAACATCTTTTCATGTGCCTGTTGGCTATCTGTATATCTTTAGAAAAATGTCTATTCAGATCCTCTGCTCATTTTTAATCAGATTGTTTTTTGTTATTGAGTTGTATGAGTTCTTTATATATATATATTTTTTAAAATTTTTTTTCTTTATTGATTTTAGAGAGAGAGGAAGAGAGAGGGAGAGAGAGATAGAAACATCGGTGAGAGAGAACATCGATTGGCTGCCTCCTGCATGCCCCCCACTGGGGATCGGGCCCACAACCTGGGCCTATGCCCTGACCGGGAATCGAACCAGTGACCTCTTGGTGCATGGGTTGACGCTCAACCACTGAGCCACACCAGCCAAGCTATATTTTTTATATTAACTCCTTATTGGATAAAAAATTTGCAAAGATCTCCCCTTCAGTAGGCTGCCTTTTTGTTTTGTTGATGGTTTCCTTCTCTGTGCAGAAGCTTTTTAATTTGATATAGCCCCATTTGTTAATTTTTGCTTTTATTTTTCTTGCCATTAAAGTCATGTCAAAAAAGACGTTGCTAAGACTGATTATCTAGGAGCTTACTGCCTGTTTTCTTTTAAGAGTTTTATGGTTTCAGGTCTTACCATTCAAATTTTTAATCCATTTTGAGTTACTTTTTGTATATGGTGGTCCAATTTCTTTTTTTTTTTTCTTTTTGCATGTAGCTGTTTAGTTTTGCCAGCATCATTTATTGAAGAATGTCCTTTCCCCATTGAATATGCTTGCCTCCTTTGTTGTAAATTGTATATGCATGGGTTTGTTTCTGAGCTGTCTATTCTGTTCCATTGATCTATGTATCTGTTTTTATGCCAGTACTGTACTGTTTTGATTACTACAGATTTGCAGTATAGTTTGAAATCAGGGAGCATGATACTTCTGCATTGTTCTTTCTTAAGATTGCGTTGGCTATTCGGGGTCTTTTGTTTCATACAAATTTTAGAG
This sequence comes from Tadarida brasiliensis, assembly GCA_030848825.1. NCBI lineage: Eukaryota > Metazoa > Chordata > Mammalia > Chiroptera > Molossidae > Tadarida > Tadarida brasiliensis. The sequence continues at coordinate 100,305,939 of CM061263.1, forward strand.
TTACTTGTTTTAGTTCTGTGAAAAATGCTATTGGAATTTTAATAGGGATCACATTGAATCTGTAGAGTACTTTGGGTAGTATGGACATTTAAAAAATATGAATTCTTTCAATCCACGAGCACAGAATATCTTTCCATTTATTTGCCTCTTTGATTTCTTTCATCAATGTCTTTTAGTTTTCAGTGTAGAGGTCTTTCACTTCCTTGGTTAAATGAATATTATTCCTAAGTATTTTATTCTTTTTGGATGCAACTGTAAATGGGATTGTTTTCTTGACCTTTCTTCTTATAGTTTGTTATTAGGGTAAAGAAAAACAATAGATTTTTGTATATTAATTTTATATCCTGAAACTTTACTGAATTTATTTATTCCAATAGGGTTTTTTTGTTTTGTTTTGTTTTGTGGAGTCTTTAGGGTTTTCTGTATATAGTATCATCTGCAAATAGTGACAGTTTTACTTCTTTTCTGATTTGGATGCCTTTTCTTTCTTTTTCTTGTCTGATTGCTGTGGCTTGTGCTTTTAATACTTGATTGAATAAAAGTGGGGAGAATGGGCACCCTTGTCTCATTTCTGATCTGAGAGTAAAGGCCTTCAGCTTCTCACCATTGAGTAGGACCAGGGCACACCATGGTTCAGCCTTCCCACTTCTGGTTCTCTTTCCCCACATATGCTCTCTAGTAGAGGACACATTTGAAGTTCAGAATACAAAAAGCTACCGTAGCATTTGTATATCTCTAGGTGATAACTTTAGCTAGGTAAATAAAAAGTGTAGACTTGCTATTCATAGTTTGCTACAAATTAGCACAACAAACTTTTAGTGTGTGGTTTTGCTTTCACTTCCAGGTTGACCAGCTCCTCTGATACCTGTTCTTTGTTTAGGTTGTTCTTTGCTTTTCCTTTTATACTTCTTCCAAATGTTTCTCATTCATTTTCCTTGGCTCCTGAGGAATCCTATTTTGTTAAATCTGAGTTACCTGGCATTAGGCTTAAGCTCCAGATCAAAATGCCACCATAGCTGATTGACCATGAGGGAAATGTTCCCTGGGCCTCCACCAAATAAATCCTGAGCCAGGTAGCACTTTTCCTGATGAAGTCAAATTGCTTTCTTCTCCTCAGTCACTTAGGTTATGTTCATCCGTTCAGAATCTTCCTGTTTTCTGATGTTTAAGCAATTATTTAATACCAAATATGCACAGGTTAGTCCCAAATTTAACATACAATTTTAATCAAGGTCTGAATTACTTGTATTAAATATATTAAAAGTCTTTCAGAGGTTGAAGGCCTTTACTAACTTAGAAAACAATCGTACCACCCCAAACTTCTTGAATTATCTTCTTAGTGTGTGGAGATTGCATGTGACCAGGGACTGTGCCCTAGGTGCAAGATCTGGGCGCCCATATCCAGGGCGATTCGTGTTTTGATAGAGAGGGATGGGCTGAGTGTCCATTTATAGTGGCTTTTCCTGTAGGGACTTCAAATCCTGCCCTGCGGGAGGTTCGCTCGTGGCCCTGTCCTGTGGATTCAAATCGTACTTTACCTGATCATCAAAGCTGATTTCAGCCTGCAGGACTGTGAATCGCCCCATTTATCATGGCATTGTCATCACACCTCTGTAATTCAACCAATCTACTTACCTTCTGATCCTACTCTTAAATCTAAATTATTTTCTTCCTGGGACCTCCTGTGCAACTCCCTCGGCTTTGCATGACCCTAGGGTCACCTCCAACTTGATCCTATTGAAAAATATAAGTTCTGTAATTGGAGCATATACAGAGATACATGTCATGAGCTCTGAGAGTATGAAAAGGTTAGGAAAAACTCCGTAGAAAATGCATTTGTAAAGCTGTCTTGAAGATAACCAGGTGACATGTATGAGTGTGTGTGTGTGTGTGTGTGTGTGTGTGTGTGTGTGTCTTTGGGTGAGAAGGAAGCAGTCACTGGGAATGAAGAGAACATCATGAGCAAATACCCTGGGGCATGAGAGAGTAGGTATTTATCTGTGAGAGGCAGTCAGTGTGTCAGGAGAGGGAGAGGGAGAGGAGTGAGGGGTTTAACTTTTATCTTGGAGATAATGCAAAGTAGTTTAGCTGTTAAGCTCTGAACAGACTTGGGTTCAAATATGAATGCCATCACTTCTTAGCTGTGAGATTCCAACAAAATCACCTAACCTCTCCTGCTCAGCCTCAATTTTCTTGTCTGTAAAATAGAGCCGATGATGATAATACCCACAAATACCTACACCGTGGGATTATGGCGAGGAAAAATGAGATAATGCATCTGAAGTGCGGAGCCCAGCATATAGTAAGCACTAAGTAGATATTATTTAAGTAGGAAACACCATGACTGTCTGAGTCCATGCATTTGTCCTGACTTAATAATAAGTAATAGCTGCCTTTTTTGAGGGAGGGGTCATCCCTACATTTTAAGTGATGGAAGCAGGGGCTTGGCGAAGGTAAACTGTCCCATTAGTAAGTAGTTGAGCTGCTTTTTGGAGCTGGGTCTATCTGGCTACAAAGCTGATGGCTTGTTCCAGGGATTTCAGGGTGCTCGGGAGAAGACATGATCAGATCCACACTGTAGCAGGCTGTGGGGAGCAGGAGGTGAAGGCATATTTGAAGAAACCTTCCGGTGAAGGCAAGACCCGAGAGAGAATGAGGTCAAGAGCAGGATGGAAGTTTGAGGAGTGTCAAATAAAAAACACTTTCAGACTCAGTAAGGGGAGACTTTTATTTGGAAAGATTATTGCAAGGGAGGGAAAGGACTATTACAATCAAAGAGAGACCAGAGCAAAGTCTGAGATCAACTGCTGAAGCAGAGGATGGGCAGGTTCTCGGGCGCGGGAGGGACCTGGAGGAAAGTGCTGGAGGATGTTAGCCATCTGGATTCTGTGAGAGCTGGGGTGCAGGGGAGTTACAGGGCAGTTATGTTGGCTAATTGTCTTTATCCAAAGGAAAGTAAACTGCTCTTTTCTGTATGACGGGGTAGTTCTGCAGAACTGCGCAGGTGCCCACTTGTCCACTGAAGTCAGGCTCCTGCCTCCGCAGAAACAGATGGGGGTGCTGCCTCCCTGTTGGTTACATTTCAAAGGCACGGCTTTCAGGTCCTTGAGAAAGACCTTCCTGGACCGTGTGTGTGTGTGTGTGTGTGTGTGTGTGTGTGTGTGTGTGTGTGTTAGTGTGTGTGTGTATGGTGTGTATGTATATATCAGAGAATTATAAGTTTTCTAAAGAAAATGCTCAGGAGCCTAGAGTCAGGAAGAAGCCTGTCTAAAACTTAGTCAGGCTGGCTGGTGGACCTGGAGGCCCTCTTGGTCAGGGCATGCAGAGATTTAAATACCTTGATGAGCACTGGGATGATGCCCACATAATTTGTGGCGCCTGGTCCTGGAGGATAGTGGAAGGGACTGAATCCAGAGCACAGCTTGGGGATTAGCCTCAAACACCAGGACAGTGTGGGTTGATAGTAATAGTAATATGACATTACTATTACTACATATTAATCTGTATTAATTAACATTACTATATATATGTGTTAATATGTTAAACGCAAAAATTATTTGCTATGCATGAAAGTACAACTTCAATTTTTGTCTCTTAACTTTTCATTAAAATCTCTACACTAGCCCTGACTGGTGTGGCTCAGTGGTTGGAGTGTTGGCCCGAGCACCAAAGGGTTGCAGGTTTGATTCCCGGTCAAGGGCACATACCTGGGTTGCAGGTTCGATCCCTGGCCCCAGTCGGGGCGCATGTTGGGGACAACCACTTGATGTGTCTCTCTCACATCGATGTTTCTGCCTCTCTCTCTGTCTGTCTGTCTCTCTATTCCCCTCCTGCTGTCCCTTTCACTCTCTATAAAAATCAATGGAAAAAATATCCTCAGTAAGGATTAACACCACCACCCAAAATCTCTACACTAGAATGTAAACCATATGAAAGGAAGACTTTTTATTTGTCGTATTCACTGCTATATCTCAACACCTAAAAGAATGCTAGGCACCTTCTTGTCACTCAATAGATATTTTTTGGAAGGATGGATGGATTGATAAATGGATGGAGGCGTGGAGAGATTCCTTACTCTTAGGTGAAAACTCCCCCTGACCCCAAATTGTTTTGTTCTTGTTCAGGTAATGATGGTTTCAGTTTTGTAATAAAATCTCAAGTTTTAATAGGCTCAGTTTGGTCATTAGGATGTCCAATCTCATGTAGTAATTGCAGTCCTCGCTGGTAACCTAAATCTCTTCTCTGCACTCCAGCGGGGGTCCAGGAAAACTGAGTGACTGGCTGCTTTCCTCAGCCTTCACTTATCTCCATCCCCAGTTTATCCACAGAGGCGGTCCTCTCCCTGGAGCTGGGCCAGTGTGACGAGGGATTGGGGAAAGGACACGGTCTCACAGGGAGAGCAAGGGTCTTCACGGCAGACAGATGTCTGGGCCTTCCAGATGTTTGAAGCTGGCTCTTGTGGAGTTCTTTCATGAAAGTGATGATGGTTTGGAATGGTAACTGAAGCAGTAAGAGTAGACGTTGCAGAGGATCAAGTATCACATTAATAAAGCATCCCCCATTAACACCTCAGTACAAATGAAAGTAGCTATACCTCACTGATAAGAACCTGCAGGGCTGAAAAGGGATCAATAATTCATGGAGGCAGTGTGTGTGTGTGTGTGTGTGTGTGTGTGTGTGTGTGTGTGTTGGGATGTTGGGATGATGGACGGAAGCAGCACTAAGAAATATGAATTAAGGAGTTGTAAGGGAATTTAGAGATTATTTAATACAATCTCCGCATTTCGTCATTGAAGAAACTGAATAAAAACAAGGGAAATGACAAACACTTCTGGGACCAGGCAATCCATAAATAGTACCATAGGAAATAGGAATGCTGGGGAAAATGTACTTCAGTGGAAAACTACGCATTGTCTGGAGTCTAGACTCATCTGAGGACACACTCTTCTGGGCTCTCCGATTCTGATTCTCTGAGAGCCGTGTGACAGCCCTGTAATGCAGAATGACTTCTGTTCATAGACACGTAAGTTCTGTTCATCGAGGTTCAGCCGAAATTCCTCCCCAAGTTTCACCTCCAATGACATTTATTTCAGTGTTCCTGATTTTGGATTCTCTCTTGAACTGGCTGTAACAGTTCACCACTTTCCTCATTAACGAATTAAATGCAATCTTTCACACGTGCTCGTTTAATACCTGCATGAGAATTGTGACGGTTCCCTTTGTTTCAAAATCACCCTGTAAGAAAAGGGACTGCCCCTCCTGCTCCCTGCAGACGGTTATTTCCAGATGGGGATTTGGTCAGGGTTGCCAGATCCCCAGTTTTTCAAGGGAAGCTGAAAATCTAATTTTCATAAATGTGTGAAATTTCTTTATTTTTAAAAAGCAAAAAAAAAAAAAAAAAATCTACATGTGCCCAAGAAAACGTGTTGGTGGCCTGATCCCGCCCATTGGCCACCTTGTCGGCTCAGGAAAGCAGCAGAAAGAAAGCGAGATCCTGGGAGGGAGGACCACATGCTGCCCTCACCTGTTTGCTCATCCTCGCCACACACCCGTGAAGCAGAGACCACTCTGTTCCTCAGGATGACCACAAAGGGGCCAGGTGACAGACAGTCCGTGGCAGCAGCAGGAGCGGACCCGTTTCCGTCCAGCACTGTTTTCCCTACAACCGGGGACAGCGAGAGGTAGGACAGGAAGGAAAAGGTCGTCAGGCTTTACATGCATGGGCCCGGGCGAGCCGTGTGAGATCATCAGCTTCACGAGAAATGTCCGTGGGGACATCGTTTAACAGAGTGGGACGGGTGGATTTCCAAAGTTTTCATAACTCCCTACCTTCTCCAAATGATTTTTTTAAGGACAGCTGAAGAAATATTTCTAGATTCTTTTTAATCCTCACCCGCGGATATTTTTCCATTTATCTTCAGATAGAGTGGGAGGGAGGGAGGGAGAGAGAGAAACATTGATGTGAGAGACACACTGACTGGTTGCCTCCCGCACAACCCCGACCAGGGCCGGGGACTGAACCGCAATCGAGGTAGGTGCCTTTGACCGCAGTCGAACCCGTGACTCTTCGGTCCCCGGGCTGACCCTCTAGCTGCTGTGCCAAACCAGCCAGGGCATATTTCTAGATTCTTTGAGCCTACTACTTAGATTATTTCTCAAGGACGGTCCCAATCTAATAATTATAAATCAAAATGGAAATAAACCCATGGAAGAATTATTAGGAAAACTGGAAATAGCATAGGGTAGATTTTTTTAAAAGCCTCTGCACTTTTGAGTTGCTTTAATAAGTTTCGTAATCAGAGTACCTAAAGCATTCATTCATTCATTTATTTAAAAAATGACTGACCTCCTACCCAAATATTCCTGTCACTGTACCAGAGTCTACTTGGCACATCAAATACATAAAACTATCTCTGTCCTGACTCGTGTCACTCCCTCGTATGAGTGTGGCAGGCAAGACTGAGTTAGGCTCAGTCTTACAGAAAAGGAAAAATAAGGTAGATTTACCCCAAATTGCATAGCTGATAAGTGGCAAAACATCCGATTCGAAGTCCAGAGTTCTAAACCTGGATTACATCAGTTTTGTGGGGCTCATAATCAGACACTTTGAAATAAAAATTCAAAGTTAGAATACATTAGCTGCTAATAATTGATGAAAACAAACCTTTCTACAACCTGGTTCGAGTTCCTTCATTAAATACTGCAAAATTTTCTGTTCAAGCCAATAACTGTCATGACGTTTTAGACACGGTGTTAGATGCTGGGCATTTAAAGGTAAGAAACAGACACAGCAAAGAAGACCTCCTGATTGGTCTTCTTATCTTGTTTTTTTTTTTTTTTTTTTTTTTTAAACTATTTTTAGCTAATTGGTCTTTTTACCTCTCTGTTCATTCCAAATCTCACCATTGTCAGAGTTTTCTCCTTAACATAGAAGTTTGAATTTTTATTCCCTTGCTTAAAAAATGCTACATTGTTCCCATAAATGGCCTCAACACAACAAGTAATTCTGTAAAGAATACTCGTGTACACATTGCCCACGTTCCTGATGATATCCTCAGGAAATGGAATTACTGGGCTAACGGGAGTGAACATCTTTAAGGTTCTTGGTTACCAATGAGAAATTGGTCTTAAAAAAGGGTGGACAATTTACATAACCTACCGGTGGTTTATATATTCCTAATGCTGAGTATATTCCGTGTTTCTGAAATCTTTGTATTTGAAAGGGTGTAAAGCATGTTCTACTGTTTATTCTTGTGCATGGCTTTGCTCATTTTCCATATGTTGGTTGGTCATTTTCTTTCATGAATGCAATTTGTATAGTTTTCTTATTGAGATAAACACATATTTTTTTGCCAACATGTACCAGCGTTTTACATAGTAAAGCTACTAATGGTATATATTGCAAATTTTTTTTTTCTAGCTGATCACTGGACTTTTAATATATAGAAGTTAATTTTTATTTTACTTTTTTTTTTTTATCCTCACCCGAGGATATTTCTGCATTCATCTTCAGAGTGGGAGGGAAAGAGGGGGGAAGAGAGAGAGAGAAACATCGATGTGAGAGAGACACATCGCCTGGCCACCACCCACACGACCCCAACTGGGGGCAGGGACAAACTGCAACCGAGGTACGTGCCCTTAGCGGGAACTGAACCCGGGCCTCTCTGGTCCGCGGGCCGATGCTCTAACCCCTGAGTCAAACCAGCCAGGGCTAGAAGTTAATTTTTATTTAGTCAAATTTGTTACATATTTTACTTGTGGATTTTTCCATTGTTCTTCCCTTTTTAAATATGAAGTCAATACATCACTATATTTTCTTATATTGCTTAAGTTTTAACTCTAACACATTTGAATTTATTTCAGGACACAGTACATAATGAAGCTATAGCTTCCTTTCCCTTTTCTATTGTTTAATAAATAATCTTTTCCTTAGCCGATAATTTGTGATGCCATCTTTGTCAGAGAACAGAGGTTAAATGCATAGATTCTGAAACCAGCCTGCCTAGTTTCAACCCCAACTCCAGTAATTGCTAGCTTGATAGTCTTAGGCAAGTTGCTTAACCTCTCTGTGCCTCAGTTTGCTCATCTGTAAAATGGTTATAATAGTGTGTATTCATATGATGATTGAAAATTAAATAAATTAATGTATGTAGAGCAATTAGAAGAGTACCTAACACATGCTTAAATGCTATGTAGATGTTGGCTCTTATTTACCAAATTCTGTCACTATTAAGAGTCTATTAACAGCTCTACTGTTTTATTGATATATCATATTTTGTACCAAATTGGATTCTATTTTAGTTATTGTAACGTAATGCACTTTTTAAAAAATATGTTTTTATTGATTTTAGAGAGGGAGGAAGGAAGAGGAAGAGAGAGAGAAACATAAATGTGAGAAACATCGATTGGCTGCCTCCCCCACATGCCCCCACCAGGGATCAAACCCGAAACCTGGGCATATACCCTGACCAGGAATCCAACCGACGACCTTTCGGTGCACAGGGCGACACCAACCAACTGAGCCACCCTGGCGAGGGCTTAATGCACTGTTTTGAAATGTACTTTCACCATCCAATGAAGTATACCTGAAATCCACTCTGGTACTTGATGGATGAACACTATTTTTTAAAACACATTTTTATTGAATTTACTGTAGCAACATTGATTAACAAAATTACATAGGTTTCAGGTGTACAATTCTATAATACAGCATCTGTACACTGTATTGTGTGTTCACCACCCCAAGTCAAGTCTCCTTCCATCACCATTTACACCTCCACACCCTCTTCCACCTCCCCTCACCCCTCACTGAGTCTATTTTTAAAAATCATTTTCTCCTCTCTTTTCTTCTCGTTGGATAATTTCTATTGATATGTCTTGAAACTTATGATCTTTTGTCTAAAATTGCCAATCAGCTGCTAAGTCTGTCCAGTGAAACTTTAACTTCAGATACTGTAAATTTCAGTCTCAACACTCCCATCTGGTTCTTTAATTTTAGAGTTTCTACTTTTTCCTTGAGATTTCTCCCTCTCTGCATTCATATGTTCATCTTTTTCTTTAAATCTTTGGACATTTTTATAACAGCCATTTTTTAAAAGTAGTGACTATTGTTATTTGCCAGGTGATGCAGCTAAAAACTAGAGAGTCTAGTGTCATTTTTTAAAAATATGTTTTTATTGATTTTTCTTTTGTGAGAGAGAGGGAGGAAGGGAGAGGGAGAGAGAGAGAGAGAGAGAGAGAGAGAGAGAGAGAGAGAAACATCAGTCAGCTGCCTCCCCCATGCACTCTGACAGGGGATTGAGCCTGTAACCTGGGCATGTGCCCTCACCGGGAATTAAACTGGTGACCCTTTGCTACATGGGACAATGCCCAGCTAACTGAGCCACACCAGCCAAGGCTATAATAGCCATTTTAAAGCTGTTTAATTGCCACATCTGGATCATCTTCTGACAGTTTCTATTGACTACTTTTCTACTTTCCTATTGACTACTTTAATCAGTTACATTTTTCGGCCTCTTCAAATGTCCAGTAATTTGTGATTATATCCTTGACATTGTGAATGAATCCTTGTGAAGCATCTGGTTTATGATGCATTTCTTTAAAGAGTGTTGAGTCTTGTTCTAGTTGCTAATATACTGGCAATTGATCTGGATGCTGTCAAGACTTGCTTTTAGGCTTTGTCAGAGTAGGTTTAGATTGGCCCTTGTCCTAGGGCATGGTTGCTACTCTTCAGTGGTGGCCTTCCCTGTGTCTTAGACGAATACCCAGGGCGTTTGTAGATCTCTCCATTATGACTCAGCCAGACTCCTGTGTTTCCCAAGACTGTGTGACCTCTAATGTCTCTGCTGTGTTCTCAGCCCTGGAGCAGGAGCTCTAAGCTAGACCTTGTGGAGTTTCTCCCTGTGCCCATTCAACCGATCCCATGTCTGGGAATCAGGGGAATCCCCAGAAAAACTGGGATCCCTCCTCTTTCTATACAGCATCCCATGCCATGGTCATAAAATTGTCCCAGGTAAATGGAGGGCTCGCCTTGTGTTTCTCTTCTCTCAAGGATTACAGACTTGTTTCTCATTGCCTGAAAACAGTTGTCTCATATATTTTGTTCAGTTTTGTAGTTGATTTTTTTTTTTTTTTTTTTTTTTTTTTGGCAGGAGAGCAAATATGATTCCGATTGTTCCTACACAGGTAGAAGCAGAGTTGATTCCAAAACTTAAAAAAATATATTTTGGTGCTTTTTCATCTGTTATCAGCTGATTTTTCAGCAAATTTTGTACAAGGTAGAGGGATCCTTCTCTTAAATGTCAAACTGACCTTTACTTGCCTATAATTCCTGAGTATCTTGTCCTAAGTGCTTCTTACAATTTTCTTTCAAACTGACAGTTTCACCTTGAATTATTTAAAGTCTCACTGGAATGCTTAAATGAAATGGAAACTAACCTGTGGCAGGCAGGTAGCAGATGGTAAATAGGTAATCCTTCAAATCATTATCCATCAGATAACATTCAAAAGACTGAGTTTAAAGGCTTATAAAAGTCAATTATATGGACGAGTGTGGGCTGTATAAAAATTGTGTACTCTAGTTCTGATGGTAATGGCCAAGACTTCCTTGCTGGGTCAATGACAAAATTTACAACCAGGTGTGATTAAAAAAATAAAACCCACGTTTTGGTTCTGGCCCCAGTTCTCTTCTTGTGTTGCCTTGTTATGAAGTCTGTATTGGTCTCTTTTCCAGGCTAATTTTTTTTCCTTGGGCCAATTCCATTTTCTTGTAGGTACTCAAAGCTGATGAATAAATTGCAGAGAATTTTATTACTCTGCCATTTCTCAAAGTTAACTCTTTATCCAATTGTATTAACTACCCCGTTGGCTCTTTCTAAGTTGTACTCTTAATTATGTGCAAATGCGTACATTCTTATGATGCTATCCAATTCTGCAGTATGATTTTTTTCCCCTTCTGTTTCTGTGGTGGGAGAGATTTGTTTAAGCCTCTTAATGATTGGTGGGAAAGTGAGTTATACCTGAAAGTTTTCTTACTCAGCAATCTTACTTTATGATTACTTCCTGGGTCAAACTATCTTATATTCCCACTCCTGGCTGAGCAGCTAGAGTGAATAAAATTATTGTCTTGGAACACCTGTATCTTTGTCATATATAGACTTCAGCACAATAATAAACATATAAGCAACCAATCCAGGAGGGCAGGAAGGACATTACGAAATGGATATGTATGCCCAAAGAAAACTATCTGTGGGTTATCTATACTAACCCCCCAAACTATAGCATAAAGAACTACGAATCAAACACTGAGAAGAATGCAGCCTGATCCAGAGTAAATATTACTTAATCTTCTGACCCTCAGTTTCCTTGTCTGTGAAATGGGGGTAATCATCCCAACATCACAGGGTGGTTATGAAGACCAAATGAAATCACATGTACACAATGCTTAACACTGGCTGGCCTATAGAAGGTGCTTATAAAATATTTCTTTTCTTTTATTTCTTCCAACACATACTCGTAATCTACAAATAAGCTTTTCTCAGCCATTATTATCAACCCTATTACCTGTCAAATGAATGCATCATCTGCAATTGCAGAGATTTGTAACTGATTTAGTAAGGGTAGTTTAATCTCTTGAGAACGTATTACCCCCAGATGAACATAGAAGGAGTAGAAATTTTAGAGATAAAATATGGGAGAGAGAGGAGTCCCCACCCTCCAAAAAAATTAGTATTATGATCAACAAAAGCTTTCATTCTGAAAACAGTTGTGAAAATAACACAACTGGCTAGAGGTTTTATACTAAGGGAGAGAAAAAATGGACATCATTCATCATTGAATCATCATTTTTTCCCTGTATGATTGTAAGACACTACAAACATAAAATTGTCCATACTTTTGAATATGCCACTGTTACGTTTAATCAATACACTTTGACTCTCAAAAACTTGACTCATTTCCTCTGAGAGAATCTTCTGCCCTTGATTCCTCCCCAGAGCTCCAGAGCCAAATTTCCATGTTCTTACTGGACATAGGTGATCTTGCTGAGACCTTTCAAATGAAACATACGCCTACTTGACCTAATTATTTCCCCCATAGCTACTCTTCCCTTTGTTCTCGCCCTGCATTATGAGCTCTACCCAGCACTTGGTGGCTGAAGCTATCGACTTCCAAATCCTCTTTCACGACCTCTCCCCTTAGCGTCCAGTTTCAGATGGCTGTCCTGTCTGGTGGTTCTACTTTAAATGATCATTAATTTACTAATGTTTCCCATTCTGAAGCTCTTGAGACCACATCAGAGAATCATTAAAAAAATAGGAAAAGTAAATTAACTGCCTATACGGCTACTACCTTAAAACAACCATTCTTTTCATGTCAACGTATTTCCTTCCAGTCTTTTTTCTTGTACTTCTGTTTGCATTTCTTCTTTTCTCTTTCCGGTCATTTTCTGACTTTCTGGTACTACAAGATGCTTCAGGTTCATTTTGTGTTTTTCTGCTCCAGAATCAATCATTTCCCTAAGGTACACTGGCTCTTTGCATTGGAGAATGTGGGCACTGGGTGCTGGTTGTCTTATAACATTGCTGTAATCATGGCCGTAATTTGGGGCAGGGGGCAGTTCCCACCTGGATTCTAAGCTATGCTCATAGTTGGGTGTAGCCACCCCTGCACACACCAGGCAGAGTGGTAGGGTGGGCAGCCAGGAGTCTGCTAAGGACCAGGTGCCTCCTGGGAAAGAACTCATGCTAAGAAAAGGTGTCAGGCAGACAAATGGGAACAACTGCATAGTCCACATCTGAGGGAGAAGTGATTCTGACTAGGTGCGGTAGTGACGCTTGGGTCCTCTCTGACTCAGCATTCTTCCCCTTGCCCATCGGATCTGTGTCCTAGGGAGAAAAAAGGCTGTCTGTGGGTAAAAACAATAAAAAGAGTTATTTGCACTACAAACTTTATGAGGCAATGGGATACAAGATAGATTGGCTTTGATGCTCCCTACCCTCAACCTTTTCCTTCCAGCACAGGATATCTCAAGAGTTTTTGGCACTTCTAAGAAGCCTGTGAGGACATCATTAGAAGCAGGAGCGCGGGTGTTCCACAGAAGGAGCAGGGTGGGCTGGGAGAGTTTGCTGTGTTTGGTGGAGAGACCCAGGTGGAGGTAAGGAGGAAAAGTGTAAGATGCTGCATGGAGCCTGGCTGCCCTACTTCTGAGACCCCGCAGGAGCTTTTCGGAAATGTGTAAGGAGTCTTTGCAGAGGCCTGGAATCCTGTAACAGCAGACATGGGAAGGGTCAGATAATTTTGGGCTTCTGGTGGCCTGGTGTCACCATTTAGGACTCTAATAAGACCCATTTAGGAAGCTCGGGCTACATGCACAATTTTGTAGCCTGTTTTGTTACTTAGCATTTTCTTACAAGAAGTTTCCCATGATGTGATATGGTCTTCAAAACCTTTTTAACAAAAACAATAGCAATGATCATATATAATTTTTATCAAACATGCCAAGCCCTTTACAAGGTTTACTCATTTAAATTTCACAGCAACTCTGCACAGGAGAGTGTTATATATTCCCATTTTGCAGATAAAGAGCATGAGGTTGAAGTGAAAAAACTTTCTTGAGTTAACTTGGCTACCAGTAACAGAATCAGCATCTTACTCTATTGTCCATACTTTCTCCAACAGTCTCTCCTCGCTGCGATAATATTCTACTATTCTATGGAGTGGAGGTACCATAATTTAACTAGCCATCAATGTATCATAAGTTATTTAACCATTCTCCTGTGGTTGTACATTTAAGTCAGATTATTATTATTATTATTATTATTATTATTTTACTGTTATAAACAAACATGAACTGAACAGATGTTATTATTTTTATGCCAGTCCCCACCTCTGTATTCTGATCACCCTGAAATATTGGTCCCAATTAAGATGATTTGTACTTTCTTGTTCCCATAATTTTCCTTATACTTGATCCTTCTGCTGGAGGGACTGGAAATTACATGCCTTTCAAGATGCCACATACACAGGCCAAATGGTCACTTGCCCTTTTGTGGCCCCTGGCCCATGTTGGTGCCTTCTACTCGGTTTTCTAATCACATTCACTCCAATTGTAAATCAGTCCATTTCTTCCATGAATTTGTGAGCTTTCTAGGGAATAGGTGTAAGCTCATTCATATGAGGCTTTTGTTAACCTGAAGATGCCCAGGTCCCATAATACATCTACAGAATTAGAATCTGTAGGCTTGGGGCCTGGACATTGGCATTTTTACCAAGCTACCCAGGTGATTTTTGTAAACTTGAACATTTGAGGACCACTGCCCCAGTGTTCTGAGCAGTGAATGGGTACATGGGAGAGCACTTAGTATTTCCACAGACATTCACATGGCTCCTTCGGAGTAAGTGAAGGCTACAGGGGAAAAAACTTGCTGGTATCTCTAGCTCAGTAAACTTCTGAGATTATGATGCAAATTTTTTATTAAATTATTCTATTTATTTTAAGTAGATAATCCATGTAATATGATACAAATTTAAATTATATTTTAAAAAATGTACAGTGAAAAGTCTGTCTGCTTCCCACCTCTATCCCTCAGTTTCCCACCCCCTGTCACCCACACAGGTGACCACTATTCTTTTGTGTGTTCTTAATAAGTAATCTACTTTAGCCATAAGTTTGTTTAGGGTAGGGACAATGTTTTCTTAAAACACACACACACACACACACACACAAAAAAAAACTTTTAATTTTGAAATAATTATAGATTTGCCCGGCCGGTGTGGCTCAGTGGTTGAGTGTCAACCCATGCACCAAGAGGTTTCCGGTTCAATTCCTGGTCAGGGCACATGCCCACGTTGTGGGCCAAATCCCCAGTGGGGGGCATGCGGGAGGTGGCCAATCGATGTTCTCTCTCATCGATGTTTCTGTCTCTCTCTCCCTCTCCCTTCCTCTCTCTCTAAAAAAAATTAATTAAAAATAATTTAAATAATTATAGATTTAAAAAATTTTACAAAAATAGTACAGGGCACTTCTGTGTATCCTTCATCTAGTTTTCCCCAATGGATATATTTTATATAACTGTAGTGTGATAGTAAAGCCAGAAATTTGACATTGCTACTGTGTATAATTCTGTGCCATTGTATCACACATGTGGACTCATGCAGCCACTGCTACAATCAAAATACTTTAGTTCTACTCCATCACCATATACATATATAACTTAGCACAGTCTACTTAGTGTCATCATTTCTAAAATATAGAAATCTTATCTGCCTTTGAAGTCCCTTTGCCCTCTCCCATTTATAATGCAATTGTCTTAAATATCTCTTCTACATACTTTGAGAACCATATCAGACAATGTTGTGGTTTTTGTGTCAACTATCAAACATAATTTAGAAAACTCAGAAGGAGAAGGAAAGTCTTTATATTTAGTCAGAATTTTACTTTTTCTGTTCTTTCTTTCTTCTGCATGTTCCAAGATTCCTCCTTTTGTCATTTGTCCATTTTGAAAATTTTCTGTAGGCTTTCCTTTAGAGTTGGTCTACAAAAAACTCTCTTAATTTTCTTTTAGTGAGAATGGCTTGATTTCCTTCATTACAGAGGGATATTTTTGTTGGGTATAGGATTCTGGATTGACCCTTCCCCCCCCCCCCCCCCCCGCACTTGAAAATGTGATACTTCCTTATGGTCTCTGTGATTTCTGATCAGAAATCTGAAGAGAAACCAGAGGATAGAGACAGGTAAGTTAGAACTGATTTTTGTTGTTTGCTTGCTTGGGTTATTTTAATGCTCTTGTCTGTCTGTCACTCTTCTATGTAAGGCCAGCCCCTTGACTTGTGCACTCAAACTCACCCACCCTCAGCTAGCTCCAGGGTGTCTGTGTGGTTCCTCCGTTATCTTCTCTCTGTCATTCAAATAGTTTTATTTCCCCCTACAGGTGAGCTGTCGTTTCTGTCTCACTGTTTTCAAATACTTTTCGTTGTCTTTAGTTTTCAGAAGTTTGATTATGAGGTGTCTTGGCATAATTTCTTTGAGTTTATCCTATTTGCGGTTCACTCGGCCTTCTGAATCTGTAGATTCATGTCTTTTGCCAACTTATTTCTTTGATTTCTTGTTTAGCCTCACATTTCTCCTTTCCTTCTGAGACTCTGATGAAATACTAAATCTTTTGTTCTACTCCCAGGTTCTCAAGGTTCTGTTATTATTTTCTTAGTCTGTTCTTGCTCTGTTGTTCAGGTTGATCATTTCTACTGTTCTATCTGTTTTCTAATCAAGTTCCCCGATTCTTTTCTCTACCTCCTTTATTCCGCTATTGAAGCTCCTCCAGTGATTTAAAATTTTTTCTTATTGTATTTTCAGTTCTAAAATTTCCATTTGGTTCTTTTTAACTATTTTATTTCTTTCCTGAGACTTTCTATTCCTTTGCTGAGACTTTTTCTTTCCATTTGTTCCAAACATGTTGATAACTGCTCATTGAAGCATTTTTTTTTTTTTTTTTTTTTTAATGATGGCTGCTTTAAAATCCTTATCAGACAATTCCAACATCTTTGTCATGTTGGTTTTGGTGCCTGTTGGTTGCTTTTTCTCATTTAATTTGAGATCTTCCTGGTTCTAGTCATGTCAGGTTGTTTTTTATTGCATCCTGGATATCCTGAGTATTATGTTATGAGTCTCTGGATCTTCATCAAATCTGTTGTAGCAGGACTTTCTGACACTGTTTGGTGGGGAGAGGGAGATGCTACCTTGTTGCTGCCAGGTGGTAATGACCTAGGCCCTGAGGCTAAGGCGATTAGATTCCATTTTTACGTATGCCCCTTGGCTAAAGCGATTAAATGACTCCATTTTTATCATCAATGGACCTTCCTCAGTATCTTTCCAATAATAGGTTAATTACCCCTAGAAGTAAAGGAATTTTGCCTAAGGTTATAGTTGCCCCACGTGTTGGGAAGTATTTGCAATTTCTGAGTATCGAGTATCAGAAACTGAAAATCATGAGCCCAGTGATTAATGCTAATTTTGACTTCTGTAATCCCTGTCGCACCCACTATTGTACTGGTCCCCTGGGGGGGGGGGCAAAAGGAGGATGGGGCTTCTGTCTTTAAAAGCTGATGAGCAAGAAGAATCGGGGCTGCTGATCTGAGGGGAGACCATGCTCCCCGCAGCCCGCCAGGGCAAATAAAGAGCTTTACAATTCAGCTGCGCGTCTCATCTCGCGGACACATTACAACAGTAGTGGGAGTCCCGGTTCCCAATTTGCTTCCACCGACACCTGGGGCAGGGTGGGGTGGCGTCTATTTACTGCTGGTGGGAAAGGAAGTGCGGGTTCCCCACTAGGCCTCTGCTGACACCACTGGCTGAGAGGGGGGGGGCCACTTCATTTTGTTTCCTTACTGACATGGGGGGAGGCAGGGATAAAAATGATGGCTCCCTGTTAGGCCACCATCCTAGAGGGGGATGAAGGAAGCGGTACCTGTCACAGCTGCAGGTGAGGGTGGAAGTCGAGGCGCCCCATATGGCCTCTGTTGATTGGATGTGTGTGGTGTAGCAGCGTTTTCAATGGTGTTAGGCTGGAGTAGAGCAGTTACTGTCTGAATGTTTTCTGCCTTGCCCGGCTGCCCTTGCCTGTTCCTTTATCTAGAGAGAACAGGATTTTCTTGGAGGCTTTTATTGTCTTTGCCTGTTGGCCTTTACGAGTTTTGCAGCTTTTTCAGTATTCAGTCTAGGATACATTAGGTGAAAAGAAGACCTAGGGAACTCACTGCTGTTCTGTTCCTGGGGTCCTGTGATCTCTAGCTGCTCTGCCCTTCCTTCTCCACCTTTCAGAGTCTTCATATGTTTGTTTTATATAACGTGTCCAGCGTTTTTAGTTGCCTTTAGTGGGGAGGAACAGAGATAAGTGTCCACTCCATTTGCAGTGAGCAGTGGATGTGATTGTGCATTTTAAGTTTATTTTGACTCTAATTTGCAGGTGAGGGCATGGGAAAGACTGATTTAAAAACTGTTACTTTTTATTTTATCATTATCTTTTTGTTCTACCTACTTTTTCTAAAGCCACATTACTTTGATCTAACTGTCTGCCTCAGCTCTCGTCTGCATCCGTTGTATTTAGGGACCTAGTGAGGCGTGCCAGCAGCTGGGACAGGCTCGGGGTATGATTATGGAGGGACCCAATACTAGACTGAGAACTTTAAACTTTGGCTCTTGGGAGCAATTTCAAATGTTTAATCTACAACTATGGTAAGTAGATGATTTGTCCAAAACATATAATGAGCTTGAGGTGTGGAAGCCGAAGAGTTTCTGGAAGCTGGAGCCGGGTGGAACCTCGGTGGGCAGAGCTGTGTGCAGATGACGAGCAGAGGGCAGGGGTCACTGAAGCAGGGCCGTCACCTGGGCTTCACCTCAGAGGCCGCCTCCGGCTTACCTACCTGCTTCCAGGTGGAACCAGCAGGAACACCTCTCCTCCAGCTTGTTGAACTTGACTTCTGAGACAGTGCGAGGTGTGCTCAGGTAACCAGTCAGTCATTGGGTGGCTGCCATGACACACTCCACACACCTGACACTGTTCAGGGAGAAGCCAGGCAGCTCGTGACAGCTTTCCCAGTCGGAGAACATCTGGTTGAACAAGCAGGGTGTTATCTAAGCATCCTGCGGAGACGAGGCTCAGCTGATTCCGATCTTGAGCCTGCCCGTGCAGTGAGTGACAGCGCCAGACACTGAGTAAGATGCTCAGGAGACATCTCTGCAAAGTTCTCTGCATTGGGCTGACTCTGGTTATTGCCTACAATTTCCTCCTGGCATTTTATACCAAGGTGACTTTGCAAAAGTTGATTCTGAGTAGTATCCGAAAGGAGCTTCGTTTGCCTCTGTCTGAATGGAATGGGACAGTGATAAAGAGACTCTCTCACTTGGAGCTGGGTTTGCAGCATCTGAGTAAGTTCATAGCACTAACCTGGAGGGGTGGGGTGTGTGTGCGCGCGCACTTAGGGACACTTAAAAGAAAGGGGTGTGCTGCCTGGCTAGTGTGGCTCAGTGGCTGAGCGTCGACGCATGCACCAAGAGGTCGCCAGTTCAATTCCCCATCAGGGCACATGCCCAGGTTGTGGGCCAAATCCCCAGTGGGGGGCATGCAGGAGGCGGCCAATCAATGTTCTCTCTCATCAATGTTTCTATCTCTCTCTCCCTCTCCCTTCCTCTAAAACAATAAGAAAAAAAAATTTTTTAAAAAAGGGGGGGATGTGCAGAAAAAAATGAGCGAGAGGTCATGTTTTCATCTCAGTTGCTCAATTTAGCATCTGATGTTGAATTCTATGCCTCCAAATGGGAGGTCAGTGTGAGAGTGAGTGGGAATCCGAGCAAACATTTAAGGGGAGGGAGCAGGGTGTTGTGATGCGAGTGGTGTGTGGATGTACACTTGCACACACTCATGAGCACACGTATATACATGCAGGCAGGGAGATCGAGGCTCAGACGAAGACTCCAGAGATTCGGGAATATCTAGGCACTGTCCAGATAAGCAGATTTGACAGTCTCTGGGGCAAAGGCCGCCCTTCCATTTTGCTGTGAGCTGCTATCAGGGACAAATGGGGGCTTGTTAGGTGGAGACGACATGATGATTGTGTGACGAGAAGCAAGTGCCCGTCTCTTGGTCTCAGGCTCCTTGTCTGCAAGCGGAGATGATGAGACCACACCTACCCGACCTCACAGGGTCGTGAAATGCGTGCAGACAGTGCTCTAGAGACAGACGTGTGTCAAATTTCAACCTCTTTCTTTTTCTGAGACAGAATTGTCATATAATATTATATTAGTTTTAGGTGTACAATATAATGATTCAATACTTGTGTTTACTGGGAAATGATCACAATAAGTCTAGTGAACATCCACCACCACACAGAGTCACAAATATTTTTTTTTCCTTGTGATGAGAACCTCTAAGATCTACGTTCTTAGCAACTTCAAAATATATTAACTGTAGTCACCATGCTGTACATTCGATTGCAGGACTTACTTATTTTATAAAAGGAAGTTTGTACCTTTTGGCCCCTTTCACCCATTTTGCCCACCCCCAACCTGTGGCAACCATCAATCTGTTCTCTGTATCTATGAATTTGTCCACCTCCCCCTTTTTAGAGTCACACAGAAGTGAAATCAAATGGTATTTGTCTTTCTCTGCCTGACTTATTTCACTTAGAATGACGCCCTCAAGGTCCACCAAAATTTTAACCTCTTCACATGAATTCTGGGGCTTCTTTTGATTCTGGCTCTAACCCCTACGATTTTATGTGTGTCCGCCTCTGACTCCAGTGAGGGGAAGCAGCCATGTGTCCCCTGATCCCAGGTGACAGGGATCAAACACTGGTGCCCCTGAAGGGAGGTTGGACGTATGACGTGTGGGTGTGTGCACACTGGGGCAGGGGGTTGGGAAAGTGTCTTAAAATGAAAACCGAGCATTGTTCAGGTTCAGGGCGAGGAGGTGTAGCTGGAAGGAAAGACAGGAGGAGACAAAGTAAGACAGGAAATCAGGAAAAGGGAGAGGGGAAAAAAGGACAATTGAGGACCAAAGAGATGAGGACGAAAAAGGAGCAAAGGACAAGAGTCCAGGGCAAGAGAACGGAAGCATTTATATGGAGACAAGACAGAAAAAGGGAAAATGATGAGGTGTGGGCGGAAAGAAGGACTCACAAAGCACCATAGCCCCTTCCACATCTTCCCTCATAAGACTCATCATATTTTATTGTGGTATAATCCTCTGGAAGGCACGTTTCATAAGGGCTGGTTTCATGAATGTCTCATAGAGTGTCTTACGGCTTTCTCTGTGTCTGGCACGTAGAAATCAAATGGATGAGTGAATGAATGTAGGACAAAGAGGCAGACGGGGATGGAGGACATGGGATACAGGGCAGGAGAGTAGAAGAAACAGAGATAAGGTGGTCAGCTCTGGAAGCCCTGGCTTTGCGCACATCCAGCTGGGTTGGACATTGACTTGCAACTATGCTCCGTGTAGCTTCACCAAGAGGATGCCTGTGTACCTGGGCAGCCACTGTCCCTTCTTGGTAGAGTACCCAGACCACACCATGATTCTCTCACCCAACCCCAGGGCTCAGCCACCTCGGGCCTTAAAATAGCAGGGGTTCTGCCTGCAGCCTGGCTGTGTTCCTTCAGCTGGAACACATTATGTCTCCACAAGTCATCTGGAGACATCGGTGTCCTGCCCTTTCCTTCTGTGCAGTGACCAGTTCCTCCTTTTTTTTAAAATTTATTTTTGTTACAGATATGTCTCTTTTTTTGCCCATTGACACCCTCCTCCCCATCCCCCCACCCCGTCCCCAGCTTTGTTGTCCATGTCCATCGGTTATGCACACATGCGTATAAGTTCTGTGGTTTATCTCTTCCCTCCCCCACCCACCCCCTCTTCTGAGGGTTGTCAGTCTGTACCCTACTTCCACGGCTCTGGGTCTACCCTGTCTCCTTTTCTTGTTATTTTTGATGCTCCCCACATTTTATTCACTTTGAAATGGTGTGGTGTCAGGGACTCCCTCCCTGCCACCTGAGATGAAGTTCAAAATGTCTTCTGGACCCTGTTTCCAGATCTTCTTTCCTGAAGGGCTTCCTGAAATGAAGTCTGTTCAGTCATGAATCATCCTGGCTGCTCGTTGCCTCCAAGAAGACAGCAGCATATCATAAGTCAATACGGATATTTAGACAAATTATGTCAGCTGTCCCATAGAACGAAAGCAAACACATGACGATAGAGACATCCTTGTGGCGGGAGGGTCCGATGACTCGGAACCCATTCTTTGGAACCTCCCCAGGGAGTGTCAAAGGCCTCACCAGAATGATGACACTGGGTGTGTCCCCTTTGGATCCTGGAGAGTTTCAGTGTAAGTCCTGGGAATGGTCTATGGCGCTCATCCTGCTGGACTCCGCACTTGCATCCTCCGATTAACTCTAGGGTGTCCGGGGCCAAACAGTCTCCCATCGGCAGCAATGAATAAAAGAGAAACATCAGCTATCCCCCAAAGAGGAACATAGGGGGGTTTAAAGGAACAGAGAACTCAAGGCTACTCTGTGACCCCCATATGCTTTGTACAGAAGAGTTGGAATAAAAATACTGTTCAATTTTGAAGGTTGTAAACATTCTACTCTCACTTCTGTTTCCTACCTGAGCAAAGATGCAGGGTATTCACACGGACCTTCTTTGAAAGACCCGCCATTTATTTTTCTTTCTTTGACCCTCCCTTTTCGTGACCTAAGCACTTCTGTAATGGATTCTCTTTCTCCCTGGGCCAGCTTTTGCCACCTTCCAAGCGTCCTCCCTCCAGTGGCAGGACTTTCCTGCTTCCCTGTGAGGGTCTGGATATGCAGCCGAAATTCAGCCCATGTTCTGCTCACAGAGCCATGTGCTGTGGCCTGGGGCTGCAGCTGCCCAGAGAAAATTCACGTCATGAGACAAGTCCTGGCCCAGCTGGTGCCCCTGGGCCGCAATTATCCCCAAATGGGGTGATTCTTTTAACTTGCAAGAATGTACTACGCGGGCTAGAGCTGATCCCATCAGTCTGGTTAGAACGTAGTATAGGTTAAAGGGAAGATTAGTGGGAACCAAGGAGTCCCTATGATGGGGTGTCTCAATGACCATTTGGGGATTTGATGCTGAGGACGTCATAATCAGTGTTGGGCTCAGAAACTATTAATGGGCTCCAGGTCTGGTCCCATCGCAGAAAGGAGTCAGATAGCTATGGCGATAGCTCTTCACCCTATTATGTAAACCTGGCTGCCCTCTAGCATTTCTCCTGTTGACCTCCCTGACAAGTGTTCTCACTCATTACAGACTTTGCCGTGGCTCCAGGTTCACAGTCTCTGCCCCAAACCCTCTTATCGCCCTGGGCCACTTCAATGTCCTGTGGATGACCCATTCACCACCTCTGCCCTCCCAGCCATACAGCCCATTACCTCCATCCCACCTCACACTTCTGCGGTGTGTCTGGACTTTGTCATCATCCAGCACTGCGCACCTGTGAGATGACAGAGCGTGCTGTCCTTTGCGGACCACGGCCTCATGGCTGCAGCACACTCGGTGTTCCTCTGTAACGGTACCATTTCCCGAACTTTTCTCTCGCCACGATCCACAGCTCCATTGCACACTTGTTCTGTTGCACCCTCCTAAGAACGCCCAAGCACCGTGTGAAATCAATTCCCCATCTTCTCTGTGCCTTCTCCCAAGTGCTGAGTGCTGCTGGAAAAGTTCCCATAGCTGAGCCACTTCAAATGCTCGTCCCGCCTCAGCCAGCCCTCTGCTACACCCTCAGTGCTCTGTGTTTCACGAATCAGTTCTCACCCCCATTTCTTATCCTAACAATTTTTTAAGTTTTCCACTCTTCCCAGTACCCACCCCCGAGCAGAGAAACCAGAGAAAATGGAATAACAGCCAAACTTGATCGTGTGCCAGGCCCTGTTATAAGCACTCCCTAGATATTTATCCACATAGTTATCACAGCAACTCTCTGAGGTCCTTGGTACATCGATGGCACCAAGAAGGGAAATACCCTGGCCAAGGTCACACAGTTAGGACTGCGTGGCCCCTGACAGTGCGGTGCAATGCTTCTCAAATGTTGTTGTAAAAAAGAATTACTCATTGATTTTGTTAAAAGTGCAGATTCTGGCATCTTCCCCTACCCCTCTCGGACCCTGAAACTCTGACTCAGTTGATTTGGGGACAAGCCTGGATATCTGCATTTTGAAATAGTCTAACAGATGATTCTGATGTAAGTGGTTCTTGGGCCTTATTCTGAAAAACATGAGCTATTGTCAATGTATTTCTCAGATCACAGTTCTTGGAGGAAATCGGAAGGTGTGGGACCCAGGATAGACAATTTCTGATAGAGCTGAAAGGAGAGGTGTGTCCTGGTGCATGCCTTCCCAGGACAGCCTGGCAGGACCCTGGCAAGTTCCCTTGACACATCGCATCCTCTGGGACCAGAGCTTGTAAATCTTAGAATTTGGAGAGGAAAACGTTTCAATGAACGTTGACTGCAAAGCAGCACCAAGGTACCTAAGGATTGGCTGAAATATTTCCTCCCTGCCCTTCGTTTGCAGAAGAAAGTGTGAAACTGGCTCTGGAGCAACAAGAAAATGTGGACAACACAGTGGAGAGGCCGAGAGATGAACTTCCCGTTGGAAAGACAGCGGAAGCCAAGGCAAGTGAGGCAAGGAAACACAGACCCAGAGAGAAACTCTTCCCGGGCTCACCACTTTTCAAGCAGTGGGGTGAGGACCTTTCTGGGGCCCAGCAAAGAAAGGCCCAGGACCTCTTCCAGAAGTTCGGTTACAACGTTTACCTTAGTAACCAGCTGCCCCGGAACCGGTCCATCCCAGACACGCGCCATTCCAGGTAGGATGGGCCACGGTTGGGCTTCCTAGGGACCTCACTTTAATTTGGGGATGAGCTTTGGGAGCAGTGAAAAGTCAAGGATTGAAAAGAGGTTGGAGGAGTGGGAAATTGATGGAGAAAGGTTCAGGGCATGGAAAGTTCTGACAGGCTAAGCAGACTTCTTGTTGTTTTTTTATTTTATTTTATTTTTTAATTACAATTTACATTAGACATCATTTTGTATTAGTTTCAGGTGTACAAGATAATGGTTAGACAATCATGTATTTTACAAAGTGGTCCCCCTGATATTTCCAGTACCCACCTGGCACCACACATAGTTATTACAATATTGTTGACTATATTCCCTATGCTGTACTTTACCTCCGCGGGACTATTTTCTAACTGCCAATTTGTACTTCTTCACCCTTCACCTTTTCCCTTCTGGCGACCGTCATTCTGTTCTCTGTATCTATGAGTTTATTACGTTTGTTTATTTTGTTCTTTAGATTCCACATCTAAGTGAAATCATATGGTA
Organism: Tadarida brasiliensis; assembly: GCA_030848825.1. Lineage (NCBI taxonomy): Eukaryota > Metazoa > Chordata > Mammalia > Chiroptera > Molossidae > Tadarida > Tadarida brasiliensis. The sequence goes on from CM061263.1 coordinate 100,330,830, forward strand.
TTTGTCTTCCTCTGACTGACTTATTTCACTTAGCATAATACCCTCGAGGTCTGTCCATGCTGTCACAAATGGTAAGATTTCATTCTTTTTCATGGCTGAGTAACATTCCATTGTATATACGGACCACCTCTTTTGTATCCATTTGTCTCTTGATGGGCTGCTGGGTTGCTTCCATGTCGAGGCTATTGTAAATAACACTGCAATGAACATAAGACTATATAGTCTTTCAAATTGGTGTTTTGGGTTTCTTCAGAGATATACCCAGCAGTGGAATCGCTGAGTTATAAGGCAGTTCCATTTTTAATATTTTTGAGGACCCTCCATACTGTTTTCCATAGTGGCTGCACCAATCTCTATTCCCACCAACAGTGCACGAGGGATCCCTTTTCTCCACATCGTCACTAACACTTGTTTGTTGATTAATTGATGATAGCCATTCTGACAGGTGTGAGGTGATATCTCATTGTGATTTGTTGGTTTATAAAATTTTTCAACCACAGTTTACATTCGATACCATTCCGCACCAGTTTCGGATGCACAGCCAAGTGGCCAGAAAACCATGCACTCTACAGAGTGGTCTCCCACTGCCCCAAGCACCCACCTGGTCCGATACCTCGCTATCGTGACACTATTGACTATATTCTTCATGCTGCAATCCGCATCGCTGGCTATTCTGCAACTATCAATTTGTACTGCTTAATCCCTTCATTGTGGTTTTAATTTGCATTTCTTTGATGATTAGTGATGTTGAACATCTTTTCATACATCTATTGGCCATCTGTATGTCCCCTTTGGAGAAGTGTCTATTCAGGTACTCTGCACGTTTTTTAAATAGGATTGTTTGTTTTCTTCGTGTTGAGTTGCATGAGTTCTTTATACATTTTGGATATTAACCCCTTATCAGATGTATCATTGGTGAATATGTCCTCCCGTTCAGTAGGTTGTCATTTTGTTTTGTTGATGGTTTCCTTTGCTGTGCAAAAAGTTTTTTAGTTTGATGTCGTCCCATTTATTTATTTTTTTGTTTCCCTTGCCTGAAATATATCAGGAAAAATATTGCTGGGAGAAATGTCAGAGTTTTTTTGTTTTTTTTTTTTTTTAATCCTCACTCGAGGACATTTTTGCATTTATCTTCAGATAAAGAGGGAGGGAGAGAGAGAGAAACATCGATGTGAGAGGGACACATTGACTAGCCGTCACCCACACAACCCCAACCGGGGCTGAGGACAGACTGCAACCGAGGTACATGCCCTTAACAGGAACTGAACCCAGGTCCCTCAGGTCCCCAGGCCAACGCTCTAACTGCTGAGCCAAACTGGCCAGGGCAAAATGTCAGAGATTTTGCTGCCTATATTTTCTTCTAGGATTTTTACGGTTTAGAGTCTTACATTTGTCTTTAATCCATTTTGAGTTTATTCTTGTATATGGTGCAATAAGGTGGTCTAGTTCCATTTTTTTTGCTTGTATCTGTCCAATTTTCCCAACACCATTTATTGAACGAATTGTCGTTACCCCATTATATATTCTTGCCTTCTTTGTCAAATATTAATTGACCGTATAGGCATGCATTTATTTCTGGGCGCTCTATTCCGTTCCATTGATCTATGTGTCTGTTTTAGGTTTTCAGAGGATAAGTTTTGCACTTCTGTTGTTAAATATATTCCTAAACATGTATCTGCTTCATGCTATTGGAAGTGGAATTATTTTCTTATGTTCATTTTCAAATTGTGCATTGCAAGTCATAACTGATTTTTGTACATTGACCTGTAGTATGCTGCAACTTTGCTGTATTCGTTTATTAGTTGCAATAGTTTTTAGTGAGTATTTTAGGAGTTTGTACATATAAGATTGTCATCTGCAAATAGAGTGAGTTGTACCTTTTCCATTCCAACATGATGACTTTTATTTCATTTTCTTGCCTAATCGTCCGTCTCACTAGAGCCTTCAGTGCAATGTTGAATAGAAGTGGTGAGAGAAGTCTCCTTGTTTTGTTTCTCATTAGAGTGTGACAGCATTTATTGTTTCATCATTAGGTATGATGTTAGCTGTGGGTTTTGTAGATGGCCTTTGTCAGAAATTTTATTTTATTTTTAGTTTGTTTAGTGTTTTCTTTTTATCATAAAAGAATGTTAACGTTCGTTAAATGATTTTTCTGTGTCTATTGAAATGATCGCATGGCTTTTGTCCATTATCTATTCATATGGTGTATTACATAAATTGATATTAGGATGTCAAACAAACCTCAGTTTCTTGGCATACATTCCGTTTGATCATGCCTTGGATGGCGGCTCAGCTGGTTGCAGCGTCACACTGAAAGGTCATGGGTTCAGTTCCCCATCGGGGCACGTACCCAGTCAGAATGCGTTTGAGAGGCAACCAACTGATGTTTCTCTCTCTTTCCCTCTCCCTTCCTTTCTCTCTAAAATTAGTAAAAGCATGTCCTTAGGTGAAAAATTTTTTAAAAATTACATTTGATCATGATGTATACTTATTTCTATATATTGCTGGATTTAACTAGCTAGTATTTTGTTGAGTTTTGTGTCTCCAGTCATAAGAGATATTGATTTGTAGTTTTCTTTCCTTGTGTCATTTTTGTTTGGTTTTGTATCTGAGTAATACTGGCTTCGTAAATGAGCTGAGAAGTGCTTTTTCCTCTTCTGTGTTTTGGAAAAGCTTGTGAAGGCTTGGTATTAATTTTTCTTTAAATACTTGGTAGAATTTACCAGCGAAGCCATGTGTGTCTGGGTTTGTTTTTTGTTTTTGGTAGGTAATTTTTGATTACTAATTCAATCTCTTTGTTTGATGTAGATCTGTACAAATTTCTATTTATTCTGGAGTCAATTTTGATAATTTGTATCTTTCTAGGAATTTGTCCATTTCATCTAAGTTTTCTAATTAGTTGGCAGATAGTTGTTTATAGTATTCTCTTATAATTTTTTTTTTATTTCTATAAGGTTAATAAAGATGTCTCACTTTTATTCCTAAATTTCGTAATTTGAGTATTCTTTATTCTTTTCATGGTCGGTCTAGCTAAGTTTGTAAATTCTGCTGATGTTTTCAAAGAACCAACTTTTCACCGACTTTATTGTTATATCTATTCTCTGTTTATGTATTTCTACTCTCATCTTTATTATATTATTTCTTTTTCTTGCTTTGGATTTAGTTTGCTCTTTTCTATTTTCTTAAGGTATAAGGCTAGCTTGTTGATTTGAGACCTTTCTTCTTTTTAATGTTTATGTTTATGGCTATATATTTCTTTCACAGCTCTTTTTCAGCTGGATTACATAAATTTTGATGTATTGTGTTTTGGTTTTCAGTCATCTTAATATTTTTCTAATTTCCCTTGTGACGTTTTTCTTTGACTTAATGGTTATTTAGGAATGTGTTGTTTAATTTACACATATTTGTACATTTTTTCTTCTATTTTTATCTCTAATGTCACTCCATTGTGATCAGAGAATCACACTTTGTGTGAATTTAATCTTTTAAAATTTACTGAGACTTGCCTGGCTATGTGGCTCAGTGGTTGAACGTCGACCCATGCACCAAGAGGTCGCCGGTTCGATTCCCGGTCAGGGCACATGCCCACGTTGTGGGCCAATCCCCAGTGGGGGGCATGCAGGAGGCGGCCAATTGATGTTCTCTCATCGATGTTTCTATCTCTCTCTCCCTCTCCCTTCCTCTCTCTCTAAAATAAAATTTAAAAAAAAAATTTTTTTTAATTAAAATTTTTATGCCCTAGCATGTCTCTCTGGAGCATGCCCCTGAGCAGGTGAAAGCACACTGCTGTTGTTGAGCAGGGTGCTGTGTAGACGTCTGTTAGTTGGTTTGCAGTGTTCTGTGTCTTTCATTTCCTTCTTTATCTTTTGCCTAGTTGTTGTATCTATTATTAAACATGGGCTATTAGGTTGTCTATTAGTCCCTTCAATTCCATCCACTTAAAAAAATTTTTTTTTCCTTTATTGATTTTAGAGAGAGAGGAAGGGAGAGAGATAGAAGCATCGATGAGAGAGAACATCGATTGGCTGCCTCCTGCATGCCCCTTACTGGGGATTGGGCCCACAACCTGGGCATGTGCCCTGACCAGGAATCGAACCGGCGACCTCTTGGTGCATGGGTCGATGTTCAACCACTGAGCCACACCGGCCAGACTCCATCCATTTTTGTTTCATGTATTTTGGAACTCTCTTGCTAGATGTATATGATGTATATTTCTTTTCTTTTTTAAAAAATCCTCACCAGAGAATATTTTTTAATGATTTTTTTTTAAGGAAGAGAGAGAGAGAAACATCGATGTGAGAGCAAAACATTGATTTATTGCCCCCCATACACACCCCAACTGGGGACCGAACCTACCCTGACCAGGAATCAAACCCATGACCTTTCAGTGTTTGAGATGATGCTGAACCCACTGAGCTGCACCAGCTAAGGCCTTATGTTTGCTTTTTCACATTAAGTTAATACTTTCTAATGCAACAGTATAATTCTTGTAATGGTTTTTTAGTATATGTTTGTAGTTATTTTCTTAATGGTTGCTGTAGGACATCACTTATATCTTATTTTTATAATTTTTTTTATTAATTTATTTTTGTTACAGATGTTTCTCCTTTTACCCCCATTGACACCCTCCTCCTGATCCCCTGCCCCCTCGCCCCACCCCCCGGCATTGTTGTCTATATCCATTGGTTACGCATGCATGCATATAAGTTCTGTGGTTTATCTCTTCACTCTCCCCATCCCCTCTTCTGCCTACTTAGACTTATTCCAATGAAAGATAGGAAGTTTGCTTGTATATAATTCTATTCCCTCTTCCTATTTTTTTGCTATTATTGTTACACACACACATATATATGGTACAAACCTAAAAATATAGTTTTAATTACTTTATATAATTTTATGCCTAGAGATGCGAAAAAAGGAAAGTATGAGTTTTTATATTTATCTTTTTCTTTACCCTGTCTGATTCGCTGCACTTGTTCCTGTGTCATTTCTTTATTTTAATGTAACTCTGCCCCCATCCACCTCTTTTGTGTTATTTTTGTCAAGTCTATTAAATTACTATATGTTATGGGTCTAACAATACAGTTATATATACTTTTAAAAAATACAATTACTTTTAAAAATCAGTTAAGAGAATGAAGAAGAAGAAATAAGCGTTTATATTGTCTTTTGTAATTACCCACTTTACTGGTGGTCTTTGTTTTGTGGGTATTTGGATTACTGTCTGAGAGTCCTTGCTTTCAGCCCAAAGAACTTAGTATTTCTTGTATGGTGGGTCTGCTATCAACAAATTCTCTCAGTGTTTGTGTACATGCCAATGTCTTTGTTTCACCTTCATATTTGAAAGATTTTAGACAAAAGATGCTTGGTTGATGTTTTTCTTTCAACACTTTCAATGTGTCATCTCACTGCATTCTGGCCCTATTGTTTCTGATGAGATGTCAGCTGTTAATATTATTGGAGTTCCCTTGTAAGTGGTGAGCAATTTACTTGTTTCTTTTAAGATTTCTTTTTTATCTTTGGTTTTCAGCATTTGGACTATGAGATAAGCATCTAGGTGTGTATCTCTACCATTATTGTACGTGGGGTTGACTGAGCTTCCTGGATGTGCCTAGAAGTTTTTGAGTATAAATATATTCTGCAGTTTCATCTTTCCTGCCAACACCAATTGATTGGCAGTGACGGCCTGGGATTGTGGTAGGAAGGTTTTGAGACCATGTGGTCCGAGGCATGAGTGCCATGTCTGTTAGTGATACCTGCCATTGTGCGTGGGGACAAAGAGCGTGTGCATCATTATTTGCTATTTTTTACCAGGAGGCAGTCTGGAGTTTTCTGGCCAAGCACCAGAAAGGTATTCTGTCACTGTGGGCCCACTACATCACCCTTAGAAAGAAGACAAAATGTGCATGATACAAACCCTTCTGTTCTCTCCCCGCAAAGAAAAGGTATCCTGGACCAAAAATCATCCTTTTTTTTTTTTTCTTTTGTTAATAGCTCCCTTGCCCCATCCTTCTTCCTAGAAAAACCTTCCTGAAAGGTTCAAGTTGGTAGTGTGGCGTGTGGGCATGCTAAATAGTAATCCTAGGCGGTGGTTAAAGAAAAATTGGACTTATTTAAAGAAAAGAGGATGGGGGATGGGCATATCCAAAGGGAAGGGCTGTACACATCACCAAGCCACAGGGTATTGGGTCTATAATGGCAGTCCCCAGGAGCTGGAATCTCGTCCTTAAATGCAGGGAAGCTTTTGTTGTCGGTGGGTTTTGGGGGTCTTGGTTGGTGGGTTTGGGCAGAGGGCTGGGTCTACAGGAATGCGGATGTGCGATCTGGTGCTTCTTTGGCCATATGGTTTGATTCCTGGTGTCTAGAATTTCTTGTCTGGCCAGTTCTCCTGGTCTTTGTTCTCCTAGGGCGGGGAAGCTTACAGCATGGCTGTTAGGAATTATATTGCTGTGTAAGTCCTAACACTTCCATTCTCTACAACCTCTTGGAGTGCCCTTTTAGTTGCTGGATGGAATGCTGCCCAGTGCATGAATTCCTTAATTAAAGCTGTAGGATTGGGGGTTTGGTGAATGAACAAAATATAACTTTGAGGTATGCATTCTTGCCAAGGATCAAAGTATGTATGTCAATAGATAAAGTATGCATGATGGGCTGGAATGCTGCCCTGAAAGCACCCAATGGGCTTATTGCCCAAGCGTGAATGTATTTGTTATGTATCTCCTGTATTTGTTAGGTATCTCCACTGAAAACTGTGAGAGACAGCTGAAACAGGAAGTATGCTGGGCTTGGCTGTAAGGTCAGCAGAGATGTGATCTCAAGGACTTAATTACCTGAGACACCATGGAACCTAGGGAACCACTTTGCAAATAAGTTGGGCTGCATCCAGAGATCTGGAGCATTTGCTCCCTTGTGATGCTCCCCCTCACTCCAAGCACTGTCTGCTTGTAGTTCATTGTGATGCGACAAGCCCCGGCAGGCTGAGAGAGTAGGCAAAAGCCAATTAGATCTTCAAATTTGCTCAGTTGAATTTTTTTCTTTTTAACATACGTATAGAAAAAACATAGTATTTATAGTGTCTGGTGCTATTTGCAGTTTCAGGCATCTACTGGGGTGTCTTGGAAAGTATTCCTGGTGGGTAACAAGGAGATACTGTAGTCTCCAGGTTGATCTGTAATTCCTATCAAAATACCAGCTAGATTTTGGGTAAAAATTGACAAGCTGGTCCCAAAATTCAAATTAAAATGCAAGCAATCCTAAATAACCAAAACATCTTGAAAAAGAAGAAAAAATGTTACAGGACTCATATTTTCCCAATTTTGAAACTTTCTACAAAGCTACCGTAAATAAGACAAGGTGTTACTGGTTCAGGATAGACATACAGATCAGTGGAATAGGATTAAACTCTTACACTTATGGTCAATTGATTCTTGACAAAGGTGCTGTGATTTTGTAATTTATAATAAGAAATATATATTTGGTCTTCACCTCTGTTCCTGGCACAGAGCTTCTAAAATTCTTGGAATGTCTTAAGTGAGATGAGAGATAAAGGTGTCTTTTGTTATTCATAACAGGCTCTTTTCAACAGGAGTTCATGTTAATGAGATGACTTTTGAAAGCCCTTAAAGATATGGGCTTGTTGCCAGGCTAAGTAACCCTGTGATTAGAAGATGGGAACATTCAGCTCTTCTCCCTTCTGGGAGGGGAGAGGGGCCAGGAGCTAGACTTGGTCACTAATGGCCAATGATTTAATCAATTATGCCTACATGATGGAGCCTCCATAAAAATCCATGAGCTCCAAGATTCAGAGAGCGTTGGGACTGGTGAACAAGGACACATACCCATGCCAGCTGTGTGCTGCACCCCACGCTCCACGGGGACAGAAGCGCCTGTGCTCAGGACCCTCCAGGACCTTACCCTGTGATAGATATCTGGCTGATAGATAGATATCTGGCTGTTCATTTATATCTTTTAATATCCTTTGCAATAAACTAATAATCTAGTAGGTGAACTGATTTCCTGAATTCTGCAAGCCTCTCTAGCAAATTAATCTAACCCAAGCAGGGGGTCATGGGAATTTATAACCAGTAGGTCAGAATCACAAGCCACAACTGGGACTTGTGATTGTCCTCTGGAGTGGGCTGGATGGGGGGTGGAGGGGTGGCGGGGAGTCTTGGGGGCCTGAACCCTTAACCTGTGGGGGCTGATGTTAACTTCAAGTAGACAGTGTCAGAATTGAGTTAAATTGTAGGACACCTGGCTGCTGTTGCAGAATTCTTTGATATGGGAAAACGCCACACACATCTGGTCACCAAAGCTTTCAATGTGAGTAGTGCTGTGAGTAGAGAGACAGAAACAAACAGTAGAGTTTTTATTCTTTGCAGGTGCCAAGACAATTCTCTGGGGGAATTAATAGTTTCTTCAACAAACATTATTGGGACAACTGGGGATTTATATACAAAAAAGATGACATTGGACTCCTATATCATGCATACATAAATATTAACTCAAAAGTGGTTGTACATGTAAATGTAAGGGATAACACTATAAAACTTGGAAGAAAACATAAGAGAAAATCTTGATCATGGGTCAGATGGTGGTTTTCAGATGTGACACCAAAAGTGTAAGTGATTTAAAAAAATGATTGAAAAGTTGAACTTCATCAAAACTGAAAAATTTTTTGCTACAAATAATATAATCTAGAAAGGAAAATAATAACAACTCAGAGTGGAATATTTGCAAGCCATAGATCCAATAAGGTACTTGGATCTAGAATACATAAATAACTACTACCATTCAATAATGAAAAGATAAATACCAAATTTAAAATAAACAAAGGACTTGGACATTGCTCCAAAAAAGATATATAAAAGGCCAAGAAACAATGAGAAGATGCTCAACATGGAAATCAAAACCACAGTGAGACAATGATCAAAATGACAGAAAATGACAAGTGTTGTTCAAGATGTGGAGAGATTTGAACCCTCATTCATTACTGATAGTAATGTCAAATGGTACGACCACTTTGGAAAACAGTGTGGCAGTTCATCACATTGTTTGTAAACCAAAATTAATTTTAGACTGTAATAAAGAATAGAAGGCATTTATTGGAGCCAACAGCAATTGCAGCCCAGCAGACACATTTAGGTAGCAACCTAAATTGCGTTCCACCTAGACAAGGGGGAAGTGTCCTTTATAGCAAAAGTTTTTAATTCGGTCCATTTTAGGTAAATGAGGTATCCAAACTGTGCAGTTCTGATTGGACAGGGCAGGTCTCTGTCTGTTGGTGGAAAGATGAAACCGGAATTTCCTTCCCTGTAGTGGTTGACTCAGATGGTGTAAACAAGTGGGCATGGTGTGGGAGCTGAGAGTTCAGTCTGAGATTCTTCACAGTGTACAGAGTATGCAACAAGCCCCTGTCAGCAAATGGCCACTAGGCTCTTATTATTCATAACATTTGGGTCCGCAGTTGACCATGGGGAGTCCATCTTAGCAGGTAAATTCCTTCTTAGGGTTCACATCAAATGAGTCCTTCTTTTCAGGTCCACCTGTTAAACACAGAGTTATCATAAGATTTAGCAACTGCACTCTTTGGTGTGTATGTAAGTGAATTAAAACATGTCAACACTAGTTCAAGAATATTCATAGTAGTATTAATAGCCCCAAAGTGGAAATATCCCAAATGACCAATAACTGATGAATGGATAAATATGTGGCATGTTCATGCAATGGAATATTATTAGACAATAAAAAGCAATGAAGTACTGATACGTGCTGTAAAATTGATGAACCTTGAAAATATTATGCTAAGTGAAAGAAGCCCATCACAAAAGACCACATATTGTATGTTTCCATTTATATGGAGAGTCCAGAATAGGCAATTCTGCAGAAATAGAAAATGAATCCACTCATTAGTAGTTGCCTATGGCTGAGGTGGGTAGGAATAGAATGGATTTTAGGAGAAATGGAGAATGACTGGTAATGGGTATGGGATTTCTTTATAGTGTGATGAAAATGTTCTAAAATTAGATGGTGGTGATGGTTAGTCAACTCTGAATATTATAAAGAACACTGAATTGTACACTTTTAAATGGGTGAATTTTATCACATGTAAAATGTGTCCAATAAAAATGTTAAAAAAAAGAAGAGTAAGCCATTGCCTAGTATATGGTAAGCATTTAATACATGTAAACTATGACATTTAAAAAAATATGTCAAGCACAGTTGTTTGGATAGTTTGCTATCTCTCGATAGTGGTGAAGTAGTGGGTTGTGTCAAGAATGACTGAAGGTCTGAGAACGTGAGGAAAGGGTGGTGGCAATGACCCTTTGGCAAGGAAGCTAATTTGGGGATGGAGGAGAAATAGGAATTCCTTTTGGGGCACGTTGAACGTTCAAGTGGAAATGTCTGCTTAAGATTAATCAACAAATGAATTTTATCCTCAATACAGGAGAATTTGGGATAAATAAATATAAACTCTTCTTGCTACTGTGACAAGCAAGAGAGAATTTTCCTTTCTATAGTGAGCTTGGGGAGATGGTGAGTTAATTGATATAATAACATTATATGTAGTGAAGCAATAGATTGCATGCTAATGTTTAAGTAAATTAAAAAGTAAACTGGTTATAAAAAATGGTCTCTCATAGGTGTCTTCAGAAGACGTATTCTTCACAACTTCCATCCCTCAGTGTCATTCTCATATTCATGAACGAAGCTCTGTCCATTATACAACGGGCCATCACCAGTATCATCAACCGGACCCCCTCTCGATTGTTGAAGGAGATCATCTTAGTGGACGATTTTAGCTCAAATGGTGAGCATCCTGATCAAGGAATAGTAGTAAAAATGACCATTTATTAAGTGTGGTTGGCTGGAAAGGGGTTTTAGCTTAGCGTTTAGGATACTTTGGGCCCCTCAGATAGGGAGAAGAAAAGGATCATTTATTGATCCCTATTTACACCAGGCACATTAATCTTCACAAAGTCAAGACAGAGGATCATTATCTCAATTACACACATGAGGAAATGAAGACAGAGAGAACACATAGTGTGCCCAAATGACATGGCCAGTCAGTGGTGGAGCTGAGCCAGGCCCAGGATTGTGTGACTCCAAAGCCACCTGTGCCCTGTCCATGCACCATGAGAGAGGCCTGAGGGAGTGAGGTGGGGTCCAAAGGAGGATCTCAGACACCACGAATGGATCGAAATCATTCCTTATGGGGGAAAGAACAGTCTTCCCAGGTAGTTAAGCCCAGAGAAAAAAGGAGCTTGGGATGCTGAGACTCTTTAAAGTGGCAATGTCTTTATTCACAGCATGCCCCCTCCCCACCCTGGTCTAACACCCACAGGGAGGACACATGGAGAACTGGAGATAGTGGGTAAACCTGAGTCCTCACTCTCTGGGCTTTCAGAATGCAAGTTCCTCCTTTATAAGCTCTACGTCCTTGAGTAACTTAACTTCTCCATGCTCCAGTTTTCTTATTTGCAAAACATGGATGTTCATAATAATAGCTATCTCATAGACTGTAATGAGAATTAAATGAGATAATAATGGTAGCTAACATTGTTTGTTCTAAGCACCTTACATATGTTCACTATTGTAAGCATTACAAAAATCCTGTGGGGAAGGAGCCACTTCTTTGCCCAGCTCACAAATGCAAAAAACTAAGGCATAGTCTGTTCAAGGAACTTGCTCAACATCATATAACTGGCAAATGACAGAACTGAACTTTGACCATAAACTTCAATGTCTAGAGCCCTAGCTCTCACCACCGTGTTTATTGACATAATACATAGATTATGAATAGCATTTAGCACATAGTAACCTCTCAGAAAGTGTTAGTTCTTAGTTTTATTAATTTTGGGCATCAAATAAAAGAAACTAGAGTTAAGTCACAAGACCAGAGATTTGGGCTAGCAATAAGGAGAACATTTTTTATAGTAAGGGCTATGAAATGACAGCCCATGGGAGGTACTTAATGATCCTCAGAGAAATAATTACCAGACAGGTTATTGCAGCTTCAAATGAGGGGCAGTTTGACCCAAGGAGAAGAGACAAATGACCTCTTAAGCCTTCATTTTTGGATTGCCAGACACTAAAAATACTCCTTTTCATGCTTTAAATATCATCCTCTCTTGTCTTCCAATATAACTGCATAAAAAATGAGAAGGTGCAATTCCTAAGCAAACATCCACCAAAAACCAAAGAAAAGGGAATGGCTGACTTCATTCATTTCTGGGAATGGAGATCAATATCAATATCAAGATCAATTGCATACCTGGTTTTCCAGCAAGAAATAGGAACTTAATTAGAAAGACCCCCGTTCTGGATACCTAAAGAGACCCTGGCTCCACTCCTTGGCTCTCAGAGATGACCTGAGGCATCTCACCTCCTGGGACTTTGCTTCTTTATGGGGAAATGCAGGTGCTAAGTTGGAGGACCTCTGAAGGTATCTTTTTCTATGAAAAGAAAAAAAAATCAATGATTCTATAAGTCTACATTCCATGAGGAGCAGATAAGAAATGATTCAAGAGTTTTTCATGTGGAACAATGAAATCAAAGATACAAGATTACAAACATAGGGTAGACACATTGCAAAGCCCCTCGATTGTTCATTACCATGCCCCCATCATATAGCACATTCCTCACACTTGGGTTGGGAACTCACTGTGTTTCCCATAGAGGTAATTTGTTTGGATGGGTACAGAAGAGGGAATTTTTATTCATTCTTTGACTGTTGTCACTGGGACAGGAATCAACTTCTGTCTCATTAACCATGGAAACATCAGCTATATTGGGCCTGCACAAACATGACTCAAAATCTGCTTTGTGTTAAACAGATAAATAATGGGAAGTCTCTACCATACATGTCACAAGAGAAACTTACTATTCATGTGACTTTGGGGGTAAGTCACTCAGCTACTTTATGCCCCCATTTCCTCATCTGTAACGAGGGGGAAATAATAGTGCCTTTCTGATAGGACCTTTCTGGGGGGTAAATAATACATGTAATATTCTCAGAACAGGGCTTGCTCCCAATAAATGTTGGCTAGTGTTATGACTCCTTGCTTATCTCAGTATCATTTGTAGTACTGTTGAAATGCCACAACCTGGTTTTAGAGGTGCTCCCTTCCTTTTCCCCCCTAGATGTAAAGCTTAATTTGCATCAGGTCAAATGTTTCAAGTGTCAACAGAGCTAATCTAAGTTTTTCAGAAATTATATCAATGTAGGTGGGACCCTGTATTCTCTCCCCAATTTTAGGCAAATTCCAAAGCCAAGAACTATTTATTGAGTTTCTACCATGTGCCAGGCATTATGCATAGAAGAGAATGGCAGTGATGTGAAGAAGTTCCCATTTTAATTGATGAGGCAAGACAAACTTATGAAAAGACACCTCGATGTATGAAAAGTTGTGTGTCGAACTGAGTGAGCTGTCAGTGAGTGCAAGAAAGCCCAGAGAAATAGTTGGGATGACCTAAGGAGGCTTCCTGGAGGAGGGGGCCTTGGGTTGGGACTTAAAAACTTGGTAGGATTTGAAAAGGCAAAGAAAACAAAGGAAGACTGAGTGTGATAGGCGAAGGTAGGGAATGGAGAAAAAAAGATGTGAGCAAAGATGCAGAAGCCAGAAACATCCTGAGCTGACCAGCCTGAAATAAAAGATTTTTCTGTGGAGTAGGGTAGGGAGGGTGGCATGGAAGAACCAATGGGAAAGCAAGACTGAGAAGGGAGTGTAGGTTTACTTTAGAAGATCCATTGAAGGGTCTTTAATTCTTATGTTGGACTATAGGCATTATTTCTGAGAGGGTGACTCAGAATCTACAACTCATAGAATTTTGGTATTGGAAGGATACTGACATGTTATCCAGCCTTCTCAAAGTTTTGGAAACAGAGATTCCTAAATAGGAAGTGACACGGAATTAGATAGTGAGGGGGCCCAAGTTACAGTCTAGGTATCCAGGGTCTATGGCAACCCTTTCTTTTCTTTCTTTCTCTCTTTCTTTCTTTTATTAAGGAGATCAGTGTTTATTGATTATTTGATTGATTGACTCCTTTGTTATATTCAAAGAACTTTTACAATATTGATTACATCTTTAGCCAAAAAAATAGCTTTGTCAAATTCTTTTCTTTCTTCCCCTCCCCCACTATTTTGGTTCCCAAGTTTGATTGAAGAACTCATACTAAATATTCCAGATGAATGAGTTTTGATCCTCATCTTTCTCCCCTTCTTCATCCTGGTTTATCTGGAACTAACGTAATTCTAACTCTTCGCTAAGTGCAAGCCATCTCATAAACTAGTCTTCAAATATCTTTTTGTGAGGTATTTCAAATACCTTTTGAGAAAAGGAATCCCAGAAACTATGGTAATCTTGTTCTTGCTCCTTTCAACAGTTGTGACTCCTCCACTGAAGATCCCAGCTTTTCTAGTCACTTTTTCTTTCTTGAGAAATTGCTCAAAATTGGCAGAGGTCATGATTCCCTCTTCCACAGGGTCAGTGCAGTCAAAGGTGAGCTCCAGAAACTGCTTCTTTGTTTTGTATTTGAGCTCCAGAAACTGCTTCTTTGTTTTGTACCCTGCTTTGCCACAAGCTTTTCCACGGATGCCATGGTGGCAGCAGAGGTGATTACTTTCTAAAAGTAGTGACTGAGTAAATGTAAGGAATTTCCACCTTCTGTTTCTTTCAGTAGAGCAAATAGCCTTCAGGTCCACTGGGTCCCTTTACCACCTTCAATTATTGAGTCAGTCACCCTGGAGTGCAACAGGGAAAGTTCTAAAATGGGTAAGATTTTAGTACTATAGTCACGTCGGGATTGATTCCAGGTCCTGACCACTCCAGGACTCACAAATCTGCTCTTCTGAGAAAGGACCCAGAAAGAATCTCATCTCCTGGCCAGTGGGAGTGGGAGTAGGGGAGAGGAGACAGAGGGAATTCTTGATAAACCCAACCAAGTACGTACATAGTTCTTGAGGCAGCGTGGCGTGGTGGTGAAACACAACATGGGCTTACACCCAGGTGTGCCACTTACTAGATGTGTGACTTACACAAGTTTCTTAGCCTCTCTGTGCCTCAGTTTTTTCATCTGTAAAGTGGGAATACTGAAGTGCCTTCTTCATAGGATTCTTTGAGAATTAAATGAATGAATATTATCATTTGGTTACTTTAAACACTGCTTAGTGATTTGCATGCAAGTTGTTTTCATACATATGAGAAAGTCAACTGGTAGGCTTAGCCAAAGGACAAATCCATAGACAGGCTTTATAAGAGAGAGGAGAGAGAGGGAAAAAAAAAATCTCTAAGCAATCTGGGAATAGTGAGTCTTGTTTGCATAATTTGAGGGATATACTCATTTGCTAGAAGCTGGAAAAGAGATTAGTCTGGGCGTTCTGTCCCAATTGGTCCTTGAATAGGCCAAGTAGAAATAGCTAACACAAGACAAAACAATTTCAGTTGTTTATGTATTCTCTAGAAAATCTTGAGTGTTTGGCTGTGGGAAGGTGTTGCAAGCTGTTTCCGTGATGTCTGAGCATCAACGCATCTACCTTAGTTAGACCAGGTCTGTCCTACTCATTCTTGTGAAATTTTTTCTATATACATAAAACTTGTATAACAGTGTCTGGCACATAGTAGGCAGTATTATTACACTAAGGTGGTTTAACTTTGAGGGAAAGGAGGTGAGGAATGGTACTGTGAAGGCCGAGGGTGGAAGGGAGAGGAGAGGTAGGTGCAGGGAAACAGTCAAGGCTGCGGAATCGCTCGTCCTAAGCTGGAGGTAGTTCAACCACTACTCTCTATATAGAATAGTATGAAACTTCTGCACCAAACTGATGATTACACTCAGAGTTTCTGTAGGTGTGTCTTTCATTGGCAGGAGAACTGAAGGCACACTTGGAGGAGAATATTAAGCTCTACAACCAGAAGCATCCAGGACTACTGAAAATAATACGGCACACCGAGAGGAAAGGTCTCGCTCAAGCCCGCAACACGGGCTGGGAAGAGGCCACGGCAGACGTGGTTGCCATCTTGGATGCTCATATCGAAGTGAACGTCGGGTGGTGAGGCTCCAGATTTCTTCTTCTGAAAAAAGGGGAGAAAGGAGATATTGTACAGACTGAATACCAGATAGGATAGTGTGGCAATAGGGAAAGCCAACACCAGACCTCAAGCAAAGGGAAGCTACAAAGACAGGACGCTTTCCCTCGAGGATTTTGGTTGGCCAAGGACAGCAATCTAGTGCTGGAGAAAAACCAATGGGCATGGCGTATGGACCCTGATCCCAACCTTGACTTTACCAAATACTTTGTCACTTTGTATACATCACTTCAGCGAGCTTGATATTCATGTGCTTATCTGTGAAATGAAAAGACTGTCTTTTGATAATTCCTAAGGTTTTTCCCAGCCCTGAAATTAAAGGACACAGAGAGCTGTGTTCTTTGGAGAATGTGATGAATCAGATAGGAAAGAGTCATCATGTTGGAAACAGGGGGACCCAAGAGGTACTGTGAATTCAGGCAGAATACTGATGGTCCTGGTTCACAGTGGCTTGGGGTAGTATTTGGGTCCTAATTTCAAATATGCCCTTGACATGGGTCAGCTGCGAGTGTCCCCAGCTGTCCCCAAAGCTGCAGAGCTTCTCTGGACTCTGGAACATTCCTCTCACTCCCCAGCACAGCCTAAATGAAGAAGGTGCTCAGTGTCAGGGCAAGATGCTCGGGGCCACTTTGCTTGCGTCTGCTGCTCCCCCTCACATCTAACCTGGGTTTGTTACATACCGTCTTCTAGGGCAGAGCCCATCCTGGCCCGGATTCAAGAAGACCACACCGTGATTGTGTCTCCTGTGTTTGATAACACTCATTTTGACACCTTTGAAGTGGAGAAGTATGGACTGGCAGTTGATGGGTTTAACTGGGAACTGTGGTGCCGCTACGATTCACTACCAAAGGCCTGGATTGATCTGGATGATGTCACTGCTCCAGTGCAGTAAGTCTGAGAGGGCTCAGGAACTTGGTCAGCACATGGGAAGTCAGAAATGAGTAGGTGGTAGTGATGGACAAAGGGCAGCAGGGATGAAGGACAGGGGATAGAGGGGGGAATAAAAAGCTGATCCCAGATAAGAAATCACAGATGCTTTGGACTATTCAAGGGCTTTCAAGCAAACTAAAGCAAAGTTTATCATGTTTTAGAAAATTTTGGGGCCATTTTAAGCATTTATCTGGCTATGAAGTAGGTATGCCAAGATGACAAAAGATGTACTTTTAATAGAACTTGAAGGATTATGACAACACAGGGATGAGGGAAGGCTACACACATTTGGTCCAGCTGGAGGGTTTAGGGATGTCTACAGGAGAGGAGGCTTGGGTCGAGTTTCGAAGGCTAAACCATCAATCACTGTGCTTCCCACGGTTCCCCTGTCTCCCAACCCATTCATTATCCAGAGGTTAGTAACTCTTGCTTTGTGCTTCACAGGAGTCCTTCCATCATGGGCATCCTGGCTGCCAATAGGCTCTTCCTGGGGAAGATCGGATCTCTGGATGGTGGGATGCTGGTCTATGGAGGAGAGAATGTGGAACTTAGCCTGAGGGTGGGTCCATTACCATTCTTCTTATGGCACAAAGCAGAGGGGAAGTAATAGAAGGGTCGAAGTATCTCTGGAATCCTGGAACAAAGCTGAATGTCACTGGCTCAAGAGGTGGACAAATCCTCATGTTTCTAGGTCACTAGAGAGAGGCAATAGGACTTCTGGAGTGGAGATTTTTTGTGTGGGTCTATATGATCTGGGACATGTGGGTGGGAAGGGGTAGAGCTGAGGCTCAGCAGATGGTGTCCCTATTTCCCTTGAGGAATACAGGCATTTTCCAAGCATCTCCTAGAATAAAACAACTTTGTGGCAGACAGCTTTCTATAAGACCAAAGAGAAACTGGGCAGAGGGTCCAGGGGTTACAGATGTGTGGGCAGCGGAATTGCTCCTGAATGGACACTGAGAACAGCTCACATGGAGGCACAAGGTCATGCTGAGATGTAGTCTCATCTGGGACAAATAGCCAGTAATGGGTTTTACAGCAATAAAATCCTCAAACCAGTTTGAGTTCTGACCAACTTCCTGTGCACTGGCTTCTCATTTCAGCAATGATGCCTCTTCTCTGCCTCTGCCAGCTTCTCATGCTTTCTCAGGTCAAATGAACATCCTGAATTATTGTGCTTTATTAGGGAATTCAGGGTACAAACGAAGACAATTGGAGAAATTCCAAGTGCAAGTTCATATTACATCAGTGTATCAGTTAGCTATTGCCACAAAAAATTCTATGTAACCAACCACCCCAAACTCAGTGACTTACAACAACAATAATTTATTTTCAGAGATCTGCAGGTCCAGCGGGGCTTTGATGGGATGGCTCTTGAGGCCTCGGTTGGGAACCAGTGCATTATTTTTTCTGCCCTATCCAATTTGTGAAAGTACATCCTGTGGCCAAACCCAGTGTCAAGGGTGGGGAGTGTCTTCTGTCTACAATGAAGCCATGAAGAACTGGGGCCAATAAGTTCAACCCATCATGACCAATTTGGAACAGGTTTCATGCATAGAATATCGCTTCCACAGTATTGTTTTTCCTCTTCTGTAAAACCTACAGGCCTTCGTTGAAAGGCTCTGACCCTTGGGTCTGTGACTGTTCTTGTTAGTTTACCCCCGTTTCATTTTCCAGCCTAAGGCTGAACTTTTCAAAGAGGCTACACAATGACAGTGAAAACTACACAGTTATTGGAGTCCAAAAATTAAGACCAAATCCTACTTTTCCACTGGAAAGTATGTGTTATCCTGGGCAACATACAAGCTCTCTAAGCCATGCCTGCTACATCAGGAACCTGGCATGATGACCGACTCATGGCTTACACTCGACAAATAGTTAATAATAAAAACAATAATAAGGATGTCAGGATGGCGTTGTAAAAATTGCTGGCCCTAGGTTCTAATCCTGGCTCTGCTGACTCCCTGTGGACTGAGCTTCTATAAACTGGCTCCCCCGCCAACTCCAAAATTCTGTGCCTCAGACCAGGTGACCTCGGGTCCATTGTGGCTTCTGGAGGAAGAGGATAATTTCCTGTCGAAGTTTATTTCTGTCTACTGCCTTCAGTTTCCATCCAGTAGAGATGGTGACCACATACTGCATCCACTTAGGACCCAACCAGGACCTCACATTTATATGTTAACCAATAAGCTTTGGGTCCCTGTCTGGGTTGGCCATTAAGCCACAACCATTCTTTGGCAGAGAGAACTCCTTTTTTTTGCCTGGTGGTCTCGATCAGTTTTTCCATTTGTGAAATGAAGAGAAGTGTCCTTGTTTTCACTACCTCATAAGAAGGATTGTGCGGTTAAAACGTAATAAATAGTTTGAAATGATTTATTAAGATTTGCATTAGAATTCTTGTTTGGCTTCTGGGACAGAGGCCAAAACAACAGAGGTTTAAATAAGATAGAAATGAATTTCTCTCTTCCGTAACTGTTTGAACGTACGTAGTTCAGGACTGAGGTGGCAGCTCCAGGGATGGGGACCAAGACTGTCCCATGCTGTGGTTGTGCCATACTCCACATCACATCCATGTTCCAGTTAGTAGGGAGAGACAGGAGGGAAAGAGAGAGTGTGCTGTTCTTTTTAAAGGGCTCTACCTGCAAGTTGTGTATATCATGTTTCATTGGCCACTACTAGTCATGTGGCCACACCTATATGCAAAAGAGGCTGGGAAATGTAGATTTCAGCTAGTTGGTTACATGCCCAGTTATTCCCTTTCTGACTATAGATGTGTGGGGGTGGGGGTGGGGGTGGGGAGTGGAGGATAGAAATTTGGAGAACAATTAGTCTCTAGCACAAAAAATATAAATGCAGAAATAATTATTTTATGTATAATGCTTAGCAAAGTTCTGAAGATAACCCTAGCTACATTGTGGCTGGGGTGTTCCTACCAACCAGAGCTTCCCATGAATTTGGCTGGAACCCCAAATCCCTGACTTAGAACCCAAAGCCCTTCTTCCCGTTTCCTTGTTCTTTCCTCTGCTCTCCCTTTCCGCATCTGAGCTGCTTCTGTTTCCAGGTCCCTGTCCCACATGAAAATGAAACTCTGCCATTTCATTTTCCACAAGAAGCCCTCTTTCTTTTAACATTTGGTGATTGTTTAAAATAGATTTTGCTGGAAAAGTAGGGAGTATCAATTAAGGGACTATTTTTTTTACCATTCTTGAATAAAGCGATTTACCCACATTCAGACTCCTTGGTTTATGTGCGTGGCCATTGGCCTTTTAAGACCCCTAAGCACTTGTTAGGATCTGTCTTTCTCCAATAACAGATCTTGGAGAACATCAGAGCTGCGTGAGTGTGTATTCTGACACCCAGAGGCCACAGCAGTGAAGCTGTGCATGGGTGTGCATACGTGGGGGTGGGGCGCTGGGGCTGATGGGCCAGAAAGGAAAACCTGCATTTGTCAAGCACCTTGTATATTCTTGGCGCAGAGCCAGAGGTTAACACGTGGACTGCAGAATGTCAGACTCTGGCTCTGTCACTTACTAGCCAGTAAACATGGGCAAGTTACGTAAGTGGGGATAATCATGCCTACATGGTGAGGGTTAAGTTTATGAATAATATTAGGATAGTATGTGGCACAAAGCATGCCGTTGCTATTATAAGTAGAAGCTTCATGTCTCTGTGTGTGGGTCGGTGGGGGGGATTTTGGCAAGTGGAATAAATTGAGAGTAAAATTTGAAGTGTTGGTCAAGGATAATAGTTTATATTACTTCATAAATAACAATTGTGACTTTTATCTTTTCACTTGAATTTAAGGTTTCTTATGCCAACAGTTATTTTTTCTCTCTTAAATTCCTGGGGTTTAGGCGGGCTGGTGTGGTTCAGTGGATTGAGCACCGTTCCATGGACTGAGAGGTCCTGGTTCGATTCCCAGTCAGGGCACATGCCCGGGTTGCGGGCTCAATCCCCAGTGTGGGGCATACAGGAGGTGGCCAATTGATGTTTCGCTCTCATATGAATGTTTCTATCTCTCCCTTCCTCTCTCAATCTAAAAAAAAAAAAAAATCAATATAAACATATTATAAAAAAAATTCCTGTGGTTTTGCAAAACTCCTCCAACTAGAAAAATTGAAGTTGTATTTGGATTTTTAAATGTTTGGCTACAGAAAATAAAATCTGAAAACAAATGAGCTGTAACCCACATGGTTCTGGGAACGAATGAGGAGACATGCAGAGGGTAATGGAAGATGCAGAGGTGCTTTCCATTCACAATCAGGGACGCAGCTGTCCCCTGAGTACCTGTTCTGTCATGGAGTCCACCTGACAACCCTGGCAGGGGGGTGCTTATTGCCCCCAGTTATCAGGTGTGCAGTGATAGACTTGAACACAGGTTCAGTCTGACTTCCAAGCTTGGCTTTTTTTCAAGAGGCGAGGGAAGGGAGTCTGTGGGTTCAGCAGTTGAGGAAGGGATGAAAAACAATGAGTCAGATGAGGGGACTGGCCCCCAGGGGGGTGAGTGAACTACAGCACTTAAGTTGTCTGAGGGGCTCCGCGGGCATGAGTGCAGCAGGTTGCTAACCGCTGCCAAATAGGCTAATTATCTCCCCGAAACTGCAACTCACTTGGGCAACCACGAAGAGAAGACACTGGACATTGCATCAATCGCATAGCAGTAGACAGTTGACCGCCTGCTGGGAGGAGGACCATATTTTTAAGCCAGGTATTAGAATGTGTGGTCTGGCAAGTATGTTTGTACCCATCAGGATGACAAGAAAAAGTAATGATAATTTATATAATTGTAAATTATCTCTTGGTATCTCTTGGTCAAGAATTACCTGTATTCGTTATCTATTGCTGTGTAACATTATCACAAACAAGACACGCTTATTATCTCACAGTTAACGTGGGTCAGGAGTCCATGCCTGGCTTAGCCGAGTCCTCGGCAAGGTTGCAGTCGAGGTGTTGGCCAGGGCTGGGTGTCATCTGAGACTGACTACAGAAGGATCTGCTCCGAGGCTCACGTTGGTGTGGCAGCATTCAGTTCCTGAAGTCTTCCAGACGGAGGAGGCATTCAGGTTTGGCTGGCTCTCAGTTGGAAGCCACGCTTAGTTCCTTGCTCTCCATTTGGAGGCTCACAACATGCTCCTTCAAAGCCAGCAAGAGAGTGCCTCTCCTAGCAAGAGACACTACAGTCCTATAGAATGTAATCACACACATGTAAGCATGCACATACTATCACCTTTGCCATATTCTGCTGGTTAGAAGATCACAAGCCCACACTCAAGGGGAGGGGAGTAGGGAAGGGTGTGAAGATGAGGAGGCAGGGATCACGGGGCCACCTGCGAGTCTGTCCAGCACATTGCCTTATATTTGACACGCAGGACAAAGAGGGGTTGTGGAATGCTAACTCCAGTGGGATTAGCCCAGAGCATGGCGCCTCTCAGGACATGGGCACTTTCCTTGGGGATAAATGAGCCGGGACAGACCTTCCTTTGTTTTGTTCAGGAGGACTTCCTGAAGGGAGTAGGATTTCTGGAACTGTCTGAATGACAGGAAAAAAGAAGTTTGGTAAACTTCTAAGGAAGATTGCTTTAGATAAGTGGTTTGGGAGGCAACAGTGATGGGAGTGGGAGGACTGAATTTACATTCTTTTAAAAATGGCTCCAAAATATTGGTCTCTGTGCATCAGTAAGTTATGCTACTTATTGGCCATGGGGCCAAGCCTGTCCCTATAATTTCCCCCCTCCTCTTGCAGGTGTGGCAGTGTGGAGGGAGAATCGAGGTCTTGCCCTGCTCCCGGATTGCTCACCTAGAGAGACACCACAAGCCCTATGCCTTGGATCTGTCTCCTGCCTTGAAGCGCAATGCTCTCAGAGTGGCTGAAATCTGGATGGATGAGTACAAAGACATGGTCTACTTGGCCTGGAACATACCCCTCCAGGTTTGTCATGGCATTGAATAGAAGCAGGGAAGAACAGAGAGGAGGAGGAGGTGGTGGGACTGGTGGGAAATGGGAAGGGATACAGCAAAAGTGCCTTCCCAACCCTAAAGAATAAGAGTAAAGTGTGATGATAATGACACAACATTTATGTAGTAATACTACGTTCCAGCCTCATTAATCATCACAACATACTTATGGGGTAGGTTTTATTTTTAATTTTATGTATTTAAAATTTTTCAATTACAGTGGATATTGAATATTGTATTAGTTTCAGGTGTATATCATAGCGCTTAGGCATTTATATAACTTTTCAAGTGTTCCCTGGGATAAGTCTAGCACCCCCCTGGCACCATACACAGTTATTACAATATTAGTGACTATATTTACCCTATGCTGTACTTTACATCCCTGTGACTATTTTGTAACTGGCATTTTTTACTTCTTAATCCCTTTGCCTTTTTCACCCTAACCCCCTCACATCTGGCAACCATCAGTTTGTTCTCTGTACCTATGAGTTTATTTCTGTTTTGTCTATTTTGTTTTTTAGATTCAACATATAAATGAAATCATATGATATTTGCCTTTCTCTGTCAGACTTATTTTACTTAGCACAATACCCTCTGTGTCCATTCATGTTGTCATAAATGGCAAGATTTCATTCTTGTTTATGGCTAAGTAATATTCCATTGAATATATATATACCACATATTTTTTAGCCATTCGTCTATTGATGGACACTTAGGTTGCTTTCATTCTATGGCTGTTGCAAATAATGCTGCAGTGAACATAGGGGTGCATATATCTTTTCAAATTAGTGTATTGGATTTCTTTAAATAAAACTCAGAGGTGGAATTGCTAGGTCATTTGGTAATTCTATGTTTAATTTTTTAAAAAAAATCCTCATCAGAGGACATGTTTCTATTGATTTGAGAGAGAGAGAGGGAGAGAAAGAGAAACATTGATATGTGAGAGAAATATCAATCAATTGCCTTCTACATATGCCCCAAATTGGGATCGGACCTGCAACCTGGGTATGTGCCCTGACCAGGAATCAAACCTGCGAACCTTTGATGCATGGGACAATGCTCCAACCAACTGAGCCACACCAGCCAGGGCTCTATTTTTAAATTTTTTTTTTTTTTTTTTAATGAGCCGCCATACTGTTTTCCATAGTGGCTACACCAGTTTACAAAACCAACAGTGCATGAAGGTTCCCTTTTCTCCACATTCTTGCCAATACTTGTTTGTTGGTTTATTGATGATAGCCATTCGGACAGATGTGAGGTCATATCTCATTGTGGTTTTAATTTGCATTTCTCTGAAGATTAGTGATGTTGAGCATCTTTTCATATGTCTATTGGCCATCTGTGCATCCTCTTTGGAAAAGTGTCTCTTCACATCCTCTTCTCATTTTTTAATTGGATTGTGTGAGGGTTTTTTGGTGTTAAATGGTATGAGTTCCTTACATATTTTGGATTTAACTCCTTATTGGATCATTGGCAAATATCTTCTCCCATCTAGTAAGTTGTCTTTTCATTTTGTTGATGGGTTCCTTCACTGTGAAAAAACTCTTTAGTTTGGTATAGTCCCATTTGTTTATTTTTCTTTTGTTTCCCTTGCCTGAGGAGATATATAAAAAAAATTACTAAGAGCGATGTCAAAGAGCTTAGTGCCTATGTTTTCTTCTAGAATTTTTATGCTTTCCAGTCTTACATTTAAGTCTTTAACCTATTTTTAGTTTATTCTTTTTTTTTTTTTTTTATCCTCACCCGAGGACATTTTTTCATTTTTCGTTCAGATAGAGTGGGAGGGAGAGAGGAAGAGAGAGAGAGAGAGAGAGAGAGAGAAACATCGACATGGAAAGAACACATCGAGTGGCTGCCACCCGCACGACCAACCAGGGCCGGGGACAAACTGCAACCGAAGTACATGCCCTTAGCGGGAACCGAACCCGGGTCTCTCTGGACCGTAGGCCGACGCTCTAACCGCTGAGCCAAACCGGCCAGGGCATATTTTTAGTTTATTCTTTTATATTCTTTTGCATGTCTGTCCAGTTTTTTCAACACTATTGAAGATACTGTCTTCATTGTATATTCTTGCCTCCTTTGTCATGGATTAATTGACCATATAGGCATGGGTTTATTTCTGGGTTCTTTTCTGTTTCATTGATCTATGTATCTGTTTTTTTGATACCATGTCATTTTGATTACTACACCTTATAGTATAGTTTGGTATCAGGTAACATGATTCCTCCAGCTTTGTTCTTTCTCAAGATTACTTTTGCTATTTGAGGTCTTTTGGGGTTCCATATGAATTTTTGGATTATTTGTTCTAGTTCTGTGAAAGATGCTGTTGGTATTTTGATAGAGATTGTATTAAATCTATGAAGTTAATGATGTTAATTCTTTTTATCTATGAGCATGATATATTCTTCCATCTATTTGTGTCTTTTTCAATGTCTTATAGTTTTCCAAGTACAGATCTTTTACATCCTTGGTTAAATGTATTTCTAGGTATTTTATTTTTATTGATACAATTGTAAATGGGATTGTTTTCTTAATTTCTCTCTCTGAGAATCTGTTATTGGTGTATAAAAATGCAACCGGTTTCTGAATATTAATTTTGTATCCTACTACTTTAGTGAATTCATTTATCAGTTCTAATAGTTTTTTGGTGGAGTCTTTAGGGTTCTTTATATACAGTATCATGTCATCTGAAAAAGTTGATAATTTTATTCTCCCTTTCCAATTTTAATATCTTTTATTTATTTTATTTTTTAAATTTTTAAAAAATATGTTTTTATTGATTTTTTAGAGAGAGAGGAAGGGAGAGAGTGATAGAACCATTGATGTGAGAAAAAAACATTGATCGGCTGCCTCTTGCACACCCCCCACTGTGGATGGAGCCCACAACCCAGGCATGTGCCCTGACCAGGAATTGAATCAGGACCTCTCAGTCTATGGGATGATGCTCAATCTACCAAGCCACACCAGCTGGGCCTTTTATTTATTTTTCTTGTCTGATTGTTGTGCCTAGGACTTCCAATACTATTTTGAGTAAAACCAGTGAGAGTGTACATCCTTGTCTTGTTCCTGATCTTAAGAAAAATGCATTTAGTTTTTCCCAGTTGAGTGTGATGTTAATTGTGAGTTTGTCATAGATAGCCTGTATTATGTTGAATTATATTTTATTTATTCCCATTTTATCATAAATGGGTAATGGATTTTGTCAAATGCTTTTTCTATATTTATTGATATAATCATGTGATTTTTATCCTTCATTTTGTTTATGTGGTATGTCACACTAATATATCACATGATATATGTTAATATATCATGATATTGAACCAATCTTGCATCCTGGGAATAAATCCCTCTTGATCATGACATATAATCTTTTTAATGTATTGCTGAATTCAGTTTGCTATATTTTTTTGAGAGCTTTACATCTGTATTCATCAAGGATATTGGCTTATATGTGTTTTTTTTTTGTAGTGTATTTGTCTGGTTTTGGAATCAGAGCAATGCTGGCCTCATAAAATGAGCTTGTGGGCCTTCTCTTGTCTTGAATTTTTTGGAGTAATTTGAGAAGGATAGGTGTTAATTCTTCTTTGAATGTTTGGCAAAATTTACTGGTGATGCCATCTGGTTCAGGACTTTTGTGTTGAAAGTTTTTCTTAAATTACTGATTGGTTGTTTTGATTTTCTCTTTCTTCTTGATTAAATCTTGAAAGATTATATATTTCTAGGAATTTAGCCATTTTTTCCAGGTTGTCCAATTTGATGGCACATAATTATTTGGTAGGATTTTTTAAAAACTCCTTTCTGTTTCTGTGGTGTCAGTTATCACTTTTCTTTCATTTCTGATTTTATTTATTTGAGTCCTCTCTTTTTTTTTTCTTGATAAGTCTGGTTAAAAGTTTGTCAATTTTGTTTATCTCTACAAAGAACAAACTCTTGGTTTTATTGATTTTTTAAATTGTTTTTATAGACTCTATTTTGTTTATTTCTGCTATGATCTTTTTTTATTTCTTTGCTTCTACTCACTTTAGGCTTTGTCTGTTCCTTTTCTGGTTTGTTTAGTTGTAAGGTTAGATTGTTTATTTGATTTATTTATTTATTTATTGAGGTAGGCTTGTATTACTATGAATTTCCATCTTGGAACTGCTTTGGCTGTGCCCCATATTTTGATGTCATTGTGCTTTCATTTTCATTTGTCTCAAGGTATCTTTTGGTATCTTGGTCTTGTTAGTCCATTCATTTGTTAGCAGCATGTTATTTGTGTGTTTTTCAGTTTTCTTCTTATAACTGATTTCTAGTTTCGTACCATTGTGATCAGATGCTTGATATGATTTCAATCTTCTTAAATTTGAGACTTGTTTTATGTCCTAACACTTGCTCTATCCTGGGAAATGTTCTATGTGTGCTTGCAAAGAATGTATATATTTTCTGATTGGTGTTTTTGGATTCTTAGGATATATTCTCAGAACACCAATCAGAAAGATTATATGCACTCTTATGTTCATAGCAGCATTATTTACAATAGCTAATATCTGCAAACAGCCCAAGTGCCCATCAGTAGATGAGTGGATAAAAAAGCTTTGGTACATTTACACAGTGGAATACTATGTGGCTGTAAACAAGAAGGAGCTCTTACCCTTTGCTGATAACATGGATGGATCTGGAGATTATCATGCAAAGCAAAATAAGCCAGTTAAAGAAAGACAAATATCACATGATCTCAGTTATATGTGAAATCTAATGAACAAAATAAAATGACAAACAAAATAGGTCCAGAGGCAAAGATGCATGGAACAGAATAACAGATCTCAGAGCAGAGGGTGGTAGAGGGGATGGAAGAGATTAACCAGATAACATATATGCATATATACATAGCCCATTGACACAGACAATAGTGTGGGGAAGGCCTGGGGTGTGGTGGGGGCTGGGTGGAGGGGGGCAAAGAGGGAGTAAATGGGGGACATCTATAACACTGTCAACAATACATTTTTTTTAAAACTACAAGAAATATTTGGGAAATGGAGAAAAAAAAGAATATATTCTGCTGTTTTGGAGTGAAATGTTTTATATCAATCCATTTTGTCTAATGTGTTATTTAAGGCTAGTGTTTCCTTGTTGATTTTTTTTTTTTTTTTTTTTTTTTTTAGTCTGGATAATCTATTCATTGATGTCAATGGGGGTATTAAAATCCCCTGTTATTACAGTATTACTGTCGTTCTCTCCCTTTATGTCAATATTTGCTTTACATTTACAAAGGTTATATTCTGTTGGATTGATTCCTTTATCATTATGAACTGTCCTTCTTTATCTCTTATTATGACATTTGTTTTAAAGTCTAATTTGTGACCTTTGTTTTAAAGTCTAATTTGTCTGATATAAGTATTGTTACTCCAGCTTTTAAAATTTCCATTTGCATGAAATATCTTTTTTCCATCCTTTTACTTTTGGTCTATGTGTGTCTTTCAATCTGAAGTAGGTAACTCGTAGGCTGCATATGTACGGGTCTTGTTTTCTTATCCATTCAGCTGATGTGTCTGAGAGATAACCAGAGACCCACAGCTGAATTGTAAAGGAGCACTGCATTACACTGGCGGGCTGGGGGTGGGGGTACAGCTTCCCCAGATCCTCAGCAACGATTCTTCTTGCTAGTCCGATTTTAAAGACAGAAGCCCCATTCCCCTTTTGCCCCCCCACCCTCAGGGGACCAGTACAATAGTGGGTGTGACAGTGATTACCGAAGTCAAAATTAGCATTATTCACCGCTCACAAGTACCTGCAAATGCCTGCAAATACTTATACTCTGATACTCCGGAAACTGCAAATGCATCCCAACACATGGGGCAACTATAATCTTAGGCAAAATTCCTTTACTTCTAGGGGTGATTAACCTATTATTGGAAAAATATCGAGGAAGGTCCATTGATGATAAAAATCGAGTCCTTTAGTTGCCTTAGCCAAGGGGCCTACATAAGAATGGAACCTAGTCGCCTTAGCCTCGGTGCCCAGATCACAGCCACCCTATAACTTTTGATTGGAGCATTTAATCCATTTAATTTTTTTAAGGTTTATTTTTTATTGTTGACAGTATTACAGACATCCCCTATTTTCTCCCCACTCCCCCCCTCCATTTAGCCACCCACCCCAACCCAGGCCTTCATGACACTATTATCTGTGTTCATGGGCTATACATATATGGATATAAGTTCCTTGGTTTATCTCTTTCAGTCCCCCTGATCACTGTCCTCTCTGAGATCTGTCAGTCTGTTCCATGAATCCATGTCTCTGGACCTATTCTGTTCATCAGTTTATTTTGTTCATTCGATTCCAAATATAAGTGAGATCATGTGATATTTACCCTTCTTGACTGGCTTATTTCACTTAGCATAATGATCTCCAGGTCCATCCATGTTGTTTCTAAGGGAAAGCCATTCTTCTTTTTACAGTTGCATAGTATTCTATCATGTAAAAAATGAAACACAGCTTTTTTATCTACTCTTCTATTGATGAGCACTTGGGCTGTTTCCAGATCTTAGCTACTGTAAATAATGCTGCTATGAACTTAGGGGTGCATATATTCTTTCTGATTGGTGTTTCAGGATTCTTATGATATATTCCCAGAAGTGGAATCACTGGGTCAAATGACAGTTCCATTATTAATTTTTTGAGGAAACTCCATACTGTTTTCCATAGTGGATGCACCATTTTTCATTCCCACCAGCAGTGTACTAGGCTGCCCTTTTCTCCACTTTCTTGCCAGCACTTGTTTATTGATTTATTGATGGTAGCCATTCTGGCAGGTGTGAGGTGATATCTCATTGTAGTTTTAATTTGCATCTCTCTATTGATTAGTGACATTGAGGAGTTTTTCATACGTCTATTGGCTTTCTGTTATGTCCTCTTTGGAGAAGTGTCTATTCAAGTCCTTTGCCCATTTTTTAATTAGATTGTTTGTCTTCCCTTTGTTGAGTTGTATGAGTTCTTTATTTAACCCCTTATCAGATGTATCACTGGCGAATATGTTCTCCCACACAGTGGGTTCCCTTTTCATTTTGGTAATGGTTTCTTTTGCTGTGCAGAAGCTTTTTATTTTGATATAATCCCACTTATTTATTTTTTCCTTTGTTTCTCTCATCCTAGGAGATATATTGGCGAAAATTCTGCTATGTGAGATATCTAAGATTTTACTGCTTATGTTTTATTCCAGGGTTTCTATGGTTTTGCAACTTACATTTAAGTCTTTTACCCATTTTTAGTTTATTCTTGTGTATGGTGTAAGTTGGTGATCTAGTTTAATTTTTTTGCATGT
Organism: Tadarida brasiliensis; assembly: GCA_030848825.1. NCBI lineage: Eukaryota > Metazoa > Chordata > Mammalia > Chiroptera > Molossidae > Tadarida > Tadarida brasiliensis. The sequence continues at coordinate 100,361,101 of CM061263.1, forward strand.
ATTTGTCCAATTTTCCCAGTACCATTTATTGAAGAGACTGTCTTTACTCCATTGTATGCTCTTCCCTTTTTGTCAAAAATTAATTGACTATAATGGTGTGGGTCAACTTCTGGGGCCTCTGTTCTGTTCCATAGATCTGTATGCCTGTTCTTGTGCCAGTACCAGGCTGCTTTAATTACAATGGCTTTGTAGTGTAGTTTGATATCCAGTATTGTGATTTCTCCAACTTTGTTCTTCTTTCTCAAGATTGCTGCGGCTGTTTGGGGTCTTTTTTGGTTCCATGTAAATTTTTAGAATATTCGTTCTAGATCTGTGAAATATGCCCATGGGATTTTAATAGGAATTGCACTGAATCTATAGATTGCTTTGAATAGTATGAATATTCTATTGACGTTCATTCTATTAATATTCATTCCAATCCATGAACATGGTATATGCTTCCACTTATTCGTATCCTCTATTTCTTTTTCAATGTCTTATAGTTTTCTGAGTATATGTTTTTTTACCTTCTTGGTTAAATTTATTCCTAGGTATCTTTTTGTTGTTGTTGCAATGGTAAATGGGATTTTTTTTTTTTTTTTAGTTTCTCTTTCTGCAAGTTCATTATTGATGCATAAAAATGTCATTGGCCTGGCCGGTTTGGCTCAGCAGTTAGAATATCTACCTGTGGATCAAAGTGTCATGGTTTTGATTCTTGGTCAAGAGCACATACTTGGTTTGCAGGTTCAATCCCCAGCCCCAGTTGGGGTCATGCAGGAGGCAACCAATCAATGCATCTCACATTGGTGTTTCTCTCTCTCTCTCTCTCTCTCTCTCTCCCTCCCTCCCTCCCTCCCTTCCTCCCTCCCTTCCTCCCTTTTACTCTATGTAAAAAAAAAAAAAAAAAAAAAATCAATGGAAAAATATCCTCAGGTAAGGATTAAGAAAAAAATGCCATTGATATCTACATATATCCTGACACTTTGCCAAATTCATTTATTAAATCTAGTAGTTTTTTGGTGGAGTCTTTAGGATTTTCTATATACAATATCATGTCATCTGTGAACATTGACAGTTTTACTTCCTCCTTTCCAATTTGGTTGCCTTTTACCTTTTCTTCTTTTCTGAGTGCTGTGGCTGAGACTTCCAATAGTATGTTGAATAAGAGTGGTGATAAGCAGACATTTCTGTCTTGTTCCTGTTCTTAAGGGAAACATTTTTTGTTTTTGCCCATTGAGTATGATGTTGCCTGTAGGTTTGTCATATATGGCCTTTATTATGTTGAGGTATGTTCTCTCTATTCCCACTTGGCTGAGAGTTTTTGTCAAAAATAGGGGCTGGATTTTGTTGAATGCTTTTTCTGCACCTATTGATGTGGTCATGTGATTTTAATCCTTCTATCTGTTTATGTGATGCATCACATGTATTGATTTGAGAATATTATACCAGCCTTACATCCCCAGAATAAATCCCATTTGGTCATGTTGTATGATCTTTTTAATGTATTGCTGGATCCTATTTGCTAATACTTTGTTGAGGATTTTAGCATCTACGTTCATCAGAGATACTGGCCTGTTATTTTCTTTCTTTGTAGTATCTTTATCTGCTTTTGGAATTAGGAAAGTGCTGGCCTTGTCAAAAGAGCTTGGAAGTTTCCCCTCTTCTTGTATTTTTTGGAAGAATTTGAGGAGGATAGGTATTAATTCTTCCTTAAATGTTTGATAAAACTCACCTGTGAAGCCACCCAGTCCAGGACTTTTGTTTTCTGAAAGTTTTTTTTTTATTTTTTTATTACTGCTTCAATTTCATTAGTTGTTATCAGCCTCTTCAGGTTTTCTGATTCTTCCTGATTGAGTTTTGGAAGGAAGAGTGCATGTTTCCTGAAATTTGTCCATTTCTCCCAAGTTGTCCATTTTGTTGGCATATAGTTGTTCATAGTATTTTCTTACAATCCTTTGTATTTCTGTGGCATCAGTTGTTACTTCAACTCTTTTATTTCTGATTTTATTTATTTGGGTCCTCGCTCTGTTTCTTCATGAGTCTGGCTAAAGGTTCATCAATCTTGTTTATCTTTTCAAAGAACATGCTCTTGGTTTCACTGGCATTTTGTTTTTGTTTTGTTTTTTTTTAGTCACAATGTCACTTATTTCTTTCCATTCTGATCTTTATTATTTTCTTCCTTCTGCTTCTCTGGGCATTTCTTGTTGTTCTTTTCATAATTATTTAAGTTTCAGGGTTAGATCACTTATTTGAGCTTTTTCTTGTTTCTTGAGGTAGGCCTGTAATACTATGAACTTCCCTCTCAGGACTGCTTTTGATAGATTTGGGGTTGTTGTGTGTTCATTTTCATTTGTTTCCAGGAAGTTTTTGATATCTTCCTTAATCTCATTGGTAACCCATTCATTGTTTAATATTTAGCCCCCATGTATTTGAATGTTTTTTGTTTTTTATTGTAGTTGATTTCTAGTTTAATGCCATTGTGATCCAGGAAGATGCTTGATATGATTTCAGTCTTCTTGAACTTGAAGAGAATTGTTTTGTATCCTAACATGTGGTCTGTCTATGAGAATGTCCATGTGCACTTGAATAGAATGTATATTCTGCAGCTTTGAGATGAAATGTTCTGTAAATGTAGTTTTGATGTGGTCATGGGAGGAAATGAGCATAGAGTTTTCCTTGGGTGGGTTATATTTTATTATTCTAAGTTTACAGAAGAAACTGAAGCACAGAGAGTTGAAAGAAATTTGTTTAAGGTGATAAGGTAGTAAGTGGCCGAGATAAGGTTTAAACCAAGGCATAAGGAATCTTCTAGATTCCTTATTCTTCATCCGTCATCAATACTGGTGGAATTTTTATGGTTCAGGGTTGGACATCAAGAATTCATTGTTTTAAGAGGACATAAACATGGTAGGTGGAATGTGGGATGGTGGGAATAGAGACTATAATCCTGTTGGACGTACATGACTGAGGATGACCTTCTTGGCTGACGACATACAATTGTCCCTGCCACCTGAGGTCAGTGTGATTTGCTATCTTCTATTCCTGAGCTGTGGCTCTGGGCTCAAACATCCTTTCATTTTGATTCCCCACAATATCACTTTTAGAAAAAGTCCTTTAACCTCCAAATCTTGCTGCCAGAATATTCCCTTTGAAAGCCTTTTCTGGCCATCATGAGTAGGATTTTGTGTCTTATTGATGTAGATATTATCTCTAACAGGAGCAGTCTGTGTCAGCTTGCTGACGATGAGAAATAAACCTGAGTGACTGCCCTCCACAGGCCTTGCAAGTGCCTTTGAAACCAAAAGAGATTCCTAAGGTTCAAGTTTTTTTTCACTTTCCCTGGAAAACTATAAATTATCAAGGTTACTTTACAGGCCATCAGAAATGTACCCAGTTCCTTCAGGCATCATCCATACCCTTTGGAGGAGCCAAGGATGTTTCACAGATACACTCCATGTTTTATTTACAGAACTCTGGAATCGATTATGGAGACATTTCTTCCAGAATGGCACTCCGGGAGAAACTGAAATGTAAAAGTTTTGACTGGTATCTGAAAAATGTTTATCCAGCCTTGAAGCCAATCCGCAACATTGTGGCCTACGGAGCAGTACGTATTATGAAATTTCATTTCAGATTTTAAACGTTTGACTGTAACAGACAATGAAATCTGAATTGCATGACTAATCAGAAAAGGGTTAACCAAACCCATCCTGCCCATGATTCTCTTCCTATCCCCAACTCCTTCCTCTGCTTTGTGCCCTTAGGCCCTCCTGGTTTCCTTTTATCTCTTATTCCCCAGTTCCCATCTCTTTTCCTTCTCTCTGCCTCTGCTTCCTTACTTTGCCAACTGCAGCCCTTGCTCTGACCCTCCCAGTTTCTCAGCCAATCAGGGAGCTTGGCCTCACCCACCTGAAGGCGGGCATAAGTGCCCCTTCTCTATATATGCTGTGATGGTCCATGGAGGCAGGCGTTCCCAGGAAGTGGGCATCACTTCAGTATTTGTCTCAGGCTTAGAAATTGCTGTCAGGATACCAAACTGGCTGGTAATTTCTGGCATTCTTGGGGTACCGGAGAAAATGCAGGGCCTGGGGAGGCTTGATGGGCCTGTTTCTCTGACTCTTTCCGACAGTGTTGTCATGTGTTTTGCCCCTTCAGATGAAAAACCCATTGGATGAAAATGTCTGCCTGGATCAGGGACCTGTTCCAGGCAACACCCCCATCATGTATGGCTGTAATGGATACAGTCCACAGGTATCTTCCACAATCTTCTTTGCCTGGACAGGATGAGTCCAGTCTGTTGAGGCTCAGCCTCCAGCAGCCTTTGCTGGAGTTGGACTCAGTTAGATGACGGGGAGGCAGGAGCTGAGAATCCTGGGTAATGAGTCGTGGTGAAACCCAAACCTGTACTTGTCACTAAGCACTTCCAAGTTCATTCAAAAAGTAATAGCAAGACAGTTGTGTTTCAGATACGGGCAGGGTAGGCAGAAAGGCTCTGATCTGTTGCACTCATGCTCCATGGTAATATTTTTATTGACTATAACTTTCAATCCCCTTTTTTTCCCCTTTTCTCACTGTCGGCCTCCACCCTCCCACTGCTCCTTGTGGCTTCTTCCCTAGAGAAGGAAACACGGGCCTAGAGAAGAGAGGCTGGATGGAAGTCCCTCCAGGGGATAGGAGAGGTCTGGCACCATGGGGAAGGTGTAGCGGGGTGACTCCTTCTTCCCTGAGGCTACTTACATCTATCATGTGACTTTGCATGCCCTCCCAGGGACCTTTTGAAGGATAGATAGCATTTCCACTTGACAAATGGAAAGAAAAAAAAAAGGGCTGTGACTCATTACTTGTTCAAACTCACGGAGCAAGGCAGGGTCAGACTGAGACTTTGACAGGTTTCCTGACAACAAGCTCATGCTGCGGCTTACAAGGACACCTTATGAAGTTCAGTTGTGTGTTTTTTTTAAAAAGATAAGCTCCCTCATCCATGCAAGCCATGATTCTGTTGGGCCCCCTGTGTGGAAGGAAGCAGGCTAATGTTCCCTCCTCACGTCTGGTCTTCTTCCTAAAGTCAGCTGGAGGGTGAGTGGGTGAGTGGGGAGAAAGAAATAAAGGGTACTTCTTGTTACCCAGGAAAATTCAATGCTCCCCATGGGGACTGAGTGTCCAGGGGACCCAAGAGCAGTCTTTATGTCCATTACACAGCCCAGGGCCTCTCCAGGGACCGTGCCCACGGCAGATCCCTTTGCTGTCTTTTAGCATGTCTACTACCATCTAACTGGGGAGTTGTACGTCGGACCCCTGATCGCAGAGGCAAACGTCGACGATCGCTGCCTCACGGACCCTGGCCATGGGGAGAAGCCCACCTTAGAGCCCTGTTCCAAGGCAGCCAAAGATAGACTGCACATGTATTGGAACTTTAAACCGGTGAGTCACATACTTTTTATTTTTTATATTTTTTATCCTCACCCGAGGACATTTCTTTGCATTTATCTTCAGATAGAGCAGGAGGGAGAGAGGGAGAAGAGAGAGAGAGAAACATTGATGTGAGAGAGACACATTCTGGTTGCCACCCACATGACCCCAACCGAGGCCAGGGACAAACTGCAACCGAGGTACATGCCCTTAGCGGGAACCGAACCCAGGACTCTCTGGTCCACGGGCCGATGCTCTAACCACTGAGCAAAACCGGCCAGGGCAGTCACATACTTTTTAAAAGATTGATATATTAAAATATAATATGAGAAGTTCAGAGTTGATGTGATAGTGTTTTAGAGATTCATTTTGTGTCAGTGTGTAGGGGAATACTGGCAACAGGGACCTGGGCGTGAGACACCAGACACCGAGTCTGTTGACTAGGGCGGGGCGGGGCGGCTAAGGACAGACATAGGCACCCTGCTGTGGCTTAACAGTTAAGGGTTTGGGTTCAAATCAGAGTCCAGTCACACTTAGCAATTTTATCACCCTCTCCGAGACTCGGCTTCCTCGTCTATGAAGTGGAGATGGGAATATCGACTTTATGGGTTAAGAAGATTAATTGAGATAATGTGTGTAAAGTATTTTAACATAGTGCCCGGCACATAGGAAGTATTCAATGAACACGAGCCACGTGACCAGTTTTATTGTTAAGGATAATCAGAGTCTGGAGCACAGGGCTGAAATTTGACAGGGACTGTATAAAGGTCCTGACTTTACCTTCGGCATCAATTGACCAAGAAGCAGGTGGAGGGAATCTGGCAGAACTGAGGCGACACGAGGGACTTGGCTGACCACAGCCTGTGTGTGAATTTACTGCGCGATAGAGCAGCCCTGAGTCACACGGCAGGAACGCGATGTCCTGATGGGGGAGGCAGTGCTTTGCCTGTGAACATACCTCTGAGCATGTTGGTGCTGTGTTAGGTTCAGGGCCCATGTATTAAAAGACATGGACAATCAAACTCAGTGATTCCTAACTTAAAGCTGACACCCTCTTTGAGAATCTGCTGCAGGCTACGGACTGTCTCCCGAAAAACATGTATGTGCACAATTTTGCGTGCAATTTCAGAGGGGTTTTGGATCTTAGTTAAAGTCTCTCTGAACTAGACAATATCTGTGAAAAGGAGGAGGGAGTAAGTCCTGTCTTCCCGCTCTAAGTTCCAACTGTATGGAAACGTATATAATCCTGTGAAAGGCCGTGCTCCCTCATCTCAGACACTTCTGTAGGTGTTGTTTCCTCTCCTCCCACCTCCTTACCCTGCCAAATGCAAAGCATTCTTCTGGATTCTCTGTGTTATCAGGGCCCCTCTTATAGCCCTTGTCTCGTTATCTCTTCTAATTGCCTGCTCACTGCTTCTTTTCATCACTAGACTGTAGGCTGGAGGGCAGGGCCTGGGGTTTGTTTGTGGTTCTGTCTCCGGCGTCTAACACAGTGCCTAGAATGTTGCAGGCATTCAAGAAATGGTTGCAGAACAAATAAAAGATTGGCAGACCTGGAGGTATTGGCCAGAGGAGAGGTGAATCTAGAGAAAAGATGATGCTGTGTTCATGAGAAAGAGGAAGTAGGCTCGTTCAATGTCTACAAGAGGGCAGAACTAAGACCAGTTGTTGGAGATCAAGGAGTCTGACTTAACATAATGGGCAGGGGGAGGAACTTCTAACAGTCGAATGGCTTAAGCTGAACTGCAAAATGCCTGGCAAGGTGGTGAGCTCTCTGTCAAAGGTAGTCACCAAGCAAAGCGTGTTTGAGCATCTGGCAAGCCTAGTGCAGTTAATGTGAGTTTTTGACATCCTTCATGATAGCCCTTGTGTACAGAAAATATAATTACAGGTTGACTTTCATGAAAAATTAATATTCAACTTATTAAAGTTATAAATTAAAGCACTCTAATTTTCCTTTAAATTTTTATGTTCTGCTTACAAATCTTATTTTATCCATGAACCTATCAAGGTTTAACAATCACTCTTTAAGTGTTGAATCTGTATGACTTTTATTTGTTTTTCTTGTTTTATTATATTAGCTAGAATTTCTAGCACCATGTTGAATAAGAGTGGTGACAGGGGACAGACATCCTTGCCGTGTGTCCCAAGGTAGGGGGAAAGCATTGAGTCTGTCACTGTTAAGTATAACATTAGCTATCGATTTATTTTTGTAGATATTCCTTATCAGTTGAAGTAATTTCCCTGTGTTTCTAACTCTTTAAGAATTTGTTTTTATCATGAATGTGAGTTGGATTTTGCCAAATGCTTTTCTGTGTCAATTGATATGATCATGTTTTTTCTTCTTTAGCTTATTGCTATGATGGACTATACTGGTTAATTTTCAAAGTTGAACCAGCCTTGTATACGAGGAATAAATCACACTTAGTCATGGAGTAAACTTTTTTTTCATACTTTGCTGGATTTGGTTTGCTAGTATGTTGTTGAAGATTTGTGTGGCTAAATTCCTTAGAGCACACGGTCTGCAGGTTTTTTCTTATTGTACTGACTTTGGTTTTAGCACTGGCCTTATAGAGTGAGTGGAAAAGTGTTTCCCTCTTCCTGTTGATAAAATGTACCCTTTTGACAAAAATTATAGAATAGACTAATTTCTGGAAGAGGCATTTTCTGGAAGAGATTTTTCTGAAAGATACTGTCTTAAATTGGTGTACAACATAGTACTAGAAATTCTAGTCAATATAATCCTTCTGTTAATGTTCAGTATACTTCTTCAGTGAAATCTTATAGGCCTAGAGAATTCTTTTTCAGGAACTTTTGAGTCTGAATTGAAAAGTTTTTTTAATGGTAGAAAGCTATTCAGATTATTTATTTTGAGTTTTTATGATTATTTGTGATGATTGAGTTTTGGTTGTTTATGGTTTTTGGAAATTAGCTTCTTTCTTAAAATGTATGAGTATAGTTATTTGTACTGTTTTATTTATTTGTTTTTTTTAATTATTGAGATATAATTGACATACATTATATTAATATCAGGTGTACAACACAATATACATGATGTACTGCAAAACTATTACACACGCAATAATTTTAGTTAACATCCATCACCAAGCAGTTACAAAATATTTTTTCTTATGAGAACTTTTAAGATGTCTACAAAACATCTCTTAGAAACTTTAAAAGGAAAAAAGAAAAAAAAGGAGGAAATCTATAATACTTAAAAACAATAAAGATTGAAAAAGAGCACAATGATAAACTTGTATATACTTATTTTTAAAAAAAGATTTTACAATTTAATAAATACCCTTAAACATTATAGATTTTACTTATAAATTTAATACATTAAATCGTCTTTGTTAAGAAATTCAATTATCTGACTTATTATTATTTTCTTTATTGATTTGAGAGATAGAGAAAGGCAGAAGGAGAGAGAGATAGAAACATCATCGATAAGAGAGAACATTGATTGGCTGCCTCCTGCATGCCCCCCACTGGGGATCGGGCCCACAACCTGGGCATGTGCCCTGACCAGGAATCGAACCTGCGACCTCTTGGTGCATGGGTTGACGCTCAACCACTGAGCCACAGCGGCCAGGCCAATTATCTGACTTTAAATTGAATAATTCTTAAGTTCTCTTAAATGTTCAAACGTGTTTGCAATCCAGTAAAATTTCAACATAAAACCGATTTAATTATTCAGTTATACCTTTTTAAATTTTTAGCACAAGATTAATCTGTAAGACAGTTTTCTCAAACATAGCATGTACTTAAAAATAGTAATATATACAGACTCTTTAACAAATACTATGTGTTTGATTCCCTTAACATTTATATTTTAGTCTAAATCTCCTGGGAATCAAAGATATTACATATACTAAAGAAACAAAGATGACATCCCAAACATTTTGAGGGTTGCCTTTCCAAGAGAATTTTGGAAGATGACTTTCGCAGGTGGCTGAAGTTGCTGATAGAATACAGTGTGGCTGGGTGAGGTCTGGAGCCCCAGTGGGGGCTGCCCGCCACTCTGGTGTCCAGGCTGGATCCCTTTTCATGGGTCCCTTTTTACGTCAAGAACTCCGAAAGTTAGAGGGAGGCAAGCATGTAGCTCATGGTGTTTCCTGATTTTGAGTCAGTTTTAAGTCAATTCATTCTCTCTGAGCCTTTTATAACCGTCTCATCTCAATTCTTTCAGATATGAACATGATATCTGACGGGATGTTGGGACCCTTTTGTGCTCTGTGTACTTTGTACGCACAACTTACACATTCATTCTCCTAAAAAGTTACCAAAGATATTTTCCAGGATTGAGGGGGTGGTAAGATGAGATAATCCCTTTGTTTTCTTCCAAATTCATGATTAACATTCTGAGTCAACCAGAGGAGGTTATGACCTTGAAAGACCACAAGCAAGAGAGTGCCAGTGACTGAGAAGAGACCCAACGTGAAGAGACCAGTTGAGAGTAGAGACACATCTGAATTTAGGGAGTATGTGGGCTTAGGACATGGTTCAGAAGTCTTCCCGATGGAGTGGCAGCTCGAGACACAAAGAGAGCCTCTGGGAGAGGCAGTGGGAAGGCGGAGACCCCGTAGTCAGGGTTGGAGAAGAGAAGAGACCTCGGGGCGGTGTCTCCCAAGCTGCTGGTAGGAATAGTTCCAGAAAGCAGCTCAGAGCTCTATAGGGAAAACCCTGACACCGATCAGAACCCGAAACTAATATTGCCCCTTTCAAAGGCACTCATTTTCTTTTGAGACAGCATTTTCATTTAAGGAATAGTATAGAATGTAGGTCAAGAGTCATATAGAAAATATCTTAATATTTATCATTGCAAAATATTAGGAAAAGTTAAATGTCTAATGGTAGGGAAGGTTTTTGTTCGTCCCTTGAACTGCCTATTATATAGCCATTCAAACTATTCTCAGGAAGTATATTTTCAAAAAGCTAATAAAATTGAAAAGCGCACATGATGTCATGTTAAGAACATATAAAAAGTCTATCTACAATGTTATCCTGTTATGAGTTCTTCTAATTTTAACAATACATTTTCCAAGTTAAAAAAAAAAAAAAGCACATATTGCTTCTGTAAAAACTGGCAGGCAGCGCCCCCCAATAAAAACCGAAGCAAACATGTATTAGATCCAGATGAACACAACGGAGAAGAAACCAGAGTCCGGAGAGGATGCAAGGAATACCGCCAAAGCAGGTTCACTTGGAAGTGACGAGTGTGGAACGAAGACCAGGGACTCTATTGGAAAAGTCACAGTAAATTATGATAGCCAAGATTTACTGAGTACATATTACGTACCAGGCACTGGGTTAAACATGATCTAATTTAGTCTTTCCATACATTTCATAAGAGAAGTATTACCATGAGCTCTACTTGACCTATGAAGTAACAAAAGCACAGAGAAACCCAGTAATATTCCCAAGGTCACACAGCATAGTAAAAAGTGGAGGATTCCAAGACAGACTCTTATCCACTGTTACTTCTTCGCTGCTTAGGAAGTTTGCTTCCGAAAGGGAGAAAAGCCTTGAACCCTGGTTGGAAAGGAAGGTAGGCAGAGTTCAGGGTGTTTTTCCCCTTCTGATTTTGGGACATTTGGATATATTCAAAGTCGGTAGAATAGGAAGCTGCCAAGAGGGAGAAATAAGAGAAGGGTGTTCTTTGTACGAGTATGTCAAGGACGCTGGGCTCAGAGCGCGGGGCTGCCGGCAGTAGGCACAGGCAGGGCAGCGCCTCTGGGACCATCCGCGAGCAGCACCCCAAGGGCTGCTCATGGCACTCCGGTGAGGGGCTGGAGGGGCTGCCAGTGGGGTCGTCTGACAATGTGGGAAATAAAGGCGCTAAGTGAAAGTGAGCATCCAGGGATAAAGCATGCTACGGAGGCCTGGAGGAGTAAGCCAAGTGCTGAGGCCAGACTGCTGTGGGCACATGTGTGGGCCAGGCCCGCTCTGTTGGTGGCCTGTCTCCAGGAGCCCTGTGTGTTCTGGAAGTGGGGCCAAGAGAAAGGGCCAGTGGGAGTGACAGGAGGCGTTCGGGAACCGGGACAGCCTCCCTGAGTGGTGATGCCGGGTGGATGCACCCTGGGAGGTGGGGAGGTGGGGATGCAGGGAGTCCAGTGTGGCCAGGGGCAGGTGACTCTAGGGGGGCAGGGTTGTTGGGGGCAGTTTGTGTTTGGAAGAGAAGAAGAGAGGCACAGAGGTGATGGTTAGGGAGGGAGCAAGGATTTGGACAGAGAGCTGGTGCCCGTTCTTCTGTTAAAACACCTGGTTGGTAACTCGAGGTGGAACAGGGAGATCCGGGTTTCTCACTAAACAAAAGCAGGCTGTTAACTCCGAGGATGCTAGCAGAGGGAGAGGAAGTCACGCTGCACTAAGGCAGGCCGTGTGAGTTATTCCTGCCACGAAGTGTGGGGTGTGGGGAGTGGGAGGATTGGGAGAAGAGAACAGACCAGGACGGTGGCGTGCTCATCAGTTGTTGAGCCTGGGGATGAGGAAGAAAGGGAAGGGTGACCTCTCCCCTCTTCCCCTATTAGAATGGGGACGAGCCCCTGCCTCAAGAGGCTCAATAGATATTAACCTTAGTTTTAACCCTAGTATCAACTCTAAACCCGTTTTATAGGTGAGGAAATTGAGACTTAGACAGGTTAGGTGATTTGCTGAAGGCCTCTCTGTTTGTTCATGTTCGAGCAGGGATTTAACCCAGATGCTTCAGCTCTAAAGCCCGCACTGTTCTGGTGCCAACCCCGGTGAAGCCCCACATGGGAAGTAGGAACTGCCCCCGGAGGGGTGGAGAGAATAGGCGAGATTCCTGAATGTAGCTCCGGCTCCGGACCCACCAAGAGCCTCGCTGAGTGGGGAGGGAAAATCCCAGCGGGTCATGGGCTCGGGGCTGAGGATGTGTAAAGGCAGGTCAAGTGGAGAAGGGCCACGGTTCTCCAAGGTGCGTGATGTCTTGTCAGTCACACTGCCTGATGCTCCAATCTCAGGAGAGACAGATGAGGACATCAGAACCCCAGGTCCACGGTCAGCTCACCGCGGGGCTGGTGGAGAAAGCACTGGGTGACCTAACCCGACACTTGGCTCCGTTTGTCCTCCGGGTGACTTGCGGAGGATTGAGGGACGCCTCCCGCGTGTCTGAGCAGAGCAGGGAGGGCAGACACGGGGGAGGGGAGGCATGGCCAGGGCATTTCAACACCTTGCTTGTCCCTCTGCCCATCCAGGGAGGAGCCCTCAGAAACAGAGCCACCAGCCGGTGTCTGGAGATCAAGAAGAACGCTGCAGGTGTCTATGAGCCCGTGCTCCGGGCCTGCGGCACACAGGTGTGGACAATCCAGCATACGGTTCGAAACTGGGGGTCCCGCTAGCACCCGGTGATCCTCAGACAGCCTGGATTCGCGACACCAGTTCTTGCCACTGAACGGCTTCTACTCCCAGTGCTGTTCGGGGTACGAGCTGGTGAGAGAAAGAAAATGTGCGTTGTGTGTTTACTGCGACTTCAGCCTGTGACGCACGGGACGAGGGGAGGCGACGTGTGTGCCTGGGTCCAGAGTCCTGGCTGGGGTGGGTGAGGGAGCCACGCTGCCCACCCCCGCTTCCTGGGGTGTGATATATGTCAAATGCCGTTCTTGGAAACGCCTTGAAATAGCATCGTCTGGCTGTCACGACGGGAGAGAACCAGGAGGGCGGGAGATGATCTTTGCCTTCTGCCTGCTGTTTCGTCTCCGTTCCTGACAAGTGCCTTCCCCCCGGGCCCAGCCCTCCGCAGGCTCTGCTCCGGGACTGGAGAGGGGTCATCCCTGGGCAGCAGCGAGCGACCACTCAGGCGCCACCGGTCCTCCGGAGCCGTGGGGCTGCTCCTATTCTCTTTTCTGGGATGTCCTGAGAGAGACCACAAGGAGACAAGTCATCTTAAAAATTCCTCCATTTAGCCACTCTCGGCGGCTTTATTCGGATCAACTAGCTCCCCGAGGCTGGGAGTAGGGGGGGGAGCCTCAGCGCACCCTGGCTCTGCGCAGGCAGAGAGAAAGCTGGAAACGGCCAGGCTTCTGGGTCTTTCTCCAAGTAGCTCATAATATTGAATAGACTGGATTACCCATCTCCTTCCACCCCTGCAAGTGAGGGAGCAAAGGAGGCTTGAAACAGAGGAGCAGCGCTTACTGGGACACAGAGGGGGGATTGTAGGAAGAACTTGAACCCAGAGCTTCTTACGGCCGTGCGCTGGGTAAAGCCTTCCCCTGGCTGGTGAGGAGGGAAGGCATGTCCCGGGCACCCAGGTCTCAGAGGATGGGAGCAGGCACCATGGTGGGAGGGGAGGTAGAATGACCCTGCCTGTGTGTGTGTTGTGAGCTCAGCTCTCAATAGGAGCTTACAGGGCCCCTTCTTTGGGGGGGGTCACTTTTCCCCTTTGTCTCACATCAGAACTACTTGGGTATGATTCTGGGAATTATTAGGCTTCCTTTAGGCAACTGGCAAGCAAGACATTGTTAATTTAGCACAGAATTAAATCGGCTAACATTTTTCAAATTAAGCTTTACAGAAGTGTGCAACTCCTAAGTATATAGCTTGAGAAAATTTCACAGTGAGCCCCGTATCAAAAACTAAAACATTGTCACGGATAAGATTTTATCGTCAAAAATTGCAGAACAGGATACATGTTAAGCAAATGTATAACTTCTAGTTTCTCCCTAGCAAATTGAAAAGAAAATGCAATTCATAGCAAAGTTTTTTTAAAAAGCATGTATCCAATAGAAAAATAGACAAAAGATACAATCTCTTAAACATACAAAAAGATGTTTAACCGCACTCAGAGAAATGCAAATTAAAACTGTACTGAAGGAATTTTTCACTGAAATTGGCAAAAATTAAAAAGTTTAGCAGCACATTCTGTTGGCAAGATGATGGGACACGGGCCACCTCACGCTGTGATGGCACAATCTTTTTGGACAGATATTTGGCAATACCTAAACAGATCCTATGTGCGTTTTCACTGCGTGCCAATAATACCACCTCTAGGAATTTACACCTCCAGAAATAAGAAAATGTTTGTGTACAAAGTAATTATTTGCAGTACTGATTGATACATGTTAGAACCAAAGTATATGCTTGAACATCACAGAGTGGTTGAAAGGACTAGGAATGTTTCTTTGAACAGGTATGAAGCAATTTCTGATGTGGAGAAGGAAGGAAAAAACATACATGCACCAGTTTATTTCTGCAAAATGAAACATAAAGATAACCCAGAAATGAATGATATTGGTTATGGATGGATGGTGGTTGGAAATAGTGTGGAAAGGACTGGGGATGGGAACTGGGTAGAAGGGCTGTGGGGGGAATGACACTTCTCAAAATATACATTTTTCCCTATAAGTTCTACTTTTAGAACCATGTTATATTTCATATGCTCAAACATAAACATATAAAACCAGCAAGGATGGAGGGAAACACAAAATGGGGTACAGATGAACACAAGCGAACCTGACTGCATTTCTTTAGTTTAAATGAATACACCCCCACCCTAAGCACACTCGGCATCCAGCCTCCAGATCTTGGTTTCCAAATATTTTCCAGTAAAAGCAATTACTGGAGAAATCACTGATTTTAGGGTTGGGGGTGGGGTGGGGCTGGGATGTTTTCCTATGTTAGAAAATAAGAAACTACTCGAAGAATGATGGGGACGCGTCACAATTTATAGCAGCTAGGTCCGAGGGGTTCCCACTGGCCAAATCTTAGATAACTAGAGCATTAAAATAAATAATGATTGTTATGAAATAGACATAAGCCACACAATAAAATAAGAATCCGCGAGTTCATACAAATGAGGGCATGGATGGATGGACGGGTGAGCGAATGAATAGACAAGGGGACAGGAAAGTTCTTCTTTATGGCAGAATGCCGACTAAAAATTGTAGGAAGAACTATGGGCTTAGAAAATGATCTGGCAATCCACATAGCTACAGTTGTTTCAGGCAAGAATCACTGATGGATATTAAAACTAGTGGGTGGTGAGACACAAGATACAACAGTCTCAGAGCAAGTCCCCAGAAGGTATTTATTAACTACAAAGAAGAAATAGTAATTTCAATGTGGAGAAACCTGGCAGACACCATCTTAAATTAACTAAGTGATCAATGTTAATCAACATCACTAGTTACTGAACAAATGGATATCATGTGCCTTCCTGAAATGATTCACCCAGAAGAATACATCATTTCTATGGTATTCCCGACCAAAATACAGAACTTGAACCTGTAATCTCGAGGTAACATCAATTAAATCCAAACCGAGGCACATTCTTCAAAATAAATGGTCTGTGCGATTCAAAAATGTCGAAGTCATAAAAGACAAATAAAGACTGAGGAACTACCTGGCCCATGTGGCTCAGTGGTTGAGCGTCGACCCATGTACCAAGAGGTCACTGGTTCGATTCCCGGTCAGGACACATGCCCAGGTTGTGGGCCAAATCCCCAGTGGGGGGCATGCAGGAGGTGGCCAGTCAATGTTCTCACTCATCGATGTTTCTATCTCTCTCTCCCTCTTCCTTCCTCTCTCTCTAAAATCAATAAAGGAAAAAGAATTAAAAAAAAAAAAAAAAAAAGACCGAGGAACTGCCTCAGAATAAAGGGGACTTGAGAGACAACAACTAAATATGATATGTGATGCTGGAACCTGAGCCTGAGGGGACATTGTTTTTCCTTTGGTTATAAAGGACAGCAGTGGGCAACTGGTGGGATTTAAGTAAGGCTTGTTGATTAGATAATAGTCTTGCATCAATGTTATTTTCCTGATATTGTTATCATGCTCCAGCTATGTGAAATTGTCCTTGATTTTATGAAATACTCACTGGAAGGTGGATTAGGGGGCATTATCTCTGAGGTTTTATATGTATAGGTAGGTAGGTAGGTAGGTAGATAGATAGATAGATAGATAGATAGATAGATAGATAGATAGAATGATAAATAGAGCGGTGGATGGATGGATGGATGGATGGATGGATGGATGGATGGATGGATGGGTGGGTGGATGGATGGATGGATGGATGGATGGATGGATGGATGGATGGGTGGATGGATGGATGGATGACAAACAGTTGGAGCAGACAGACAGTTGGAGCAGAAAATAATAAAATAAATGTGGTAAAGTGAATCCGGATGAAAGGCAAAGGATAGACAAGAATTCTCTGTACTATGTTTGCAACTTTTCTGTAAGTCTGAAATTGTTTCAAAAGAAAAAGGCTTAAAGCACACTGAAACAAAGAAGTTGTCTGTCTAGATATACATTAAATATCTCTTCCTGCTAAACCACATCCATAAGCAATGCCGCTCAATCTAACGCTGGTGTTCCTTCTTCTGTGAGGGAAGTCTAATTCCCTCACACCCCTAGTTAGGATGACAGAAAGCGACCCGGGCTCCCCCACTTTCCCAGAGGTTCTCAGCCTCCTCCGGCTGCTCTGATCTGTGGGGCGGCCTGAGCGTTAAGACCAGGATGGTGTCGATTTGCTTCTTTGGCCTGACACCAGCTACCTACGTGCCCACAGTTCTACGTGAGGTTCTGCTTCTCTGCTCACTGTCTACGACCAGCCTTCACTGGTCAGAACATCGCGAAGGTCATCTCAGTGGCTATGTTTAGTCCAGTCAGGAGACTGTCCCCTTGGTAATGAAGTCCATTTTCCACTGATTGCCCCCTCTCTCTGATTTTTGGGAACATTGGAGCTCTACTGTAAGTTAAAGTTCCCTTATAAACAACAGAAATATGACAGGCTGATATACAAGGCATCATACAATCCCAACAGAGAAATCATTTTGTGTCTGTCCCCAGTCAGACCCCTGGAACCCTGGTCCTGGCCGTTCCCTTCCTCGGCTCAGACGGTGACAGTCCCTGGGGTGTCTCACAATGTCCGTTTCTCTCCCCATCCCACATTGCCTCTGGGTTTCTGGGGGTCCTCCCTGATGGACCCCTCATGGCATGGGGGGAAGCCATGCCTACAAGCATCCTGAAGGACCCACACCTCACAGTTACCAAATGCTCCTCTCAGCCCTGAGGTGACAGGCCGGTTTCCTGTCTTCTTGCCATGGCCCGAAACTAAAGGCACATAGCAGCTGGGCTTGGTCCTCGCAAGTTCCCACAGAAACCTTCGGCATGAAGCTCGGATTTGCCCTTTGTTATAACCTGCGAGAAGCAAACACTCAGGCTCCACTATAGGTGCTTTTAGGGTGGCAGAGGGGACAGACAGAAGGTCTCCAAGAGGCTGGGGTGGAGGAACATCTCTCCGAGGCCTTCTCCCAGCTCTCACGAGGACCACGGATTCCCATCCACCGGAGCCTGAGGAGGTGCACCCCAAGTGGGGAGTCCTCTTTAAAATCTCGCTGGGGCCTCCAAATGTTATAACCTGACAGCGAGATAACCAGAGACGCACGGCCGAATTGTAAAGGAGCACTTTATTACACCGGTGGGCTGTTACACCGGCGGGCTGGGGGGGTACAGCTTCCCCAAATCCTCAGCCCCGAGCCTTCTTTGTTGCCCGCTTTTAAAGGCACAGACTACAGAAAAAAAAACTACATTCTCTTGGCGCCGCTTTTGGCACCGTTAAGGGGGGCTGATACAGAGAAGGGGGGGAGAGGAGCAGGGTAACTATTAATCTCTTTTTTCTCATGGTTCCTCTGAGTTTCCCAAGGCCATCCTCAACCCCTTATCTGTACAGTTTTCTTTGGGTGTCTCAAGGCCCTTATGTTTACAGAAAAGAAACTGCCAGGGTGTGTACGTGCAGTAACTGAGGGTCAGAATGGAGCTATTACATCCCCACTGGTTTTAGGTACAAGTCAAATCATTGACCCTTTTTTTTGTTAAGGATATTAACTCTGTCCCTGTATTATTCCCAAATTATTGGCATAGAAACAGCAGGTTTCACCTAGTGCTACACAGAGTCTGTTTTGTATTGCTGGAGGTTATACTTAGGTGGGAGTATGCAAGTCCCTTGCCCCTGGATATCCCCCAAAGTTAACTTGGGCTGGTCCTATGTAGAGTTGTTAGTATTTGGGGTCTGGGAAACTGGCTCGGAGAGGCCTAGCCCTATATAATAAGGGGGCCCCAAATTTAGGCATAACTGGTAGTCAGTCCCTATTTCCTTCCTGTGGCCTAATAAAGGTCTAGCTGACTAATGATATTAATCTGAATGGGGTCGGATTTTCCTATAGGGAAACCCTTGGGCTTGGTTAACCTTTTAAAATCGATATGAGGGTGCCTGCTTCTTATATAGCCCTTAGTAGTAAATATGGTTTCACAACCCCGAGA
The DNA here is from genome assembly GCA_030848825.1 of Tadarida brasiliensis. Lineage (NCBI taxonomy): Eukaryota > Metazoa > Chordata > Mammalia > Chiroptera > Molossidae > Tadarida > Tadarida brasiliensis. Next base: position 100,379,773 of record CM061263.1, read on the forward strand.
TGGACAAAAGTATTCATTTGCATTCAGGCAACTTGTGGTGATTGTACCGCTCCCTGGGCATATATATTCCTATCCCTTGTAGTCTCCATTCCCCCGTAGGTGTCCCATAACCCCAGGGAAGGGGCCCTTCTATATGACATTAATCTTCAGTAATACCATCTGTGCCTATGGTGCCTCTCATGAGGTCACATAGATCGAGACTGAAAACAGGTTTTTCTATCCCCTTTGTGGTGACACTTCTTAAGACCTCCCCCAATATCCCATTTTCAAGTTCCCAGTTCTACTGAGGCCCAGATCTATAAAAATTCCCCTGTATAGTCATAATCAGAAAAATTAGAGTCCCGATAAATGCAAGAGTCTCATTTTTAAGGGATCTGGAGAGGCCCAGACCGTTCATTCTGCTTTTTCCACCTTCAGCTGGGAATGGTGCAGCCAGACCGGGATGCCGTTGACCTTGACAGCCGTTGGTGCAGGCAGGATAACAGTGTATGGTCCCTTCCAGGCTGGAGTCAGTCCCTGGGTGGTAAATTTCTTTACCTATATCAAGTCCCCGGGCTGGAAAGGGTGCACAGGGTCCGAGGTGGGCACAGGCAGGGCGTCGTAGACGTGTTTATGGACGGCTTTCTGGGCGGACTTCAGGGCCTGCAAGAACTGTAAGAGGGTGAGGGGGAGCAGACCACATCCTACACTGTTATTCCATTACCAGGGGCAAGCTCTCCCTCTCTCAGTGTCCCTTTCTTTTTCCCTTTTTGAGTATTCCTCCAATATCCTGTCTTCCTGTAATATGTATGTTCCTTTCTTTTATCCTTTCTTATCTTTTTACTTCCTCTGCATAATCCTTCTCTTTTTATTTCTTCCCTTCTCCACAAACTTTCTTCAACTTACACAGACCCTCTGCGACTTACACAATCCTTCTTCAACTTACACAAACCCTCCGTGACTTTCCTAGTCCCTCCCCTGACATGAACCTGAGAGCTTGCTCAATCTATCTGCTGTCTGCATATCCCCCAGCATTTCTTCTCCTCCTCCCTACTTAGACCCACACATTCCTGCTTCCCTCTGCCTTTTCCCTTTCCCTGTGACCTTACTGGACATTGCCTGCCTCTCAGGAGTTCAGTAAGCTTGGTGTAACCTAAGTGGGTAGTCTGGTGCAGCTGGTTGACTAAAGTCCGACCTAGAGCCTCTGGGACTAACAACCTTCCATCAGGCAGTGTCCACCATCCACTGATTTCTTTAATGGCTTGTTTCTGCTTGGCTAAGTCATTTTCTGACCTAGTGTATCTGGAGAGGCCATTCCCCACTGGTTTTAGGGCTGCCTCTCAAGCTTCCTGGTGCAGTAGATTTCCTTTCTTGCCCCATTGGAGAGCCTGAATTAGGGCTATGAGTTCAGCCTGTTGGGCTGAAGTTCCCCTACTTAATGACTGTGACCAAATGACACAGTCCTGAGTTACTACTGCTGTCCCAGCATACCTGATTTCTTCCTGGACATAGCTGCTCCCGTCCGTGAACAATACCTCATCTGGTCATGGCAGTGGGACATCCTTGAGGTCTGGGCGGGCCATCTGCACAATGTCGATTACCTCCAGGCAGTCCTGTAGAGGTTTCTCCGGGTCATCGTCTGGAGGCAGGCTGGCAGGACTGATGGCCAGCGTCTTGTGGAACTTGTTGCGGGGGCTGGCCTGGAGTCGCAGTGGCCAGCAATTGAATGATCTCTGGAGGAGATCACGTCTGAGTAGGGGGTATGGGCACTCCGGCATGACCAGAAATGAAGGAGTCACAGTATTTTCCCAAAGTCCATAGTCCTCTTTGAAGTCCAGGGGTAGGTTAGAGCCCCATTGGCTCGGTCAGGACTGAGTCTGCTGCACCAGTACCTACCAGGAAACTAACTAGTTTGTCCCCTATTGTCTTTTCTGCTGTCCTGGCTCTTCCTCATGTTTCCCTTTCCCGGGTGATCCTTTTCTATGGGCCCTGTTCCCCTTAAGGCTGTTATTATTACCTTTGCTATTCTATTATCTTGTTTCCCCGATATTTCATTTCTAAGAATGTTTACTATGCAACCCAATGAGGTCTTCTGGGCACTAGGGTAGCTACCATGATTAGACTAACCGTAACAAAGTTGAGGGAGACACAGTAGGGAGGCAGACGAGAACAAAAACAAGGGAAGACACACAAGACAGAAACTTTCGCTTCGTCCGCCTGGCCGCTCCCCTCGCGGGGATTTCAGACGCCTCTTGGCATGTGGCAGGTTGGAATAAGCCCCCAACTCGGATCAGGCTCGCTGGTGGGACACCATAGTGGCCCAAGAACCTGATTCCGCCTTTTAGCTGTATGAGGTCGTCACGGAACCGCAGGGTAGGACTCACTCAGGCTCCGTAACCAAAGTCGTGGAGCACGGTCACTCACACACAATTACATTCACACAGTCACACTCACACACCAGAAGTTCTCGGGAGGTGATCAGTCTCCCCTTCCGCCCCAGTGGCGGACCAGAAAGCACCGCGGTCCAGAACCAGAATTTGCCAGAATTGAACCCCACCTAACGTCTCAGGGGGATCCCGGAGAGGAGAGGCTGTGCTGCATCCGGCCCTCTCACTCCCACCCAGATGGACCGGTCACCCAGAACTCACCTCCGGAGGCTTTTACCAGGTCTCCTTAAATCTTTTTGGGGACGTCTTGGCATCTCCCAGCCGCTCGTCAGAAACCTAAATCGGATCTTTGAGGCCCTGGAACATCTCAGGGGGTACCTCCCCTCAGATCTCTAGGGGTCCGGCGGCCGGACCGGGAGAGGCCATTCATCCTAGGCGTCTAGCCCCTGGTGTCCCAAAGCACCAGGGATCTCGCTGGGGCCTCCAAATGTTATAACCCGCGAGAAGCAAACACTCAGGCTCCACTATAGGTGCTTTTAGGGTGGCAGAGGGGACAGACAGAAGGTCTCCGAGAGGCTGGGGTGGAGGAACATCTCTCCGAGGCCTTCTCCCAGCTCTCACGAGGACCACGGATTCCCATCCACCGGAGCCTGAGGAGGTGCACCCCAAGTGGGGAGTCCTCTTTAAAATCTCGCTGGGGCCTCCAAATGTTATAACCTGACGGCGAGATAACCAGAGACGCACGGCCGAATTGTAAAGGAGCACTTTATTACACCGGTGGGCTGTTACACCGGCGGGCTGGGGGGGTACAGCTTCCCCAAATCCTCAGCCCCGAGCCTTCTTTGTTGCCCGCTTTTAAAGGCACAGACTACAGAAAAAAAAACTACATTCTCTTGGCGCCGCTTTTGGCACCGTTAAGGGGGGCTGATACAGAGAAGGGGGGGAGAGGAGCAGGGTAACTATTAATCTCTTTTTTCTCATGGTTCCTCTGAGTTTCCCAAGGCCATCCTCAACCCCTTATCTGTACAGTTTTCTTTGGGTGTCTCAAGGCCCTTATGTTTACAGAAAAGAAACTGCCAGGGTGTGTACGTGCAGTAACTGAGGGTCAGAATGGAGCTATTACACCCTTCTCCTTATTGCAGCTGCTTCTTCTCTAGGATTTGTCCTGTTCCCAAAGGGAGAGGGGCCTGGAGACGCAGTCATGCCATCGCGACTTGGTTGGTCCTTTGCTCCGGGCCCCACGCATCATCTACACTAGGTTTGAGCTGCCCAGTGCTTTCCTTAGGGCAAGCAATGTCCTTGCTTTTGTAAAGCCTGCGGGATAAAGGGCCAAGGGCTGTGTCATCACAAATTGAGATTCTGGCAGTTTTAAAGTTACTCTTTTAGAGTACCTTTATTTTACTTGTAATCATTTTTTTTACAATAGGAAATGTGCTTTCAGCTAATTTCCAAACTTTAAGAAAATTTGTAAAGTCTTTTTAGGGAGACTAAGTAAAATCTTAATTAGGTGTAGGTTAGTAATTAGATTTAGGTCAGTGATGTCATGGTGAGTGATTAGCACAAGAATTGATGGATAAAATCAAGTTCTCACGACTTTAAGTTGCTTTGTTTAATTTCCATGAACACGGTTTTCTCCCTCAAACATTTTGACAAATGTAGTTTCAAAGACCAGACTTGCCTCAAGATTATAAGTCTACTCTCCTTGGAAAGATAAAAACCAAATTTCTCAATATTATCAGAAAGCTGTTCGGCCGCCTTAACAAAAAGACCTAGGCAGAAACTCAACTTTGTCACAACCAGAGAAGAAATAGATTCAGTTTCAACTTCCTTGTCTGTCTAACAAGTTGTACGGCTCGGTCAGGACTTGTCTTTTCCAAGCACTTTGTGGATCTTCTTCTATTCTTTTTTTTTTTTTAATCCTCACCTGAGGATATTTTTCCATTTATCTGCAGATAGAGTGGGAGGGAATAAAGGGAGAAAGGGAGAGAGAGAGAACCATCGACGTGAGAGGGGCACATCGACTGGTTGCCTCCTGCACGACCCCGACCAGGGCGGGGGATGAACTGCAACCGAGGCACGTGCTCTTGGCTGGAATCAAACCTGCGACTCATTGGTCCGCAGGCTGACACTCTAACCACTGAGCCAAACCATCCAGGGCTCTTCTTCTATTCTTTAACCATTCTTCATTAACTACTAAATGGGTCTGGTGGCTTCTGCTAACAGTACATTTTCTAGCCCAGGCTAGAAGAAGATGGGCTTCTGCTCTTGTCTTCCCAGGCGCGTAGTGCTGGGGCTGGCTGCAGCCCCCAAGTCCCAGCGTTCAGCACACTCCCAACTTTCCCTTCCAGAGAGCCAGCCGTTGGGTCTTCCCCACGGGACCTGCAACCCATGGAATATGTCCATCTGAGGATTCCTTCCCTGCATTGCTCGGGAAATGTCTGTGTTTTTCCAAATTCGAATTCTAAGAAAAATTAGGAAAACAGAAAAGAGCTCTATAATTCTCCTGCAAGCATGAAAGCTTTGCAAGTAACACAGAGATGTTCCTGGTTTGAAGGACTCCACTGAAGTCCAGTGGAACTCGAGAGCAGGAAACACTGACACACGGAGTCCAAGGTTAAGGGTGATGGTTTTGGAAACCAGGACGGGTAGGAGCAGAAAAAATCAGCCAAGGTCTAATCAGTTGGTGGTGCACACAGCGATTGCCGTGTTGTGTGGGCTTGTGACCTACCTGCCTCTCATGCTAATTGTTGCAAATAAAAGATACATATTAATAAGCTTTTATGCATAGTGTACTTAATACCAATCTCATAAATGATGTTCTAAGAAATAACAAGTTTTGGAAGCAAAACATTGTGCTGAAATTGGCAATTTCAACATACAGTATTCTGACTAGAGCTGTTAACCTAGTTAACCTCTTACCAGGAGATCTGAATGCTACATTATTTGAATATTGCAGAGCAATGCTTGCCAGTGCTTCTTAGTGTTTGAATATTTGTTACATTCAAACTGTGGTTTGTGTAAATATTACTAAACTTAGTAATTATTTATTAAACAAAATTTTAGATATCCATAAAAATGAGTAAAGGGTATAATTACTTGTAGAAATACTTAAAGAATAACTTATAACTTGGGGAATTCCTGAAAATTCCTGAGAGTTCTCATTTTTTGTTCCTGAATCCTAAAAATACTATCTTCTGGGAAACTGCTGGGAGTGCTGCCTTAATATCGACGAGACCTATAGGGTGGTCTCCCTCAACAGGGTCTCCGTTAAACAACCCGTCAAACAGGTTTCCTTCCAGGTTTTCTTTATAAAAATGTTGTCCCTTTTTGCCCTGGCTGGTTTGGCTCAGCGGTTAGAGCGTCAGCCTGCAGACTGGAGAGTCCCGGGTTCAGTTCCCGCTAACGGCACGTAGCTCGGTTGCAGTTTGTCCCCAGCCCTGGTTGGGGTTGTGTGGGTGGCAACCACTCGATGTGTCTCTCTCACATCGATGTCTCTCTCTCTCTCTCTCTCTCTCTCCCTTCTCCCGCTCTATCTGAAGATAAATGCAAAAGAAAAATGTCCTTGAGTGAGGATTTAAAAAAAAAATGTGTCCCTTTTCTATTTTTTTCAACTAAGTGCTTTTTAAAAAACCACTTCATTGAGGTCTGATTGACATATAAAAAAGCTGTACATATTTAATGTATGCAACTTGATGAGTTAGGATAAGAATACACCCATGAAACCATCCCCACCATCAAGGCCAGAGACATATTCATCACCTTCCAAGGTTTCTTCTTGCCCCATTATTTATTATTATTGCTATTATTATTATTAACGTGTGGTAAGCACCCTTACCATAGATTTACTCTCTTAGAAATATTTTAAGTATACAATACAGTATTTTTCAGCTATAGGCATTATGCTGATAGGAGATTTCCAAACGTATTCATGTTTCATAACTAAAACTTCGTAGATTTTGGCCATCATCTGCCCACGCCCCCTTCCCTAACCCCTGGCAACCAGCATTCGACTCTGCCTCTGTGGGTTTGACTATTTTTAGATTCCACATATAAATGAGGTCATACGATATTTGTCTTTCTGTGTCTGGCTTATTTTACTTAGCATAATGTCTTCCAGGTCCATCTATGTTGTTGCAAATTCGCCACGTTTTTATTTTTTCATTTATTGATTTAAAATGCCTTTATTTTTGAAAAATATTTTCTTCTTCTTTTTGACCAAGCGTTTTTAAATGGATCTGACCACATGGTTTTCCAGCAGTCTTTTCTCCTCACGTCTCGTGTCCGTGTGCTGAGGCTGGCCGTGAGAACTGTGGCTGGGTGGGCAGCAGCCTGGCCACAGTGTCTGTGGGCTCTCACTGGGCACAGTGGCTCTCATGATTGTAACAATCTTCAACTATTAGTTCCCAGTGCTTTGTAATCTTCCTGAGCTTCCCTCCAGGGCGGGAGAGTTCCGCTGAAGGTGAAGTTCACTGAAGACGGGTAGAATGACATGCATTTCCCAGTGTCCTCTGATCCATGGCGGGAGGGAGAGAATCTAGGAATGTGGGTTACAATATCAATGGCAACAAAGGAAATCCGTGAGTAGCACAAGCTCTAGCATCATAATCCATGCAACCCCTTTCTCCCAGAAGTCCCTCCCCAGCCCTGTCACGGAACCCCTACCCTGCTGCTGAATCCTCTCCCCTCAGATGGGCAGAGGGTGCAGGGGATGTGCCACAGAGTCCGTGGTACAGAATCTCTGAGCGCAGACACTTTGCTTTTGCAGCCTTGGGTCCTGACTCGCCCATGAGGGCTTCTCTTCCGCAGTCAGAGTTGGTTGCCGGATCCTGGGCAGGGCTGCTGCTCTGGGGACTGGCCACCTGCCCAGCCTTGCTTTGCTCGCTGGGCTGGAGCACTGTGCTCCTGTTGCCCAGCATGGCTTAGGGACAGGGAAGATAGACTGAGGCGGCACAGAAGCATTGGCTCAGGGGCAGCTGGGGGCGGGTGGTGACTGCAAAGCCAGGTTGGGTGATGGAGGGAGGATGCTGTGGGATGGGTGTGGCTGTGTGGGCACCGGCATGCCCTAGGACACCATCACAGGGCAGATCTTGCAGGGTGATGGAAGGGGTGGGGTGAGCACGGCCTATTCTTGCCTCCAGGAGCTGCTGCAGGAGGCCCGGTGGTGCTGGCTGGCCCTCAGGGGACCCCGGCGATGGCAGGTAGCGGCTCAGTATGAAAACGCTGAGAGCTGAGCCCGGGAATTGGCCAGGCAGGGGTGGCTGTGAAGGAGCCCCAGAAGAGGCTGCAGGCTCTCACCCCCTCCCTGTAGGAGGGCTCTGATTTTCTGGCTGTGCCTGTGGTTTTCTTCTCCTCACCCGCCCTCCGCTGTGAGGACCTTTGCCTCTGGGATAATTCCCCTCCAGTGGAGCAGGCGGTGGTTGCTATGGATCAATGAGGCAACCTGCTCTGGGCACCTTTCTGTCTAGGCGGGAGGAGCAATGGGGGGTCTTGACTCATACACTTTGCCCAGGGAACATTTAATCACAGACAGGCGGCTTTCTGTAGAGGGCTCTTCTTTGGGGTCCTGTCCCAGCCTCCAGGAACTTGAGAAGAGCTCTGTGAAGAGTAAGGTCCCCACCGACGAGACTCACCTTTCTCCCCTAAAGCCTTTGGGAGCGGGGAAGATGTAAGACCCTGATAGGAAACACCCCTAAAACCTGAAGGCATCTCTTCTACTTGGCGTCTACCAGTGTGAACTCCCTGTAGCTGAGAAGGGAGGGAGAGAGAGAGAGAGAGAGAGAGAGAGAGAGAGAGAGAGAGAGAGAGAGAGACAGAGAGAGAGAGACAGAGAGAGAGAGACAGAGACAGAGAGAGAGAGAGAGAGAGAGAGAGAGAGAGAGAGAGAGAGAGAGAGGCTCAGCTGCTCTGGGCAATATCGAGAGCCTGGGAGCAGCAGTTCCGCTGACGTTGCCCAGAGCTGCCTTCCAAGTGAGAACCAATGGCCAACACAGCAGACCCCTGGCCATCTTGAGCTTTTGCAAACATCCTATTTATTTACAAAGGGTTTTAGAAAAATAAAAGCAGTCCAGGACCAGTTCTATGCAGAAGACAAGGAAGGGAGGTTCTTAAGGGAGCAGCCAAGGCCCTCTGGGGGAGGGTGGCTGTGGTCTGGTTGGGCCTCTTTGGGCAAACAGACCAGTTGGCTGGGCACTCCCTGAACGCAATATGGTAGAATAAATAGGCAACTGTTCTGAGATCCAGCGTGCCCTGGCCCTAGGCTGGAGCAGTCTGGCAACCTCAAGGGTGGTGAGACTTCCTCGCAGACATGCTTTCAATAAGGGCACCCAGCTGGGTCCTCTGCCAGCACTGTGTCTGTCTTCACCCCATGCTTAGGTCCTTTTGGCTCCAAACAAGGTCAAAGGTTCCCACTCTCCTTGGCCAGAGGCCTCGGGGAGAGAGAGAGAGGTTTGTACGAGTCTTTTTATTTTGGGCTCCCGGTTCCTGGAATTGGAAAGTCTGGCTGCGAACACTGTTCCAGGCTGACTGTTTGCACCAGTGTTCTAACAGGGACCCGCTTCTACCCCCCGCCCCCTCCGAGTCAAATATGGAAAACTCCATTTGGCGGTGCTTTGCCCCGAAATAGCAACAAGAAGAGAGACAAATATCCCATTTAAAAACAGCAAACTTTAGACTGAATCAGGGATTTTCTTCTAATGTTATTTTAATAAGTAATACCTTCAACCCTGTCACCACACTGCTGCTATTAGTGATTATAAATGGATCTCCGGACTGGGGATGAAGTCAGCTCCAAAGCCACCGCGAGGTTTTAAAACACAGTGTATTAAAAGACACACACACAGAGAGAGATTAAACCCATGAGTCAGAGAACAGAAAATTCCAGGTAAATAAGCTCTGGGGACACGGCTCTGCCTGCCTGGAGACTAGACCTTGGGATGCGGTGTTTTTCTTTGGAGAGTGGTGTCCTCACAGAAGGGACACCTGTTTCCTCTCTTTCAGACATATTCTCTTGCCACCTCCTACAGGGGTCAGAGACGAGAGAAAAAGGACCATTTGAAGCTCTTTCTGTCGTTGCCTTTTGAGACTTGGAGGCTGCTGAATGCATGGCCTAGATACACCAAGTTATGCAAACTTCGTTTTTGCAGTTTCACGATTTCATCTGTGCTGTCATCCTTTCCACCTTCAGTCCCTTCCCACCTCCAGTCCTAACTTTCATTTCTGCTCATCTGACCCTTGGTCGAATAAACGTGAATGGTGCACGGAGGAGAGGGACCGCCGGGAACGAGGGACAAGCTAGGCAGGGCTGTGAAGGAGGTTCTCAGTGGACTCCTCGGGTTTAGAAATATTCCCAACAAAGATGGGATTTGAAGAGGTGAGTGAGGAGAAGGGGGTGCTCCCCGTTCCAGAGGCCCGGGGCTATCGAAGGATGAGGCTGCACGTGGACAGAGAGGTGGAACCGGGAGAAAAGAGCCAGAGAGCCCAAAGCAAATGTGCCTGGGTGGAATGAAAAGGCAAGGGAGAGACGAGGCGAGCCCTGGGAGTCGGTGCTGGGTCTCCAAGGAACACGGCAGCCAACAAACGTGACTTCGGGCCCTGGCTGGTGGCTCAGTTGGTTGCAGCGTGTCCCATTACCCAAAAGTTTGCGTGTTCGATTCCTGGTCAGGGTGCATATGTAGGTTTCGGGTTCGATCCCTGGATGGGGCAGGTGTGGGAGGCAACCAATCAATGTTTCTCTCTCACATCGATGTTTCTCTCTCTCTCTCTCTCTCTCTCTCTCTCCCTTCCCCTCTCTCTAAAACCAATAAACATATCCTTGGGTGAGAATATTTTTTAAGAAATGTCTTCCGTGATGCTGTCTCCCTAAGGAATGCATAGTGAAACAAATGAATAAATAATATTTGTTTTATCTCTCACTGTAAACCTTTCCAAACACATAAAGGCAAACATAAATAAATTATAAACAAACAAATAACAGGCACGATCTTATCACTTTGAGGTAATAATTATATAAACTTCTTTTTACTTCCTTCTCATCTTTTTTCTTTGAATCTGTGTGTCTGGATATATTTATCTATTTAATAAAATTAGGACCATACCTGATATACACTTGTAGCTTGATTGTTTAATTGAATATTTTCTATAGAAATCCAGCATTTTTCACTAGTCTATTACTTTTGGGTCTAGAGAAGTCATCTGCCAAAGGACGGAAGTTTCTAGTACAGGCTTTGGAGAATAACTCTGTGCAACAATGGTGTTGGTGAGTCTCTCTCAGGTACAGGTTTTGGGTGGAGCAGAGCACTCCCTCCAGTTACCAGCGCGGCACTGGCGCTGCGGTTCTGAGAAGGAAGAAGGCAGACAGAGGTATGTCAGAAGAAAGAGTTCTGTTCTCCCTAGATATGGTGGGTGGAGCTCAAAGGCTAGAGCTGCTGTGTCATGGTGGGGTCAGAGCTTCCCAGCTGAGTGCAAAGGGATGGACCCCACTGGGAGGATGCTCATTCAGTTATTTATTGAGCATCTACTACGCGCTGGGCATTGGGGGCTGTGCAAATACTATTTGCCGTTCACCTGACAAGCTGACAAAATAGGTGTTGTCATCCGTGCTTTCTATATGAGGAAACTACGGCTCTCGGAGGTGAGCTGACCAGTCCATGGTCACACAGCGGGCAAAGGGCTGTGTGAGGACTACAACTTGGGTTTCTAAGAGTTAGAAGAATAAAAAATATAGGCTTCAAAATAAACAAAAAACATGACTGTGAACCATTTTTGTTAAAACACAGCTTTCTTTTAGACTGTATAAGTGGCAAATACTTCTTGAAGAAAAATTGCTACTCATCTCTTTCTTTTCTCTGGTACCTTAATTCGGGAAGTCTCTACATATCTGATTTTCCCCATCACGATCTTTCATTAATTCATTCGACAAACACTTATCTTTCAATGACCATGTATTAGTCACTGTGGAGGGGAATTCCTAAAAAAGATGATTAAGCCCCCGCCTTCAAGAAGTGGCCAGTACCACGGGGTCAGGAAGGCGCATGCACACTGGGACACCTGCCGTGATCACGGTCACGAGGTCTGCATCAGGCTGAGGAGGCGGCCGTGGGAGGAGGATTAAACCTGCCTGGCCAGAGCCGAGGAAGACTTCAAAGTGTGGGTGGCATTTCTCTCTCTGAGCCGTGATCATGTCACCTGTTAAATATAGGAACTGGACGAGAGTGGTTTCTGCTTTAGCATCCTGTAATTCTCACTCCCCGACCTGACACAGATGTGTCACTAAGGACAGCTCTTTTCCACATGTGGAAAACTACATATGTGTTACATGTGTGTTCCCTGGTCAGTGTGATCCCGAGCCCACACTGCGTGGCCCTTTTGCTGCAGCGCGACAGTGGTCCCCGAAGGCTCGGTTCCCTGTGCGGGGGTGGGGCCGGAGCTATCTGCTCAGCTTCCAGCTCTTTTTCCCTCCTAATTTTAGCTCCCTCTCTCTGCCAGTGCTTTCTAGTGTCTTTTAGTGGCAGGTCATCATCTGCTCCAACCCTTCTCACCCCCAAATTCCCTGGAAGGATAGACCCTGGGATCAGGATTTGTTCCCATTCAGCCCAGATCTCAGCATGGCGCTTTGTGCGTACAAGATGTTCCATGAGAGTGGAAGAATGAATACAGTTTTCTCTTTCGGAACTTCTTTGCATGGGTTTAAAATAGTCTGTATTTGTTTTCTCAAATTACCACAAATAGTAGCTAAAAACAACGTAAATACATTGTGTTACAGTCTGGAGGTCAGAGGTCTGAGATGACACTCACTGGGCTAAGATCAAGGTGTCGGCAGGGGTGTGTTCTTTTCTAGGAGTTCGGGGGGCGGGGGTCATGCTTTTATGTTTGGTTCTTTTAATGGTTTTGCTTTGTCCAGCTTCTAGAGGTGTCCTGCATTCCTTAGCTTCGAAGTCAGTGGTGGCTGTCAAATCTCCCTCACAGTATGTCACTCTGCCGCTGACTGTTCTGCCTCCCTCTCCCTCTTTCAAAGACCCTTGTGATTACACTGGGCCCATCCGGATACTCCAGGATCCTCTCTCCGTCTTAAGGTCAGCTGATCAGCAACCTTGATTCCACTTCGCCACATAACATAACATAGTTGCAGGTCACAGGGATTAGGATGTGGACGCCTTTGGGGGCCAGGATTCTGCCTACGATGGTGCCAGGTGACTTTCCTCCAAGATTCTGTTTATTCAGTTATCTACCCATGCCCTCAGCTAGCATTTGTTGAGCTCATACTATGTGCTATGGGCCCTGCTGGGTGCTGGGAAATCAAAGATGTGCAACACATCGTCTGGCAGGAGGCTGAGTGCACAATTGCAGCGCAGTCTGACCAGCAGTGTAGTGGGTGTGTGAAAGAAACTGGCGGTACAGAGGAGCATGCCTCCAGACCGGAGGATGAGATGGCCCGTGACCTGGGCTTTAAAGGGGCTGGGACTAAGGATGGGAGATGGGCAGAGGGAATAGCATTGGCAAAGACCCGGGCAGCATGGTGTGCTCTGGAGTTAAGATAGTCTAGACTGCTGAAGCATACCCCTTCCCCACACTCCACCTGTGCCATCCTTAAGGAAGAGAGCTGAGGCTGGAAAGTTAAGAGAGGGTAGATCCTCCCGGGCAGTGTGGCTCAGTGGTTGAGCATCAACCCATGCACCAAGAGGTTGCTGCTTTGATTCCCGGTCAGGGCGCATGCACAGCCTGTGGACCCAATTCCCAGTGGGGGGCATGCAGGAGGCGGCCGATTGATGTTCTCTCTCATCGATGTTTCTATCTCTCTCTCCCTCTTCCTTCCTCTCTCTCTCAAATCAATAAAGAAAAAAAAAAAAAAGAGTGGGTAGATGGTGGCGAACCTTGTGTTCAGGTAGGAAGCTGGACTTGATTCTCTCACCCCTGGGAAGCGACTGAAGCATTCCAAACAGAGGACAGGGGGTGGGCTGACGCGCTGCTGTGCAGAATGACTCTCCTTCCCTGCTTGTTTAGAGCTCCCTTCCTTCCAGGGGCCAAACATGCTCTATCCTTTTCTAGTGTGAGCACAGTGCAGCCATGTTCTACCCTTGTGGCTGACCTCTCTGGGCTCACCCTGTTGGCGAAGGATGTTTTGAGGTTCCCAAAGGTGACTTTGCAGCATGCCTTCCTGTTTTTCACCCAGGACCTGGCCCTGATTACCTCCTTGCTTTCAGTCTTGTTTTCCCCAGAGCCATCTTAATTAAGGTCCTAATTAGGACAGCACCAACGAACTGTCTAAAACGGTTGCTGGTCTCCGCAGAGTTGTTGCGTCTTTGGGGATGTCGCGGAAGCGACGGTGCAGCAGCTGTGGTGTGGTGGCGAGTGCGCTGGTTTCCAGCCAGGAAATCTGTCCATGAATTCCAGGGCTGCCACTGAATAGCCATTTGGACTTGGGGAAGTCCCATGGATTCACTGAGTCTCAGTTCCACAGTCTGCAGAGTAGGGAATATACGTATTAGGCAGGGTAGCTTAACTGCTGAAAGTAAGATTGTAGTCGTCTAACACAATATGTGTTATATCTCTCACACAACCATCCAACACAGGTGTCCTGGTCTGGTGGCTTTTCTGCATAACTCCCCTCCAACCTGTGACTCCGAGATTCAGGATCCCTCTGCCCTGTGGCTCCCTCAACCACCTCCACCCTGCAGTCCTCAGAATCCTCCCCATCCGGCCAAAAGATAGGGAAAGGTGAGAGATGGTTAAGGTTTTTGTAGTTTGATGGGCCAGGACAGGAAGTGACCCACATCCTTTTTTACCCACATCCCATTGGGCAAAACCCAGTCACATGGCTGCACCCCATTAATTGCAAGAGAGGCTGGGAAATGTAGTCCAGCTGGGATGAAAGGAAATGGTTTACGGAACACCTGGTCAGTCCTTCCGACTCTCCGACTAGAGGGATAAATTGTCTCTGGAATTAAATCAGACGAGTAATTCCAGTGCTGAGAGCGATCTCGTACCTGGCGAATGTTGGATGTGGGTTTGTGCATTGCCAAGAAAGCCTCAGAGAATCACCAACAAGTGCTTCGGGAAGGAAATGTAAGCTGCGGGTTGTGAGAGCAGCCCTCCTTCACGGTGTCTTTTAGAGTGTATCAGGAAACAATACTCAGTAAGAAATAGTCCATTAGTATCAGTAAAAAACACTTCAAAAGAAAAGAACCCATTAGCCCCTGCACCTTGGGAAGGAGCGCTCAGTCTGCCGGGCGGGGTGCTGCTCCCCAGCCCTGCTGCCAGCTCCCTCGCCCTCCTCGCCTCCTCGGCTCCTACTGATTGTGCCCCCACCATCCTCAACTCACTCACAGGTTCCCCTTGTTGAGCTGAATCAAGCGTGGTAATGGGGGAGCGTTGGGTTAAATCAGACAAGGTAATTTAGAGGAGTAAGTAAGGCAGCGCAGGTCACCTACTGGAGAATTAAATGGAATTTGGTCTGAGAACGGTCCGGACGAACTCGAGCTTGTGCAGCTGAGTACGCCGATCAGCTGAACGGGAGCAGCGGGACCACTAACAGAAATGCTTCGGAATGAAATGAGACTTGGTTTACCCCAAATGTGAGACCCTTCTGCCTTTCCAGTCCACTCCGAGTTCCCTGTCCCCTCTCCCTCCGTGCGGTGATGGCATCTGATAGGAATGGGAAAAATTCCACCTCCCTTCTTGAATATTTTGAGGATGATGATTTTATTAGAACAAGTTTGTTTTTGCAAAGATAGAATGAGAAGATGATTTCTTCTCCCTTTCACCAGTTCAGGCTCCACCACCGTGGAGAAAACATCAGGCCGAAACTATTAACTGACGTGTGCTGCTTTTAGAGCCGTCCCGGGGGAAAGATCCGTCTCCATTAGGCGTCCAGCTGTTGAGAGCTGCAGTAGGCTCAGTGATGAACTGAGGTCTGCAGGCTGGGGGTGGCTGGGAGGGGGCTCTAATGGTGCCTTGGAAAGCAAGTCCCTCTCAGATGTCCAAGAATGGGTCCCTGGAGGAGGGGGCTGAGGGACAGGCTGCAGAGAGGGATGCGTAGGGCTTACTTGAAAGAAAAGACATGACAAGTTAAAGAGAAATCAGGATTGCAGCTCACGACTCAGAGCTTTTATTCAGCCATGAGCTATTCTTGCTCTGCTTTGGGGAGAGAGGGCTGCAGGCTTCTGCTTCAGAGTGGGAACATGAAAGGGGAGAGGGCCGGGTCTGGGGTGAGTGGGAGGATGAGAGGTGAGGGATCAGCCCAGGAGCTGGAGGAGGAGCTGAAGAAGGAGCTCGGCAGGTGAGTGCAGAGACCCCAGGGCCCAGGATCCCAGAGCCCTGGGAAACGGCCCTGCTTGCACCAGAGAGGAGAGAGATTGGGACCAATGCATGGCCGTCCTCACTGTGGGGTGGAGAAGAACGCTGGCTGCCCTTCCCTTGGACTAGTTTTTCCTTTCCTTGCAGTGACTCTCCTCATGGAAGGGGTTTGCAATGTTCGGTTGTTAAAGACCTGGGTTTGAACTCGAACCCTACCATGTATTAGCGAGGCGAACTTGGGGCAGTTTGGTAACCCCCTGAGCCTCAGAGAACAGCGAGGATTTAAAGAACGATGCGTGCAAACCAGCAGTGTCTGGCACGCGAGCGATCATTTGTCAAAAGCTAACCGATACCGTCAAAAAGGCTGAGTTGGATCCAGGAGATGACTGGAAGTTTGGGAAGACATCCCAGACAGTGTGAGAGAGTCGTCCCCATGCAAACAAAAATCTGAAGGCCTTTTGCATGGGATTTGCCCCCACTGGCCTCCGACCTGGGTCTTAGTCATCGTGCCACCACTAAGGAGCTGTGGCGCCTGCAGGCAGCTTGAGTCTCGAGTAAGCCTTTCAGGACTCAGGTTCTCACTTTGAAAATAGGGATAACGCTGAGTGCTTGGTCTGGGGGCTGGGGCACTGCACTGAGTGGTGACCTTGAAAGTGCGAGGCTAGGATGACTAGGAAGAGAGAAGAGCAAGTGGGGAGGAGACAGAGTTGGAGAGAAAGTGACAGACAGCAGAGGGAGGGACCAAGATGACCTTTAGTTGGTTTGCAGGGCCAGGGTTATAACCAGGAGGAATCAAATCCCAGGAACAAGAGTGAAGGTAGGATTCATACGAGGAATTCGGAGCTCCATGGGGTGAAGGCCGTAAGGGTCAGAAGTGTAAAATAATGATGATGATACTAAATAACACGTACTGAGCTAAGTAGTATCCATTTATTCAACAGGTCTTGAGACCACTATGTGCAGGGCAATGCTTTAGGGGCTGGAGATAGATACATCAGTGAACAAAACAGAAAAGAATCCTTGTCCTCACGGAGCTGATGGCCTAAGCAGGGAAATAAACAAGGTTTAAAATAAATATATCTGCTGGGAAAGCTGGATATCCACAGTTGCACCATAACCTCGTGTCGTAGACGAAAAGGAGCTCAAAATGGATCAAAGGCCTAAGTGTAAGACACAAAGCTATACAACTTTTGGAAGAGAACACAGGCATATTCTTTGGGACCTCAGACTTGGCAACGGGTGCTGTGATAATACCAAAAGCATGGCAACACAAGGAAGTAGATTGACATTTTTGTTCTTCTTTTTATAAAATTAAAAATGTTTTTCTACAGTTTACGTTCAATATTATTTTGTATTCGTTTCAGGGGTACAGCATAGTGGGTAGACAATCACATACCTTACAAAGTGGTCCCCCTGATATTTTCAGCACCCACCTGGCACCATACATAATTATAACAATATTATTGAATATATTTCACCGTGAATATTTTGTAATTACCAATCAGTACTTCTCAATCTGCTCAACTTAGGAAATAGATTAATTTGAATTTATCAAATCGAGACCTTTTGTGCTTCAAACTACATTGTCAGGAAAGTGAAAAGACAGCCCACAATTTCTCCGTAAAGCTAACGCTGCCCTGAAAAACAAAGTCTAGCCATTGTTTTTTAAAACTCATAAAATGAAAGAAATATTGCAAATCATATATCTGATTAGGGACTTGTATCTAGAATATAAAGAATTCTTTAAAAATGGGCAAGGATCACAATAGACATCGATCAAAAGCTGTTATACCCATGGCCAATAAGCCATGAAAAGATGTTCAACATCATTAACCATGAGGGAAACGCAAATCAAAACTATAATGACACACCACTTCACACTCACGAGGACGGCTATAATTAAAAAGACAAAAAACAAACAAACAAAAACCCCAGAAAATACGAATTGTTGGTGGGAGTACAGAGAAGTCAGAACCCTCATTCACTGCTGGTGGGATGCAGAATCGTGCAGCTACCTTGGAAAACAGTCGGAAAGTTCCCCCAAAAGTCAAATATAGAGTCAGCAATGACCCAGCAATTCTCCTCCTAACTGTGTGCCCAAAAGAAATGAGAACACGTCCACACAAAATACCCTCACGTATGAATGCTCACAGCAGCGTTATTCATAAACACCACACTGATGAACGGATAAACAGTGTGATATGCCTTTGTGATGGAATGTTGTTTGGCCACAAAAGGGAATGCATTTTGATACACGCTACAGCATAGCTGAACCTTGAAAATATTACACCAAGTGAAAGAATCCAGTCATAAAAGATCACATGTGATTCCATTCATGGGAAATGCCCAGAAGAGGCGAATACACAGAGACAGAAAGTAGGTTAGCGGTTGCTTAGGGCTGGAGGGAAAAGGAGGGGGGCTTTGAGGGAGGCTTTGGAAGTGATAGCAAAAGGGGTGTCTTTTGGGGTTGATGAAGATGTTCTAAAATCGACTGTGGTGATGGTTGCTCAACTCTGCACATGGGAAACCAGTGAACTGTACACTGTAAAAGGGTGAATTACGTGGTTTGTGAATTATATCTCGATACAGCTGTTCCCGAAAAAAGCAAGTGTATATCATGTCAGGTGGTGATGAGTCCTATGGAGAGACTAAGGCAGCAGCAAGGAAGGGGGGATGCTGTCCCGAGGGCGTGGCCAGGGAGGACCTCTTGGGGAGATGGCATTGAAGGGTGCGTGGGACAGTGAGCTCTGCAGATGTGGGGGAGAAAGGTCCAGGCGGAAGGGACAAGCGCAAGCCCAGAGCCCAGAGAGCTTCCTGAGCCCGGGAGCCGCAGGACGCCGTGGCTGAAGCTGAAACGGAGAGGAGGATGTTGGCAGCTGGAGTCTCAGAGGCAGGCACCAGCGCGAGCCGGATCACCTAGGATCCTGAGGCCCGAGGGTGGGTGTTCAGACTCTATACCTGGTGTGATGGGAAGCTGCTGGAGTCTTTGAAGTAGCAAATAACCCACATGGATTCATCTTTAAATTACTCTGATCGCGGAATGAGTGAAATGTCAGTAAACCAGCTCTCTGGGAGAAAAAGAAAAAGACCCTGGCTTGTAATGTTTGCTCATTTCTGTGGTGTAAATGCTCCCACCACGGCCAGTTTCGAACTGCCAACAGACTGGCAAACTGCCTGACGTTTAGCAGTCGACTCTCGTGAGCCAGTGTGAGCGCCGGTGTGCCGCTGGCTGGAGGCCAACTGAGGGACTTCTAGAGTGGCAGGGAAGTGGTGAGAAAAGGAAGTGAGATTTGGGGTCTATTTTGTTTTAAATATATTTCAGTTAATTTTTTTTTTTAGAGAGAGAGAAAGGGAGAGAATCATCAATGTGAGAGAGAAACATCAATCGGCTGCCTCCTGCACACCCCCACTGGCGATCGAGCCCACAACCTGGGCATGTGCCCTAACTGGGAATCGAACTGGTGACCTCTTGGTGCCTGGGACGATGCTCAATCCACTGAGACATACCGGCTGTGCTGGGGTCTATTTTTAAAGTTCCCTTCTATTATGAACCAGAGTAAGTGACATTCTTGCTACAACTCATTTAATCCTCAGACCAGCCCAGGGCCACCTTTAGCCCATAGACTACCTTTGTGCAAAAAGACAGCCCTTCCTCTGAGTGCACGGAGCGCAGGCTGGACTTCAGGATTTCAGCCTCACTCACGCCAGCTGCTCTATTCAGGGTATAACCTGCCAATTTATAATGTGGCAACTCTTTAACAATGCTGATGACGGCAATAGTATGGCCCCCGTTTCACAGATGAGAAATTGGTGGTCCATATTAAGTAACTTGCCTGAGGTGGGGGAGCCAGTCAGCTGGGTCTCAAAGCCTTTGATAGTTTTCCTTAAAACTTTACCCTTAGGGTCTGCTTCTCATCGGTACCTCAGACGCACGTCCCTACAGCCGCACATCCCAAAGGGAATCCGTACTCCTGAAAGAATGGAGAAACCCAGGGTTACCGGTTTCTATGGCAACATTTTGTTTTAGAGTTATGGCAACTCAAGGTAAAGAGAAGGAATTACAGTTACTAAGTTTCTACTTTATGTAAAGTATTCCAAAGACAGTTACATTAACTTGGGTAGAAGAGCAATTTTAGCTTCATTTTAGATATGAGAACACGAAGGCTCAGAGAGGTTCAGAGATGTGCCCAGGAGCACACAGCTGGTGGTTGGCATCTGGGGCAGTGGTCTGTGCTCTTTCCACGTAATCTCCAGGAGCTTGAGCTCTACCAGTGGGCAAAGGAGCCCTGCCTTTCAGAGTGTCTACCCTTTCTCAGAAGCTCACAGACATGTTTCTGGACAGGGGGCAAGCCAGCCCCTTCCTGAAATGTTTGGGAACTTGACATCAGGCGGTGCACAGAGACTCTTTTTTTATTCATTCAACAAACCGTGAGTGTCTATTTCTTATCAGCCACCCAGTTAGGTATTAGGGCTGCAGTGATGCATAAGACATGGTCTCTGACTTTGTAAATGACCCCACACCCTCTCTATGTTCTCCTTCACAGTTTGGGACACAAATCCCATTTGCTCACTTCCCATCTATCCATGGCTTTAAGGGCACCCAACATGCTCACGTGGTTTGACAGTTCCTTAAGCAGCTGTGGGAAACGGAATCTGGACACATGGAAAGTGTCCAGAAATTGCCACTTCTTTTTCCTGTGCCCCAAATGTTGTTTTGCCCCTTTCCTCTGCCAGTTCTTACGCTGACAAAGTCAAGAATGCCAACTGCAGGATTTCCAGACAGCACTGGGCCTGCTCTCCACCTGCACCTGCTCCTCCGTCCTTGGTCTCCGCAGTCCCCACGAGGGAGCAAGAACGTGTTCTGTGAGGATGCAGGGTCCTTCCCTGGAGCAGGGCCCCTTCCTGGCTTTGGGAAGGACCAGAGGATTAGGCTGGAAGTTCTTTTTTTTTTTTTTTTCATGGAAATGGAATGCAAATTGGAACCTTCTGTCTGGTTCCTTGTGTCGCAGAGCATGGCGAGAGCCAGATCTGGCGTTCCCAAGGTCAGCGGACTCCGGCTGGCTGAGCTGTCTCCCCGAGTGAGAGGCCGCACGCATAGCGTACCCTTCCCTGGAAGAACTCACTTCTGAGATGAGATGGTGAAACACGACGCCCAGGTGTGTGTGTGTGTGTGTGTGTGTGTGTGTGTGTGTGTGTGTGTGTGTGAAGGAAGCCTCAGAGGGCGAGTTGAGCATTCAGGAAAGCCAACACTGGGCCCCCCTGAGCTCTGACATCTTACTCCCGTCCCAGCAGGCAGTCAGTTCTAGCGGCTCAGCTGGGTTTGAATCTCCACTCCGTACCTGATTAGCTGAGTGACTTTTTGCAAGTAACTTGGCTTGTCTGAGGGTTTCAGTTTTCTACTGATGCATCACAAGGTACCCATTCCACCTCGCAATTCTGTGATTCAGGGATATCAGACAAGTCACAGTGGGAGTGTTCGTGTCTGCTCTGTGATGTCTGGGGCCTCAGCAGGGATGATCGGAATGACTGAGTGCTGAAGCAGCGAGGGGCTGGTTGGAGATTCTCTCGTTCTCTCTCATGTGTATGTGTGTAGGTGTGTGCGCATGCATGTGTGTGCGCGCGCATGTGTGTGTGCATGTGTATGTGCATGTGTGTGTGTGCATGTGTGTATAGGGGTGTGTGTGTGTATGTGTGTGTGTGTATACTTTGCCCCTATTACATAGACTGTCCTTCGGTTCAGGAACTAGGACTAATTTGTTCAACATTGTATATCCAGCGCCTCCCACAGTATCTGGTGAACAGAAGATGCTCAATAATTATTTGTTTAATAAATGAACGGATTCCTCTCCAGTCTCCAGAATGCATGGGCCAGAGACAGCAGGCAATGCGGAGAGTCAGCATGGACAGTCCTGCCAGGGAGCCGGCTTGCTGTGCTCTCCCCACAAGTAAGTACTGCTCAGCTCACCCTGACGGGGGTGGAGAATTCCATTCCTTTTGCAGTTAATACAGCTTGAGGAGTTCAGGGCTCACAGATTCTTACCTACACTATTGCCTAGGATAATATAAAATGCCTGCAATATTTAATTTGGACTTTTCAGATTCATCAGTTTTGGGAACAAATGGGAGACACAGAGTACTTGGCGATTTTTAGAGGACAAATCAGTTGGAAATGCCCTCTGCTGTAATTTTCACCTCTCCATATTTTGGCTGTTAGTATAAGATCTTTCAGCTTCTTCCATTTGTCTTATCCTCAGATGAGCACTTCCCAATATAGAAAGACACAGGGACAGTTTGAATAGAGGGGAGATGGCACCTGGAGAGGTAAGCGTGTTTGCATTCTCTTCTCTCTCTCTCTCTCTCTCTCTCTCTCTCTCTCTCTCTCTCTCTCTCTCTCTCTCTCTCCTGTAGCTGATAACATGTCTTCTGCATAGCCTCCAAGAATCAGGTCCTGGGCCTGCCAGGAGGGGTGCAGAAAGACCCCTCTTCACCCAGTGGGAAGGGCCTGGTGGGTGACATCCGGGGTCCCCATGGAAGGAGAAGACTACTCTCATCGGGGAGTTCCTGCTGCTGTTGCCCTGGGGAAAATGCAGCTCTCTCTGCCAGTCAGTGGGCAGATGCCCAGAGACCCTCTGGAACAGTATGCAGAATCTGAGGGTCACAGAGCTAGGATTATAATTTGCTTTAGACACCAGAGTTCTCACCTATAAACTTTTCTCTGGGCAAGAGCGGAAACTGAGGCCCAGGGAAGTGTGGTAACATGGGTTGAGCAGTGGGGGTGCCAGGCCTGGAAGTCAGGCTTCCTGGCACTGGCCCCTCTGTCTCTGGATCTGGCCCCCTCACCATGCTGGACGTGCTGGACCCAGGCCTGGGTGGAAATAACACGCCCATTTCAGAGAAGAGGGGCGGGGGGGAGAAAGGGTATGAAGAGGGCTTGGCGTGGCTTTACCCCGTTCAGAAGAAATGGGCCAAGTGTGAGGACTCTGAGGAAGTGCTGCAGGATCCCGTCCCCTCCCCCCTCACATCCACACTGTCCCTGGCCCCAGCCCCAGGTGTCCTGGAGGTCCCGCTCCACGGGGGGCAGAGTGCGGGCACCCTCGCCCTCAGCCCAGTCCAGCATCATCACCCACGGTGGTCAGAGCCCAGCTGGCCTCTGTAACTTGTGTCTGGGAGGAAACGAGGTCCTCCTTACACCAGGCTTCCTGAACTGCCGAGAGCGCAGGGGAGAGGAATGAATATTTCATAGAAGGCCATAAAACATAATGTGTTACTGGGAGTGAATTAGAGTCTGTAGTTAAAAAAAGAGAGAAGTTACCATCAGTGGACCAGGAGCTTTGCATTATTTAGGCCCAGCTATTTCATTACATCAGTAGAGCAGAAGAACCAGAACATTAAAATCACACCCTCGGCTCCTCGGGAAGGGAAGAGCATCTTGGAGGCCCAGCTACAGGCAGCTGAGACTCACTGGGCCAGGGGCAGTGGCTCTGCCTGGCCCCCAGCCACCCAGCCTCCCCTCACTGCTCCCCTGAGTTTGCATCAGAGAAAGGTGGGGAGGGGAGTGAGCGATCCTAGGGGCGGCTCCTCTCTCCCCTCCCCCTTTTCTTCTCCCACAGCCCTTCGTTCCCCAAGGCTGGAAGGGGAATTCAAACCTGGAAGAGAGCAGCCTGAAAGTGGACATCAGACATCCCTGTTCCAATCTCTGCATCGCACCCGACACAGTGCTTTACGGGGACCGTCTCTGAGACCTGTGTTCCACCCTGTTTGGGGGGCCTGTCCTATTCAACAGAAAGCCTTCCCTAATTTCTTCTCTTCTACATCTATAGGCTTCCGCAACTTCCTGACCCTAGGGGAAAACGGAAACCATTTCCATTTTGTGGATGTGAAGTGATTGAATTTCTTTTGTCTTCAGGTCTCCTCCACAAACCGTACCCCGGGCTTGGCCATTCTTCCACGTAAAAACAGAGTTTTCAGAACCAAAAGAACTTTCTGCTCCACGGACTCCACATTTAGCCAAATCAACGACTTTGAAACTGCGATTTCCTTAACTGTGCCCAAGGTTCGAGATCGATCTCTCTGTGCTCGCAGACGAAGAGCTTGGGCGTCGCTCCCGTGGTGGTCATGCAGGAACACGTTCTGTCCGTCGTTCCGGGACGGGCTGCGAAAACCACGGCTCTCGGTCCTTTCATCACGGGCTGGCTTGGCACCCCTCCGCCTGTGTACCTGCTATTTGGGGCAATATCTTCAGTTTAATGTGATTTTCTGTGTCTTGTCCAGCTCTCCTTTCTTCTGCCACCCAAGCCCTCCCTCCTGTGTGCACACATGCAGACACACACACACATGCACACACACACACGCACACACACGCATGCACACACGCACACACACGCATGCGCGCGCACACATGCACACACGCACACACACACTCTCACGTCCGCATACTCAGCTCTATAGGATTTGCTTTTACTCCATCAGTACCTTGAGAAGGACGGTGTTACCGTAGGTGGAGAGAGAGGCGTTTGGACTTTGTGGCCTTCTCATGTCACCTGCTTAGTAACCAACACTCTCTCTGCGTAGGCCACGTGCTCTCTTCATCTATTCTTTCTGGTTCCGTGGTCCTCCCCCGTTCCTTGCTTCTCATCAGCTAACGTGATAGGCACCTGTTATGTGAAGGGTATTAGGCTAGGCTGGGGAGAGGGGGGATATAACAGACCGGGTCTTTGTCGTCGCAATGATAGGAATCTGTGGGAACGTGTGCTCCTCTCTGACCTGCCTTCACCCTGGAAGAGTGTGCCACTGACGACCCACGGGTAGAGAAGTGCTGCCCAGGAAGCAGGCGATCTGGGTTCCGATCGCTGTGCCCTGGCTGAGGAGGGTCATGACTCATCTGAATCCCGCTCCGGCCTCAGCAAGCAAGGCAGCTGGGTGAGGTGGTGTGCAGTCACTTCCTGTGACTGCTCTTGTCAAGTGACGTTCTACAGCACTCAACTCTTTCCAAATGTAAGCTCTGACCCTGGCCAGTTTGGCTCACGGTTAGAGCATTGGCTTGCAGATCAGAGAGTCCCGGGTTCGGTTCCTGCTGAGGGCACGTACCTCGGTTGCAGTTTGTTCCCGGCCCCGGTTGGGGTCGTGTGGGTGGCGACCAGTCGATGTGTCTCTCTCACATCGATGTTTCTCTCTCTCTCTTCCCCCCTCTCTCCCTCCCTCTCTATCTGAAGATAAATGCAAAAATGTCCTCGGGTGAGGATAAAAGAACAACAACAAAACAACAACAAAACAAAATGTAAGCTCTGGTGAAAAATAAGGTCCCATGATTAAATCCATCTGGAAGAAATTGGGTTAAATAATGTTAAGGGGTGTATCAGAGCCTTTTAAAAATAGCTTTTATTCTAACGTCTACTGTAAACCTCAGAGTCAGTTAAAGTATCAGATTCCCACACTCATTTAATTGGGGAGTGTGTGTGTAACACTCATTAACACGGTGTGAGATTAGAAGTGTGTAGCACACAGTTCGGGGATGAGGAAGAGTGCCCCTGTCAGAAGCTCTGACGTCAAGACTGCTCTGGTCCATGCTGGTTCGTGCTGTTTCTGCAACAGGGGCGACATGTAACCTCTCTGTGCTTCAGCTGGCTTAGTTTTATAAGGAGGTTAGGGAAAGCCATACCTCACAGCTCTTAGAAACGTGCTTAGAACACAGTAAGCACTCACTATATGCACATAATTAGCTATTACCATCCTCAGTTAACATTTATGAAAAGCTTAATAAACACAAGGGACTTACAACATGTTATTATGAAGATTTAGCCACAGCCCATGATCCCAAGATGTCAGCTAGGACACCAGACTCAGACCACAGGTTTTTGTTACCTTATTGGTACAGAGTTAGGTCAGACAAGGAAGAACAAAAATGCAGACGAGTTCAATGTAAACACATGAGAAAATCTCTGCAGAATGATATGGTAGGGGGAGAAGTAAGCAACAATAAGAACAAAAAAGTTGGCCAAAGTTAAGCTTTTGAAATGAATTTCATGATCCATGTTTAATTTTCTTCTGTAGCCATAGAAAATAGAGTATCAATGACTTCTGTGTGGTATGTATCTTCCAAGCAGGAAAGCAGGTAGATGGATTGGTCAGGAAAGGCTTGGTTATGCTCCAGCAACAAGCATTCCATAAATCTCAGTGGGTTATATTAAAGGATTATTTATTGCTCAGAGTACAGCTAGTCCTTGAATAACTTTGTTTCATTATAACATTGATAAGATGCCATAAGGATTCAGTTCTCGTTTATATCAATCAGCCTATGGTAAAGTTGGTTTTGTTATATACATTGTTTCACTTAAAGTCTTAGAATCACCAACAATGTTAAGTGAGGACTTGCTGTACATATCCATGACTGATGTTCGTGGGCTCTGCTTCGTGTATTCCTATCCGGGTCATAGACTGGCGGAAGCCACCTTCTCCAAAGCTCTGGGTCATGATGGCAGAGAAAACAGCTCTGGTGATGGAGTGCCACAGGCCAGATATAGCGCACGTCACGACTCAGCAGCTAGAACCAGTCACGTGATCTTACTCAACCACACGTGGACCAGGAAGGACACAATCCTACCACGTGCCCAGAAGGTAGAAAGTCAAAACAATTTGGTAAATAGCAACAGTGATCAACTGCCCTTGTGATCACACACTGTTTGGCTCCCACAGGCAGAATGCACTAAGTTCCTAAGGGAGACAACCCAAAGTCCTACCCAGTCCTGGCATCAGGTTGAAACTCTTGGATCTCTGGTGGCATGAAGTAGTCTTTATGTTAGGGGGTGACCAGTTCTGGTCTCTACATCAGTGATGAATGTGGCTCCTTCCAATTCAGAGATGGAGCGAACCAAAAGGCAAGTTATCTTTTCCTCTCCCAGGATACAACAAACAATGGCTGATTGGGAATAGGAAAGCTTTAACCAATATTCCCATTCAGAAACGGGAAAGGCGGAAGAAGCACAAACATGGCTGATCCGTGGTGATTCTGAAACCCCACTAAGTAGAATTAGGCCCTTATTTGGCTGCCTGGGATGGGCTCCCAGGGCTCTGTCCTCCGCCTCTTGGCTTCTCCCTCTGGAACATTCCTTGTTCTCCATTCTCTTCATTGGTCATGTCTGAGGTTGGCGTTGCCAATGATACCCTCCGTGGGAATTGAGCAGCTTTCTCAATTTGCTTCATGAACACAAATATTTTGGGGCCTAAAGGTTTGCTCAAGTCCTGAGCAGTCATGAATAGTTTAGCCTAAGTCATGGTTCCTTTGGTAATATGACTGTCTTAAATATTCTTAGGCTCCTTCCTATCTACCCAGGCAGCTCTGTGTGCCAACAGTCAATAACCATACCCAGGGTTCTTCTTGAGAGGGACCTAACAGTAGATAGTTTGAGTGAATCAGTGTGCTGTAGGAGACGAAACCTCTAGTTTTTTTCTCCCTAAGCCACTTCGTCCAATCAAATGATTTTTTCTGGAAGCTATAATTTCAAAACTTTAATTAAGTTTTGCTCTAAAATACCCCATTCCGTTCAGAGGTATTAGCAATGGCCCTGACTGCACTATGCTGATTTGTTCCAAGAATCAAGCCTGAATCCTAATCAGCCCTTCTTACACAGAGGTGTTTTTTTTTTTAAGTTTTGTTTATTTCTTACTGGGGATGAGAAGCAGTTGCCTCTGTCAACCCTGACAATCCCCACACTTCTGGACATTCTCTCGGCCACTTCATCGCTGCTGCTCGCTGCCCAATGCTTTTCTGAGCTCATCAATATCTTGCATTACATTGTCAGAGGCAGCCAATAGCAGCCACTATAGAATATTCACCATCTGTTTTTAAACCTCTTCCAAGATGTGCAAAATTTAGGTACCTTCCCTGCCTTCTAAGTTATCACAGATGACAGTTTCTCAAATATTTTGTCCCTCCTGACCTGGATTGCCCTTAACAGCCTCCAGTGAAGTTTCTTCACTATCCATTATCTGGCCACTAAACCAATGTCACAGAGTTTAGGGGTCTGGTGATAGCTGCTCCTCATTTCGGGGTTCTACTCCTGAGTCGGTTTGAAGAGACTAGAACATGTTTTGGTGACAAAGCAATCCCCCACTATCAGGGGATTAGAACAACAAAGGATTGTTTCTCACTCATGGACATCCCTTTTACTGGGGCTGGGAGTCTGTCCCCACGCCACCCACTCTGGAGCCCACCTCACCCTAATGAGCAGCCACCCTCTTGCCCCTACTGGCCATGGGGTGGGGCTAAGAAAGCTCTGGAGGCTTGCACATCGGTAAGTAAGTGTTTTGGTCTGGAAGTGACACATGTAACCTCTGCTTACAGTTTATTGGTCAGAACTGCTTGCCTGGCCCAACTGTGAGCGAGCTCGGGAGTCCAATTCCCAGGGTCT
This sequence comes from Tadarida brasiliensis, assembly GCA_030848825.1. Taxonomy (NCBI): domain Eukaryota; kingdom Metazoa; phylum Chordata; class Mammalia; order Chiroptera; family Molossidae; genus Tadarida; species Tadarida brasiliensis. Next base: position 100,407,836 of record CM061263.1, read on the forward strand.
GGAAAGGAACGGAGCTGGAGACATTTAGACTATAGCACTAATGACGACCACGGCAGGGGAAGGGGATGAACAAGCAGACTGCAAACTTGTGGTGCTAAGAAGCCCTCTTGGGATCCGCCCGGAAAGATAAGGAGTTCTTTACAGATCTGTTTCTTGGCATGGCTAGTCGTTTCCTAGGCTGCTGATTCGTCCGGCACAGATGTCTAATGCATTCCTTTTTGCAATATACAGCTTCACTCAAGCGAAAGCTGTTAGATTCTTCTCTGGTGAATTCACCATCACCATCAGCACTTGGTAGTTGATCTCCTCTCCTCCTCCTCCTCATCATCAAAACTTTGGCAAAGCAGCTAATTATAAATGATGCTTATTAACAGCATATATATTTGCATCTTTAGTTCCAGAAGGAGAGAAATGGTCCTGGTGCTTCCAAAAGACTAAACTAGTAGAAGGGACTTTAGGTATAAGAGTTACCCTGTCAAGTGTGGGCAATTAGTTTGTAGAACCAGTAGGTGCTAAAGGCAGGAAATTAACCCTTGAAGTTTAAGACATTGATTTATTTATTTAATCCTCACCCGAGGTCATTTTTCCATCTATTTTCAGATAGAGTGGGAGGGAAAGAGAGAGAAAAACATCCATGTGAGAGAGACACATCGATTGGTTGCCTCCCATGTGACTCCGGCCAGGGCAGGGACAAACTGCAACCGAAGTACATGCCCTTGACCAGAATCGAACCCACAACTCTATGGTCTGCAGGCTGATGCTCTAACCGCTCAGCTAAACTGGCCAGGGCAACATTGATTTATTTTTAATGTAATTCTCTGATGACCAAATTTTGGTGTGTGTGTGTAGAGAGAGAGAGAGAGAGGAACAAGAGGAAAATAGCAAAAATTGTGTGCAAAGTATAGAATTGCTCATTATTCTCCCCATTTACCCCAGGATTCCAAGCTTCCTTTCCTCATCACCCCAGCAAAGAAAATGGTGGAAGATTAAGAGAATAAGTAGAAATGCCCAGGAAGAAGGGGGCTGGGTTCTGAGGGAGACTCTCCTGGTCAGAGGAACTTCCACATGGGCCATCCTGAAGAACAGACGGTGCAGGGCAGTGAGCCGTGCCCAGAGGTGAGACAGTGACACGAGGGACACAGCGTCTGGCTCACCAACCCTGCCCTCAACAATCACCGGTGATTTGCCCTCTCCGGTGGAAAGCTAAAGAGAGGGGTGATTCTTCTTAGGGAGGGTGTGTGTATACTTGTGCACAGCCGTTTACTCAGGGGAAACTGAGGGAGTTGGCGCTTACCACTCTTTCTTCCACAGGGGCTTGTGGGCGCTAGGGCAGTGCAAAACCATTCCCAGAGATGATTCAGAGAACAAGGCTGGGCTGACGACCACCATCCTCTCTCCGCAGAGAAAAACAAAAAGGATCTTACCGCTGGGTTCATGAGCGCACGTGTACGCACACACACACACACACACGCACGCACACACATACACACAGACACACTCAGAGCAAGGTAAAAAAATGTAATAAGAGAAGCCTGGAAAATAGAATAAAATGGTCACTTATATACCTGGAATAAGTATGTTTTAAGGTCCAGGGGAGAGATAAGAATACAAACAATTATCTAATTATGTGCCACACTGTATGCGGTCCTCTTCGTTGATACATGCATCTACCTTTAGATGATTCCTCCCTAATTCCCACCACGTATCCCTGATGTGAGGTGATGTGTGTTCAGCTGGAAGGTCAGCGTGGGCCCGGGAGGATGGGAGCCACGGGGTCTGGTCCCAGTCACTGGTTTCCGACAAGCCCGTCTCTTGGGTTTCCTCCTACCTGATGACAACCCCTTGGTCTCCTTGGCCGGCTCCTCTTCCTCCCGAAATTAGACTGTGAATTGTTGAGTGCGTGAAGGACTTGATCTTGGTTATGTTTCTTTTCATTGTTCACATTCTGTGTCTCTAGAAGACTTTAGTGCCATAGGTTTAAATGTTTTTAAATATTTTAAATTTATAAATTGCAAATTTCTCTACCATAATAAGCAACCGCCTCCTTATGCCTTCATTTGCATGCCTAATTTGCCTCTTCAATTTAACACGTCTAAAAACGAGGTCTTGATTGATCCCAACGTGTTTAACCCCTCCTCTCCCCTTCCTCAGTAAATGGCACCTGGCGTTCATTATTTATTTCTCGTTCTCTATTTATCACCAGTTCCTGATGATGCCATCTCCTAAACACCCATCCTCCTCACTCCTGCCTCCTCCTCACTCTCTCTCTTCGCCCCATCTTTACCCTAGTCCAAGTCACCACCACCCTTTCCCCAGACTGCTACAATTTCCTGGTCTTTTTCTGTTTCCTTCCGCCCCTCTGTGATTTATTCTCCTGACACCTTCTATGTTAATCAGACGATGTCTCTCCTCTGCTTGAGAACCATCGATGGTTTCACACCCATCACCCTTAAGGTAAAATCTGAGCACCTCGCCCTGCAAGAATGCACCTCTTGCTTCCTCCTCTGCCCCATCTCGTGCGTCCCTGCGGTGCCCACTCTCCTCCCAGCACGTGGCCTTCTTTGTCATCCTTGGACACCCTTGACCTTTCCTGCTCGGGGCTTTTGCGCTTTTCTGCCCAGAAGGCTCTGCCCCTGCTTTTAGTGTGGCTGGCTCATCTCACCTCTTAATTCCCAGTTGAAAGAGTCTCTCTTCAGAGGGAACTTTCCCAACCACCCTCTTCAAAGTTGAATCCCCAGGTTCATTTCTGACATACCATCTCATTTATTTTCTCAAAGTATTTGCTACAATATGTGAATATCTCCTTTATCATTGACTTTTAAACTTTCCTATCTAGAATGTATTTGTTGCATAAAAATGTAAACCCATTAAGAACAGATATTTCATCTAGATCACTCCTAAATCTCCAGCACCTGGCACCGTGATGGGCACCCAGTAGCTTCTCAGTTAATGCTGGTTAAATGAATGAATGAGTGGCCCCTACCATCATTGCAAATATTTGCATTGAGATACAACAAGAGAAATCTGTGCTGTCATGAAGTCAGTGCTCGGCGAATTCCGGGAAAACGCTGCTGTCTATGATGGGGGTTGTGCCCCTCTGTCTTCCTTCACCTGGGAACTGGCACTTCTGAAGGTGTGATTTGACTCACCATTACTATGTGCTGGCAGCAATGATCTGGGCACAGGGCTTTTCTAAAGCTAAGAAACGAGGCTCTTTCACAAAAGAACTAAAAACAGAATTCTGATTCATGGCTTTGCTAATGGCTTTTCCCTCCAGGGGAACCTCGCTGTGCACAGTGAAACCTCTCTCGGGGCACAGCCTAGGCCTCACGTGAAGGTAACCATGGAGCATCCGCTCTGCTGGTAGCTCGGCTGGCTTAGCCCGAGGGGTGCGCAAACCATGGCGCTCCCACACCAGACTGGATGCCCTTCTGGCAGAACGCAGGTTCCCGCCCACGCTTCTCCAAGGTTTGTCTGGAAGAGTTGTTGGCCTAGTTGATAAACCCGTGAATACAATGGCAATAATAAAAACAAACATGCCAGTGAATATTTCATTATAAGGTTTGAGAACAAAGACAGAAAGAAACCCAGAAAATGATTACAGGACAAGGGTAAGAGTATCTTCTATGTTGTATTTATTGTTGGTTTCCTGTTCTTTCCTTTAAAAATTATTTTTGAATGGAACGACCTACTTGGGTGCAGTCTAAATTGCTTAATTACATAGCCTGTAAATAGGAAAACGATCAAGTGGGTGACTTGGAACACTTGCTCTCTCTCGCCTTTCACTGAAACATGCAAGGTGAGAGGAGGGAATGAACAGTACAAGCATAGAAAGGGGGCAGGAACTATCGCCTGGTGAGGGACAAGACTACAGAATAAAGAGAGTGAGATGCTAGTCTCTCTCCTACCTCCTCACCACCTGACCTCTTCTCTCCACATCCAGGGGCCCTAGTCCCCTATTCCCACACTCCTCTGGGAGCGAACCACTGTGGTTTTAAAACACTGTGCAATGCAAATAATTCTTACGTGTATCTTGTGGTTTGAGAGTACGTTTACGTATCATTCCCATCGTTATCTTCAATGAACCCTTACGAATGATCTAACCTGCAGAAGAAGACACACAAAAACACCTCGTTGTTGCCAGCCAATTAATTTTGGCTGTAGACACCCCAAAAGAGGAAACCGAGGCACGGAGAAGCAAATGTTAAGCCTGCGTGGAGGTGGCAATCTGCAAAGATCAGACCAGCCCTCCTCCACCAGCACCAACCTGTCTGATCTAGTGACAAAAGACCCTATGGGCTTTGGCAGAAATAGATGGAAAATCATTCTCACCACCTCCCTCCTGGAGAGTTAGGGAAAGAATCTTTAACAACAAACTTTGGTCCCTACCCAAATATGGCGAAGTGGGTCTTCCTTGTAACATCACCTGGAGCAGAAGCCATCTGTCTCATAGGCTTGTGAGGACCGAGTGAGGGAGCACAGGTAAATCACCTAGATTGTAGCTGGCACATAGTAGATGCTCAGTAAACATAGCTTTTTTTTTTTTTTTTTTAACGTATCCTTTCCACTCACCCCTTTTCTTGTCTGTACAATAAGCAGAGATTCCAGATGCCTTCTCAGGGAGTCTGGGAGCAAATGAATTCCAGGCTGCAGTTGCCTAGACTACAACACCTCTGAGATGCTACCATCTTCTGGTTCTTTCTTCACCGGGCCTGCTGTCTAAGTTCCCAGGACTCCCCTGGAAAACTTCTGATGGGAAAGGCAATGGGAGACTTCCTCAGCCTTTCTTTACCCGCACTTTGCAACCCTGGGAGACTTGCAGCCTCCCCTTCCAGGTTTGCAAGGGGAGGTATGAGGTCCTCTGGGAACTTACACGGCGTACAACTTAAATCGGAAGCTCTCAAGACATCTCCAAAATTTTCCTTTTTTTCAGTAGAGATTGGGGATGCTGGCAAATGGGTCTTTGTAAACACAGAAGGACAAAATACAATTTGACTTTTTTTTTCATTAAATTTCTGGATGCGTGGAGGCAGAGTGCTCTGTGCGTGTGGTGGGGCGGGGTGTGTTTCCTTATTGATGAAATGCACTGCGCAGGTCAGCGCTGTAAACTGGCATTGAGAAAAGCCGATTGCGGGGGTGGAGGGGGTGTGGTATGAGGGTACTGGTGCTTGTTTAGGGGGCCGGTGAATGTGAACGTGCGAAGGGAAGAGGCGTGCCCCGAGAGCGCGGGAAAGATTACTGGCGAGGCAAGTGTGTGTCTATTCCCAAAGCGCCCTGGCTCGCGGCAGCCCCTGGATGGGCGAGGGGTGTGATGTGGGAGTGGGGTGGGAGGGGGCAGCAGGCGGGGCCTGCCACGTCACTTGGGGAGTGTGTGTTGGGAAGGAAGGGCAGAGCGGAGAGCCGAGCCGCTGCAGCTGCGGTGGCTGCAGCAAAGGCTTGAGCGGTGGGGAGGTGGGTCCCCGCGCTCCGGCGCCTGGGCAGCCCCGGGGCCCTCTCCGAGGCCTGCGGCTAGGCCCATAGGGAGGAGGTGGCGGCTGTGGCGTGGGAACGGCGACCTTGGCTAGACGGAGCCCGCGGTGGACGTAGGGCGGAGGCCGAGCCCCGCTGGGAGTCTTTGCGGAGCCGGAGGGAGGCGCATCTGGCGCTTCGGTACCCGCGGCAGTCGGGGGTCTTGAGCTTTGGAGGAGCGCAGTGGGAGCTGGGAAGTGCTAACCCGTCCGGAGGGCGGACCCCCGCGTCCCGAAGCCCAGTCCCAGGCACCGAAGGGGCGAAGCCACGCGTCTTTTCGGGCATCCAGTGTCATACGCGCCAGTTTGCGGTTCCAGGTATCCCAGTGAGCTCTAGCACTCAGGCGAGGACAGCTGGCGGCGCGGAGACAATCCTCTGCTTCCCAGGGCGCCTCCCCTGAGCTAGCCTTGTAGGGACCCGGGCTTCAGGGCTCAAGGACTCCACAGCAGGGCAGACCGCTGGCTCGGAGGAGCCCGAGCCCCACCCTAACAAGAGGGCGCAGCCGGGCGCTTGGGAAGCGCTGCCGCGCTCCAGAGGTTGTATCGGGGGGCGCTGTTCCAGGGGTGGGGAGCGCACGGCGGAGAGGACATGAGATCGGAGAAATCCCTGACGTTGGCGGCGCCGGGGGAGGTCCGTGGGCCGGAGGGGGAGCAACAGGATGCGGGAGACTTCCCGGAGGCCGGCGCGGGCGGGGGCTGCTGTAGTAGTGAGCGGCTGGTGATCAACATCTCCGGGCTGCGCTTTGAGACACAGTTGCGCACCCTGTCGCTGTTTCCCGACACTCTGCTGGGCGACCCCGGCCGCCGCGTCCGCTTCTTCGACCCCCTGAGGAACGAGTACTTCTTCGACCGCAACCGGCCCAGCTTCGACGCCATCCTCTACTACTACCAGTCCGGGGGCCGGCTGCGGAGGCCGGTCAACGTGCCCCTGGACATCTTCCTGGAAGAGATCCGCTTCTACCAGCTGGGGGATGAGGCCCTGGCCGCCTTCCGGGAGGACGAGGGCTGCCTTCCTGAAGGTGGTGAGGATGAGAAGCCTCTGCCCTCTCAACCCTTCCAGCGCCAGGTGTGGCTGCTCTTCGAGTACCCGGAGAGCTCTGGGCCTGCCAGGGGCATCGCCATCGTCTCCGTGTTGGTCATTCTCATCTCCATCGTCATCTTTTGCCTGGAGACTTTGCCCCAGTTCCGTGCAGACGGTCGAGGTGGAAGCAATGGTGGTGCTGTGAGCAGAGTCTCCCCAATTTCCAGGGGGAGTCAGGAGGAAGAAGAGGATGAAGAGGATCCCTATACATTTCATCCCGGCATCACCCCTAGGGAAGTGGGGGCAGGGGGCTCATCCTCACTAAGTACTCTTGGGGGCTCCTTCTTTACTGACCCCTTCTTTCTGGTGGAGACCCTGTGCATTGTTTGGTTCACTTTTGAGCTCCTGGTGCGTTTCTCCGCCTGCCCCAGCAAGCCAGCCTTCTTCCGCAACATCATGAACATCATCGACTTGGTGGCCATCTTCCCCTACTTTATCACCCTGGGCACCGAGCTGGTGCAGCAGCAGGAGCAGCAGTCGGCCAGTGGAGGGGGTGGCCAGAATGGGCAGCAGGCCATGTCCCTGGCCATCCTCCGCGTGATCCGCCTGGTCCGGGTGTTCCGCATCTTCAAACTCTCCCGCCACTCCAAGGGGCTGCAGATCCTGGGTAAGACCTTGCAGGCCTCCATGCGGGAGCTGGGCCTGCTCATCTTCTTCCTCTTCATCGGAGTCATCCTCTTCTCCAGTGCCGTCTACTTCGCGGAGGCTGATGATGACGATTCGCTCTTTCCCAGCATCCCGGATGCCTTCTGGTGGGCCGTGGTTACAATGACCACGGTGGGTTATGGGGACATGTACCCCATGACAGTTGGGGGCAAAATCGTGGGCTCACTGTGTGCAATCGCTGGGGTCCTCACCATCGCCTTACCAGTGCCCGTCATTGTCTCCAACTTCAACTACTTCTACCACCGGGAGACAGAGCAGGAGGAGCAAGGCCAGTACACCCATGTCACTTGTGGACAGCCTGCGCCGGACCTGAAGGCAGCCGACAGTGGACTTGGCAAGCCTGAATTCTCCGAGGCCGCCCGGGAACGGAGACCCAGCTACCTTCTCACTCCACATCGGATGTATGCAGAGAAAAGGATGCTCACCGAGGTTTGACCAATGCAGGCAGGGCCTACACGAGAAGGGTGACACAGAGCAAATACTTTCTTAGGCTTCCTTCTCGTTCTCCATGACTCTCACCTGAGCTCTGGTTGACTTCCTGACTCCTTCCCTTACCCCAGAGCATGGCATCCAGGACCAAATACCTGGACTGTCAACCTTGTTGCTTGGTCCCCGCGGCATTCAAGTTTTATCCATCTAAGTGAAATTTTTGAAATTCTAATGGTGCCACCCATTCATGACCATCTTCTGTATGTGGATGAGATTTCTGTCTTACTTTTCTTCAAGATTCTGATTTTTCATGTCTGGGACTTCTAACAGCTGTAGGTACAGAGATGTCAATAGACTGGAAACCAGGTTATACCTGGGTCCCGTTTCTCTCCTCAATGTCCTTTGCTTTGGGGCGTGTGCCTGTGTTAGCTTCTGGCCAGGTGGTAACCGGCACAAGCTGGAGGACAGAAACAGTACTCATCTTGCTGTTTTATTCCAGGGCCCTGTAACACCTGCTGGTCATCCTGCAGAGGACCCTTGGGAGAGCCTTTAGCTGCACAGCCTCAGATGGTACTAGAGAAACTACAACTGAACTTGGCCATTTGGAGGACATAGTGTGAGTCCCGGCCCAAAGGGGCCAATGGATTCTTCTAGATGTGTCCTGGCACAGTAGACGTCAGTCTTTGGTCTAAATGTAGTGCCCCCGACTCTGCTTCCCCGACGCTGTCTAGCTTCCAGGAAGGTTCTTTCTCAGAGCCAGACACTCTGAGTGCAAGTATCTGCCAGTGCAGAGGGATTAACGAGAGGAAACCACAGAGCCAGGAGAAATGGCTGGACGGAGTCAGGCAGCTGGATGTCCACGTATCTGAAGCGAGGTGGCACTTAAACAGGTATTGTCATCCCAGAGGGGCAGAGGAACCTTGTTGCGGATGCCACATTTCTCTCCCTCACTTCCCCCAGCCTCTCTAGCCCTCCACCCTTCTTCTTGGGGATTTGATTTAGGACTGTCGAAGACTTTCTAAAACAAACTGCGGCTTAAATCTGCAGACAGGTCAAAGCACACATTGGATGCTAGTGTGGGTGTCTTCCCGTCTCATTGAGGATGGAATAGGTGGGTTAGAGTTAGGAAGAAGCACTATTTCCTTGCTGACAACCACACCGCTAGAGGTTTTTTGCTGAGTCAAGCAAACATTCGCCTCTCTGCCCCTTGGAGCTGCAGCCGACGGGCTCTGACCGGTAAGGTAACGTGATGGTGTCACCGTCACTCACCGCCTGGACTAAGCCATCTCTGTCCATCGTGGAACTCCCACCCGCCCTCTCGCGGCCCACTCCCCCTCGTTTCTCTCCTGGTTGCACTGTCATCTGTCTGTGGCCTTGACAAACTGTGATGTACTGTTCTGAGCTCTTTTGGGTACAGTTCAGAAACCAAAAGGACTGTTAACATGTTTTTAATTTTATATCTATGCTTTAAGACTCTGGGATGAGATTTTTTTTTAAGACAATTATTTTCCCGAAGAGCCACTTGTGAGGGATGGCCTTTGGAGGGTGTTCTCGAGACACTGTGGCTCCTGTGAGTACCAGATCTCAGTCTGGATTTTGCCACAGCTTTACAGGGTAACTTTGGCGCCACCCTCTTCGTGCCTCAGTTTCCCCGCCCGTGACATGGGAATGTTAATGTCTTCCCCTCCCTACCTCCTGGGGAATGTTCAATGAACTCACCCGGGAAGCTGGGGATGATGCTATGCAAAGGTGTGAATTTTAGTAATGGACTTGGTCTTGAGTTCATTACTCTGTCTCCCGTCTCCCACAGGCAAAGCCTCCGCCCGGAGTTTCTGTCTTGGATCCAAAGCCCAAGAATAGGCCATTCTGGGCCACTCGCTCCTTTAGTCCCTGCTTAGCCTTTTGAACTGGGCCTCCGTCTTTCCTCTTGCCCTTCGGAAAGCGGGGTGCTCTTTAGACGGGTTCAGTGGGATCCGTGGGACCAGAGGCCACTGAGTGGGAGCTTAGCTTCTCCGAACCTGGAATACAGTAGAAGATCGAGGAGTACATGATTTAGGAACCTGCTCCGAGGCCACTAAGTGCTGCTTTTCCAAATCTCTTAGTCCCTCCTGGGCATGTGGGGAAAGGAGAAGGGCCTAGCCGAGGGGACATGTTGGAACACGTAGGCATGTGTCTCTACCTGTGTGTATGTGATCATCTTCATCACCATCCCTGATAAAAGATTTCCTCTGCCAGTCAGAGCATGCCCGAAAGTAAAGGGTTTGTGGAGCGCTGGCTGGGCTCTCCAGGGACTCCGGTTGCCGTAGCAACCTTCCAGACTGTTCTCTGTATTTTCTGATTTGGGCAGCAAGGGAGAACAGGAGACTCCATATCCCCGGCTTCTGAAATGGGAACACCTCCCCCATACCGGCTTCGGGACTGGTCGTGCCAGGACAGGGATCCGTGACCTTCCAAAAAGCAGGTCCCTGAAACTTCTGCCAGACCTTTCTTCCTGGCTTCCCCACCCAGCCGCTGAAGCTGCCTCATCTCACCTCTGACTCTTAAGGAACTTGAATGCCGAGCAACTGCCCGTTAAACCAACGTCAATAGTATCTTTTTCAAAACGACAAGGGGAGCGTTGGAGGGGACTTGATCCTCAAGAGGCGGCCAAGCTGGGCCTTGGCAAGAGTCAAAGTATCAGGAAGTTTCATCTCCTCAGAGAGAGGCTCCTCCCAGCTCTGAGAGAGATGGAGAGGAACAATATTCCCTACCCCTGCCCAGGGGAACAGTCTAGCCCCTGGGAGGAATTTCATAGGTTGTTCTTAAGACGTCGAAGCAAAACCGAGAGACTGTGACCTGACCTAGTTTCTGTGGAGGATTTCGCCAAGTGATCCCTCTCTGACTCTGAGCCTCTCCATGTGGGTTTTGCGCCCTGAGCACCAAGAGAACGTGCACCCTGTGTGACTGGACGGCTGGGCGGCGATTTGACAGCTGCGAGCAGAGGCCAGGGTCAGGCCGTCCTTACGCCCGACTCAGCCAGCAGGAGCCCGCAGAGGTCTTCCTCGACAGACATGGGATAGTCCTCCTTCCGGATCATCCCCAAGATGAGAGAAAGGGACAGCCGGCCGTCTGTGCATCTGAGGTAGGTTCTGCTGTGGGGGAATTTCGCATGGGCTCAGTCCTCTGGGCCACATTGGAATCAGGGTGAGGAGGGACAGAGAGAGGGTGGGAGTGAATGCGTTTGGGGAAAATCGGGGTTCGGATGTTCCTGCCTTCAGCAGCCACCTCGCTGTCTGTCTGTGTGTGTTCTTCCACTCATCTACTCTGGCTTCCTTCTTCTCTGTTTCTCCTCCCCTGCAGCTTCTGTGCCCCACCCTCCTAATCGGCTCCTTCGCTCTGCATTCCCCCTTCTTTTCCTTCTCACTCGCTCTGCGTTTCTTCTTCTCGCGTTTCCCTTCTGTTGTATCAATCTCTCGTTCCTTCTACGTGTATCTTTCTATCTTTCTCCCCCCCTTCACCTTTTTGGTGGCCGGGAGCACCTGTAGGATTTCTGCAGAGGTCACACTTTGAACTCTAGGACTAGCTGTTTGCTGGGAAGGTTGTTTTCCAGCCCGAGGAGACCTTTTCCCTGACTTCTCAGTAGATCATTTCCACCTCAGTGGAGGGAAGTCCTGAATTTATGAAGCAAGATGAGATTGCTGTGTGTTTAGAAAAGTGTCACCCAGAATTTCCTGACCCTGCAAGGATGCGTGTGTGTGCGCGCGCGCATGCGTGAGAGAGAGAGAGAGAGAGAGAGAGAGAGAGAACCTGATAAATCTCCGATAAATACTCTGCCATATAGCATTAAAATATATTCACCTTAGGGTCCCCCAACCTTAAGAAGCTTACAGAGATGTTCAAGACAAAGGAACAGTAGAAATAGTAAAAATACAGAAGAAAGATGACTTAGGAACGTGTAAGATTGGAATTAGCCTAGAAAAGCCTTGACTCGGGGGAGCGTCTAATGCCTCGCAGCACTGGGAGGCTCTCAGAGCACCCAGCTGTCCCTCTTGGGCACTGAAGGCAGAACAGAAGCTAGGACATTCATCCCAGCGGTGCGAGGTGCAGGGGACACTCCTTGACAAGATGGATTAAGGTCCCCCAACCAGTCCGTAAGAGAGCTGTGTTCCTTGCCGGAGGTGGTGGGGCGTAGGGTCAGTCTCACCTGCCTCGGCACATGGCGGGGGTGGCTTTGGGGGCAGTGATGGGAGTTTCCTAAAACAGGCTTGTGGTGAGAATTGTACAACTCTATGAATTAACCAAAAAAGTCATTGATTGTGAGGGGAAAAAAAAAGGTGACATGAGGCTAATAACCGGGGAGAGTCACCTCTTGGCTGGGCGTCACATCTTGGTTCGGATTTTTAAAGCTAGAAATTTAGCATCTTTAAAGATGGACCAGACTAAGCATCTGGGATGGAATAACAGTGCTTCCTTCTGCCACCTGGGGACACTTCAGAGCCTTGCATATACCGTTGCTCCTTGCTACTCATGCGCAGTACCAAGAACTGACACTTGTCTTTTCTGACAATCAAACCATGGTGGGATTTGCATGCTCGTTTGTTTGTTTCTGCTCTAACGACAGGTCAAACCGTTTTTGGTAAATGCAGATCATAACTGGCATTGTTAAACTACAGTATGTTGGGCATTATTTATTACATGGGACTTAAACTTTGCTGGAAAATCAACCAAAAAACTCTACAAACCAACCAAAATAGCCCCACCTAATCTCTGCACCTGTGAACACAGACTTCCTTAAGAAATTTCGCAGGGGGCAGAGATTTATTCTCCTGGCCTCCTCCTTTCCCTGCAGCACTTGTTAACCCTTCACAGCCTGCCCAGGGGGTCCCAGCAGTCAGGCAGCCGGTGAACAGAGAGGGACCAGCAGCCTTCCATCAGACTTTGCTCTTCTCTTGCTCCTACTTGCCTTTCCCTCAGGAATCCCTTCCTCCCCTCGCCCCCTTGGTGCTTTTCCTCACATGACACCTGGCAGTCCTGCTGCTTGTCTTTCCTCTCTCCACGGGCGCTGCACCCTTGCTCTGGCATCTGCATGTAGATGCCAAGTCGATTCCCAGAGGAGATTGTTCTCCGGGGACAGTCTGGCTTGAACTGGTGTCCCGGCTCTGATTGTTTTTGACTGTGTGTTGTCGCCCCAGAAACAAAGTATGGTCTCACTCTAGCTTGTCAAGGTCTCCTAGGGGAGGAAAAGAAATCCATTCTTTAAACTGTAGGGTCTCCATCCCACTCCTACCTCGGGCGGCACAGATGCCTCGGGCAGAATCAGGCCTGGAGCTCGGGCTTCGTGGAGAGGGACCTTCCCAGATTCAGGCCACCGGGAGTAAGGAGAGATGGGCTCTTGGTGTTACCGTGCCTCACAGTGAACCACTTCCTCATTCTGGACGCCAGGTCCCGGTGGGCTTGGAGCCTGTCATGTCCATTTGCTCTGAACTCCCCGGGAAAGGAGTTCACCCTGCCTCTCCATCCCTTCTTGGTCCTCATCCTCTTGGCACCCTAAGGAGGGGCATGGGTTACACCTAGTGGCGACTGCTTTTGACAGGTGATCCAGACAGAACAGCGACTCCCTTATTCCCAGAACAAAAGAGAAAAGAGGCCCACGCTAGAGTCGGTATCATTAACACGGGTCTCACCTTGGCTGTCACGTGTCCTATCTGGGGCCTCGCCCTGGTGGGGTTTATGACAGCAAACACATTTTTAAACACTACTCCAATCTCATCCTGGTCGCTCCGGAGAGGGTTTTCCCAGCAGACACTCTCTGCCCGCCCCTGGCGGACACCCTGGAGCCCCCAGCAGCCTCCGCTGAAGGCTGCAGGGAGCACAGACAGCCCCGGGCTCTTCTGGCCGGAGCAGAGCCGACATTTCAAAAGGAAATTGCAGCCGCGCAGTCTGCTGGCGCTGCTATTTTTGACATGCTTGCTGTTCTCTCGGGCTTGACAACCGCTGTCTCCAAGAGACAGACAAACCCGCTCTTGGCAGCAGAGACATTTTTCTTTGAAAAAGGACATAGGAGGCAGTCCTGCGCTGGGAGGGCCGAGGACGCCGTCCTTCCCTCTCCCCAGGAGGCACTGGGGAGCAGCGCAGCCCTGAGGCTGGGGGTGCCGTCCTCGCGTGAATTCCCACTCTGCTTTCCTCCCTGCTGGGAGTGATTCTGACAAGAGTGGGAATGCACCGTTCATTTAAAACTCACTTCATGTCACAGAACAAAGAGGTGAGGAGCGTGGACTCTGTCTGGGGCCAGATTTTCTGGGTTCAAATCCCACCCCTGTCACTTACGCTGCTGCTGACGTTGAACAAGTTCCGAAACCGCACTGTGCCTCAGTTTCCTTCTCTGTCGAGTGGGGAGATAAGAGTACCAATTTCATCGAGCTGTTTTGAGGGTTAAATGAGTTAATATAGGTGCCATGTTTATGTAATATGTAACAGTAGGTACATAGTGTGATGTGTAACAATACAGAAGCACTATACAAGGATGATCATTGTTACTGTCTTACAACAGCCACGTGAGGTCGGTAGGCGAGGCATTGTTCCTCTCTCTGGCAGGTGGGACAGCAGAGGCTCAGAGGGCATGTTCAGGGACACAGGGCTCGTGGGTGGCCCTTCGTCCTCAGGAGAGAGCACAGAACAGAATGCAGTGAGGGTCTGGGTACCAAGCAAGAAGGCAGAATGGATTCGTGCTTCCTGGACGTGTGCGCGGGCTTTTACTTACGGGCCGGTTTCTCTCTGACGAAGCACAGCACACGATCTCTGCTTTCTCCCTGTGGGCTCCGAAAGCACTCAGCCGTCTATCCCTCCTTCCGCAGAGCCTGTCTTTCCTCGCCGCCCTCGCTGCTCTCCTCGCCTCACAAGTTGGCATTGCCAGGGCTGGCACCCCACCAGGGCCTTCCTCGCACACTTCCTGGCATCTTCCTCCTTGGGACAGATGCCCCGGGCACGGTACCCGCAGGCAGACCCCTGGCTCAGGGTTTTCGTACACTGTTCCAGTGGCTTTCAAAATCCCACCTCCCTTGATTCTCGTCCTCGGCATCCCCCTCTGTTCCCCGGCCACCTTCACATCCCACTGCACCCTCCCCGTCACTTTGCAGGTGGGGATACCCTGTGGCATTCCTCAGGTGTGTTCCAGGTTCCCTTTCCTCCTTTCAGGTGGAGGAGACAGGAGACTCTGGCATCAGAAGCAGCCAGCCCCTCTACACCTGTGGGTGTCCCTTTGCTTCCCCTGTGACTGGAGCTTCCTCAGCTCTCACTGGGGGTCCCCGCTCAGGCCACAATGCTCTACTGATGCTCAACTCGTTCCCACGGCCACGGCAGCTTCCACGGAGGACCCGGTCCAGGATGGCCCAGCGGGAGGGACTGCCCCCCATCCTGGGTTCAGAGCCTCTTGGCTGGCTTGCCTTAGGAGTTTGGTCTGAATCACCTCATTTAACCTCTCCCAGCTTCAGTTTTGTCATCTGCAAAATAAGGTAATTCCATCTGCTTCGCGTGAGACTGTGAGGCTCACACGAGGCTGCAAGTGAAATAAACTCTCCACAGAGCAGGCACTTCCCTCTGACAGGCAGCTGAGGGGCTGAGACACTGCAGGGCCCCCGGGGTGGGGCTGGGACCACCTGTGGTCTCAGAGAAAGGCCAGGTCCCTGCGAATTCAGTTTTGTTCTCTCAGACACACAATGAAACGAAATATGACGTAAAAAATCGACTTGGGATAGTTAGCTATCTCACCAGAAGGCTCTTTGCCTAAAGGATTCACAGCAGAATCTCTTTAAATAATTGCTCTTACGATGTGATGTAATATATAGAAATGTAATCTGAATATATCGTGTAAGACTAGAATGATGTACTGGTAATGTTTCTTTCAACAGTTAGTTTCCAACCCAAGTAGAATGAGGAATATGGTCACCCCGTCCCACGAGCACCAGGGCATTGCGAAGGGCAGTGTCGAGGGCCCCAGGTGCACGGGCCCCAGGTGCACGGGCCTCAGGTGCACGGACGGTGACAGCCGGGAGGGGCCATTTGCCTCCCTCAGGAAGGAGGAATCTGGGGCCTGAAAGTGCAGTGACTAGCCTCCGGTCACACTGGCAATGGCTGAGTCCAGGACTCCCGTTTTCTGACTCTGACTTCAGTAAATTTTTCCATGGAAAATAGAAACCTAGGGATTATTTAACCTTTTTTTTTTTTTTTAAACCAACTTTATTCATTTACTGCCCAACCAAACGCCTTACCTGAGCTGTCCATAGGAAATGGAATCAAGTGCTTCTCCCTCTCCTGACTTTCCAGGGTACAGAGGCCTGGCTAGAGAAATCCTCAATCAGATCATCAGCTGCTGGGTTTTCAAGGACGGATGAATAACTGTTACTCGAGAGTACCAAAGGGATTTTGCACTGTGCCAAGGCAGGCTGGTGTACGGGCCCTGGCCTGGGCAGCGCGCCCTGGGCTCCCATCCCACTGAGTGAGGGGTCGCTAACCTTTCGGGGCTCTACTCTTTCTGCTAAATGTCATAACTGGGCCGCAGGAAACTGTCATAGGTTGGAAATCGGGAAAGCAGAGGTCACGGGAGATGTTTCTATTTTATAAAGGAAGGAAGCCATGCGGAGAGTTAGCATCTTACCCAGGAGTGCTGACTTCAGACGCCCCGGGAAACAGAACCAGCTCCTGGGCTCTTCCCTGCCCTTTGTTGCCCTGGTAGAAAAGAGAAGTTACTGCTGGGTTCCAGATCTCTGTTATAAATCGCAAGGAGAACAAAGTTTCCAGAAGCCCTGGTAGCTGGGCCGTAAATCAGACAGGCGCTCCCCAGCTGCGCGGAGGCACTTTGGCATTGCTGGCAAGAGAGAGACGTCTGGTGTGCGGGGGACAATCGTGTGTGCCCTGCAGGACTGCTGTGCGCCCCGGGGAGGGTCCCCACGTGCGCTCAGGGAGCCCAGGCCCTCACCGCACCCAGCCCGACTCCGGTCCTGCTAGTCGCCCCCGCTCATCTGGGAGCGTGTTTGTTCTTTGGTTTTCCTTTATTTTATCTGCCTCTGCAGCCCTCTGGTCCGTGCTTTGACATGCCTGCAGAATTCCAAACAGCAATCGCAGAGCAACTAACCCCAAACTGTGCACGCTGCACCTCATAACAGGTCCCAAATCAGTGACTCCTGGGCCAGATGCGACACAGCGTTATAAATACTGGATGTGACAGTTACGTTTCACCAGCGCTGGAGAGACACACAATAAATGATGGGAGATTCCACAAGAGTGCTGGATTTTGTCTTTTTTCCTTGAAAAACTGAAGGTCTCACTGTTCCTGCATTTTGACTTTCCAACCTCAGCCAGCAGGAGCTGAGCACAGCTGCCCGTCCGTGGGGCGTGGGCTCTGTTGCCCAGTGCCCACGGAGGTCGGGCAACCTGTCACTTTCATTGTGCCCACGGCGCTGTGGCTCTTGTAGGTGGGAACACGCCCCTCTGTGTGCATTTCTACGTCAGGTTAGAAAATCAGACTGCGGGGTGCCGCATTGAGGGAAACTGCACCCTCCTTCTCCACCGGGTGACTCGGTGGTCCCTGGTGCACGAGACTGCTCGCGAAGGTGTGGCGTTAGGAGCGACCCTGAGAGCAGCAGTGAGGGCTGGCCGCCTGGGGAGGAGACGGCACAGCATCAGACGGGACGGGGCTGTGCAAGCGCGGGGCCAGCGGGGGCCTCGCGGGCACCAAGGACGTGCGCGCTGTGTTTGTTCTCTGTCCAGTGAGCAAGGAGCGAGAGGACCCAGGCGGTCAAGGGTTTCCATCTAACATGATTAAAATGAGAAAGAGGCGAACTGTGGAATTTGGATAGTTCCGACTTGAGGATGACCTCCTACTTCTGTGACGTCAGATCATGAGACATCACTCTGTCCTGAGGGCGGGGGTGGGAGAGAGGAGAGAGTGAGGCTTCACAGGTGGGATCGGGGGGCTTGGCCGCCCAGCCATGGGCTCTGTACCGGTGTCTGCGCGACATCAGGAGCCTCGTGATCACCCAGATCCTTTTTTGCCTCTCCTCCTAGATTCTTCCCAGTCGGTTTCAGCTCTCAGATGGACTCTCCTGTCCATGAAGTTTATTGGTTAGAAGTTAAGTGACTGTAAAGGTGCAACTGTGTCCAGCACTGTTGCCTTGGGGGGGAGACAGGACAGGCTTGCCTGGAAAAGGGAGCCCCTGTGCCCTGCTGGTGGGACCGCAGACTCATGCAGCCACTGTGCAAGAGAGATAGAGAGTCCTGGGAAAACTAAAATAGATATGCCATACAACCCAGCAATTCCACCTCTGGGTGTTTATCCGGAGAAAAGGAAGGCACTAATTTGAAAAGATATGTGCACCCCTATGTTTATTGCAACATTATTTACAATATCAAGATATAGGAGTGACCTAAGTGTCCATCCATAGATGAATGGATAAAGAAGATGTGGCACATATATAGAATGGAATATTACACAGCAATAAAAAAGAATGAAATCTTGCCCTTTTCAACAACATGGATGGATCGAGAGGGTATTATGCCAAGTGAAATAAGTCAGACAGAAAAAGACAAATACTGTAAGATTGCACTGATATGTGGAATCTAAAACACAAAACAGAAGAGACTCATAGAAACAGAGACCAAAGGGGTGGTCACCAGAAGGGAGGGGTTTAGGGATGGGAGAAAAGGGGAAGGAGAGTACAGTCAAGAATACGTGATACGTTTGCATGGTGACAGATGATTACTAGAGCAAGGGATCGCGCTGTAAGGTATAAGAATGCCGAACCGCTATATTGTACACCCGAAGCTAACAGAACCAATATAAGATTGTATACCACCAAATAAAACATAAGTTAAAAAAATACAAAAAGCCAAAAGAAAAGTATGTTTGAGAAATCGTTGGAGCAAAGGGGAGTGAAGGATTTCTTTAACAAGGCAGATGAAGCACAAACTGAAAGGAAAAAGAAGTCAGGCTCTCCTCTTTTCCTGGCTTTACCTGTAATTTCATGAAAAGTATTTCAGGGCCAGAATTCAGGAGGGGAGTCTCAATAGCATCTGGGGCTCACGTCCACTCAGATTCCTTAGGATTCCAAAAGAGAAGTTGATTTCACACTGGTCACCCCTCACTGGGGACAGCGTCCACATCTGAAAACCCAAAATCAAGAGGCCTGTATAACGTCCCCCACTCCTTTCCAGGGGTGCAGAAAATTAAATCAGGTTGGGCTTACAGGAAATCCATCATGGAATTCAGATCTTCACGCCTGTCTGCCTCATTTTTCTCAATAAGTGCACCTCTCAGAAGTTGTTGTTTTTGACATGAGTGTGTGTGTGTGTGTGTATAAAAATAATAAAATCGTTTTCCTATCAGAGATGCTTTTTAATAAAAGGGGGCCTTTTGCATTTACAAACTCTCACAACAAACCTAAGAGTATGTAGTCTGTAGAAAATGAACCTAAACTAGTTTATGGCATAGTTCAGACGATCGTAATTGCTTCCCCCTTGGAAGGAAAGGATTGCTGTGGTATAAGACATGGTGGGGATTGCTGACCAGATCTGAGAAAGAAAGAGGTTTTTTTATTTGTTAGATGAACTAGGGAATATTTTTCCTAGTGTATGTTCAAACGTGAGACCTCTAAGAAACGCTTACCATTTTCTCTTTTTCTCACTGCATTTTGACTCCCGGTGACGGAATTGCAAGTGGGTAGCACTGTGCTTCTATCGTTCCTGCCTGTCGCATGTCCAGGTGAGGCAGGATGGGAGAAGCGAAGACATGGTCTCAGTCCCTTGTCTCTTAACCGGCGGCGTAGTAAGCGTCACGTCAGCCCACCCGGGAGTCCAGTGCTGCCACCCACCGGCTGTGTCACTGTGTGGCCCGGGGAACGTTCTGATCCTCTCTGAGCCTTGGTGTTCTCTGTAAAATTAAGGCATTATTACAACATCTCTCATGGTGGCTGGTGGAATTCGATGAGATAATGCCAACCAGGGTGCATCTCAGAGCCTGGCATGTGGTGCGCACCCAACGAAGGTGGGTTAGGATTTCCATGGTCGCCCTCTTCTTCGCCTCTTCAGTGGGGTACTGAGGCACAGGCCTCTGAAAATTACCCAGCCTTTACAGTCGTTGAAGCCACTCAAAGCTCTTGAGAATCAAAGTCTTTGGAGAATATATATGCAACAGCTCCTCTCACTTTGTAGATTTGTAGTTCCCAACCTAACGGAGCATGATTCCGCTGTTCAGTCATCAGATACGTGGCTTTAACACAGGTGAGTCAGGTAAATGGGCTGGATACCCTTCTAGACTAGAAACTCTGCCATGCTAAAAAAAAAAAAAAAAAAAAAAAAAAGCCAGCAGAAGAGAAGATCCGGGGATTCTGACAAATTCCTTTAAAAAGAACATAAGCAGCCCTGGCCGGTGTGGCTAAGTGGTTAGAGCGTCGGCCCACGGACCCAAGAGTCCCAGGTTCGGTTCCCACTAAGAGCATGTACCTCGGTGGCAGTTTGTCCCCGGCCCCGGTTGGGGTCGTGTGGGTGGCAACCAGTCGACGTGTCTCTCTCACATCGATGTTTCTCTCTCTCTCTCTTCCTCCCTTTCTCCCTCCCATTCTATCAGAAGATAAATGCAAAAATGTCCTCTGGTGAGGATAAAAAAAAAAAAAAGAACATAAGCAAATGCCCAGCCGATGTGGCTCACTGGTTGAGCATCGACCCATGCACCAAGAGGTCGCCGGTTAGATTCCCGGACAGGGCACATGCCCAGGTTGTGGGCCAAATCCCCAGTGGGGGGCATGCAGGAGGCGGCCAATCGATGTTCTTGCTCATTGGTATTTCTCTCTCTCTCTCCCTCTCCCTTCCTCTCTCTCTCTAAAATCAATAAAGAAAAAAAAATTTTTTAGAAGAACATAAGCTATGAAGTGACTTATCCATACAAAATCCCTGGAGCAGTAAGAACTTCCAACTCCCTTAGGAACTGACTGAGAGCTTGACTGACAGGCTGGGAAGACCACGTGGCTGAGCCCTTCACTTGCCTGACTTCTGGGCTGACTGTGAGTGGGAGGATGAGGAGGGTGAGCGGTGAGGAGGCCGACAGCACGAGGACCCAGGCGGAACACCTTAGTGCCCAGCAGACACAGAAATGTACCTTTTGTGATGTGTTTGGGCTGCTGTTCTTCTCTGGAATTACAATACAAGTCAGTGGAAAATAGGACTCAGTTTAGAGATTATGTATATACTCACAGTCAACATTTCAGGAATGTATCTAATTCACAAGGAAGTGAGCTGGACTCACGTGATGTGTAAGTAGAGAAAAAGACAAAATGAGGGAATAATAGAGCTGGAAGAAGCTTCCAGAAGTCACAGGATCCATTACTTTGCCTCCCATTAGAAAAAGTTCCTAATTACCCCGGGCCTATTCTACAATGTCCCCAGAGAGACAATCTGTGGCTGAGACTCCTTCCAGCTCTTTGGGCTGCGATGTCACAGCCTTTGTTGTCAGGATGTTCCCTTCCCGTCTGGGTTACACATCTCCTGCTGCAAAACTTCCTTCCTCCTACTTTGTCTTCTACTGATACGGATTCTCAGCTGACCACATTACCTAGCATAGTTCTTTATGCCAGAGTTTCTTAGGTGAGGTCTGCAGAGTGCGAGTCCTACACAACATGCCCATGGCAAAGAATCCCCAGGCGTGAGATTTCACAAGCACTTCCTCTTGGAGATACACGATGTCTATGAACTTGAGAGTAAAGGCACTGAGAAGTCCTGCAGCAAATAATCCCATTTCATTTCTTTAACCCAGTGGTGTTCAAATTATTTTCACCACAGTCTCCGCCCCCTTTTTGGGGTAACTTCTACTCACATTTCACAAACACCGTAATCTATGGAGTACATTTTGAGAAACTCAAAGCAATCTGAAACTCCTTGCGATGGATTTGAGTCATGGAACCTCAGCCCTTAAAGGTTTTCTCAAATGGACTATTTGTGTAGTTCTTCATCACCCTTCTTGAGTTGTGCCGAGACATACAGAATCCGAGTTTTGATACAGCTCTGGGTAATGCGAAAGAAGACATTCTCTCCCCGTGGCCCTTCAGAGCCTTCTGAAATGAAGTCTTTGAAAAAAAAAAGTGTAAGAGTTGGTCTTATTTGTTAGATGTAGAGTTTCTGTCCTACTTTGCTAGCAAATGTCCACACTTCAGATGCACATCTCCAGATAGAATGCTTACTGTGGTGCTGCCTTGGGGTGGAGCAGTCCACTTCCCATGTCTGATGCTAGCCAAATCAAACATGACAGCGTGGGTTTCTATTCACCAGCACTTTTCTAACAAAACTGGACCTTTTAATGAAAACATGCAAGCATGCCTTTACTAATTACCATATTTACAAAGTCTTATTCACAAGCTAAGCCAGACACTAAGAGATACTAGCAATGAGACATAAGTAACCAGGTTTTCCAGTCTTCTTTCTCCTTTTCCAACATACTGTTTTCAAGTGCAACACACCTTCTCTCTCCCTTTGGGTGCTGATGCCTCCCACTTAGACCTGGTCCCTCCAGGGCTGGGATTTAAGGCCTCTGGGAAGCTCTTTCTGCTACGTGCTCTTTGTGCTACCAAGGGCTCTTGTCTCGACTCTTCTCCGCTCCCCCCAGGGAGGATCTGATGCTCTTGTCTGCTCAGTTCTTTCTTCCGTCGTGTCTCTGTGCTCAGAGGTAAAGGGAATGAAGACGTAGCTATTCTCTACCTGTTGTTGCCTTTACCTGCTCCTTTTCTGGACATCGTGGGCTGAGGACGAGTTTCTGATACCCAACTGCTTCTTTCGTCATTAAATCCACCAAAAGTCAGAACAAGCAGACTATGGGGAAGGTGGGAATAGCATCTAATTCTGGGTCAATCACTAAACTGCTGTGTGACCCTGAGCAAGTTGCCTGCCTGGCACTCAGCAATGGGAGCTTTTAGTATTCTTCTCTGGCCCTCTGTCTGCATCTGTGAAGTGAGATGGTTGGAGCAGACAATTTGTGAGTTTTTGCTCGAAGAGTCCATGGATGCTCAGCTTATTCATTACATGGACAGCTGGTTCCCTTGCTAACTTTGCAAACTTGATTGCTTGGCTTTTGGCACCAGAATGATCTTTGAAAAAGAGAGCTGGAGTTACTAAAATGTCAACGTTACCTAGAATCACTGAATTTCAGAGCTCATCTACTCCAGCCTCTCACTGCTTAGACAAAGGTCAGAACTTAACACTTAGAAATAGACTGGGCAGTTTTGAAAGAGAGGTGATGATTTTTATGGAATACCAAGTATGATATATTTCTTTTCTCTGCTTTTCTCTTACTTTTCTTCCCTTCCTCCTGCCTGCCTGCCTTACTATTTTTCTCTGACGAAGTCTATCTTAGTTATTAAGTGATTCCAGATCTCTTTTTACTTTAAAGTTGCAAAATAAACATTCCTTGGTTTTGGCTGTGTCAGCACCTTGGCATCATGATTGGAAAAATGTTGGGCAGAGAGAGGAAAGGCACTTGTATATTAAGCAGGAGAATGCAGACCAGGAGGGGTGCTAACCAGACTCCCTGGGTCTCTGGCTCCCTCCTTGCCAGGGAGTCTGTTAAAAAGACAGAGGGGGGGAAAGTTGGTGCAATTCTTTGGTATCCTCAGATAGAGAAGAAGCTGGCTCTTTCCATTTCCGGGAAAGAGTAGTGACCCCCCCTTCCCTTCCCCAGTGCAGGTGTTGAATTTTATGCCCCGTTGTGACACTCAGTGGCCTTGGACGGAAAGGTCTTGGCTGGATAGAAAGCGCCTAGCTCTGCCTTCCAGCTCAGCCCTGGGAGCTGCACTGTGGGTCCAGGCCAGGGTCTCCTGTGAGCTGGGTCCCCATCCTGCCTGGCTGCACCAGGTCCAAGTGCTTTTTGGTGTATATTTTCCCCCTCATCCATTTAGCTTCTTCCTACTGCCAGTGCCAGCTGCGGGAACAGCAGAACCCTGGACAGGGATAGAGAGCCTTTGTGGGCCCCTGATCACTGTCCCACCTTGAGCAATTGCTTGAAACAGGCATTTTATTTTTGGACTTTAACAGTCACATCTGCTCATTACAAAACATTAGTACACTTCGGACAAATATAAGGAAGAAAATATAAGTCCCCATCACCCCACAACTGGAGACATTCTGTGTTGGCATTTTATTAGGTTTTTCTTCTAGACTAGCTCTGTCTTAGTTTGCATCCATATCTCTACAGAGATCATACTGGATTTTATTTTAGAAACTTCATGTTATGTTTCTAACTTTCTCGTGCATTTATTACATAACTGCCCTAGAGATGCACCATTATTTTGGTAACCTATCCCCACTATTGGACATGCAGTTTATTCTTCTAATTGATGCTACAGGGACCACGTTTATGACTATGTCCTTAGGTTGTATTCCTACAAGAGTCAAGAAGTATGAACACATTGAGCAAATCATTTTCTAGACTTCAGCTTCCTCCCCTCCAGTAAAACAACAACAGAAACTACAATAATTACAGCGCAGATGCTTCTCGGCATACCTGTGCCAGGCACACTGCTAGGAGCTTTACAGGTACGAAGTCACTCAACCTTCCTGGCAGCCCCATCCGTATTTCCGTTCCACCGAAGTAACCGGCCCCAAGTCACACGGCCGGTGAGGAGGGTGGTGGGATTTCAACCCAGGCAGTCTGGTTCCAGAATCTTTGCTCTTAGCTGCTGTGCTAACACTGCCCCGTGAGAGGAAAGAACTAAATCCCTCATAATCCCCAGGGTCCCCTCAGTCCTAACACATCTGCATTCTTTAATTCTATACTAGTGATGTTTCCAAGTAACACACTTGCCTGGTATCAGTGCGCCGGCTCCTTTAATCCTCTCCATCCCCCATTTGTGTGTGTGTGTGTGTGTGTGTGTGTGTGTGTGTGTAATCTCATGAAGGAGACAGTCCGCAGAGAGCGTGTGAAGCAGAAGGCCTGAACAATCCGTGGGCGAAACGATAAAACACTGATATCCTGTGCTGTAACTTAGAGATCACTCATTATGGTTTCCTTTTTATCTTAAGGTTCTCAGGCTCTTTGGTGGGGAAATGTGTCATTTTCTAATTGGACTGTCACCCGGTGGAGCGGGAGTGGGATTGGATGTCCCAGAAGCACATGTCCGTGCATACTCTCTAAGGAGGCCTGCCCCGCCCCCGGAGCCGCTCTGCCCTGCTGTCAGGAGCACTGCAGGTGTGACACTCGTCCTGCAGGGAGGGAGCATCCGCAGGCTCGTCCCTGGAATGACGTGTCCACGCTGTTGTCATTGCTTCCTCAACGTGGAGATGGCCAGGCCTCCTGGAGATTCTGATCCAGCGGGTCTGAGAAAGCCAAGAACCTGCTTTTTAAAGATGTGCTCCAGGCGCCTATCTCCAGGGAGCTTGGGGAAGTCTGGGCAGTGGGTCTGACCCTGCACAGAGCATCAGAATCACCTGGAAAGCTTTTTTAACAAGTACCACTTCCTGACCCCTCTGCTGTCTCAACTTAACCCCTCCCCTAATTTGACTGATTGATCTAGGGTGGGGTCCAGGTGTAGCATTTTTGTAAAAGCCCCTCAAGAGATTTCAGTGTCCAGCCAGAGCTGAGGAACACTCAGAAATTCTAGCAATGATAATTTGACACCTTTACATGGAAGTGCGCTTCACACTTGACAAACCTCTTTCACAGTTGAACATCATACAATCCCCTAAGTTCAGTACACCAGACTTTATGAGATGGCCTTTGGCCCAGAGAGGTTGACTAAGTTGCCCAAGGTTGCACAGCTTCTCCCTCTGTCGGCAGCAGCTGTTCTCTGCCCAGCCCAGGCCAGTCCTGCCAGGCCCTTTGGAAAGGAGCAGCCTCCCACCCCCTGAAGATCTTCCAGGATGAAATCATCTTAGCTTCCATCAGCTGCCTCTCCTAGTGTTGACGCTCAGGAGGCCCTTTCTTTTCCGTCTCATCCACACCCCTTCTTACTGCAGAGATCCCCATCTCATCCACACCCCTTCTTACTGCAGAGATCCCCATCTCATCCACATCCCTTCTACTGCAGAGAGTCCCTTGTGCAACGTGCAGTTAAGTTTTTCTCCCAAACTCCACCCCACTTTGCAGTTAGAGAATGGCAGAAGGACACGGGACTGGGGACCTGGACAGTGCGTGCCGCCCACAGCGCTCCGACCTGCAGCCCAGATGCAGCCTTCCTGCTGGTCCTCTGCAGAAAGCACAGCCCCCCGCAGGAGCAAGGAGGTCGCCCCCAACAGCAGTGCACAGGACTAAGTTCAGTCTCCTCACCTGTCACCTCCCATCCCAAATGAATTCTCTTATTCACCACCAAAACCTCTCTCCCCTGCACCCACTCCCCAGCCCGCCCTGCACCCAAATAGAGTGAAAGCCCACCTGAGTGCATCCTGGGAGCCGCTGTGCGTGCCGGAGGCCCCTGCAGTGCTGAGTCCCCAGGCCGACCCACGAAAGGAAACATACCCAGGTCACTGCATGCACCCCTCCACCATCCTCCACCAGCAGCCGACCATTGGCTCAAACGCTGTCCTCACTCAAACCAATGACTCTGTTCCCTTTGCTCTTCCTCTCCTGGTTCAAACCTTTTCCCTCGCCCAGGCGGAGTCCTGGAGAGGCTCCCAGGGACTGCAGACTGTCGGTGTCAGAATCCCGCAGCCGCTCTCCCTGGGGTGCTGGGAGGAGGCCGGGAGGAGGCGGGGTTTTCCCGTGTCAGCAATGCAGGCAGCCCGGGAAGAGTCCACACGCTGATACCCCTCACTTCCCTGTATTTACCCATTCAGCAGCCGTCGGACTCAGAGAGACGCGCCTCCTGGCAGATTCCTGCAGCAATATCAGCCTCTCCCTCTCCCAGGGCCTTCCCCGCTGAGGGTTGTTCCTTGACTTGGTGGGTTAGTGTGGAGGATCAATCAATGTCCCCAAAGACTTGACCCCTCGCCCCCCTACTGACTTTCAAGAAAAGCACCTTCTCTGCGAGCAAGGCTTCCCCACACCCCCACCACGGTGTGGCTTTTCTGCTGAGTGGGCGGATTTGGAAGGAGGGCAGAGAGGGATGGGCTGACAAGCTCGCTTTTCCCGAAGCAAAGGAAGCAGTGGTGGAGTTTTCCATGGCCCGGGATGGCTGACTTGGCGAATCCATCATTCTGGTTGGATGTCCTCAGTAGAAAGGTTATCAAGGGGTCCAAGAGCCCCTCTCAGTAACGGCCCTGTCACCTGCAAGGCTGTGTCTCCCACGGACCCTGTGCCCTGACTGGGTGGCCTGGAGGAGGTTTGAACCCGAGGCAATCTGAGCCTCTTTCCCAGAAGCCCTAACTTGGGACAGAACGTTCTGGTTCAGTCCGGGCTAGTCTCTCCATGGAAGGGACGGAAGACCTTCCAGCCATGGGACCTGGAAGGGGTCTGCTCCATCATTCAGCTTCGCTGTCTCATTTTATAAAACAGTCACTGAGGTCCCAAGAGATCACTTGATTGCCTCAAGTCCGCATGGCTACTTTGTAACAGAGCTGGTCCTGGAGTCTGAAGGGTTAGCTCACTCACTCTCTTGGCTAAGATGTGGCGCCTCTAAAATAATCTCCCATGAAAGCTTGCATTCAGCTCAGACTTGGAGAAAATCGCAGCAGCCAGGCGCCGCGTGGGGCTTCGTGGGGGCAGCAGAGGTTCAAGGCCAGCCTGGCCGGGACTCCACCCCTGCTTCTCCCCCTCACTAGCGCTGAGACTTCGGGCACCCTCTCTCGGGGCCTGGTGCTCCTGTCCTGTGACTGTGATGCTCACCTCACGGAAACATTGGGAGGGTTTTCTTATGAGGGTAAGATATGCTTAGCACAGAAACATTGCTCAATGAAAGAAAGAAGAAGGCTTCTTGGCCAAAATCAGTAACAGTTTCCTCCTTCCCTGGGCTCTAATTCTGAAGCTGATTTGGTTTTGGAATCATTCAGTGCCTTCATGTTTGCTGCTGGGACCAAAGAAGAGGGGCCTTCCTTTGACCTCTTCTCTAGGCCCCAAGTGGGTGACCCGGCCCAGAGCCCAGGGTGATCCTGGTAGCCCATGATCATGCCTCTCAATGTAGAGAAACACGTGACAGGCCCTGGCACTTTGAAAGAAACAGGCACCTCTCTGTTATTTTCTGTGTAGGCTTGTAAAATTCATCAGCCTGTGATCCAACCTTTATTCAAGGCCTACTCTGTGACCCCACCCCAGGCTGCCAGTAAGCCCCCTGGGTAAGAGAAAGGGGTACAGGGACACTGGTGGAAGGAAGTCTTCAGGCCTGGTCGCTTCTGGGGTCATGGGATGACCCCTGACACCTGCCTTTTGAAACCCCTTTGAGTGGCTATGAAGGATACTGGCTGCACCCCCCCCCCCCCCGGTCGCTCTGCCTTGGGACCTCATGGAATGAGCATGTGTGAGGTCTGCACTGAGAAGGTTTGTGTCCTAACCACATCTGAGCTCAATTCCTCGCCATTCACCTGGTCCCATAGCAAACCCCTATGGAATGTCCATCTTTCCAGGCCCAGATAGGACCCTACCCCCTTCCATCTCCCCTTCTAGCCCCGTCTCTCTAAAGCCTAAACCTCCCTCAGAGGCCACCTAGCTCATATCCAGCTTTTTTATGACGCCCACACGTGGACTGGCCCACGCTGTGGAGGTTCCCTCGTAATGCTCTGCACCTGTTCCGACTCTCATCCTTTCTCCAGATACACAAAGCACGAGTCCTCACCCCGCCTCGCTGAGAAATGTGTGTTAAGTCCAGTTGGGCTGTCATTTCCTTGAAGGCAGGGCCCTGTCTCATCTTTTCATTCCTCAGCATCACCATATCAGAAACTATTGGTCTATCCACCGGTGGCATTTAAAATATAAAAAAAGAACACATGTTTTCGCCTGTAACTTGGAGTCTTGAGGAGGGACAGCTCCAGGACTGGTAAACCAGTTACCTAGTGCTGTGTAACCAACCACCTCAAAACGCAGCGGTTTGAAACGAGCTTCATCTTCTAGGTCTCAGCCCAGCAGGCCCCTGAGTTGGGGCCAGCAGAATAGGCGGGCTCAGCTGGGCAGCTCTGCTGGTCTCACCTCTGATTCTGCGGTCAGTCTGGGGTGATCCGGTGCTACCGCTCCTGGGGGCTGGCTGGCTCTTGGCCGGGAAGCCTTAGCTGTCTTGCGCATCTTTTCTGTCCCTCTAGCAGGTGGTCTGGGCTTTTTCTCATGGTGGATGCTGGGGTCTCAGAGCAAACAGAAGCATCGAAGCCACTTGAGACCAAGGTTTGTAACTACTGTGGTCACTTCTGCCACATACTATTTAAAAAAAAATTTTTTTTTCTTTATTGATTTTAGAGGGAGAGGGAGAGAGAGAGATGGAAACATCGATGAGACAGAACATTGATTGGCCGCCTCCTGCATGCCCCCCACTGGGGATCTGGCCCACAACCTGGGCATGTGCCCTGACCAGGAATCGAACTGGTGACTTCTTGGTGCATGGGTTGAAGCTCAACCACTGAGCCACACCGGCCGGGCTTGCCACATACTATTTATTGGCTAAAACAAATCACTAGGACAGCTCAGACTCAAGTAATGGGATAGTAAATTCTGCCTCGTGGTAGGAGGAGCTGAAAGTCGCGTTGCAAAGGCAGGGTGGGGAGTTTGAACCGCTGTTACAATCAGCCTGCCCCAGCCATGAGGTGGGCTCAGAGGACTCTCTGGGACTCCTTGGCTTCCCCTCAGTGTTTTCGCTCTGTGGTCGGGAATCCGTGGATGTGGACGGCCAACTGCGTGTATTGTTGTTCTATGGCCATTTTATATAAGGGGATTGCACATCTGAAAATTATTGTATCCACAGGGGTCCTGGGACCAATCCTCCATGGATACCAAGGGACCGTAGTTAAGTTTGTAGGGAGTCAAAAGTTATATGCAGATTTTTGACAGGGGTGTGGCACCCCTCACCACTGCACTGTTCAGAGTGGACTGTAGTCAGTGGAGGCAGAGGGCGTGGGATGTGCAGGGAGTGATGGGGGCAGGTAGCAGGGCTCCGGGTGAGGCAAGAAGAGTAACGAGTTCTTCCCGGGGTTGGAGGGTTGGGGGCTGTCAGGAGGATTTCCAGAGAAGTTGACATATCAGCCATGCCTTGCAAGATGAGTTGGGGTTTTCCACATCAAAAGGACAATTCTTAATAGAAGGAATGGCTCGAACAAAGGCACGGGGGCCTGAGAATGCGATGATGTGTTCAAGGACCTGGGAACTTGGGACCCATGGGGAGGGGGAAAGGATGCAGGGGAGGCTAGAAAAATCGACTGAACTCAGATTGCGAAGAGCCATGAAGCTGCGAGAGGTTGGGTTCATTCTGAAGGCCCTGGGAGAAAGCAAGAGTTTCAATCAGAGGCATCGCATGCCCACATCCCATTATGGAGTGATCCCTCTGGCTGAAGTGGGGACAGGAGTGGAAAGGAGACTAGAGGGTGGGGACCCAGTGAGAACAGCGGCTCGGCATCGCCCGTGGTGGGGAGAGGTGGTCCACCCTAGTCTGGGGAAATACTGTATCTCTGACATTGTTTATAATTACTGGAACATGTGGGGAAAAAAAAAAAAGGCATTCTGGCATTTGGTTGGTTTTACTATTGTTTTTAAATCATCTGCGGACAATGCATCCCTTTATTGCCTGTATGGGGACAGACCTCTCAACGGTGCTTCCTTGCAGGAATCAAGGCAGAGGAGGTTACTCACTTACTGAGCATCTGCCAGGAGCTCATGGGTGGACAGGCTGAGTGTGGCCCTGCAGTTCAGAGGTGGACTTGAAAAGAGCCTTTGTACTTGGGGTGCGGCTGTGCCAGGCTGCAGAAACGCTTCTCTCAGTTTCTCAACACGCATGCGCACTAGGAGGCCTTGGCGCGGAGGTGGGGTGGGGTGGTCGACGTCATCCTGCTGACCATGGGGACATAGGGTTACAGATCCCATCTCCTTCGGCCACACTGGTCTCCCTTTGGTCCTCTCTAGGAGGTGGAAGCCCTCCCCGAGCCTGCAGGGATGGGGTGGTAAGGAACAAGGTCTCTTTGGTTCCTGGAGCGTCCTCCATAAAATATTCAGGCTGCCAGGAAATCGTCAAGTGGAGACGTTGGACAGGTAGATTCATTCAGAAACCAACCGAAAAGCTTGGCCTGCCAGCCTCCATCCCTCCAGGCTTCTATAGGAGCCCCTGGTCCCGCCTTCGCTGTCCTTCGGGGGAGCAGTCGCACTGTGACCCCCACACCCCAGGGTGCAGATGAGGACTGTGGGTGCTGTTACTGGGAAGCAGAAACTGAGGACCGAAAGAGCACTCTCCTTGACCTCTGATTGCTTTCCAAGTGCAGCCAAATGAACTGTGATATGATGGCCCAAAGGACTCAGTCACCTCCGGAAAGGGAGAACCTTGATTGTGTGTGTTTTCTGTTGACCCGCTACCCGACTTTGAACAGAGGTACTCGCCTATCTGCTGTCCCCGAGTCTCTCGAGAGGGGTGTTGGGTTACCGTGAGAAATAACAAGCACAAGATGACTGCACATAGAATGTCATGTCACAGGTAAATGTGCATGAGTCGTTTTATTTATATATTCATAAGAAATAGAAATGATTTATTGGCAATCTAATGATTTCTTTGTCTTGGGTCTGCATGCATACGTAGTTCATGTCCAGCTTGGACAGTTTTAAGTAGTGCTCAGATAAAGTGGAAAATTCACAGTAATCCAGTTAACTTTGACAAGGAAATCAACTTTAATTAATACTTTGAGATGGCATGATGCTGATTGCCATCTGATGTAACTCGAGTGAGCCAAATACTTGCTTTTGGATCTGGATCCTTGCTTGGAAATCCGAGAAAATGGTAGTGCTGAGGCGACTTCCTTCACCCTCTTTGAACGGAGGCTCTGTTTGCTTATTTCTCATATAGTTGGCTTCAAATCAGAGCTATTTGAGGGAGGTTAGATTCTCCGGTGGTTATTTAGCTCAGCTGGTAGTGAGCCCAAGCCCAATAAAAGAATTCTCTGTGTGGAGTGAGATCAGAGTTCAGAATTCAAGGTCTAGACTAGATGGCACAGTGGAAGGATACTGGAGTCTGGCATCCTGGCTTCATCCATCCAGCTGTGTGATTTGGAGTGAATTCTTTAACTTCATGCAGCCTCAGTTTCCTCATCTGTGAAACAGAAAAAATGCTGTCTATTTCAAAGGATCGGTAGCCTTATTCATAAGATCATGTATTTGAAATGTCTTAAACGCAGTAAGTGATTAATGAAATGTAGTTATTGTTATATTAGACTATAGAGCTTATAGTTGTAGGTGACTCTGTAATTAAGTTGGTCCAGTTAGCTTTCTTTTAGCTATAAGAGACTAAACATCTGGTTTAAAACAACTTAATCAAAAAAGAGAAATTTATTAACTCATCATTTTATCTAAAACTTGGGTTTCAGTTGGCAGAGATCTATAGAGCAGGCTAAAACATGGAAGGTTGTAGAAGCTGAATTATTACTTACTAGGGCCACCAAATTCAACAAATGCCCAGATTAATTTGATATATAGCTCTAACTACTGAATTTTTGTAATTTATTGAAAAAAGCTGAATACAGGACATTTAGGGTGTCCTGAGAGAGCCAGTACAGAGAGCAAGGCAAAATAACTAAATACAGGACTGGTCTTATATATACAGGAGGCTTGACAATCCTACTCCTTAGGGTATTTCCACCCATGAAATTTTACCCATACCTATAAGTAGTGTTTCCACCTACTGCTGGTAGTGTCAATTAATTTTATTCTCATATCAATTAAATTAACTAGAGCGTTTGCTGGAGAATTTATAGTAAATCTAAGGTCCATACTATGTTACTTGAAAATAATAAAATTCTTCAATAAAATAAAATAGGTTTCAGGTACAGTGTGATCTAGGAGGTAAAATCTTTAAAATCTCTATTAATGCAATTATGATGTCTGTTTTGGCTTTAAATGGTGGTAAAATGGCTAGTAAATCCAGACATATATCCTTTCTAGTTCTGGTCCAATAAAAAGAGTGCTTCTGCCCCGGCTGGTGTGGCTAAGTGGTTAGAGCATGGCCCTCACACTGAAGGGTTGCAAGTTTGATTTCCTGTCAAGGGCACATACTAGGGTTACAGGTTCAATCCCCAGCCCTGATCCTGGCACATGGGGGTGGCAACCAATCCATGTGTCTCTCTCACATTGATGTCTTCTCTCTTTCTCTCTCTCTCTTTCTCCCCCTCCCCCCTTCCCTTTCACTCTCTAAAAATCAATGGAAAAAATATCCTCCAGTGAGGATTAACAACAACAACAAAAAAGAGTGCTTCTGTTGACCCGATAAAATCCATGGTCTGATTTTCATCAGTCAGAATTCCACCTCAGCCTCTTATCTGGGCAGATTGTTAGGCTAGGGGAATGGTACGCTCTGATTGGACATATCTGGGTTACACGTAAACCCTTGGAACCAAGGTTGGAATTAGTTTTAGCCAAAGTATGTGGACTGAGCATGGGGTGTGGAGATGATTTCTCCAGAGGAAAATTGGTGCTCTGTAATGAAAAGAAGGGATAAAATGGATATTGGATAGCCAAAAAAAAAAAAAAAAAAGAAACACACACACACACACACACACACAAACAAAAAACCACTTCCCCCTAAAACACAAATGTACAAAAATAGCAAATATATATCCAGGCTATTCTGTGGCTTGGGCAAGAGAAGGATGTCACAGGTTAGATAAATCAACATGAAATTGGAGGAGGAACATGTCTATGACTTTGGGTAAGGAGTTCCTGAATCTACATATGGACTCTCTGCTTCAGAGTGTAAGATTATATAAATATCAAAGAATGCTTTTGCAAAAATTCTTTTTTTGGAAAGTTACTAGTACTTTTACTTTCAAAATTGTAATAACACATGATTATTAAAATAACACATGCATCAAGGCATAGAGAGCAAAGTAAAAGTTACCAATAATCTCGCAATCCAGAGGTGACGCGTGTCATCACGCTGCTAGAATTATCCAGATGTTTTTCATGTGTGTGTGAGCTGTACATATAAAATAGTTAAAAATAAAATCAAGCTTAAAATGACTTTATTACCTTTTAAATTCAATATTACATTCTGGACCTCTCTTTGTATTAATAAATATAGATTTAAAAATTATAATTTTAAGGCTGCATATATTTGAACAAAAATGCCACAACTATCTAACCCACTCTTTCATTATAAGCAATACACTGATAATATCTTCACCTGCATGTGTTTATTATCTAATGATTTTTGTGTGTGACTACATTCTTGGGAGTAGAATTGTTGTGCTAACAATTTTGTGTGGCTTAAATGTTTTACATGCATTACTAAAATGTCTTTCGGAACATTGCTCCTGTACTGGGTAGGATGGCCAGATAAAATACAGGAGGCCCCGTTCATTTGAATTCCAGAAAACAGTGAATAATTTTTTTGTATAAGAATGTTCCAAATATTGCAAAACCATCTGAAACTGAAATTTAACTGCAGATCTTGTATTTCTACTTGCTGAATCTGACAACTCTAAGACTGGGGACATCTTAGTTCACACGCCCGGTAGTGGCTACACAGCTTCATTGCTGAGCTGGGAGCCCGAGCCTCGGGTCTGGCCACCTGTAGGCACCCCACAGTCAACCTCCGAATCTGGCCGCCTCCAGGGCTGATAACCATCTAGTGGTGTTTGGGTCCCTGCTCTTTTCTTATTGCTGACCTCGGACCTACCTGCTGTGCCCTCATATGACCTTTTCTCTGTGCAAGCTCCAGTGTGTGTCACTCTTTTAATTTTTATTTTTAAAAGATATGTTTTATTGGTTTTTTACAGAGAGAGGAAAGGAGAGGGAGAGAGAGATAGAAACACCAATGAGAGAGAAATATCGATTGGCTGCCTCCTGCATACCCCCCACTCGAGATCCAGCCTGAAATTCAAGCATGTGCCCCCACCAGGAATCAAACTGGTGACCTCAACCACTGAGCCACACCCGCTGGGCATCTCTCTCACTCTTTTTTTTTCTTTCTATTTATCTTCAGATAAAATGGGAGGGAGAGAGAGAGAAACATCGATGTAAGAGGGACACATCAACTGGTTGCCTCCCGCACAACCCCGACCAGGACTGGGGACAAACCACAATGGAAGTACATGCCCTTGACCAGAATCAAACCCGCGACTCATTGGTCCAAAGGCCACCGCTCTAACCGCTGAGCCAAACTGGCCAGGGCTCTCTCACTCTTTTATAAGGACACCAGTCCCATGGGACTAGCCTCACTCTATGACCTCATCTAAGCTTAATTACTTCCTTAAAGGCCTCATCTCCAAATATAGCCGCACTGGAGGTTAGGGCTTCAGCATATAAATTTAGGGGCCACAGACATTCAATCCATAACACATACCTTTCAAGGCGTTCTCTTCTTGTTGTTTTCAAAGACTCTCAAGGAGTTCTGGCTTTTGAAAAACAAAACAGTCAACCTCTGCTTGTGACCAGAGTCATAAAATTGGTCCGTTGAAATCAAAACTTCAGGAAGAACTCAGTTTAAAGATTTAGAACCTTAATCAGTTATGTATTTATTTATCAAAGCAATGTGTTTTTTAAATAATCTTTTTGGCACACAGAAGCCCATCTGTGGGCACATAGGAAAGGCACATTGACGTGTATGTGTAGATACATAAGAGAGACTGGAAGTATATCAATAATAGTAACAGTCATAGCCAGCAGTTACTAAACACAGTGTTGCATACAGATGGTATCTGAACTCCTCACACCGAGAGGCGGCTTCAATCATTTCCATTCACGACGCGGCAAATAAGTAACTGGGCTGAGACCAGCTCTGTGCAACTGCAAAGTCAACGTGTTATTTTCTGGATTGAAGCGATCTACGTGATTTTCAGTTTCTTTTTAACCCATTTTATGCGGTGCCTGGATTGTTGGCAATAAGAGTGTATTTTTTAGGACCAGAAAAATGTCTTTCCATCTTGGAAAAAATGATAATGGATAGTTACAGAAATTGAGAGACAAACAGATAGAAGACATCACCAGCTTGGAATGAGAATGTTTATGGAACTCAAACAGCTCCGAATATTCCCGTTGTGGAGGGGGGACTGTTAATTTGATGGACATTAAGTAGTACCTTGTTTCATTTGCATTTTCATTGACAGTTATAATATACGCTTGCTCTTAAAGATAATGGTGGGACGTTATTTGGCCATAAAAAGAAGGAAAGCTTGCCATTTGTGTTAACAGGGATGGAACTTGAGGGCATTGTGTTCAGTGAAATAAGTCAGACAGAGAAAGATAAATACTGTATAATCTCACTTATGTGTGGAATCTAAAAACACCCCAAAAATAAAAAACACCAAATTCATAGAAAAAGAGCAATTAGTGGTTACCATAGGCAGGGTAGGGGGACTGGGTGAAGGTACAAACTTCTAGTTATAAAATAAATAAACGCTAGGGGTGTGATGTCCATGATGACCATAGTTAACACTGCTGTGTGGCGTATTTGATGGTTGTTCAGAGAGTAGACCCTAAGAGTTCTCAACACAAGATGCCCTGGCCGGTTTGGCTCAGTGGTTAGAGCGTCGGCCCGCGGACCAGAGAGTCCTGGGTTCGGTTCCCGCTAAGGGCACGTGCCTCGGTTGTGGCTCCTCCCCGGCCCCGGTAGGGGTTGTGCGGGTGACAACCAGTCGATGTGTCCCTCTCACGTCGATGTTCCTCTCTCTCTCTTCCCCCCCTCTCTCCCTCCTGCTCTATCTGAAGATAAATGCAGGAATGTCCTCAAGTGAGGATTAAAACAAACAAAAAAAAAGAGTTCTCAACACAAAGAAGAAGACATGTTTCCCTTTTCCTTTTGTAGCCCTATGAGATGATAGATGTGAACTAAACCCATGTGGTAATCATTTCACAATATATGTAAGTCAAATTTTAAATTATATAGTGCTGCATGTCAATTGTATATCTATTAAACTTAAAAAAGATAGTGTTGGACACAGCCTCGAGGATGTCCTGACCACTGTCCTGTGGGCATCTCCGTGTGACCCATAGTCCCAGATGTGCAACCCCCCCCCCACCCGGGAGTGCACAGGGATTTGGTGACGTACCTCAGAAGAACGAGATTTTATCAAGCTCAAGGTCAAGGAATGCCAAATTCCACATCACGCACAGAAATGGCAAGAATCGCTGTGAAACAGCTGTTGAGCCCAGCTCCGAAAACAGCGACAAGAGCAGCGAGTGTAGACGCAAGATTGAGACTGTCCGTGGTTCACCCTGCGTCCAGCAGGACGGGGAGTGTCCAGATGTTGGTCCTGGCGTTCCCTGCTGATGGGGCATGGTCCAAGCTCTGGGGACTGCAGCCCGTTTGCAGATGTGACTCCCCCATAGCTATTGCCAGAGACTGATGTGGGGGGGCATGGAAGGAGTGTTTTAAAAATACATGCGTGAAGATTCTCAGCTTTAGAGTCGTGTAATTGTATTATATTGCAGACATAAAAAAATTAAGACTCCCCATGGCTATTTCAGCTAAAGGAAGACACCTGATAGTCTTATTCTTTAGAACAAACTTTAAGAATATTTGGTTTATCGTACAGTTCTAAATCAGTGGAAATAAAACTGGATGAACTCAAACTCGTTTTACTCAGCAAAGGGTTAGATCAGTACTGGATTATCAAGCAGTCCCTAATTGCACAGCCAGGAAGCCCAACACACGATGCTCCCATGGCGAGCCCCCGAGTCCCCTTTCTTACACCGGATTTGGAATTTTGTTCGTTAGCTGACAAATGGTCATTCTCACGGTGCCCCTGCCAGCCAGACAGCGTCACCATCTTTTCTGCATATTCGTGCCCGGACAGTAATGTGCCTCTTGTCGTTGCATTTTTGCCCTTATTTTATAAAAATCAGGGAGAGCAGAGAAATCTCCAGCACAGAGCATGGGTGTTAAACCTAATAGCGTTGAGATGAGATAAAAGCCGCCAGGTTTGCCTCAGCGCCGAGTCCTCAGCCGCGATCAGTCGTGCGCTGGAATCGAGTCCGTGCTGAGGCGTGGAGGAAGGGACATGTTTGAAGAGCGTATGTGAAGTGCAGGGGATAGACCGTGAATGATTATGTCCAAAAGGCAAAGTGTGAGGAAGGGTTTTATAATACGGAAGCTCGCCAGGATGGGAACCCCATACAGCACAGTCTTTGTGCCTTTTATGTCAACACACATTCCCAGAAACTATGTGTGACGATGGGAACTGGAAGGATAGAGAGAAGTGAGTGGCAGGGCTTTTAAGTAAAAGCATGCAGCCCAGCTGGTGTGGCTCAGTGGTTGAGCATCACCCCATGCACCAAGAGGTCACCAGTTCGATTCCCGGTCAGGGCACATGCCCAGGTTGTGGGCCAGATCCCCAGTGGGGGGCATGCAGGAGGCGGCCAATCGATGTTCTCTCTCATCGATGTTTCTAGCTCTCTCTTTCAAATCAATAAAGAAAAAGTATTTTTAAAATTTTTTAAAAGAAAAAGCGTGCAGTCTCCGAGTCCTAGAATTTTAGGGTAGGGACGAGACAGATGAATAATCGTTGCACCCGAGCAGTACATATTGGTTGTTGCAGTAGTAAAATGTAGTGTTTCCACAAATTACTCGATATGTATTTATTGAGCTTCTACTATGTATAGACACTAGGCATATAATGATAAATAAAACAAATGATTTTCTCCTTTAAAGGAGCTTATAATTGAGTGTGAGTGTGGGTGTGTTACTGTTGATGGTGTGGTGGAGGCAGATGTTAATCCAATAAGTCCAAGTGTAAAATTGCAACCGTGGCAAGTGTTACAAAGTACAGATATCCACATACCTGTGCTACAAGGACCTAAAACAGGGGGCTTTGACTTAACAGCTCTTAAGCTGATATTTGAATGATGAGCAGGAGGTAAATCGGGAAAGATTCTAGAAACAGCATTTCAGGCAGAATGAACAGCATGTCCAAAGGCCCTGTGGTGGGGAAACATAGTGAGTACTAGCCCGGGTGACAAGGGAAATGGCAAGCCTGGAGCAAGGGGGAAGGGCTCTGAGTTTTCTCTATAGCCTCGGAGCAATAGGATGCCACGGGCATGTGTGAGGCGGGTGGTGGTAGACGGATATGATCAGATTTGTGTTTGAAAATACCTGTCTGGCTGCAGTGTGATGCATTGGATGGACTGAATGGATGTGGGTGGATCCGTTAGAACACTTTTCCAACATCCAGGTAGAAGATGGCACTAGGGCAGTAGTGATGGAGCTAGAAAGAGGTGAATGGATCTGAGAGCTATGGAGGAGGTGGGAGCGTCAGGCCTTGGTGATGGGTTGGAGGTGGTGGGTTAGAGAGACAGCGGTGGATGAGAGAAAGATGACTTCCAGCATTAGTAACAGAAAAGGATAGGTAATCTGCTAGTGTCTTCCTTGTGGTATTAGAGTGAAATACGATTTAGGTGGGAAGGTGAGAGCAGCATATTGAATAAACCATTTTAATTTTAATTGAAATAATGCATGCACAGAGTTTGAAAAGCCAAACAATACTCTAAGACCTCTAAGGAAAGGCAGCAGGCTCTGCCGCCCCCCTTACCGTGACTCCAAGTCCTCAGAGACGACCACCTTCGATTATTTAACAGTTGGTTTCTGGTATTTGCCTTTGTTTTCCTCAGCAAATGTTTATGTTGCTATTTCTTGATTTCTTTTCCCATTTAACAAATACGTATAAAGCTCCCACTTTGTGCTGGTCACTAAGCACGGGGATGTTAGGGAAGAAATCATGGGTAGATGTAGTGAACACAATCCCCTGCCCTCATAGAGCGTCCACTCCACTGGGGAGAATAAGCAAACGTTTAAATAAAATATCACTCTAACCACCTCATTGTTTAGAGGTGGTGCTCTAGATAGAATAATATAGAGAAAAATTAGCATAGTGGGGGTGATGTAGGGAATGTAGGGGAAGCAATGCAATGTGAAATAAGGGAATGGGGGATGGGATGGCCTTACTGAGATGATGGCATCTGAACAAAGACCTGAAGGATGGGGGGGAGAGCCCTGTAGGTATGTGGGGGGACGGTATTCTAAGCAAAGAGAATAGCAAGTGCAAAGGCCCTGCGGTGGGTGGACATATGGTGCAACTGGAGAACAGAACAGCAAAGCAGCTCCTATTGCTGGAGCAAGGTGAATAAGGGTGTGACATTGGGGCAACACCGTTGTGTAGAGCCCTGCAGGCTGCTGTAAAGTCTGATTTTTACCCTAAGTGATGGGACATTACCTCTCATCTTTGTATGAAACCATATGCCCACTTTCTCTGCTTCCAACATAATTAATTGGTTAAATCAGTGTTTGGTGTTTACATCATTATTACTAGCACATACTATCTTCTGCGTTGCCAAACAGTATGTTATGATAATGATCATTTAATCTCTTATAAACATTGTCTTAATAATTGCCTAATTTTCTTCACCTGCTTAATTTTCTGTGTACCTATGTATAATTCCTTCCAAACTCTCCAACAGAGTTGGAAAATCCATCTACACACCATTTTCCATGTGATCAAATGCACTGGGCTTTCTCTGGGTTGCTCCCCCCCACCCCCACCCCCACCCCCGGAGTGTTGCATTCTGGGGCCTTCCATTCTCCCACTCCAGTCTCTCCTGCTGTCTCCAGCACAGCTTGTGTCCTGGGAGCTCACTTCCTCCCTCCCGAGCCGAGTCTCCGTCTCCCTGCGCATCTTTTCTTCTTTCTCGGTGTTTCTTCTTTCGGTGGGGCAAATCCTCCATGAATTTTCTAGGAAAGAGTCAAGGGAGGTACAGTTTTGAAACTTTGCACGCCTAAAATGCCTTAGTTTAATTCCCAAACTTCATTGATGATTAGACGGATGTAAAATTCCGAGATGGATATTATTTTTCTTCATAATTTTAAAGGCAATCTTCCACTGCTTCTGAACTCCCGGTCTTGCCATGAGAAGCTGGTACTTTTCTGATTTCTTTGTATGGGGCCTTTTTTCCATCTGGGAGTTGCCAGCACCTTCTCTTTATCCCTGGTGCTTCGAAATATCATGACTGTGTACCTTGGTCTGCCTGTGTTGGGCATAGAGGATGCCCATTATATTTGAATTTCAGATAAACTATGAGTCATTTTGCAATATTTGGGACATTCTTTTATCAAAAAAATTACTCGCTGTTTATGAAATTCAAATTTAACGGGGTGTCCGTTTCTGTTTGGTTTGTTTTTGCTAAATCTGGAGAACAGAACTCGGGCCTTTTAGTTGGGAGACGTGTCTTTTACTTTAGGGACATTTTCATGTATTATTTCTTTTCCTTCAAATGAAAACATAAGTCTGAGCTTAAAAAGATAAATGTTTCAACAAGGCTTGTAACCAAAGTTGTTCACTGTTACTTTTGTGACAGTCCCTGGCCCCACCCCTCCCCATTCCTTTCTTGCTCAGAAACAATCTCTTCAAACTCTTCAGGGGTGTCTTAATGATACACTTACATTCCTTCTTTTTTCCTTTATCTATCGAGTTTATAAAATTGACTTCCTACGATAGAAGACAAGGATTTAGCTTTCTTACGCCATCCACCATAACTCTGGGCGTGCTTCTCTCTTTTTTTTTTTAAATTTTTTTCTTTATTGATTTTAGAGAGAGAGGAAGGGAGAGGGAAGAGATAGAAACATCAATGAGAGAGAACATTGATTGGCCCCCTCCTGCATGCCCCCCACTGGGGATCGGGCCCACAACCTGGGCATGTGCCCTGACCGGGAATCGAACCGGGGACCTCTTGGTGCATGGGTCCACGCTCAACCACTGAGCCACACCAGCCAGGCCTGTGCGTGCTTCTCAACCCCCTGTGGTGTGATGCCAGGGCAGCCTGGGGTGAAGCCCGCAGTGGATGGTTCACACCCACATCGTGAGAACAGAGCCTACCGCAGGCGGGGGCATCCGGACGTCGTGTCCAGACACCTGACAGCTCCCCGTTTGAGTGCTCGCTGGCTTCCTCCAAACAGGAGCATTTCAGACAAGGCATCAGATGTCTGTCCGCTCTCCTGGGAAACAACAAAAAGCTGCATTGTTGCCATTTGCGAAAGTGTCATCTGTCACTTGATGCCTGCTGCACTTGCACAAAGAAACAAAGGTTTTTGTTTTGCTTCGCTGTGTTTTTAACCGTTTGCGGAGGTTATTGCACATGGACAAAGCCAGTGGAAAGCATTGGACGGTGTCCTTGTGACTGACGCTAGATGGTCAGTGACACTGAGCTGCAAGGCAGACTGATGCCCCCAGAACCCCAGGCTGACCGTGCGCCTTTGGGTCACGTGTGTGCTTGGTAAAAGTACACGTTACTTACTCCACGTGACAGACCCGGGGGCTGGCTCTCACATAACTGATAGTACAAATAGTAAATCTTTTCATTCCACCGGAGTTTACCGCGTAGGCACAATCACATCTATTGTAAATCTCTACCTTTTCTAAAGCAGTTTCACAAACATCGCGTCCTTGTGGCAGCCCTAAGACTCTGGGAACACACCTCATCACTGCCATCCCTGTTTTACACACGGGGGAAGAGAAGTGCAAGCAAGTATTGGTTTTATTTGTTCTTAGCCAACCCCTGGCCTGCTCTTTGAAGGGCTTAGGGGTAGTTATAGAGTCACGGACAACATACCTGGATGGATAGCGAGGGGCCTAACTTTCTCCGCCCAGGACGTGAGAGAGGCAGACGTTGAACACATCCCACCTACTTCCCGATAGAAAACAATTGTGCACAATGTCTGTGGACAGACTGTAAAGGCAGCAGGCTATCAGGAAAAGAGAGATCAGTCATGGTGGGATAGCCAGAGAAGCTCCTGAGCGTGGTGGACTGGGCTGGGCTGGAGGATGGCGGGACCCAGCAAGGTGGGAGGGAGAAAGGAGCGTTCTGGTGGGGGGAGGGGGGGAGGGAGGAGCCAGGCTGTGGAGATCCCTTCCACAGAGGGAGGTTATGCCTGACACGCACTGAGGTCAGAGGTGGCCCCGGGACCAAGGTGGACGGTGTTGGGTGTTGGAGAGCAGGGGCCCCAGCTGAGTAGATTGTATGGAGCTTTACCTCCCAGGGCCTGGCGGTCAAGCAGAGGGCTTGGACTCGACTCCTGGAGGACTAAGGGGCCACGAAGGGCAGGTGACTGGTGACGCAGTATATCCAGGCAGCTTCTGCAGGATGCCTTCAGGTTGCATGTGCTCGGCAGTCCCGCTGGGTGGCCGGGGCCCTTGTGGGCCCACAGGGTGGGAGGTGCAGTTTGAGCAGAGAGCTCGGGGCTGGGCCAGGGCCCCTGCTCCAATGCCAGAGGGGCTGAGGGGAGAGGCCAGAGGCGTTCTCAGTTTCCTGGTGCCCTCGCTCCCGCAGCTCACCCTTGTATCACTAACCGCACTTCCTCTTGTTCTCATTCCTCCCTGGCAGGGAAAGGCTGGCACGGTGGTCCAAGCAAGGACGCTCACACGTAGGTCTGATAGCGCTGGACAGAGAGGGCCTGGACCCTTAACTTCTCCAGAAGACGGGATCCCTCCTGGGGTGGTCTGGCCCGACGCCCTGCAGCGGCCTCCCACAGCCGTGACCAGACGACGAAAAGTTGGGACCGAGCCCACCAGCGTTGAGTATGGGGCCCAGAAGGTTAGAGCGAAGCTGTATGGGAGTGAAAGCTGGTGGTGTGGGCAAAAGAGACCAGGTACGGGGAGGTCGGAGGTCAAGGGATGCCAGAAAGTGCATGCCACAGACCCATCCAGGAAAAAAAGGGGCCGTGGAAGACTCAGAAATAAATATATGGCGAAGTCTTCGAGGCTCTGTGTTTTGCTGCGTAAAAACATCGACAGCTAAGTTAAGCGGACAAATTAAGTAGTCGTGACAGGATCAGGCAGGTCTCCAACGTGCTGGAACGCCTGGCCAGCTTCCCAGGGGCCACCTACAGATCACCAGAAAAGGTGCTGATTGCCCTGTGGCACCACCCTCCCTCCCAGCAAGGGACGCTCTCCAAGAAGGAAAATGTGCAGCCGTGGTCTAGGAGTTGTCTGCCTCTTATACACACGGCTGTGGGCAAATGTCCAGGGCAGAGGCACATTCCCATGGCTCTCCCAGGGCCCCGATGACCCTGTGCAGGGTCTCCCAGGAGCCGGCAGTACTGCTTTCCGGTGTGTGACCACATTGCTCCTCCTGTCATTGACAGCTCTTCACTTCCGGGGCGTCCCTCCTCCTCACCCACTTACCTCGCCCCGGATCCCGCCAGCGCGCTCTGGAGGGGCAAATTCCCACTAGGAGCCGTTCGCCCAAGTAGTTTTCCTCTCGGTGACAAAACACAAGGCTGATTTTCTCGTCCTGATTTACTCTCCTCGTTAGGTGTCGCCGGGGTTACAGTTCGCTTTCGTGCCTGGAGTCCCCCAGATATGTCCTGAGTGCTGGGGCTTCATTACCACACTGCAGACGTCTCGGCAGCAGGGACCATATCCTTAGCCACAGGCCCCCCGAAAGTCCCGCAGAGCTCCTGACACAGACTTGTCCATCGTAAGATGTCTGGTGAATGAGTGAGTGAGGACATGAACGAATGAAGTGTTGATTCTGGTTAGTAGATCCAGTTAAAATCAATTCCAATTCGGGGAGA
The DNA here is from genome assembly GCA_030848825.1 of Tadarida brasiliensis. Taxonomy (NCBI): domain Eukaryota; kingdom Metazoa; phylum Chordata; class Mammalia; order Chiroptera; family Molossidae; genus Tadarida; species Tadarida brasiliensis. Next base: position 100,452,130 of record CM061263.1, read on the forward strand.
GGGGCTTCCCCACACCAACACGCAGTTCTCAGACACAGCTGGGTGTCCTACAATTCAACTAAGTTCAGACAGTATACCCAGAGAGAGCTTCAGATCCCACAGGCTGCGAACTCAGCCCCACAACAATGCACCCCCACCCCTTTAGATGCCGATCACAAGTCCAGGTTGTTACCTGTGCTTGATGACTGGCTACAAATCAGGGGTTCCCGTGACCTCCTCCTCGGGTTCAATGCATTTGTTGGAGCCGCTCACAGACTCAGAAACATTTTACTTACTATAATAGATCACTGGTTTATCATCACAGGATGTAAGCCAGGAACAGCCACATAGAGGAGATGCACAGGGCAAGGCATGTGGGAAGGGGAGCGGAGCTTCCGTGACCTCTCTGGGTGCCACTCTCCCCAAATATCTACATGTGCCCCAACCCAGAAGCTCTCCGAACCCCTTGAGTTTTATGGAGGCTTTGTTACATGGGTCTGGAGGTCGGGTGGGGGTGGGGCTGGGTGGGACTGAAAGTGCCAACCTTCTAGTCACATGGTTGGTTCTCCTGACCATCAGCCCCCATTTTTAGGTACTTTCCAAAAGTCACCTCATTCATATAATGAGACATTTCTATCCCTCTCATCATTTAGGACATGCCAAGAGTTTTAGGGGCTCTATGCTAGAAATAGAGACAAAGACCAAATATGTGTTTCCTATTATAAATCATGATATCGCATGTACAAATCACCAGTAACTCACACATTGTTGACTACACGTGAAGGTGATTGTCAAACACCCCAGCAACACACGTAATAGCGCACGCCCCCCCCACACACACGCACATGCACACACGCTTTTCTTCCCCAGCCTTCTCTTATCCCTAAAGAAACCCATAACTCTGACATCTCCTTGCGAAGGTCTATTTCCTAAGCTGTACCTATCATGTGTTTGTTTCTTTATTTAAGTCGAGTCCATTGAGTGCCTACTTTATCTGGGCCAATGAATACAACCAACACGCCCTTAGGAAGGTTCGGTTCTGCTAAGGGGAGGCTGGCAATCGATACCATAAATAACGAATACACTGTATTCTACATAAGTACAAATGCAATAAAGGAAAATAAGAAAGGGGGCTGAGAAATAATAGTGGGCAGGGGTGGAGAGCAGCTTACAGTCAGGGAGGGGGAGGCAGCCTGACCTAGAGGTCATGTTTGGGTGAAGCGGTCAGGAGAGGGCCATGTTCGTACCTGGGGAGACCTAGGCAGAGGAAGAAGCGTGCAAAGACCCTGAGAGGGAGCCTCGCTGGCATGTTCTAGGAACCACAAGGAGGCCACAATGGCTGGAAGGCAGGGAGCAAGCAGGAGAGGACCGCAGGTGAGGCCAAGAGAGCTGGGTGGCGGAGGGTGGCGCTGGCCAGACAGGCCGATAGGTGCCTAGAAGGACTGGCCTGGACTTGGATTTGGAGGGGAAGCCATTCCTTCAAGTCTGACTGAAGAAGAGATATCATTGGACTTACCTTTTAAGAGAATCACCACTGAGGGTGCTGTTTCAATGATCCAGGAGAGAGCGATGTCGGCAAGGGCCAGCCTGTCCACAGGGCAGGTGGTGAGCGGCGGGCAGGTTCTGGAGAACTGTGCAGAGCGAGCCGGCAGGAGGAGCTGGCTGTGGGGTGTGAGAGAGAGTGAAGGCAAGGCTGACTCTGGGTTGTGGGTTTGAGAGGTGTGTGGAAGAAAGGAAAGACCCGGAGGCTGTACCCTTTCTGGTGCTGCTGGCAGCCCGGTGACGCTGTCCCTGGAGCTGGTCTGCAGGATGACCCTCCTCCAGCGAGGCAGGTTCTCCTCCTGGTGTCAGCAAGCCCAGCCGAGCGAGACTCTCCCAGCCCCCATCCTCTGTCTGAAGCCAACTGTCCCCGCCCTGTCTGGTTTCCTGACCCACGTCAACGGTGGGCTGATCTGACATTGTGATTCATTCCCAGTCTGTCACTCTTCCCTCGCGCCACATACCCACCTTCTGATTGCTCACGACTCTCTCCCTCCCCACAAACTAGAGCAGAGGGTCTGCTTCTCCACAAGTGTCAGAACACCCACAGCGAAGTTCCCAGAGAACTCTCAAGTGTCCTCGGGCCAGGGGGCTGCTAACCAAGGCATAGGCCCTAGGGACCATGGAGGCCGTGTGCAACGTGGATGGATCAGGAAGAAGGTCACCCCTCGTGCTGTGAGCAGAAGGCCTGATGTCACAGGCTGCCCTCACACTGTCCCTGCTCTCTGCCACTTGTCTACCTTTGAAATGCACCATTCCAGGGCTAACTATTGTCTTTGTTTTTAGGTGAGGTAGCAGAGGACTGGTTTACCAGGCCACTTGTGGGTGCTCTAGGCTGGTATCAGAACGACTGTGCTTGAGCTCAGTTGGGCTGGCTGAAGGCCAGGGAGCTCACGGGGCCACAGGGGGAGGTCTCCAGTGCGCGGCAGCCACGGCGTGGGGCAGTGCAGAGACCCTCAGACTAACAGACCCGAGACCCGGGCCCAGTCCTGGCCCGGCCAGTAAACTCACTGTGTGATAAACACCAAGACGTTTCACCTTTTGTTCCCAAGGCCTCCATTTCATCTGAGAAATGGAGAATTAGGCCAAAGAATCTCCAATGTCTCTTCCCACCTAGTAATTCTGAGATTTTTAACTTCATCACCTGGGTAACTGAGGGCAAACTGATTTCTAGGCATAGGATGGAAAAGAAAAACCCTCTCCTCTTGCCTGGGGAGATCCATGTCGATTAAATTCTTACTAGGCATCTCTAGCTGGTGGTGGGCAGTTATAATAACCAGGTGACTCTGGCTCTTGTTACAGTTATTCTGGTATCTGGGCACGCATGGCGCGTGTATGGGTTCCCTATGACATAAGGTTGTTGTGATGACCACACGAGTAAATATACAAGTACAGTGATCAGAACTGTGCCTAGTCTGTAGTAAACATATATATGGGTCAACCATCATCATCATTACTGTAACTATTGTGGGATGAATCACTTTCCTTTTCTGCTCAGAAGGAGTGAGATTCCTCAGCCTCATTTTCTCGGGGCTCCAAGCTCCAACAGAGCCCACTGAACCCCGGGCCTGGACTCTGGCTCTGTGACCTCAGAGAGGATCCTTCAGCTCTGAGCTCAGTCTCAGAACACAGCGTCAACCTGGCGGCCAGGGCAGACGGGAGCGATCAGAACGAGGAGCATTCGATGGCCGTGAGAGGCAAGTGCAGTGATGTTCACGACAGGGTTTGGTGACTGTCAGGCTCGCCCCAGCGTAGGAGGTTCTGAGCAATGCTGAGGCTTGCTCCTGGTGAGTAACAGACTGAGCTCGTTTGAAAGTCGTGGCGTTTCGGAGCATCTCAGATATGGGAGAGAGGCTGGCTGACCCACCACCACCACCACCACCATGTGGAGAAAAAAAGCCCCAGAGAAGTGAAAGGCCTTTGTCCACAGTGTTGCAGGGGCTGGGAGAGACTTCCCTCGTGGGAGGTGAGTGCGCCTGGCCTGCTGGCCTCTGGTTTGCTACTGATCCCGAGGCCTACAGCAACAAAATAAAATGTTCCTCCCAAACTTCATCTATTGCCTGAGATGATTCTATGAGAATCTTTGGGCTGCCCTCTCAGCTCAGTATCTTCCAGCAGGGGCCTTCTCCATTTAAGATTCAGAGCCATTTTGAAGTTCTGACAACTCCACTAGAGGGAGCCACCATCACTTGGATTCTTCCCGCAGGCCTGGTGGGAAACAAAGGCCCTCAGAGCTGCGCGTGGGGGCCCATGGCACCTCCTGGTTGGAAGAGCTCTTGAGGCAACTCTTGGGTCATTCCACGGGGTCCTTGCAGGACCAACCAAGCTTGCTGTGTGAATCTATATAAGGCTGGCAGTCTACACTGCCCCTCTTCTGCGGCTGCCAGGTTCTCTGCCCCAGCAGTCCTGATGTGGCTGGATGTCCAGTGAGCTGGGCGATGACCTGTCCCCTTGTTCATACTCAAGCACGAAGAGGAGGTGCCGTGTGCAGCAAACACGCTGCTCAGAGATCCTGGGCAGCTGGGGGGAAGCTGAGACTGCAAAGGCTCCCAGATGCCATGGTCTGTGAAGTCAAGTGGGCAGCTAGAGGGACCCTGGCCTGAGAGGTGTCCTCAACCTCCCGGAAGAGGCTGCAGAGCAGCCGGAAGCAGCAGGCAACTGAAGCCTGGCTCCTGGGAAATCTTTTCCCAATTTGCTCTCAGTGGAGGGAAGTTACCCACCGTGGCTGGGAGATGACATGGCAAAGAGGTCAGGTGTGTTCTGAAAAAATGCTTTTCCAGTTCAAATACCACCCAGTCACAGAGACTGTCCGGGATCTCAGCAGGCCAAGAATCATGCTGAATGACCTCGCACTCCGACCTGTTCATCGGACCTGGAGTTAGGAGGGAATAGATGGATAGGGGGCCTTGGGCACAACCTTTTTTCCTCCAGGGCAAGTCTTCGACTCGGGACCTCAGTTTCCTTCTCGGTCAATAGGCAGCTGATTCCGATGACCTCCAAGATCCCGCCTGAAAGAGATGGTGGTGTGTTCGGTGTGTTGTCCTGCACTGTGGCTCGCTGGTCACTAGCTTTTCTTTTCGGTGTTCAAAGCATGTTCAAAGTCATTTCCCTTCCCCACATAAGCATCTTTGAAAAATACCAGTAAAAATAAAATTAGATTGACCTCCTAGAACCAGTCAACTCTTCAAAACGATTCAGAGCTTCTGCGCTTAACCGTGCGGACAGTAATTGGTGCACGTCACAGCAATCGGCGGAAGAGTTCAAAGGCAGGGCCAAGGTTCACATCTTCTGTGTCAGCAATCACTTGCCCACTCTCTGGTTTCTTTCTCAGTCCTTCTTACTTTTTGTTGTCGTTGTCAATCCTCACCCGAGGATATTTTCCCATTGATTTTAGATAGAGTGGAAGGGAGTGAGGGAGGGAGAGAGAAAGAGAGAGACATTGATTGGTTGCCTCCCGCACGACCCAGACCAGGGTTCGAACCTGTAACCCAGGTACATGCCCTTGACTGGGAATCGAACCTGCAACCCTTTGGTCCGTGGGCCAACGCTCTAACTGCTGAGCCAAACTGGCCAGGGCAGTCCTGCTTATTTTTGATGGGCTATGGCCAGCTCATCAGGGTTCTGTGAGGTTGCCTCACACCCTGGAGACAGGATTGTTATTACTCTTAATTTCTAAGCACTGCTCAAAAGATGCTTCAGTGACTAATACTTTATTCCAAACTGGATATTGATGAAGAAAAAAGTGGGTGACCATGGGGAGGGGGTAGTTTCCTTAGTGGCAAACCTGGGAGAGGTATTCCTTATTCCAATCAATACATAACTTCAATCAATGCATTATTGGTTAGAATAAGGAAGAAGTATCTTTCAGTTTTCTTTTTGTCCAGTGCCTTAATAGTCAAGAAAAGCTTCTGGACATTAACAGGAGTAAAATGTGAGGGCATGTTTGGTCTAAACCAGCCCTTTCTCATTCTTCATTGTGGCTCAGAATCATCTGGGGAACTTGTTAAAATGCAGACTCCTGGGCACCAAACCCCAGAGTTACTGATTCAGGAGGTCTGAGAAGGGGCCCCAAAATGTGCATTTCTATCAAGCTTCCAGATTATGCAGCTGAGGCTGCATGTCAGGACACCACATTTTGAGTAGCACTGGCCCAGAACACAATGACGACACCAGGTTGTCATCTACACCCAGTGCAGTGAGCTCTGTGCAGGTAATGACCTGGGGGTTTTCCAGCTCACAGGGAACAGTCAATGTAATAGATGCATTCATAGCTAGATCTCCAAGGAAACAGGGATGGTCCCTTCTCCTACTGTTAGTTCATGGGAATGTGGTTGTTAAGTCAACTATTGGTTAATTACCACGTTAGTGGGAAGCATCCCAGGTTAGTGCTATGGGCTACTGGCCACTAGGGGGAGCCAGACTGAGGGTCTGAGAAGAGGAAAAGTACTGAAGAGGGTGAGCAAAGCCTTTCAGAGAATGCTGCGAGCCCAGTGGAGGCCGCACAGACCTCTGCGACCTCCATGCGCACAGACACCATCAAGAACGAGGGTTCGGTGGGGAGGGCGGATTGTTTCAGTTTCACGTTGTTCGGGTTTCCTCCCGCTGTTTCAAAGTGCATTCACGTCAACCCCGTTATGCAATCGATGCCTTGTAGTATGAGATGGAATGATTACCATCCCCATCTTGTAGAGGGATCAAGGGAAGAGGAGAGAGAGGAGAGCGTGTGCAAGGTCACAGTGAGGGCGGCTGCTTCCCCCCCAGGTGTGTGTGGAGGGAATGCCAGCCTGGGGGCAGGCTGGCCAGCTCTGAGGTCTCAGTGGACCCCAATGTCATGGTGCTGATCAGGCTGTGATCCTTGGGGTGAGGGAGGCAAAGGAATTCTTTAGGAAGAAAAAGACTGAGTAAGGCAGTCCTGGAAGCTAAGAAGATAAAATGACCAAGAGGGTATTTTACTTGCCCTGCTCTTGCAAAGGAGCGTTGTCCAGCAGCTGTCACGTGTCCCCTTTGCACGCCCTGTTAGCCGGTCGCATCTGGGAACATGCCCTTAGATCCTCCGACCAGGAACTCGCCACCTAACATTTCTGTGGCATCCCTGCCTCTTCTCCCTCGCTCATTAGGGCCTCTTCTCCCGTAGCATCAATGAGCTTGGGAAAGAGCTTCATCTCCCACCGATTATTTGGGAGGGATTTGCATTTTAGTCATCAAAAAGCCTTTTGTTTCTTTTCTGGGTATGAAAGCGGCCACCTAGTGGTTTAGAAGAAAAGACATGAGTCCAGGTAATACTGGGCCGTGCGGGATTGTGAGAGGGCTGGGTGTGTGTTTGAAACCTAATTCATTTGAAGGACATGTTTCCACGTACGGATGTGTGCCTTTGTGGGCATGTGGGGGTACAGCTCTACGGCAACTGATGGTGACGACATCAGCGGTACACATTCGGTTTGGGGACGTGGTGTCTGTTTCCTGGGTCCACCTATATCTCTCCTAAGGGGTGCTCCCCAGGCCCCCAATAATTCACCAGTTAGCTTAACATTCTTCTGTTCCTGTGACCAACACAGGCAAGTCACTGGCTCGCATTCGGCCCCCGTTACAACTAAGTGGAGGCCAGACCCTTTCTTCTCAGGCTGCAGCCTGATCCTGGTCCTTCTCCAACTCACCGCGACAGCTTTTCGGCCTGAGCGAAGGAGCTGCGTGTGTGCGTGTGTGCGTGTGTGTGTGTGTGTGTGTGTGTGTGTGTGTGTGACTCTGTACGCTCCCACCCTGAACACTCTCCTTCCGGCAGTCTCAGTACGAAGCCCCCGTCCCCACGCTGCACCACCGTTCCCACCCGGCTCTCCTTACTGCCCGTGCAGACAGGATCTAAATGAGACTGTGGGCTTCCCCTTCCCCTGCACTGAGGTCCTGGACGGACATTCTGATTTTCCTAATGACAATTCCCAAAAGGGTTTCTTTGTCCCTTGCAGAGTGCAAAAGCAGTAGCTCTTCGAGACAGACCTCTGCACCTGCCCCGCAGCCATTCTGCAGCTGTCTGGACGGCAGGCACTTTCCTCATGAGATCCTGTCCTGACCTACGGCTCCCCCTGAACTCTCAGTTTGGGGGACACTGCAGTGTCTGCCCCCAGTACCCTCACCACTCTGCACAGCGCCCCATTTAGGCCTTCTTGGCTAGCTGATGTTGTTTTGAGTGCTGCCTGGTTGCTGGGACCAGTGGGGTCCAACGACCCAGAGTCAGAGAACAGAGAGTGGGGTTCGCTCTGGATTGCTACTCAGATCCTTCCCTGTCCTTGAAGGACCCCGTCCTGCCTGCCCCTCCCAGCCCTCCCGGGGCTGTCACTGACCCGGAACATCAGAGGCAGGAAAGTCACTGCTCCAGTTGAATTCTGCTGCAGTTTCTTTTTCCCTCCCCTAGAAGCTGAGAGCTATTTTTAGCCAGGGATTTAAATTTTTTTTTTTTTTTTTTTTTGCAGGGGATCCACAGTCTATTTTTAAAGCCCTTACGGAGGCCAAATATTGCAGTGCTCCTGATGGGATTTGGGAGTTAGGAGGGAGAGACCAGGGCAGTAGGGATGGGGGACCTTCCTGAAGATGGGGAGGTGGTCAGGAGAGGCCTGAGGAGGGTTGGCGGATGCTGGATCCCTGGCAGAGGGAGAGGGGGCTCTTTTCCCAGGCTGGGGAGCTCACGAAGACCCAGCATGCTTCTCCCTCTGATCCCCAGGGCCCGGGGCCAGGGCAGCCCGACTGTCACTCCAGCCCCTGCAGTGACATTGCCTTCGAACGTGGCAGTTGATTTAATTTACTGCACTTCCTTTCTTTTCCTGAATGTCCACACTCATGTCTCTTGTCTCTCCCTACCTCCCTGTCCACGAAACCACCTTGTAGAGGTGAGCTGAGTTGGGAAGGTTTTGTGCAATGGGTTGGGCAGGAGGCCAGTTCCGGGGGAGCAAAGGGGCCAGGTGTGCCACAGACTGTCGCGAGGGTCAAAGGCAGCCAGGCAGTCTGGTGCCAAAGGCTTCACAAGACGGAGAGGAAGAGGAAGGCAAGAGACAGCGAGGTCTCAGGGGGCAGGGCTGCGTCTGGGGAAGCTCGGAGTCCCATTCAGAGTGACTTAGGCAGGGTGCTAACGGGGTGGGGTGCGGTGGCATCCTAAAGAGCGCCCCTAGACCCTGCCTCCCCCCCCCCAGTCCGTTCCTGGCACTTAGCCTTCCACTCCAAGGCCCATGGGACCAGGGAGGGGTGTCCACAAGACCTGGATGGAGCAGGTGTGGAGAGAGGCCTGAGTGGAAAATTCCAGACAGAGTTGGTGCACTGTCCGAAACTGAACCAAAGGCCTCCCTCACCTCTGCTTTCCGGGCAGGGAATCGACAGAGGGCCCCTTGCAGGTGCCGAGCCTCTCCACCAGGGTCGCTGACCACACCAGCCTTTCTCTCTGCTCACTGCACTCAGTCCACGGGGCCTGGCGCTGCCCTGCAGGTGATCAGGGTTCTGGGTGCCCACCAGCCCCCGGACCCCTTCCCCCCATCTCCAGCTGTACCAAGGGGAGAAGGGAAGGAGGCAGAGAAGCAGGGAGTCTTTCATTCCCACTCACCAGCAGATCACATGGCTCTCGGACAAGTGCGGGTTGGGGATGATGTCTGCCTGGGGTCTGCAGGACCCCTGGGAAAGGCAGCTCTCTGGGGGTGGGAGCTGAGACCCAGCCTGGCTGAGAGTCCAGGATGGCCTGCCTTCCTGCCTCCATCAGCAGGGGGCGGGGCAGAGCTCTGTGTGTCCCCGCAAAGCCCCCACACTCTACGCACTCAGCCTCTCCACCATTACCTGCCCGAGACCAGGCCCAGCTCACCCCTGTAACTATCATATCGGGTTCTACAGGAGCCTGGGGCCCGGGACACCCCTCTGCGGGACACCCCTCCTTCTGAATTCTCGTCTCTATGACACCCTGCTTTATCAGTGGTCACTTTCTTAGTGGGGGTCCTCCCTGCCTCTGCATTTGAAACTACCATCTCTCCTCCCTTGGCACCCCAGTGTCCCCCTTCTTGCTTAAATTTTAGTGTGCCACCATCTGGCATAGCATGGATCTTACTGTCTCTTGTTTATGATCTGCCTCCTCACATGAATTCCATGAGGATAGGGATTGCATTTCTTTTCTTTTTCTTTTTTCTTTTTACAACAAATTCCTCAGCACCTAGACCAGGGCTGGCATGTTTTAATATTTGTTGAATAAATGAGTAAAAATGAACAAAGTGTGCCATGGTGTAAGTGTCTCGGGGGGCTTTCTCTCGGACTCGCCTAGGGGACCCCAGGCCAGCAGAGAATTCAGGGAGGTGATTCGGGGAGAACAGAGCCCCCCACGCCAGCAGACACACAGGGAAGATCCGTGTAGGCTCCAGAACAACGAGCAATTCGGAGCCTCAGCAGGAAGGGGCTGAAGAGATAATCAGAGCTAAGCCCCACTTGTGTGCAGAAGAGGGAACTAAAGCCCAGAGAGGTGAAGTAATCTGCCCAGAGTCACACAGCCAATTAATGACCCAGAGTGGAATCCGAGTTCCCTGCTCCCAGGCTGTGATTTCAGCAGTTCCAGGGGCCGCTGAACCCTCTCTGCTTAAAAAGTGAGAAAAGTATTGTATCCCTCCCAGACCAAGGAGGCAAGGTGCTCCCTGATCCACGCGATAGGATTTCCTCCCAAACGCGAGGCAAATGAGTCAGCGAACCAGAGTCCCCAGGTCCTCAGCCATCTGGAGGGCTCTGGGAGGCTGTGAGAACATCTCAGCAGGACCCACACGACGAGTAGTGAAGAAATGTGTCAGCAAAGAGACAAACACTGTGCTTCCAGGAAGTGATCAAGGGCTGTGTCACCCTCATCCCTAGGGGAGTCGGAGTCCTCACCAAGGGTGGTTTGAGGGTGAGGGCAGAGGGCTGCATTCTCCTGGCTTCCCACGCTGGAGGTGGGCCACGTGGAAGTCACCGAGTTGTCGCAGGGGTAGTTGTGTGAGGACCAGGCCGTGAGCACCTCTCATTCTGGCAACAACAGCCCGTCAGGCAGCCACCACCCCGCACTGAATCCCGCTGGAGAAACAGGTGTCCCTGGGCTCAGGGACTGTGTGGTGGGGGGAGAACATAGGACATACATGGACCCACAAGCACATTAAAATCACAGCAACCAGGTAACTAGGAAAGGAGGAAACCAGGTAATGGAGCAACACTGTTAATCAATAATAAAAGTGAGTGTGTGTGCGTGTGTGTGTGTGTGTGTGCGCATTATATGCTTGCATGTGTGACTAGTACCAAAACAGACTCAGGGTGACTTAATGCATGCTGTTACCCTGCTTTACAATATGCCAGGTGCTTCTCACACCCCGATGTGCTGCGTATCTTCACCACCTGCTTCTGAGACCGACAGCTTAAGGCTGTATGGTCTGTGTTTGCGGTTAAAGAAACAGAAGTTCAGGAAAGTTAAGTCTCTGATCTGAGCGGGAACTTCAAACCAACACTGCCCACTTACAAATGCGCTTTCTCAAGCCCTGGCGGTTTGGCTCAGCGGTTAGAGCATCAGCCCATGGACCCGGGTTCGGTTCCCGCTAAGGGCACGTGCCTTGGTTGCAGTTTGTCCCCGGCCCCGGTTGGGGTCGTGTGGGTGGCAGCCAGTCGATGTGTCTCTCTCACATCGATGTTTCTCTCTCTCTCTCTTCCTCCCTCTCTCCCTCTCGCTCCATCTGAAGATGAATGCAAAAAAATGTCCTCGGGTGAGGATAAAAAAAAAAAAAAGCTCTCTTTAGGCCAGGGGGCACGAATCAGGGCTGGCTTCAGGGAAGCAGCCTGGAGCCCCATTTAAAGGGAAGGAGGGAACATGCCTTTCTGGCCATGGAACACGCCAGCCTGGGCAGGGCCAGCCTCAGGAGCTAGAAGAACCTTGTCCCTCCAAGGAGTGCCCCTTCCAGCGTAGCTGGTCCATCCCACCCTCGCCTCACAGCCCGCTCTGAGAGGCTTTCCTGGCCTGGCCCCCCCTGTCTGCACACGCTGGTGAGAGTTGCAGGGACAGCCGTGCTGAGGGGAGAACCAGACAGGAAGGGCCGTGGAGGGTTGGCAGGCGTGAGATGAGTGACGAGTTCAAGGACACCGAGGAGGCGAGAGGGTCCACAGTCAACCTTGGTGTCTTGGACTCCAGGTCCCTGAGAGCCTGTGGGAGGGTGACAACACACCAGCTGTCTGGCCCCCACCCCTTATTTATGCTGACCCAACATCTGTCCTGGGTCTTAAATGGTGGTCTCCACGGAGACAAGTCTACATTCTAACCCCTGGGACCTGTGAATGTGATCTTCTTTGGAAAAAGTGTTGTTGTCGAGATAATTAAGCAAAAGAGCTTGAAATGCAACCATTCTAGATTTTTGGGGTGGACCTTAAATCCAATGACAAGTGTTCTTACCAGAGACACACAGAGGAGAGGCAAGAGGAGGAGAAAGCCATGTGAAGACTGGAAAGATTGGAGCCATCAGGAGCTAGGAGAGGCAAGGAAGGCTTCTCCCCTGGAGTCTTTGTAGGGGGGACGGCCCTACCAACACCTTGAGTTCAGACTTCAGGCCTCCAGACACGGGAGAGAGATGGGCTGCTGGTTAGCCGTGGAGCTTGCGGTCACTTTACAGCAAGTCTTGGAAAGCAGTCCACCTTGGTACCCTTCTCTGATCCCTCTGCCTCAGCCAGCCACGCCTCCCCCTCAGGACTCAGCACAGGCAGCCGATGCTCTGGGCACTTCTGCTAGTTAGTTTCCCTCTCCATGTCCCCTCAGCCCCTGAGCTTATTCCTGCTGTAACATTTGTCACTTGGATGCAAATGCCCCCTCATCTATCTTCCCCTTCCGATGAGCCCGAGGGCAGGGACCGTTCCAGTCTAGGACCTTGTCCCCCATGTCATCATGGGCTCCAGCACAGAGCAGGTGCCTGTGGCAGAGACACCTGTGTGCTTCTGGGTGGGACACTTTCGGCGGGAGGTCAGGGGAGGGGGAGGTCACTGTGCTGGAGAGAGACTTCTTGGAAGAGGTGGGACTCGAATCAGGTCTAACACACGAGCAAGCGGGGAAAGGCGGGTGTTCCATGTGGGAGGCAGTGTGGGCCACGAGCCAGGCTTGGCTGAGCGCTGTCCCGGGGGTGGTGGGCTGAGCGTGCCAGGGTTTTTGCAAGACCAACCAGCTGCTGAACAACTGCTATTAATTTGGACACCGCTAAGACTCATAGAGTGCTCCCGATAACCCAGATGTAAGCCCTTTGCGTGAGCCGTTTAATCTCCAGGACAACCCTAATGGACGGGTATTAGTATTACCGTCACATATAGAAGAGAGGACAGAGTTCAATACACTCCCCAGGGCCTCGCAGTTAATGAGGGGGTGGGGCTGGAATTCCAGCCCTGACGATCTGGGTGCAGGATCCTTGCAGCAAGTCTGGGAAAGCAGTCCAACCTGGGTACCCTTCTCTCCGGATGAGGATGAGGGTGGTGGAGAGGCAGCTGCCGGTGTTTGCTGAGCCCCCCAGGAGCATTTTGCAAGTAGGAATCTACGCAATTCTCATAACTGCCCCGGAAGCAGGTCCTAATGTGAATGAGGAAACGGAGACTCAGAGAACGGAGGTAAATTGCTCAGACAAACTACCCGCAGTTAGTAAGTGGGAGAACAGGATTTGAATGTTGGGGTGCTATGGGGATAAGCACAGTCCTATTTCCTGAGGACTGGGGACCACCCAGGATACACATCAGATAACAATTAGAGCCAAAAGCTGGTCCTTCCTGGGCCCTGTCTCCACATGTTCTAGGAGGAAACTGTTCCACCAGGACACACAGTGTTGAGTGTCCCCCAAGCACCTCGTGTGTTCCAAGAATTCATCCTCGCAGCGAGTGCTCAGATCCCCCTGCCGTTGTCCTCAAATGCCACTGGTGCCCACGATCAAGAGGCCCTCCCCCAATTCTGCCCTTTCCCCCTCCAGCTCCTGGTGTAGCTTCTATCCCTTGCCTCTAAATATTCCCAAAGTGACCTTGACCAGAAGGCAGACTCCAGCAGCCCAGGCTGCTCTGTGCCCCAGCCTCACAGAGAGCTTAGTGAGGCAGCGCTCACCCCTGCTTCCCGGCTCCATCCCCTCTCCCCACCCTCCCCCAGCCAGGATGCGCAGGTCCTGGGGCTGGGTGATCTGAGCCACACACACAGGGCCAGCTCTTCCCTCTCTTCCCCTCTAATGCTGTGCGGCTGCTTCTAGATGGAAAGTGGTCCGATCTCTGGACTCCACTCGCTCCCAGCAGGCACTGCAGCCTTCCTCATGCCAATCAAGGCTGTGTTAGATTCTCCTCAACGGCCCTAGGGGTATGGGTGTGTGCACATGGATCCATGGGGAGCGCAGAAGGTTCTGTTCTGCAGCTGATGTTTGAGCCGGTCAGATGGGGAGGGACCGGCAGGCTTGCGTGCCCTGTGCCAGCCGAAGGGGTCATCGAAGGCTGCAGTGCTGCTGCGTCAGACCCCAGAGCATTTTCTAAGTCACAACACTTCCGCTTTTACTGGATCACCCTCTGCCACTTCAAGTCTGCTGTGACGGGCCACCAGGTCCCCAGGGTGCTTCTGCTGCCTCAGCAAGTTCAGCAGCAGGGCCGCCCCTGCACCGAGCTGCTGGTTGGGAGACGCACAGCTTCGGGGAGGATGTGCTGTCAGCAAAACGCTCTGCTGAGCTAACACTGAGCTGCGCAGGGCCCGAGAGTCCTAGGCCAAATCCCTCTGCAGACATCTCCCCCGTCTCTGGATGTTGCAAACAGAGTTTTCTTGTTTGTCCACTGGGTTGTTTGTCTGAGCATGGTGTGGGCTTTTCTAAGGGACTGGGAAAAGTCAGGGCTGCGACCATGGCCCCAGGAATCTCCAACGTCTGTCCTTGCCAGTGTGGCAGGGAGGAGTGGAGGGCACCAATTTGTTCCCTGAGATTTTCCTGCTCCAAAGAGATTCTAACCAGGTGCAGAAGAACACAAAGGACTGTGTGGGCAGAGACTTACTAAGAGTCCAAGATGCTGCTGATGGGAATAATAATGGCGATGAGATGATCCAAGGCTAATGGCAAAGATGATGTTGGTGGTGATGACGATGGGGATGGGGATGATGATGATATCACCTCTGTGGATTGAATGCTCACTCTGGACCTGGCACTGTGCTAAACCTTTGATGAGCAACAGCTCATTTACTCCTCATGGCAACCCGAGGAAATAGGTACTGCTATTCTCATTTTGCAGAGCAGGAAACCCAGGTTCAAGAGGTAAGTAACTTGCTTAAGGCCACAGAGCAGGGAGGCAGTGGAACGGAGTCTCACATGCGGGCAGTCTGCCTCCAGTGCCCTGCCTTGAAGCCATGTCTCTGTCTGGTTTTCAGTGCCTGGCTGCCCCTCACACACTCCAGATCTTTAATCCAAATGATGGGCTCAACTCGCTCCCCCAAAACTGAAGGTGCTCGTATCCAATGAAAGGGGTACAGTGAGCAAGCAGTAACTGTCACTAGGGCACGTGGGAAAACAGCCCGAATCTGTGCTGATGAGTGGAGGGTGGGAAGGGGTGCACCGAGGGGGAGGGGAACTTAGAGAGGTAGGTGGGGTCAGAGAAGGAAGGTCATGTTTTGGCTTCATCCTGGAGGCAGTAAGGAGTCATCAAAGGTTTCTGAGCAGAGAAATGGCAAGAGCAAATGTGTAGTAAGGTCTGAATGGGGCGATGCTACCCACATTCCTTCAAACCATACCTACCACCAGGAAGGCCTCTCTTGCCCACGGATGAGGCTGTGCCTGCCTGGGAGGTAGGAAGCAGTGGCGAGTCCCCCCATGTAGCAGAGGGGACCTGCAGGCTCACAGGTTCCAGGCCCGCCACCTGGCTTCCCGCGGTGCTCAGAGGCGAGGGAGGGAGCATGCTGATGCAGACAGAGGCGTGCTGGGAAACATTTAACAGCCCCCCTCTAGGGGAGAAAAGCCCTGATTTGGAACATTTGCAAATTCCCCTGGTATACTTCCCCCACTATGGCTGATTTCAAGCTACCGACATGATTATCAACAGGGTTCAGAATTCCTGAACATTTTATTTATTTATTTATTTATTTATTTATTTATTTATTTATTTATTTTCATTTTTAATGAAAGTACAGTTGACATACAATATTGGTTTCGAGTGTACCACGTAGCATTTCAACATGTATGTACTTTATGATGAGATCACCATAAGCCTCGTAACCGTCTGTCAATGTCCAAAGTCGTTATAATGTTATTGATTGTACTTCCTGTGCTGTGCATGACGTCCCTGTGAAGGGGATAAGGGACACACACTTCCAATTATGAAATAAATAAATCACGGGATGTACTGTATAGCAGAGTCCCTGAAAACTTAACAACTGGTTCTAGTAAGCCATCGTGAGCTAGCTCCATCAGATCTCTGCGTGAAACTCAGTGTCCTCCCCACCTGTGTTCACCCAGACATGAGGGAACTCCCCCCCAGCACCCAAAGGAGAGGCAAAGCAGCCTGCCCAGGCCGCGGCTGGCTGACCCGGAGACTCAGGAATGGAGTGAGGGACAGAAACTGGAACTCGGCTGCCCGGCCGTGTGTTGGTACAGGAGGACAAAATTTGATCTCTTCCTGGATCCCCTTCAGAAGAGACTTCGCAGTCAGTGAAAGTAAAATTTTCCTCTGGCTTCTAAGACACATGTGTCACAACCTCCTGCCAGAATTAGAAAAATAATGTCATGGAACATTTTAAATAGTGAGTACAAATCCCCTACAGTGATGGATGAAGTCTGAGAATGGAAGTCCAGTGACTGCTGGATTATGTACCATTTTTCAGTTTTCACTTTGCTTATATTGCCCTGGCATTCATTCAATTGTTCATTCATTCATTCATTCACTCATTCATCTGACATAAATTGGGAGCCTAAGTGTGGCAATTAAGGGCAACAGAAGAGAAAGGTCACCAGTTAGGTACCGACAAATCAGAGATCACAGGTCAGAGGCGGGAGCAGGCAGTAGACCATGGGTCCTGGCACGCGAGATGAAAGTTGAGAATGAAGCAGTCACTGCAGCTTTGAGAACCAACAGGTGAGGTGCTCACGACCGGCAGGTAAGAGGGGGGTGTTCAGCACCAGTGAGCAGAGAATGAGGCTCACCAGAGACCTGACCTTGAGACAAGAGGCTGACACGCCATTGGGTTTTTACTCACTTCCTGCTGGGACAAGGGATAATTCCAGGTAGGAGGTTGCCCTAAGGTGGACCAGAGCGGGAAAAGGAACGGGCACCTGAGAGAGACCCTGGTATACATCGGGCACTGTATACGGTTTTCCACATCTATTCTCAAGTCCTGGTGGCAAAAAGAGAACCTTGTGAGATAAGTGTTACTATTCCATTATTTGTTTGAGAAAACAGACACAGAGGTTAAATCACCTGCCACACAGCTGGTAAGTGGCAGAGCCAGCATGGGTGAGAAGGTAATAACTAAATACAGATTCGGAAAAACTGTCAGGCACTTGGGACTTGATAGAAATGGAATCGGTTGGGTGTCTCCCTGCACTTGGGGGCAGTGTGGCAGCCGATGGGCTGGGGCAGCTGGGTAGAGAGCTGGGGGAGACGATGGCATTTCTGTTCTTCCCATGCCAGTGGGAGCAGACGTTCACTGTCCTGTTCGTGTCTCCTCCCCGGAGAAAGTGCTTGAGTGTTTACACAAGGGCACATTTTGGGCACTCTAAGGGAGGCCAAACTGTAAACGAGATCATACCCCCAGCTCAGCAGATGCCCGAGAGTGAAGCGCTCGCTGACATGCTGATGGAGAACAGGGACTTCTTGTTTACCCGGTTTGCCATCTGGACAAGCAAAGCAATGTCCAAGGAAATAGCTCTAACTAAAAGCTTGGAGGCTGTCTTTTTGGCTCCCTCTACGCCTGCTCCGAAGGGCTTGGACTGCTTCTTGGCCAGGTGCACAGAATGAATAGTGGGGGAGGAGGAGGCACAGGCTCAGAACCACAGACAGACACAGGGGCAGCATGGGGGCATGGACTGGCCAGGGGTCTGGGGGAAGAGGCAACTGCAAGTGCCTGGAGGTGAGAGGTCGAGAGCCATTCTCCTGAGCATAGATGAGTGAAAGGGCTTTTTCTGTCGGAAGAGGAATTTAGATCAGATGAGTGGGAGAACTTCCTCCCTAGAAGGGTTGAGAAACAGTGCACTGTGTTAAGAGGTCATCGGGTGGCATTCTTCTGTACAGCGGGTGGGAAGGTTGGGAGTGGGACTGGATCAGGGCTGAGTAACTGATGCAGGTCAGTCCCAGCCTAGACCCTGCCAACCATCCCACTCAACGGAGCCAAGAAAACTGGGGAAGATGGAAATCCTTGACTCCTTTGAGGGTATGTGGGTATGAAAATACGTCACACGTGCCCTGGACCCATGCCATTCTTGCTCATGAAGGAGCACAGGGAGCCTGAAAATCTACAACTGTGAGCAACCCCCACCTTGTTTTCATTTGACATCAGAATGCCCTATTTATTGCTTTGGCACAAGTTAATTTGGAAAATTGCTTGCATTGGCCAAGAAAGAGCTGTACCAAACAAACAAAAAATCTCAGTGGCCCCACACAATGAAGTATATTTCTTATGGCCATCACAGTCCAATGAACTGGTGATAGAGGAAGGCACGACGGACGCTCTGTTCCACGCAGTCATTCGGGGACCCAGGCCCTGCCATTCTCCACTGCTTGAGGCTGGAAGGTAAGGGATGGAGGGAGGAGGGAGAGAGTAGGATTACTCAGAAGAGTTTTAGAGGCTAGTTGCTAGAAGCAGTATTAATCATTCTTGATAACATTCCATTAGCCAGACTCAGTCACACGGCCCCATCTGACTGTAAGTGAGACTAGGAAATGAAGTGCCCAGGAAGAAAGGGAAACCAGATTTGAATTTGGTGAACTCATAGCAGTGTCTGGCACACATTCCTGAGGTTCCTGGAAGGATACCGTGTGCCAGGGGAATTGGTTGTAATGAGAAGTCCTCTGTATTTTCCCTTACAGACACAGGCTGAATGAAGCACCTGTGGATAACTGAGAACTGCTTAAAAAGGGTGGCGATGCACTGGGGTCTCTCAAGCCTCAAGGCTGAATCTCAGCTCTGCATTGTAGGGTCGCCTGTTGCTGATGGCAGCTCTGACCTCATCACTGGAAAAGGTTGTGAATCTGGAACTTCAGGTGAACTGAGCTCTTGGAGGCTGGCTCCATTGTGACTCATTTATATTTTGCTCATCCAAGTGACCCAGGCACCAGAACTGGAGACTCTCAGGGCCTGAGCTCCAGGCATGTATGAGGCTTTGTGGGGTTTCCAGGAACTTTGAGTTGGTTGGTATTTTGCGAGGTGTTAGGTCTAAGGCTGAAGAGTTAAGGCAGCAGGTCAGTACAGATGTTGGATCCCATCCCTCTCATTTCTGCAGGACATCCTGGCCTATCTAACATGGATTTTCTAACACTTCTACCAAACTCTACATAGAGAAGTCCATGGTTGTGAAAGGAAAATATCTCCAACGATTTCCTCAATTTATGCGCAGGATGACCACCCATCCTGGTTTGCCCAGGGCAGCTCTGCTTTACACCAGAGATAGTTATAAGTAGTGCCTGCTTTTGCTTTCAGAAGTGTCCCAGTTTGGGCAAAGAGTTACGTGGTCACCCTACTTAGAGGAGACTTGGCACCTGGGCTGTCTTCATGCTGATCAGGGGCATCGCTGTCAACTCACAGCCTGACATCTCCATGACGACCCAGGAGCTGGGTCTGCGTTTCTCATCCCCTTGTCATTGTCTTCTTCATTCAGTTTATTATCCTGTGACTGCCAGGTTCTGTGGGATCTTGATCTCCTTTCTTCAGGCCTCAGAATCATGGGCTTGTGCTTCAGCCGTATTCAGTAAGCAGACAATAAAACGAAAAGTCAACATGCCTGTGAGGCTAATACAGCATGGATTATAAATTCCAGTGTATAGATGTGTAGTGTATAGAAACGCTGGGACCATGAAGATAAGGGCCATTTTCAAGGTCACATGGAACTTAAACTCTAGTTCTAATCCAGGCATGCTAATTTTAGGTCACTCTTTTTTCTTCTACGCTGGTTGGTGAGTTCTCACTCAGATGCCCCTTACCTAACGGGAGGTCCAACTGGTCTACATCAAGTGAAATTCCACAGGAGATCCCAAGTTAAACTAACAACCAAGAAGAATCTATGCCAGGGCTAATTCACAGCTATCCGCTTTCTGAATGCTCTCCCTGAGTGATACATTGTTGTCACCAAAAAGCCTTACTTGCATGAGTAACATACCGAAGCCCTCTAAGCCACATGTGTTCCCAGCTCTGAAAGTGACCAGTCGGCGAAAGGCCCACAGTGCCTCCGAAGGTGAGGAATGACATCTCTGCTGCATGAAGGAAGCATAAGACGTGAACTCTTCCTTAGTTGAATATCAACATCACATAGAGTCTGGGGTTAGTGCTATTTGCTGGGGAGGGAGGGACAAGCACTGGTGTGTAATCTGGTAGTGGTTAACGTTGCCTCCAAACCTATGTGTTGACTAAATTGAACTCTCCAAACCAGGCACCTGCGTGGTTGTGGTTCTCTGTGCAAACTGGATGAGCCACCCGTGAACCTGATGGGCAGGTGCCGACGTGAGCTTTGGATCTCTTAGGCTGTACTTGCAGCAGGAGGAGCCTTCTCACAGAGCTCCTAGGAAACGAAGGAAAAGGATCAACCGGAGAAGCAAAGGACAATCCAGATGCTGGGGCCTGCCACTCGCTATTCCTCTAGTGTCTTTGGGGACTTAGGGATGTGGGCCAAAGTCAATTTCATGGAAACATAGACTCTAAAAAGGCATCATGCAAGCATTATCTATTGTATAACTGATGACATCCAAGGAGATTTCAAGGGTTGCGCAGACTTCAAAAATGTATACCACTTGTGCATTTAACTACATGTGTCTTAGAAAAAAATATGTATTAACTATCACATCAAGCTCATCAGTCAACAAATGGTATTAAGACAAGGTAAGTAGTAAGTGAAATAAACTTAGTATAAAGAGAAATGTTAATAATAAAGTTGGCACGTGCATATATCAAAAAATGTGAAAGTGTTACAAAGTTTGGGAAAATCTGATCTGGTGTACTCCTCTTGTTTTACAGATGAAGAAACTGGGGCCCAAATAGAAGGGAAGGTTGATGCAGAGCGAGCAGCGTGGTGTCCGCTGCTCCCTGCAGGTCCACTTCCCCTAAGTCCCACACTAGAGACTGAGCCGGTCAGCCTCCCTGGTCCCTAACTGGTAGAGCTCTTCCCGGGAGCCAGCCACCGTCCCCTCTTCCCCCTGAAAGGCAGGCACTCCTCATCTTCATTCCTCCCAACACACATTTCCCATCCTGCAGAGCATGTGTTTTTCTTCTGTGCATCTGCAACAGGAAGATGGAGGTAATGTTTGGAGCCTCAGGACCCTCACTCTTGCCTGGATGTTTTGGGAAAAGCAAAGCGAAGGATGTCTACCTACTCAAGGAAGAACAGTGTGTTGAGCCAGAACCCACAGGTTGTTTTAAGAGTGGATGCCATGCTCCCCTCATTGCCTGAGATCCTCTGCCTTAATCCCAGTTACCAGGAGCTAAGACTTGGGCAACAATCTCTCAAGAGGTCACTGGAGGGAGGCACTTGGTCAGCCACAGAATTGTTTACATTGTTTCCCTGGGTTTCTCTCTCTCTCTCTCTCTCTCTCTCTCTCTCTCTCTCTCTCGGAGCAGCATCCCCACCTACGTGAATCTATAAATATCAGAAGGCAGAAGAGCTGCGTGTACCCAGCTTTAGAACCAGGATCTTCCTGGGGCGAGTTTGGCCACTACACACTAGCTATACATGGACTCCCCGGGCTGGCAGGAGTCTGCAGAGCTCATATGTCTATTCCCGGTCTCCAGATGCTCTCATTTGCTTTCGTGAGCATCCTAACTTCTCTTAAAGATGTCTTGCTTCCATCTGGATATTTGGATATATGTGTCATGTGGACACACTAGCTTCCCCAAATTCGGTGGAGAATGAACCAGGAAAAGAACAGCCTGATGTGATGGAAAGAATACTAAAACAAGGACAGACCAAGGTTGAAAATAAAAGGATGGAAAAATACATACCGAGGGGATAATAACTAAGAGAAAGCCAGGGTGGCCATATCGATGGCAGTGGGGGGAAAAAAAAGATATTTTTTGGAGAGAAGGAGTCATTCTTTAATTACTAAAGGAATAATTCATGAAGAGTATATAATAACTTTAAGCTGAATTACACCTAGCAATGCAAATTCAAACTATATAATGCAACCATTGTGAGGATTATAAAAAGGGATTAGCAAATACATTTACACTGGGGGATTTCAACATATCTTTCTAATATCTACTAGATCAAGCAGGTGAAAACAATAGCGTATAAAAAGTTTGAATGACATGATTAGCAACCTTTGCCCAATGTCTATGTCTAGAATCTTGCACGCCGAATTAGAGAATACACAGTCTTTTCCATCCAACATAAAACAATGCCCAACTTGACTGTTATTTTCATCTTTCTTTAAATTGACTGACTTTTATCTTTTAACTTACTACTTGCCTTATCTTAAGCAATACCATCTATGGACTTAAGTTTGAGGTGGTTGTTATATTTCTTTTTTTAAGTATGTTTTTATTGATTTTTTAGAAAGAGAGAAGAAGGGAGAGGGAGAGAGAGAGAGAGAGAGAGAGAAATATTGACATGAGAGAGAAACATCGATTGGATGCCTCCGGTATACACCCCCACCAGAAACCGAACCTACAATGTGAGCATGTGCCCTGACTGGGAATCAAACTGGCGATGTTTCGGTGCATGGGACGACACTCTAATCCACTGAGCCACGCTGGCCAGGGTGATATTTCTTTTTAAGACGCATTTTATTAAATACATAACTAGTATACATTTTTTAAAAGTCCATGGACCCACAGAATCTCCTTGTATATCACGAGAGATGTGTATTAAAAATAAAGAATGCTAAAATTAATGAAGTAAGAGTCTAACTAACTCAAGAATTTATGAAAGAGCAATGGGGTAATCTAATTAAAACAGAAAAGAGAAAATAATATAGAAAAGAGTAAAATTAACAAAATAAGAAAAATTATAGAAAGAAACAATGAAAAATCTGGTTCTTTGAAAAAAGTAACAAAATGGACAACCCTTAGGCAATATTGATTAAATAAAAGAGAACACATAACATCAAAACAATAGAAGTAAAAACTAATAATTGCATTTACAGTATAGATTTTAAATTATTAGATAACTAACACGATTAACTTTAAGCTAATATATTTGAAAGCCTAGATAAAATACAACTTATTAAAACTGAGTGAATACCTCACACCTGCCAGAATGGCTGCCATCAACAAATCATCAAACAACAAGTGCTGGCGAGGGTGTGGAGAAAAGGGGACTCTAGTACACTGCTGGTGGGAATGCAGACTGGGGCAGCCACTATGGAAAACACTATGGTGCTTCCTCAAAGAATTAAAAATTGAACTGCCATTTGACCCAGTGATCCCACTTCTAGGATTATACCCTAAGAAGCCCGAAACACCAATCAGAAAGAATATATGTACCCCTATGTTCATAGCAGCACTATTTACAATAGCTAAGATCTGGAAACAGCCCAAGTGCCCATCAGTAGATGAGTGGATAAAAAAGCTGTGGTACATATACACAATGGAACACTGTGCAGTTGTAAGAAAGACAGATCTCTTACCCTTTGAGACAACGTGGCAGGACCTGGAGAGTATTATGCTAAGCAAAATAAGCCATTCAGAGAAAGACAAATATCACATATCTCACTTACTTGTGGAATATAATGAACAAAATAAACTGATGAACAACAGAGACCCAGATACATAGAAGTAGGGTTCAGAATGACAAATCTCAGAAGAGGGAGGCTGGGGGAGGGAAGAGATAAACCACAGAACTTATAAGCATATAAACATAACCAATGGACATAGACAACAATGCTGTGGGGTGGGGGCAAGATCAGAAGGAGGGTGTTAATGGGGGAAAAAGGAGAAACATCTGTAACAAAAATAAATTAATTAAAAAATAAAATAAAATAAAACTGAGTGAATAAAAAGAGAGATAACAAAACTAAACCTAAAACTATTATAGTAGCTTAAAAGCTACTACAAAACAAATTAAAAAAAAAAAAAAAGACAACAATGTAATCAGATAGTTTTATGTTGAATTCTACCAAATCTTCAAGGAAGAAACAACCCCTATCTTATAAAAACTGCATCAGAGACTGAAGAGGGGAAACTGTACAACTTTGATATCAAATTCAGATAAGTTACAAGACAGGTAAAATGAATTTCACTGATAAGTAGACACAAAACGCCTCAATAAAACATTCACAAACCAAACCCATCAAATACATTAAAAAATACAATGTGATGAAGTTGAATTTGTCCCAGAAATTTAGGAAGAGCTAACTAAAAGAAAGTATTAATATTAACGTAATTGACCATGTTAGCAAAAATGAGCAAGAACCTATTATTATCACATAGACTTAGAGATAATATTTCAAAAATTTAACGCCTATTCTTGGTTTTAAAAAATACCTCAGTAAACTAAGAATTAAAAAAATTCTTTAACCTGAAAGCGAACACCCATCAAAAACCTACAGCAAAGTCTTATTTGATGGTCCAACTAAAGAAGCTTTGCCTTAAAAATCCTAAACGAGATAGGATGCCTGCTACTGTCACTTCTACTCAAAATGGCACTCATAAGGACATGAAATAAGAGGACTAAGGATTCAAAAGGAAGAAAAGCCTGTCATTATCACAGATGAAATCATAGTCAACATAGAAAAGCGAAATCATATACCAACTATTAAAAACAAGTTCATTGAGATTATGGATATACGATCAGGATGCATAAACCACTTGCATTTATAGATAACCAACAACAAATGATGAACAAACTCTAGTTTTTTTCATGAAATGGAATACTGTAGAGCAGTTGAAAAAATATGAACTAGGTCAGCCTATATCAACATTGATAAGTCTCAATAAACAAAGCTTGTTAGTTCAAACAAGCCAGTTGCCCTTGTTATGTACAGTATGATACCATACATGTAATGAAGGCATACGAACACACTTAGGAGTGATAGACGCCTTTCAGGTTAGTGGTATCTCTGGGGACACAGGAACAAGTAGATGAAGGGTAAAAATCTAGTAAAATTAATATTTTTCTTTTAAGAGAGGGGTTAGAAGTGAATGTGGCCAAATGTTCACATCTATTTAATCTCATTGTCTATTATGTTATTTTATTACCTCTTGCACATCTTAAATATTTTATTGTTAAAGTTTAAAGAAGGAGTCTCTAAGGACAAGAATTCAGGCAAAGTGACAAGTAGGTGTTGCAGGTAGGCTAGTCGTCAAGTCCTCCCCGGGGGGGAGGGGCCACCATCATGACCTTCGGCAGCTCATTTCGTGGGAATTTCCTGGAAGGAGTGGGGCCTTATGGAAGACATCACTTCGCCTTCCTGGCAGTCTTCTGCCTCCTGATGTAAGCAGGGTGAGCTTTTCCAAATTGAGGCAGCATTGTTTCCAGATAGCACCCACCCACCCCCGAACTCCCACCGCACTGAAGCTCACGGTTAAGAGGCGAAGCTACTACAGTCTGTGTCCTGCAGCCGGGGATGTTGTGAATCTGTTTTAGACTAAGACAGATGTCGTAAAACGTAGTCTAAGGAGAGCAATTATGGAATTGAGGTCATCGAGAAAAGAGAGCAGAAAACTCTCACTAGGGGAAATATCGGGTAAAAAAAACAACAATAAAGAATTTTACACGCAGTTTCATTATCACATTATCTGTTTTGGATTGAAGAGGATAATATGATAACACCCAGACTGGTAGGTGGAGAGGAAAGAATGATTTGGAGGTATGTCTGTGGATTCCCTTACTTGTATATCACCCTTGAAATGCCCTTCCCACAATAAAATACAACCACAAGAAGATAAATGAGCTGGTGTCTTGTGGGCAGTGAGCGAGCCTCCTGGAAGAAAGGAGCAATCGGAAGAAAATGCAGTGTTGCAGTCTGGGCCGTCTGACAGGGCCTCGCACTCTCCGTACTCTCGATTCTTGATGAGGTTTGTTCATTTGGGAGAGCTTTTTCTTTTTTCATACAAGATGATTAATTCTCCTCTTCTTCTGCTTTGTGGGAATGTCACGCTCTGAAAGGTAATGGGTGCAACCTCAGTAGAGTCTTACAAGTGAAGGGAATGTCCACAGGTCTTCTGATCCAGCCCCACATCGGTGGATGAGGTAGACCCATTTTCTCTGTGCAAACTAGACGCAAAAGGAATACTACTAACTAAACACTCATTGCAAGTCTGAAAAATCTTTCCTCTCGGAAGCGTTCTTCCTTCTGTCTCATGTAATTTCTTCACACTGCAGTCCTGATGGTCCCCAAATGGCATTGCATGGAATGAAACCTTCACGGGGAGCCCGTCTTTCTGTAACAGCCTGATATCATGCCCACTCACTTGGAAGAAGAGTAACAATACTTGCACATCATATCCGCAGTACTGTGTGTGTCTTGATCCGTGCAAGACACTTGGAAATGGGGACTCAAGATGCGAGTGTGCAGAGGAGACCAGCCACAGTGAAGTTGGATACTGATGGAAGCCATACCTCTGGATGGGTTTCTAATGAACTGGAATGATTTGGTCCAGAGAAGAAGAGACTCAAAGGTATGTCCCCCAGTACATTGTCCTAGATGAGTAGGAGGGAAGGAAGTGGGTGGAGGGCAGGACAGTGCACTACAGTGAGTAGGAAACTGGGCTTCCTAGGGACCCATCCCAGCCCTGCCTTTGACCAGCCGAATGACTCTGGCACCTCCTCAGTATCAGAGGAGGAATACAATGCAAATGTAACATCTAATGACTTTTCAGCCTTCATCTAGCTTGAGATTTGACTGTATTTTGTTGTGTGTGTGTGTGTGTGTGTGTGTGTGTGTGTGTGTGTGTGTGTGTGTATGTGTTTTTCTATTGTACTCTGGGAGCTTTTGTGCTCTGAACTCCCGCATTCCAGGAACATTCTTCACTTTTAAAATACCCTGACTCTCAACAGATGACAGAATGACTTTGTATTGTACATCAAAGCACAAGATTTTTCTTCTGAGCATTTTTGCAAAACGTATCAGCACCAGTATGTACTGTTAGAGCATTAGCATATGAGTCAGTGGGAGAGGGAGCTCCTTTAAGACACAAACTCATCCTGATTACCTTTGAATAAATAATAAGTGTTCAGTAAATATTTTATAATAGTGAATGGAAGAATTAGACATTATTGGTTTAAAATGCTCTATGTTGTGCTCAGAAAACATTTTCCTGATAGTACTGTCAGGGCCTTACCCTTCCTACGGACAGGAGAACCATCTTCGTGCTGAGAACACCTTATATATGTTCATAGATTTATTCTTTTTCTAGTTGGGATAAGGGAAATTTCTAGGGAAGCAGGTAAACAAATATTCTTAAGCCTCAATGCTAGGGGCTTTCATGAAGTGGAGTCGGGGTGTGTTAACTATGTCTTTTATTTTCTGTATTCTAATGCTTTGACATCTGGGTCCTAACCCCTCCCAGGGTTAGCCAACTCCTAGAGATAGTAACCAACTCACCCACAAGTGCATCTTGGAAATGAAACCAGCCAATCCAGAGCCCACACCTCAACCACCTTCTTTCCCAGGCACCCTCCCCCACCCTAATCATCCCATGACCAGATACCAGCCAACTAGGGACAGTGCCTATGTCCCAGAGCCCGATGAAATTATTCAAACTAGCCAGTCCTCACCATGCTTACCTCGCCTCCTCACCTGACTCCTTCCTGCAGACACCACAGTGAAGGCTCTTACCACAACTCCCCATCGCCACCCCCCACCCCCGGCTGACCCCAGTGCCTCCCACGTGGCCCCTGGTGGTGTCTACTCCTTTGGAGAACTCTTAGCAACAAACTCTCCTTTCAGTGGCGGTTGTCATCTCTTGATCGGTTGGCCTTGCCGTGCCTAAATAATAATAAATCTGTATTTTAATACACATGGACTCCCCACAACATCCCAGGAAGTAGATGCATGACGGATAAGGAAAGAGCTCAGGCAGGTGAAGTACCAAAAGTTAGTAAATAGTAATAAGTGGTGGAGTTGGGCTTGGAACCCAAATCTCGGAGCTCTCGACTCAATGTTCTTTCTACCACCGATGTGATGACTGAGTCATTTTATGGGAAGGCGTTCCACAGAAAGTGTTCCCAGTCCTACAGGCGACTGTGAATGCATTCTCACATGTCCACTTGGAGACACCGGCAGCATTCTCTAGACGGTGTTTTTTCATCTCTCTTCTTTTTTTCTGAAACAATCTCTCTTCGGTTTCTTTGCTTTTCACCAAACTTTGCCTTAAAACGGGGAAGAATACATTGGTGGTATACCTTGTCTCCAGTTCTACTGCTGACCAAATAAATCCCCCTCAGTCCAGGATAAATGTGATTTGGAGCCTGACGTTCCTTTGACGAAGACTCTGATTAGTAACATTATCATCATCAACAACTTCAGTGATTGAGACTTATTTTGTGCCAGGCTCCATGCTGAACACTTGTCATATGTTTTCCCATGGACTTCCTCAACGTGCCGTGAGGGAGATGCAATATTATCCCCATTTTGCAAGTGAGTTCACGGAGGAACCTGCCCAAGACCACAAGTGGGAAAGTGGTGGAGCCCAGGACCCCAACTCCACCTGTCTGATTCTAAGATGGGAGCCTGGCGGTGTGGCTCAGTGGATTGAGCATCGTCCCATGGACTGAGAGGTCCCAGTTCGATTCCTGGTTGCGGGCTCGATCCCCAGTAGGGGGATGTGCAGGAGGCAGCTGATCGATGCTTCTCTCTGACACTGATGTTTCTATCTCTCTCTCCCTTCCTCTCTTTCTAAAATATCAATACAAACATAAAAAAAAAAAAATAAAATGCATGCGCTGGGCCAATGCTTCTCAGACTAACATGTAAATGACCCACTTGGGGATCTTTCTAAAATGCAGATTCTGACTTGGGAGGTCTGAGGTGGGGCCTGAGATTCGACATTTCCCACAAGCCCCCAGCAGAAGCACATGCTGCTGGGCTGCAGACCACAATTCACGTAGCAAGGGTTACGCCAGGTGCGGCCTTGCCCGAGGAGAAGGCTGTGAGCAGTGGTCCACCACCCTGCCTTTCATCGAATTTACCACTGGCTCCTTCTCTGCCCATTTCCAAACTCCAGCAAGTCTCCAGCTGCTGAGCTCAAGCGAAGCAGCCCCTGGGGAGGACATGGGGTTTGGGAGGAGAAGCACACCTCATCTTTAGTCGTGTAATTGGCAGCAGTGGGGGAAAGACAAGAAGTGAAGGAGGAAAACGTTTGAATGAAAAAGGCACAGTTCCTTTTCCCCAGCAGGGACCCACGTCTCCACTTGGACACATGAAGCTTCAGTAAACAAGGCTTTGCCAGAGCCTATTTGAGTCCCACTGGTTTGCATAGAGGCTCTGATAAAGAATATTGCAGAAAAGCTGAAAAGGAAAAAAGCTATCCTCAGAACAAATTCCCTGATGATCTGGACGGTAGAGAAGATACAGCTCGTACAAGATGCTTTATCAACTGGCAAAAGGATTCTTAACATGGATCAATGATGTGCAAAATACCTTTTCCCTTATGTATCATCCCATGCTACTTCACAAGTAATTAGAGGTACAGGGTTATATTTATTTCCTCTCCTAAAAGGAAAAAAAAATGTGTGTTAACAAATGCAATAATCCATCTTAAGGCAAAAGCTATGTGTTTCAACAATATGAGCTTTCATTCCTAATTTATAATTCCACTTCATGTTCCTTAAGGAAAAGCCAAGGGGCACTATCCAGAGAAAACCCAGAGATCTTTCCCTTCCCCTCTTTTCTAGGTTTCTGAGAAAACGTATTCATTCACTCAGCAAAAATGAATGAGTGCCACCTCATTAATTATCCAGCACTTGGGTGAAGAATTAAGAATATGAATATCATAAAAAATGATCATTGCCTTCAAAAGAAACATAATCACGCGTGCATGTGTGAGTGCGTCCGTGTGTGTGAATGTAGGTGTATGTGCATATGTGTACACATGTGTGTTCGGGTAGGGAGTGGGACAGAGAGGTAAACAGATCATTACGATGCAATATGAGAACTGTTAAAACAGAGGAGTGACCAGGACATAGCAGGCACACTGAACACAGACTGAGAATACTGGTCGGGGAAGGTCTCTGGAGGCCGTGGTCAGTGAACAGCGAGCCGGGCGAGAACAAGAGGAGCTAATCCAGGCGGTGGGGCATGCGTACTGCACAGGTACTTGCAGAGGGGCAGGCGAGGTGGGCTGTGCTGTGCTCAGGGAATAAGTGGGGGGATGTAGTTAAAACACAGAGTGTGGAGGGAAAGCATCGGTAGTGAATGTGCACACTGTTTATATCCCGATTCACTCATTTTAAATTATACATTGAGCATTTAATAAAGTCAGTACATACTCTCCATAAACATGACTTTCAATGGTTGTATAGAATATACACAGAGGGTACGAACTGAATACTAGATATTTAGATTGTTTGTAATCTTTTATTTTTATAAATAATGCTGCAATGAACACCTTTGTATTGGATCAAAGTGTACACATCTTTTAAAGATTTCTGGTGCCTATTGAATTAATTACTTCCACAAACATTTGCTTTTTTGTGTATGAGAATGCCTATCTTATTACATTTTCCTCAAGGGTTGTGATTGTTGTTTAAAAATATTTTTAAATGATCTCATCAGTATTTTAATGCTGCTTCAACATGTTAAAAAATTTAAAATTGTGCATGTTATACTTGAATACATTCTCTTGTAAAAAAAAAAAATAGTGAAAATTCACAAGTTCTACATCAATACCTGTTTTGCATCTCTGGCGTGTACCGGGCTCCATCTGTCCTCTGGGTCCTGGCCGCTGGCCCTGCTTCCCAGCCAGAGGGACCCCAGCGATGGCTGCCAGCTCTCCTGCAGCCTTTCAGTCCTGGTGATCACTGCTGTCGCTTCTGACACATTGGTTGTGTCGCAGTCTTTTTCACAGACTGATTGCACTTGCCAAAGTGATAGCCACAGCAGCTCCGGCCTTGGGTCTAGCCAGTAACTCACCGGGATTCTGCTTCCCGAGAACCTGCCTGGACCGGCTAGATACCACAACCTGAAGGTAAGTGTGTGTGCGCGCCTGTGCGTGTGCATGTGCATGTGCGTGCGTGTATGCATGCATGTGAGTATGTGTGTGCATGTGCATGTGAGTATGTGTGTGCGTGTGCATGTGGGTATGTGGGTATGTGTGTTTGTGCATGTGCACGTGTGCATGCACACATGTGAGCATGTGTGTTCGTGTTCATGTGCATGTGTGTGCACGTGCATGTGTGTATGTGACTATGTGCGTGCGTGTGCATGTGCGTGTGCATGTGTGTATGCATACGAGTGTATGTGTGTATGCACACATGTGAGTATGTGTGTGCATGTGCATGTGCGTGCGTGCGTGTGTGTCTGTGTGGCTTTGGCCCACTTGGTAAAGCAGGTGTTTTCTTTGCACCTCCTCTCTCCCTCTTTCTTTCACTTTTGCTTTCCTAGGCTTACACTCTGCCATCAAACATCAGCATGTAAACATTGCCTCAGACTCTGTCTTCTAGGGAACCCAGGCTAAACAAGTACATAAAGTAAAAAACATAAAGTAGGCTGGCCGGTGTGGCTCAGTGGTTGAGTGTCAACCCATGCACCAAGAGGTCGCCGGTTCAATTCCCAGTCAGGGCACAGGCCCAGGTTGTGGGCCAAATCCCCAGTGGGGGGCATGCAGGAGGCGGCCAATCGATGTTCTTTCTCATTGATGTTTCCATCTCTTTCTCCCTCTCCTTTCCTCTCTCTCTGAAATCAATAAACAAAAAAATTTAAAATGAAAACATAAAGTAAAAAGCGAAAGTCTCACCTTCACCTCCCCTCATTCTACCCAGAGACAACCCCTGTGAATAAATTGGTGTTTTTACTGTGTATGCATTTATTACATAGATTTTCATTAAAATATGTCCTTTTAAAAAAACATACACGTGATCATACTCCATCTTACTTTTTAACTTAGTGTGTCTTGAGGAACTTTCCGTGTCAGCACACGTGGAACCACCTCCTACGTTTCCACAGCTACGTGATGGGAACAGTGTGGATGTACCATACATGGCTGTGCCCTTCCATTAGGGTTTCTATTGTTATTGTTTCAGGGTCACATGTTATTGTTCGGCCACTCCATGCATTGTTGCACAGGTACGGTAACTTCTCTAGAATAATAACTAAACGACAATTACTTCTTTGTAGTATGTACATATTTTAGACTTTAATTTTTTTCTTTATTTATTTTTAGAGAGAGAGGAAGGGAGAGGGAAAGAGATAGAAATATCGATGAGAGAAAACATTGATTGGCCGCCTCCTGCATACCCCCACTGGGGATCAGGCCCACAACCTGGGCATGTGTCCTGACTGCAAATCGAACTGACAACCTCTTGGTGCATGGGTCGATACTCAACCACTGAGCCACACCGGACGGGCCATATTTTAGATTTTAATAGCTACTGCTATGTTACTCTTAAAAAAAAGCTTTTCAAATTTAACGTCCTCCAACAGTATACAGAAATATCTAATTCCCTACACCCTCACTAGACACTAAATATTTTCAACCTTTTCAAATTCTTGCTACTCAGAAGGGGAAAACTCCCATTTTAATATTTTAATATGGATTTTTCTGATTAGTGGTGAGTTTGGGCATCCATTCTTGGTTATCAGTCATTTGATTTCCTTCTTTGTGAATGGGCCCTTGAGGATTTGTGGGTGTTTTCTGAGGTGTCTATGACTCCTTGGTTTCGTGTCTTGCTTAGAAAGGCCTTCCTACCTCAGGATTATAAAAATTCCCACTCGTAGTTTCTCTAAAACTAGATAGTGAGTTTCCTAAACATTTAACTCTCTAATCACTTTGTGTGATGAGAGGTAATGTCATTATTGGTGTAGTCCATCCTTTCTCCACCCCCGTCAGACACAGGAGTACTTTCCCAGCAGGAGAAGGCCACTCAAAGGGAATCCGTCACAAGGGCACCAGACTTTCAGAGAAAATAATGGGGAATGTGAGAAGTAGGGCTGTATCTTGAAAGTTGAAACTAATAATTATGAATAACCTTTATTTGATTTTATATTTAATAATTCTCAAGTGATAATTACTGCTATATACCTTCTCTGAGAATAAATTAAGAGCAGATCAAGGGTTCAGATTTCGTGCTTTGGGTATTTACTGGTATTTCCTCACTAAAGTTGAATGATAGAAGCGTCTGCCATCCTTCCCTTTATATTTGACTTTCTTAGGATCATAAAGTACATAATTTTTACAAAAGGAATAAAAGGTTTTATTAATTTCCCCCAAGAGTCTCTCTTAAACTTTTGATAGCATACCTTTCTGCTTTGGATTAGATCTTTAGCATCCTTGTAGAGTTTCCATTTTTCGATTGTTGCTGGTCTTACACTGCACTTGTCAGCGGCTTGTGCCAATTACTGCAGGTCGCGTCGTCTTCCTTGTATTCTTGTTTTAATTTTTAAAAACTATTGTTATTTATTTTTAGAGAGAGAGGAAGGGGGGAGAAAGAGAAACATCCACTGGCTGCCTCCTGCACACCCCTTACTGGGAATTGGGCTCACAGCCCAGTGGGAGGGACTAGGTCACCAACACACCCAGTAAAGAAATATATGACACCTCAGAAAACACCCACAAATACTCAAGGGCCCATTCATGAGGCCCTAGCTGGAACCACCTACTGAGATCTCTGGTCCAGCTCTCCACACAGACCTGGTCTGACTAATCTAGCTTATCTGTTTAAAATATATATGTGTGTGCGTGTGTGTGTGTGTGTGTGTGTGTGTGTGTGTGTTATTGTCAACAGTATTACAAACTATCTTATCTTTTTGTTTGTTTGTCCCTTATGAAATCACCAACACCGAGATAACTCAGCTCTTTATTTTTTCACTTCAACCCAACTGGAGTCCGATATACATTTAACTTAGAGTCCATAGCACGACCAATAGCAGAGTAAATGAACTCCTGTGTGCTTGCTCTCTGCTTTCACCCCCTAACTCATGCCGGCTTCCCAATAAAATGCAACCCATAAGCTTGCGTGTTTGCCCCAGATTCCCAATTAATGATCAGTAATATTAGTATCTCATCTACGCTAGTGTCTCTCCATGGACCCCGGGAACACTCTGCCAGGAGTCTAAAAGCATGCACTGCAGTCTGTGAAATTCTTACTCGGCTGTTATTTCTGAGCTCTTGGAAGCAGCATGCTCAGATGGCTGACAGCATCAGAATGGGAAATACCTGCTCCAGAGGGGCCAGCCAAACGCTCTCCGTTAGTTTTATTGCTGCCACATCCAGGAATCAGGTGCCTGGAAAAAATATGCTGACAGGATCAGACTGAGGAAGCTGTGATGCCATCTGGGGTCAGGAAGGGATTTTTGTCCAAATGCCAGCTGCGGGGGTGGAGGCAGCATGGTGTGGTGCTCCGCTAGCACGGAGTCTAGAATAACCCAGGAGGATCTGGCGGAAGCAAGGAGAGAAGCTGTCCGGATGCCATTCAGGAGAACTAGGAACGGTGTAGAAGACGACAAAGATACTGAGGCCTCAACCTTCTGCATTTTAGAAAATGTTTTCATTTGAACAGTTTCAAACATACACATAGAGACTGATAGTGTAATAAATCCATGTGCATCCATTGATCAGCTTCAATAATCATCAACTCAAGTCTCTTGGTTCATCCATACTTTTACTCACTCTCATACCCTGATCCCCAGCTTCTCTGGGTTTTACTGAAGCAAATTCTAGACATCTTCATATCACTGCACCCATAAATACTTTGGTATGTATCTTTAAAAAAAAGAACATAACTACATTATTATGTCTAAAATTCACAATCGTTCTATAATAACAACAAATATTCAGTATTCAAAATTCCCCAGTTGTCCCTCAATAGCACTGGATATTTTGACCAATCTCAGAGAGAACCAAATAAAATACTGAAAAAGAAGGAATGAGAGAAAGAAGAGAAACAATAAGGGAAAGAAAGAGGGGAAATGAATCAGCATATATTTACTGAGTGACTGTGATATTCCAGACTCTATGTTGGGTTCTAGGGCATTGCGATCTCATTTTGGGAGATGAGACAAATCAAGGGACAGAGAGGTTAAGTCGTTTTCCCAAAACCAGTCCACTAGTACTTCTTGAAGACAGAATTCCAACTCAGGTCTGTGTGGTTTCAAAGCCCATGTCTTTCTTTTATAACACATTGCATCTTAAGTAACTAAATTATCTAGTGTAGTCTCTTGAAAAAAAGGAAAAGAAAAGAGATGGAAGGGAGTAAAATTCTCCTGTCATCAAAAAGTCATAAAGTGTAAGTGCTTTGGAGCCAGACATTCCTGGATTTGAATTTCAACTGTGCGGTTGAGTGACCAAGGAGAAGTTAACTTCCCTGAATTTTGCTTTCTTCATCAGTAAAATGAGATGTGGCAAGGATTTAAAAACTAATTCAGACACTTAATGGTTTTTATTATTATATCTGAGAAATAGGAAGGGAGAGAGAAGGCAGGAGGTGGTGAAAATCTACCCCCTTGTTCTGTAGAGTAATGTTTTTAAGGTACTGATCAGGGTGATGATTGAGAATGAGAGAGGGAATTCTTGTTCTGAGGAAGGGAGCCATGGGGTCAGTGTAGGATGTAGAGAGGTGAGGTGAAAAGATGGGAAGGACGAAGGGATCAAGGAAGTCTTGAATCAGTGTCTATCCCTTTATAAATATAGGAGAAAAGGTGGGAAATGAAGATGAACGTGGTGTGGGAATGGGAGAGTGGGGAAACCAACCCAAGTAAAGTGGCAGATTGGGGGCCAAGCAGCAAAAACGAAGAGTAAAATTGGATGGATGAGACCTCAAAACATTAGAGACAACCGACAGAGAATCTTAATTATGAAGAAGACTTTTGCCCTGGCCAGTTTGGCTGAGCGGTTAGAACATCGGCCCTGGGACCAAAGAGTCGTGGATTCAATTCTGGTCAAGGGCACATACCTCAGTAGCAATTTGGTCCTGGCCCTGGTCAGGGTCGTGCAAGAGGCAACCAGTTAATGTGTCTTTCTCACATAGATCTCTCTCTCTCTCTCTCTCTCTCTCTCTCTCTCTCTCTCGATGAATGGAAAAATATCCTCGGGTGAGGATTAAAAAAAGAAGAAGACGACTTGCTCAGAAGTTCTTCATGAAGATTAATCTGACTGTGGGATGCCAGACAGATTGGGTAAGAGAGAGGTGGGAGTCAGGAACACCTACATAGTAGTTGTGATGAATCCAAAAGAAAGCCTCAAGGTCTTGGGATGAATACAGAGTTTATAGGTTCATGCAAAGCCTCTCAGGACCAGAGATTTTGGAAGCCTATTTATAACGCTGAAATTCTAACATACTGGCAGTGAAGTCTTCTGGTTTTCAGAGAAAAGGTATGTTCCAGGTGTCCAAAAACAGCCTTTTTGCAGAGAACCCATTGATGAAAGCCAAAACCCTTCCCAACAATAACTGCAGACCCAAACAGTGATGGATGAAGAAGACGATGCCAAAAGGAAATGCCAGCAAAAACGACACTGTGCTACTAAAATAAACTCAGAGACCCAGGGAGCTCCGAGAATCTCAGAATGCTGGCTGATTCTGGCTTCTCGTTCAAATAGGCATTTATTTTCAGACTCTTGAAAATGGCATTTTGGTGCAGCAGCCTTAGTGACAATGCAACTTGAGCTGATGACAAATGTCAGGGGTTTCCTCCATTATCTATAGCTATACAAACACTCTCATAGCCTCTTAGGAAGATTTCCTTTTGACCCAAATTGAGGATCAGCCATTGATTCCCAGAGTTAGATGACTAGAATCATTGGTTGGAGTGAAGTTCCAGGGGCATCGTTCCCATTCCCATTCTTCTGCGAAAGAACACTGATTTTATTACATATTGAGAGAGAATCATAGAATTACTGAAAAGCTTAAATACCATCTGTGAAGGAGATTCCACCAAATGCTTGTGTTTCCTATTTTAACAATACTCACTTCCGGGAAATTCTTCCGTCTACCTTGCCTGCATTCCATTGTTGTAGTTTAACTCAATATCCTAGATTTGCAAGCACATTTAATAAGCTTTAAATAAGCATTTTACAAACACTTAGTGAGAATACTAGGAAAGAATTGTGATGTGATATGGTTCATTTATTGAGATACAGTGATTCACTTTCTGCACTAAATAATGAATTAAGGCCATTGACAGCTTGGGTTCTAGTCTACAGTCTTCGTCAGACTTTAAAGTGGGAGATGAATATAGCTAGATGATTCTAGATGAATATGCACCAATTTTTCTTTCTTCCTTTGTTCCTTCTCTCCTTCTTTTCTTTCTTTGTTCATTCCTTCCTTTTTCCTTTTCTCCCTCCTCTTCCCTTGACACTTATTATTATTATTATTATTATTATTATTATTATTATTATTATTATTTTGGTACGTGCCCCTAGCGGGAACCGAACCTAAAACTCTCTAGTCTGTAGGCCGACACTCCAACCGCTGAGCCAAACCGTCCAGGGCTCCACTGACACTTATTAACCACACAGATATTATCAGGCCACACTCAAAATCAGAGTCTTTCCAATCTATTTTCTATTTATTTGTCCTCCTCCCTCCTTTGAGAGAAAGTTTTTCTACAGAATTGATTTTCAGGAGCAGTAACCTTTCTGAAGAGACATTTAAGAATTCTTTATTCTATTCTTCAGAGAGTAGTGAGAAAAAAATGGTAATTAATTCCAATGTCTATGCCATGCTAGGTTATTTGAACCAACTCTTCCATCAAATACAATTACAATTTTGGCTACAATATAGAAAAAATGTCATTAAAAGTAAAAATTACTGAAGAGATAGTAATCCATACCAGGGAAGACCTCAGGGAAAGTGAGAAACAGAGAAAAGCAGAGCTCCGAAAGCAGAGTTGCTTTGAGAGCATCCTTGACCCTAGCAAACCTAGGCTTGTGTTTTGGCTGACATAGGGGCTGAAGTGGAAAGGGGTCAAGAACTTAGTCTCCCTCCAGGTGGGAAGTTTAATAGGAAACCTTTCCCTCTATTACGCTAGGACCCAAAGGGACACAACATTAGAGTAAGAGGAACAGAAGTAAGCTAGTCTAAGTCCAACCCCCAGATGCTGAAGGGAAAACAGGATCAGAGGCCAGAGAAACAAACACTCCTGGGAGATTGTGGATACAGGATGGCCTTACCAGGGATCTGCAGCTGGGATTGGTACTTCCTTGGTGGTCCAGGAAACCTGAAGCGGTGAACTTGGTTAAAGTGAACCTAGAATGGTAATGCTCCCCAGATCCTGGAAAAAACAAACACAAATACTTTCTGGATGAGGATACCCTTTATTTTAGGCCTCAAAGAATCCTCCACAAATACCTTTCATAAAGATAGTGAAAAATATACACGTAAAACACAGTTAAGCACACAAAAAAAGAACAAGATAATATAAATGAGAACCAGCAGAAATTACAAACAGCAGGAATCAGCCCATAAAGGTTTTAGATATTGAAATTATTAGACACAGATTATAAAAGAACTATGCCTTATTTTGGCTTAAAAATATAAAAGCATACAATTGTCCATAAGTGCTTAAAATCATAAAAAGTAACCTAACAGATGAGAAAGAACTGACAAATTTTCTATAATTGAAAAATGTAAAAACCAGAAATAAAACTAAAAAAATGAGATTTTAAGCAGATAAAACTCAGATGAAAGGAAAAATTGTAAAATGGAAGAGAGATGAAAAGAAAGTAAGACAAAGTTGGAAAATATGAAAAAGAGGTAAAGAAATTTAGAGGATAGAGTTCCACAGGGAGCAGAAAGCGAACGAGGCATAGATAGCATCTGAAGAGAAAAAGGCTAATGAAGGACATTACCCCACATATTCAAAATACCTAATAACTTGCACAAGATGAATAAACAAAAACAATCTACACCTGGACTCATCAAGGGAAACTGCAGAGAATTAAAGACAAAGAGAAAATCTTAAATGCATCAAGAGAAAATAAAGACGTATTAACTTTAAAGTAGCAACAGTAATATCAACAGTGGACTTCCCAACAAGCTCACAGAATAATACAATAAAAGGCCGAAAGAAAATGATTGCTAACTTAGAATATATTCAAGAATAAGAGTTAAAGACATTTTAAAACAAAAATAGTAAGTTCAATTTCAGAAGAATGCACTAAAGAATGTACTTCAGTAAGAAGGAAATGAACTCTATTGGAAAGTATGAAATGCAAGAGGAATGAGGAGCAGAAATTAATGAAATCAAAAGGATACTTATTGTAGAGTGGATTAACAAATATAAAATTGATTATTTGAAAAGGCTAAAAAGAATTGACAAAACCTGTGGATAACTGATCGAAAAAGAGAAAAAAAGGGATAATTAACGATATTTGGAATGAAAAAGGGGTAGAATTAGAAATGCTACAGGATTAAAAAGATAATAAGTAGATACCATTAAGTTCAATACAACAAAGTTGAAAAATATCTAAATATTTAGGAAATATAAATATTCCAAAGTAATTCAAGAAGAAATAGACACCTTGGTTAATCTTATTACCTTACAATGATTATCACATTAATAGTTAAAAATCTTTGCATAAAGAAAACATCAGACTGCCCAGCCGGTGTGGCTCAGTGGTTGAGCGTCAACCCATGCACCAAGAGGTTGCCGGTTCGATTCCTGGTCAGGGCACATGCTCAGATTGTGGGCCAAATCCCCAGTGGGGGGCATGCAGGAGGCAGCTAATCGATGTTCTCTCTCATCAATGTTTCTATCTCTCTCTCCCTCTCCCTTCCTCTCTCTCTAAAAT
The DNA here is from genome assembly GCA_030848825.1 of Tadarida brasiliensis. Classification (NCBI taxonomy): domain Eukaryota; kingdom Metazoa; phylum Chordata; class Mammalia; order Chiroptera; family Molossidae; genus Tadarida; species Tadarida brasiliensis. The sequence goes on from CM061263.1 coordinate 100,491,671, forward strand.
CAATAAAGAAAAAAAAATTTTTTTAAAAAGAAATCAAGCTTAGATGATTTTAGTCTGCCAAAATTTAATTAAAAAGTCCAATCTCACAAAATTATTCATAATACATCCACACAAAAGACTAAAGACTCCCTCACATTTTATGAGGCTAGCATAACCTTGATACCTGACCCTGACAAGAACAGTATGAGAAAGAAAAATTACACCATTTATTCATGAATATAAATTTTAAAATTCTAAATAAAATCATAGCACAACAAAATCAGCAAATTTGGGTTTATTTGAAGAAGGCAAGGGTAGTTTAATAAAGAAAATTAGATTCATACTTACCTGGCAGGGGAGATACCATGATCACGAAGGGGGTTTTCTCAGGGCGAGGCTTATCCATTGCACTCCGGATGTGCTGACCCCTGCGATTTCCCCAAATGTGGGAAACTCGACTGCATCATTTGTGGTAGTGGGGGACTGTGTTTGCACTCTCCCCTGAAGAAAAAGAAAATTAGATTCAACAAATTAATAGATCTAAACAGGAAAATACTACAATTATCTCAAAAGATGCAAAAACATGATAAATAAAATTCAACATCTATTCATTGTAGAAACTACTAAGAAACTATTATTAGAAAAGATATTCTTTAACCTGAGAAGGTGTAATGTTTATATAAAGATATATATATAATCATAAAAGATTATATTTTATATATATAAATATATATATAAATATATAAATATATATAAATATATATATAAATTATATAAATATATAAATATAATATATATAATATATATATTATATATTAATATATATTATATATAATATATTATATATAATATATATATTAATATATATATAAAATATTATACTTTATGGAGTAATGTTCAAATCAATCCCAATCACCACTTCTAGTTTACATTATTCTGGAAACTTAGCCCAAAATGGCAAGAGGAACTAAGGCATGTAAGAATTTCAAAGGAAGAAACAAAACTGTTATCATTTGCAAATGCTATATTTCCAACCTGGAAAACTCAAAAGAGAATTTCACAAGTTTGCTGAGTACAAATAAACATAAAAAATCAATTGCATTTCTCTATTCCAGTAGTAGTTAGAAACTGTGTGTGTAAAAATTGTATCATTTGCAATAGCATGGAAAGATTAGGTGGCTACAAATAACCCTAATCAAGTTTTTAACGTTGTTATGATGAAAAATTACACAACTTTTATTGAAAGATATTAATGAAGACCTAAGTAAGTGAAGATATTTATCCGTGTATGGATGAGATGATCCTCAAAATGATCAAAATGTCCATTTTCCCCAAATTGATCTTTACAGTCAAAGCAAACAGAAGTTTCAGAGTACTTGTGAGGTGTATTTTTTTTTTTCTTTAATGGAATTTGACGTAATGTACATAAACCAGCAGAAGGCCAAGAGAAGTCAGGGCACTGCTGAAGAAATAAGAAGTTAGAATGGATACGAAGCTATAGTAATTAAATGATTATAGTGTAGGATCAGCTAAAGTATAGAAAAAATAAACCCACACATATATTTATACTTGATGTGTAACAGCTTCAGTAGCTCAAGGGGAGAATGTACGTTCTTTTCACTAAGGATTACTTGAACAACAGGATATCCCTATGCATAAACCAGAGACTGGATCTTTATTTCATATCATAAACAAAATTCATTACAGATAGATCAAGGACTTCAACTGAGTTAAGACTATAAAACTTTTAAGTCATCTTAAGTTGCTTTTATTTTTTGCCTTGGGTAGGGAAGTTTTTCTTAAACAATTAACAACTATAAATTGTGTAATAGTGTCAACAATAATAAAATAATAGGGGGAAAATGACAAATTGCTTTAAAAACTATTTATTACATCATTCATTTTAAAATTAGGAATTTCTATTAATAAAAATTGAGCATAAAGTGAAATCAAGCCACAACCAGGAAAAGACATTTATAGCAATGAAATTTATAGCAACTGAAACTAAAAACAGGCAGACTTGCAGGTATTCACTAAGAGAACAGTCAATATAAAAAGATTTTCAAACTACATTAATAACCAGAGAAATAAAATTTAAAATACAATGAGCAATCCCATCTTACATCCATTAAGATGGGTACTATAAAAACAAAACAAGACAAAGGCAAATTGAAACAGAAAATAATGCGTTGGCGAGCACGTGGAGAAATTAGAGCCCCGAGCACTGTTGGTGGAAATGTATAAGGGTGCAGGCACAATGGAAAATAGTATGCAGTTTATTAAAAAGTTAAAAATAGAACTGCCATAGGACCCGGCTACTTCACTTCTGGGTATATCCCGAAAAGAATTGCAAGCAGGATCTCAAAGAGATAAAAAATGCAAGCAACCTAAGTGTCTATCAACAGATAAATAAACAAAATGTGCTACATACATACCATGGAATCTTATTTAGCCTTTAAAAAGGAGGACATTCTGACACGTGACAACATGGGTGAACTTTGAGGACATTTTGCTAAGTGAAACAAGCCAGTCACAAAAAGACACATACTGTATCATCCCAGGCATGCGAGGTGCCTAGAGCAGTCAAATGCATAGAGACAGGAAGTTTGGTGATTTCCAGGGGCTGCAGCGGGGAGAGAGGAGTGGAGAGTTAGTGCTTAGTAGCTGCAGTTTCGGTTTTGCAAGATGAAGCGCTCCGCAGCTGGGTGCGGGTGATGGTTGTGCAACAACGTGAATGTACTCAGTGCCACTGAGCTGGACATTTAAAAATGGTTAAGATGGTAAATTTTGTTATGTGTATTTCCTCATAATTAAAAAAAAAATTAAAAGTAAATACAACAATGCCGGGTGGGGCAAAAGTAGGTTTACAATGGCTCATATGAAAAATAATGCAATATTGCATACATAATAATACAAGAATAAACTGTTTCGTGTACTCACAACTGTAAACCTCCGTTTGTCCCAACCTGTGTGTAATCTCATTCCCTTCAGAATGGCAAAGTTGTAAGCGTGGACAATAGTGAGTGACGGTGGGTATGCTTAGTGGAACAACATTCCCATACACTGCTGTGGGAGTGTAAATTGATGCAATAACTTTGGAAAAGAATTTGGCATTATCTTGTAAAACTAAAGATGTATATCGCTGATCTATACCTAGGTATAGACCTTAAAGCAACTCTTGTGCGTTGCACACTAGGACGTACCAGCACTGCTCACAATGGCAGCACAAGCAAACAGATGGAAAACAACTTACATCTGCAGAAACAGCGGCATGAATAAATACGTTGTCATACATTCATGACATGAAATACTACACAACAGGGAAACACGGTCGAATTCGAGGAACATAACGTTGACTAAAAAAAAATAAATGACAAAACAATATACAGTCTGTGAGGAAATTCTGTTATATAAATTCAAAGTCCATAAATTATCTACGACACTGTATAAGGATAGAAAACAAGGGCAGCAAAGCTATACTGAAAAGAAAGGGAATGGAACAAGAAACTCGAAGTTCAGAAGAGTGTCTACCTCGGGGCGGGGCGGGGCTCATGGAATAAACTGAGACAGAGTCCCCCGGAGGCTGAAAGGTATGTTTTATTCATTACACCTAAAGGTGGGTTCATGATAGTTCACTGAATGTTTTTATGCCTTAAACCTGTTTTATAAATATTAATGATACCTTTTCAATATTTAATAAAGACAGGTGTTTTGTGTGTTTTTTTTTAACACCGGCTCACGGGCGTGTTGGAGGGTACATTAGCAAGCAAGCAATCAACTAGAAGCAAAGTGGATGTCTGTCTAACCTACATCTATGTGTGCATATGTATAAATGTGGTCAATAGATCTCCTTTTCAAGGTTGGACGTTTTACACAAAGGATTTATAGAGGGAAAGCCTTCCAGAGGATCTACTTAAGAGGGAAGTTGAAAATCCAAGAGCGAGATGGTGACTTTTCCTGAGAAGGTGAAGGGTAGGGGAGCCGGAGCCCAGGAGGCAGCACCAGCCTTAGAGCAGAGAAGGCACGGAGGCGGCTGGTGCAGAGATTTGTTGGGTATCAGTGAGGGATGGCAGTTTCCAGTAGAGTCTGTCAAGGAAAAGGCAAGGGCGTCTTCTGAGAGTGAGGGACTAGACAGGAGGTTATGTCAGAAATAATTAAACATTTAGAAGCAAGAAATGGGTAATTGTCTATTCAGGTCCTTTGCCCATTTTTAAATTGGACTGTTTGTCTTCCTTTTGTTACGTTGTATGGGTTTATTATATATTTTGGAAATTAACTCCTTATCAGATGTATCATTGGTGAATGTGTTCTCCCATAGAGTGGGATCCCTTTTCATTTTGATGTTTTGTGGGGTTTTTTTTGCTGTGCAGAAGCTTTTCAGTTTGATGTCCCATTTGTTGATTTTTCCCTTGCTTCAGGAGACATATTGCAAAAATGCTGTTTCGTGCAGTGTCTGAGATTTTACTGCCTGTTTTCTTCTAGGATTTTTATGGTTTTGCGACTTACATTTGAGTCTTTTATCCATTTTTAGTTTATTCTTGTGCATGGTGTACGTTGGTGGTCTGGCTTCATTTTTTCCTGTCTAATTTTTCCAACACTATTTACTGAAGAGATTGTCATTACTACAGTGTATGCTCTTGCCACATTTGTCAAATATTAATTTACCATAATGGCATGGGCCAATTTCTGGGGTCTCTGTTCTATTCCATTGATCTATATGCCTGTTCTTGTGCCAGTACCAGGCTGTTTTGATTACAGTACAATGGCTTTGTAGTATAGTTTGGTATCTGGTATTGTGATCCCTCCAACTTTGTTCTTCTTTCTCAAGATTGCTGTGGCTATTTGAGATCTTTTTTTGGTTCCATATAAAATTTTGGAATATTTGTTCTTGATCTGTGAAATATGCTGATGGTAATTTAATAACGATTGCATTGAATCTATATATTGTTTGGGGTAGTATGGACATTTTAATTATATTAATTCTTCCAATCTATGAACATGGTATATACTTCCACTTGTTTGTATCTTACTCTGTTTCTTTTGTCAATGTCCTGTGGTTTTCTGAGTACAGGTTTTCTTACCTCCTTGGTTAACTTTATTCCTACGTATCTTATTTTTGTTGTTGTTGCAATGGTAAATAAGGACATACAGATGGCCAAGAGACATATAAAAAATGCTCAACGTCACTGATCATCTGAGAGATGCAAATTAAAACTACATTGAGGTATCACCTTATACCTTCCAGAATGGCTACCATCAATAAATCAACAAACAACAAATGTTGGTGGGGATGTAGAGAAAAGGGAACCCTAGTCGCTGCTGGTGGGAATGCAGACTGTGTAGCTATTGTGGAAAATAGTATAGAGATTCCTCAAAAAATTAAAAATGGAACTGTGGTTTGACCCAATGATCCCACTTCTGGGAATATATCCTAAAAATTCTGAAACACCAATCAGAAAGAATATATGATATGCACCCTTATGTTCATAGCTATTTTATTTATAATAGCTAAGGTCTGGAAACAGCCCAAGTGTCCATCAGTAGATGAGTGGATAAAAAAGCTGTGGTACATATATACACAATAGAATACTATGCAGCTGTAAAAAAAGAAGGATCTCTTACCCTTTGAGATAGCATGGATGGACCTGGAGATTATTACACTAAGTAAAATAAGCCAGTCAGAGAAAGACAAATATCACATGATCTCACTTATATGTGGAATCTAATGAACAAAATAAACTGACAAACACAATAGGTCCAGAGATGTGGAAGATGGAACAGACTGAGAGATCGCAGAGGGAAGGGGTGGGGGTGGGAAGAAGTTAACCAAAGAACTTATATGCATATATGCATAGTTATTGGACACAGACAACAGTGCAGTGAAGGCCTGGGGTGGGGTGGGAGCTGGGTGGAGGGGAGCAAAGGTGGAGGAAATGGGGGCATCTGTAATACTCTCAACAATAAAAAAAATAAGGGAGAAAGAAACAGGTAATTGGGCAAGAATATGGGAAAGAGACTGGGAAGGCTAGAAAACAAAGGACACAAAACATGAGGGTCCACAATCTTTCTCTTCCTTTTCCAGCTTTATTGAGATATAATTGACATATAACATTGTGAGTTTAAGGTGTGCAATGTGATAATTTGATATATGTATATACTGCAAAATTATTACTGTAATCAGGTTAGTTTCCATATGCATCACCTCACATATCTACTGTGTGTGTGTGTGTGTGTGTATGATAAAAACTTTTAATATTTACTCTTTTAGAAACTTTTGAATGTACAGTACAGTCTTGTTAACTAGAGTCACCATGCTGAACAGTACATCCCCAGAACTTACTCATCTTATAACTAGAAGTTGGTACCTTTTGACCAACATATGTCTATTTTCCCTACTCCCTCAGCCCCTGGCAACCACTCCTCTACTCTATGAGTTTGGTTTGTCTTTTTTTAGATTCCACATATGAGTGCAATAATATAGTATTTTTCTTTCTCTGTCTGAATTATTTCACTTTGCATAACACTCTTGAGGTTTATCTATGTTGTTATAAATGATGAGATTTCCTTCCTTTTGTGGCTGAGTCATATTCCATTATATACATAACACCTCTTCTTTATCTGTTCACCTACCGATGGACACTTAGGTTGTTTCCATTTCTTGTCTATAATAAATAATGTTGTAGAAAATGGAGGTGCAGGTATCTGTTCAAGATAGTGATTTTATTTCCTTTGGCTATATACAAAGAAGTGGGATTTCTGGATCATAAGATAGTTCTATTTTTAATTTTTCGAGGAACCTTGTTACTATTTTGCATCGTGGCTGCACCTTTACATTCCCACAACAGTGCACCCGTGTTCCCTTAATCCACATTCTCACCAACACTTGTTATCTCTTGTTGTTTTGTTTGTCTTAATAGCCATTCTAACAGGTGTGATGTGACATCTCATTGTGGTTTTGATTTGCATATCCCTGGTGATTAGTGATAGTGAGCACCTTTTCACGTACTTGTTGACCATACGTATGTCTTCTTTGGAAAGATGTCTACTCAAGTGTTTTGTCCACTTTAAAAGTGGATTATTTACCTTTTTTGCTATTGGCTTATATGAGTGGCTTATGTATTTTAGACATTAATCCCTGATCACATAGGTGATTTGAAAATATTTGATCATATTGCACAGGTTGCCTCTCATTTGCTGGTTGCTTGTTAGGCTGCGCAGGTTAGTTTGACGCGGTCCCACTTGCTGATTTTGGCTTCTGTTCTGGGGCTTTGGTACCATGTCACTGGCATCATTGCCAAGGCCAATGTCAAAGAACTTTTCCCCTATGTTTTCTTCTAGAACTTATGGTTTCAGGTCTTACATTTAAGTCTTTAATCGATTTTGAATGGATTTTTGTGAGTGATATAAGATCAGGGTTGAGTTTCATTCTTTTGCATGTGGTTATCCAGTTTCCCCAGCACCATTTATTAAAGAGACTATCTTTTCCCCATTGAATATTGTCTCCCTTGTCAGATATTAGTGAACTGCATATGTGTGGGTTTATTTCTGGTTTCTTGATTCTGTTCTATTGGTCTGTGTGCCTATTTTGATGCCAACACCGTACTGTTTGGATTACAATAGCTTTGAAATATAGTTTAAAATCAGGAATGTGATTTCTCCAGGTTTGTTCTTCTTTATCAAAATGGCTTTAGCTATTCAGGGTGTTGCATGGCTCCCTACAGATTTTAGGACATTTTTCTATATCTTTAAAAAACGCCATTGAAATTTTGATAGGGATTGCACTGACTCTATAGATGACTTTGGGTAATGTGGACATTTTACCAATATTACTTCTAATCCACGAACACAGGGTATCTCTCCACTTATTTGTGTCTTTTCCTGTTTCTTTAATCAGTGTCTTATACTTTTCAGTGTACACATCTTTTACTTCCTTGGTAAAATTTACTTCCTTGGTTAAATTTATTCCTAAGTATTTTATTGTTTTTGATGCTATTATGCAAGGGATTTAAAAAAAATTTTTTTTTTCTTTATTGATTTGAGAGAGAGAGGAAGGGAGAGGGAGAGAAAGATAGAAACATCGATGAGAGAGAACATCGATTGGCCGCCTTCTGTATGTCCCCCACTGGGGATTTGACCCACAACCTGGGCATGTGTCCTGACTGGGAATAAAACTGGTGACCTCCTGGTGCATGGGTTGATGCTCAACCACTGAGCCACACCAGCCGGACAACAAGGGATTTTTTTAAAGTTCTTTTTCAGGTAATTTGTTGTTAGTGTATAAAAATAATTGATTTGTGTATGTTCATTATGTATCCTGCAGCTCGACTGAGTTTATTAATTCTAAGTTTTTTGGTGGAGTCTTTAGGATATTCTAGTTACAGGGTGGGGCAGAAGTAGCTTTACAGTTGTTTGCGTGGAAAATAATACAATAATTAATGAATGTTGATACAGGAATAAACTCTGAGTGTCACAATTGTACTCACAACTGTAAACCTATTTTCCCCCACCCTGTGTAAGATTATGTCATCTGGAAACAGAGACAATGTCACTTCCCCCTTTCTGACTTAGGTGTGCATATGTATGTACGTATGTGTGTATACATGAATGTACGTCTGGCCTGAATGCTCTGGCTAGGACTTCCAGTACTGTATTAAACAGGAGTGCTGAGAGTGGAGGTAGAGTGGTCTGAACTTCCCACTAGTTTCTGGTCTCTAAGCCACTTCTGAAATCGGAGATCTGAGAGCACCACAGGTCAAAGTCTGCAATGAGGGCTGGAAAATGAATTCTAAGGGATGTTGGCACTGGTCAGAGGGAGAGTGTTGATGAGGGCACCTTGGGAACTGGGTCACTGTCAAATGGGTCATTGCTCTGAGCTGGGGAAGTAGCTGAACAATGCTCAGAGAGTAAAGGAAGAATAGAGGCTTAACCGTCCAGAAAGAACAAATATCTATAACCTAGTTAGTTAATTACTGAAATAAATGAGTTGCATCACCGATCAGGCCGCCAAGAGAAAAAGATTTCTTCTGAAAAACAATAGGTAAGGCTGCTCCTAACAGTGCCGAGAAGGTGCTAAGATTTTGGAGACAGGCAGAGTTATGTGAACATCACAATGTGCTCAGTTATTTGCAAATGTATTGTACCCAATACATAAGCTTCTTTGCAGTGGCTTTGAAAATGGAATTTATTTGTCCAAGCAAAAGTATTTAATCCTGTTGTGCTGCAGTCTATAAAATATTTACATTGTTATTCTACATATGCACATTGCTTGCATCCAGCTGCAGTTCTTCTGATGCACTTTAAGTAAGAGAATTGGATTCCTGACAACGTCATCCAAGCCAGCTCTTAGAGGAAGGAGACACAGAATCATTGCAGCGCACAGAGCCCCCGGCGTGTCAAGCAGTTCATCTCTTTGTCTTCGGGCAGGAGAGAATCCAAACCCACCTAAACAAAGAGGCATATCTCCTAAAGTCCAGAAATCAGAATGACCAGTCTTTCTTAATGATCACATATTTCCCTCCAAACACTCTCTCCTACTGTAATTAGTGTGTTTCTTAAAGAATGTGGTATTTGAAGAGAAAATCCCAGTCGGTGGCAGTGGACGCTGAGCTCCACGTGTATGAAAGTGGAGTGGCAGCAACGACAGGCAGTGTGGCGTAAGGGGACACGAATAAACTGGAGTCGCGGGCCGCGTTTGCCGCCTTGGCGCACCATTGCCCACGTGGACATGGATGAGCCCAGGCCATATCAATTCTTCCTATTCAGTGTCCTTATCAGATTGTGATAATCCATGCTTGCTTTCCCTCTTTCCACGTGTCTGTCTGAGGATGAAAATTATGCAGAAGAAAGAGCTTTGAAAAGCATAAAGCATTGCCCTGGCCGGTTTGGATCAGCGGTTAGAGCGTCGGCCTGCGGTCCAGAGAGACCCGGGTTCGGTTCCCACAAAGGGCACGTACCTCGGTTGCGGTTTGTCCCCGGCCCTGGTTGGGTCATGAGGGAGGCAGCCACTCGATGTGTCCCTTACACGTCAATGTTTCTCTCTCTCTCTCTCTCTCTCCCCCTCCCACTCTATCTGAACAAAAAATGGAAAAATATCCTCGGGTGAGGATAAAAAAAAAAAAAAGTATGAAGTATGGTACAAAGATAAAGATGTAAAAACACTTCATCACCATGTGTTGAATAACTGACACCACGAACCCATGTTCTTTTACTATATCGCTGCAAACTGGCTTTTACTTTTCCTTCAGAGTCAAAAACACAATTGGCATCATATTGGTGATGTTTGGTCATTCAGGGGTGAGTTACTGAGCGTGCAAGTTTTTCACAGTCCCTTCCTTGGTCTCCCCCCTCCCTCTGTCTTCTCACTCCGCCACTCCTTAGCATCTCCGCCAGACTGACCTGTCCATTGTCCCCTGAAAGGGCTGTGCCTTCCCACGTTGGCATCTCTGCTCTTGCCTTCCCTCCCTCTTGAATCAAACCCTTCTCTTTCCCTCTGCAGATCCTTCAAAGGTCATGCTCCTGCAAAGCCCGGCTGGCCGCCCTGGTCTGCTCCTGTCTTTCCCAAACACCTACTGAAACACGTGAGCTCGCACCACTCACTGGACTGCCCTTAGAGGCTGGCACTGTCCATCACTTAAGTCTCGTTCCCTCAGCATAGAAGGTTATACACTTATTGATGGCATGGACAATGCGATTTTCTTTTTCTTTTTCCACAGTAAAAGACGTGTGCCTAGTAAGTATTCAGTACTGTAAAAAGTTGGATATGGAGAATAAAAGGAAGAAAAGCATTCATATTTTTTTTTTCTTGTGAAAGAGAGCAAAATGGGTTTGGAAATTCTGAATTCAATTTTTCTATGGCACCCCTGTCCCTATGCTGGATAATCAAGCACAGTATTTATTTGTGGCTTAATATAGTGCATGAGTAAAATGTATGTCATGTAATCAGTGAAAGAGGTCAGAGAAGCATGACAGAAGGTTCCACTGCATGAAGTCACAGCAACAGCATTTTGCTCCTATATGACTGGGATTTTAAAAATATATATTGAGCCCTGGCCAGTTTTGCTCAGTGGTTAGGGCGTCGGCCTGTGGACTGATGACTCACAGGTTCAATTCCGGTCGAGGGCGTGGACCTCTGTTGCAGTTCATCTCCAGCCCTGGTCAGGTTCGTGCGGGAGGCAACCAATCGATGTGTCCCTCTCACATCGATGTTTCTCTCTTTCTCCCTCTCTCCCACTCTCCCTCTCTATCTGAAGATAAATCCTCAGGTGAGGATTGAATGCCAATTAAAACCACCTCAGGCCTGTCAGAATGGCTATGATCAATAAATCAAGAAACAACAAGTGTTGGTGAGGATGTGGAGAAAAGGGAACCCTCGTGCACTGTTGGTGGGAATGCAGACTGGTGCAGCCACTGTGGAAAGCAGTATGGAGTTACCTGAAAAAATTAAAAATAGAACTGCCTTATGACCCAGGGATTCCATTCTGGGAATATATCCAAAGAAACCTGAAACACTATTTCAGAAGAATATATGTACCCCTGTGTTCATTGCAGTGTTACTTCCAATAGCCAAGATTTGGAAGCAGCCCAAGTGCCCATCCGTAGATGAATGAATAAAAAAGCTATGGTACATATACACAATGGAATACTACTGAGCCGTAAAAAAGAAAGAAATCCTACCTTTTGCAACAGCATGGGCGGACCTGGAAAGTCTTATGCTAAGTGAAATAAGCCAGTCAGAAAAAGACAGATACCACATGATTTCACTTAGGTGTGGAATCGAAAGAACAAAATAAACTAACAAAGTGGAGACAGACTCATGGATATAGGGAACAGACTGACAGCTGTCAGAAGGGAGGAAGTCAGAGGCTGAGAAGAGTGAAGGGCTTAAGCAAAGGAAAAAAAGACTCACAGACACAGACAACAATATGATGATTGCCAGAGGGCAGGGGGTGGGGGGGAGGTAGAAGAGGGTAGAAGAGGGATAAATGGTGCTGGAAGGAGACTTGACTTGGGTGGTGAACACACAATACAGTGTACAGATGATGTGTTGTAGAACTGTGTACCTGAAACCTGTATAATTTTATTAACCAATCTCACCCCAATAAATTCAATAAATTATTAACTAACATAAAAAAGTAGAATAAAAATAAAAATATAAAAAATAGACACTATATAAACATTCATAAAAACACACTGCAACTACACACTGGGGACCATTGCAGCTGCCACAGTGCAGGCCAGACCTTTGCTGTGCCTACTACCGCCAGCAACAGCTACACGTCGAATAGACAAGCCTTGGGAAGCTTTATACTCCAGTACAGGTTTGCATACTTGTCACATGACGCTGAAACCTCAGTTATGACTAATCTGCTATGCACAGCAAAGTATGTAGAGCGCTGTAGTGGAGTGGCTTAGAAAGATACCCAAAGTGATGAATTCGAGTACTGAAGGGACTGTGTGTTTTTAGTAATGTTCTCATCCCAAGGACGCATGTCTGAGTTGTGGATGAAAGATCATTGAACGCAACACAAGTGTATATGTCGACGTACAACGGATCTGTTTACTTGTATTTTTACTTCTATGGCAGGAAGGATTTAGGTGGTTGAAAAATACATTAAACCCTAAAGTATAAACTAAATCATGAAGGAAAACGCAGGCTGGAAACACACACACACACGCATATTTGGTGGCTGGAGGAAGACGCTGTGACTCTAAGTTTGTCTAAAGACAATAAGGCAAAAGTATCAGCTTTAAGAGTCACATTAACTGCAAGACAAAAACAATCCAATGTTTAAGAGAACCACAGCTTGCCCTGACGCTGAGATTAAGATTTTGCGGAACACACAATACAATATACAGACGATGTATTATAGAATTGTACCCCTGAAACCTATATAATTGTATTAACCAATGTCACCCCAATAAATTCAATAAAAAAATATTTCTTCCAGGGTCCTTCATAAAAAGAGACACTGTGTAACATGGTGGATGATGTCCTCCACAAAAGTTCTGACAACAGTTACCACCGTGAATGTATAGGGCTTTTTCTGGTAGTGTTTCTCATTGCAGGCTCAAGGCAGAAAAACAATTGTATGAGAGACCCAGACCATGCTGCCTTTAATGGAGCTCACTGAGGGCCTGGATTAACCCAAAGGTAGAACCTTTAAAGCAGCGTTGCCCAATAGAACTTTCTGCAATGGTGATGTTCTATATCTGCTCTGTCCAATCTGGCAATCACTGGCCACATGTCACTGTTAAATACTTAATAAGTGGCCAGAAGATGGAGGAACTGAAGTTTAAATCTTAGCTGAATTCATTTAAATGTAAATAGGCTAGTAGTTGTCGAGTTGGACATGCAGCTCTAGGAAAATATCTGTATGGTAATGGTAGGTCTTTCCAACGATCTTTCATCAATATTCTTTCTTGTGACTGAGATTTGGTAAGTTACTGGGTTAAGGGAATCCTTAGAGCAGGAGGAAAATGACCTCTGAAAGCATTTCTGGGTCTGCTGCAACATGGACAGAATGAGGCAATGGAGGTCTCAAAGTTCTGTGCCGTCAGGAAATGTACTTTATTACAGAATGTCTTCAGAGGCAAACATTCCCGGTTTATGTATTTGGGTTTAGAAATTATAATCTGTGTTCGGATGTTTTCATCTATTCATACTTTATAGACAAACACATCATTTTAACAACTTTTTAAACCAATATTGCTAATCTTTCTTTCTCTCTTTCTTTTTTTTTGATTTAACATCTAAAGTGCTAAATCACACAAACACACAATTGGCATATCTTTAAATTGCTGGTTTCTGATCTCAGCTGGGCCTTTGATGCTTTCTTGTGATCCTTCCATACATGCCCTTTTCATCCCTCCATTCTTCCAATTTTTCTCTCTGGTGGACAGGGGACCATTTCCAAAATAACACATTTGGGTTGCTACAAAAGGTAATCAACATTAGCAAGAGAGAAGTTGGCTTTTCTTCAGGTGATCCGTTCTGAAGCCTCCACCATTGCCCTGATGAGAAGGTGTAGACAAGGATCTCTCCAGGGACAAAATGGGTTTCTCCAGTTTGCCACAGAGAAAAGGCGGGCTGGAGACAGGACCCTGAAGAGAGGGCAGAGGAGTAGACAAGGAAGAAAAGGGATGACCGGGAAGAAAGGATTTCTGAATTTCCATCTGCGGTGGAGTCTGACAAATTGGAAGCTCATCTAATGGCAACAGTGAAGAAATATATTCTCCCAGTCATTGGATTCTGATTGTACCTGTGATTGACTGTGAGCAAGATTGGGTCTTTATGGTCATAGACTACATATCTCTGGATGAAATGGGACCACATGGCAAGGTTCCATATGTTTTCCTAATTCACTCTTCTATTCTTTCTCTGGACTTCTACCTTTTATGTTTCCTTTCATTATCCACCCAAAGGTAACATCCTCTACTTCACTGAGAAACTAGAAACCTTCAGAGGGTAGCTCTTCCAGTGTTCTGAATTTACTCCCATTACAGATGCAGTAATGCATTCCCATCAGTTCTTCCTTCTTTCCATTCTACCGCGGTGAAAAAAGTCCCGTCCTCTTCAAGATTAATTATTCTGCTGTACCCTCCATCCCTCTAGTCATTATTCCTAGGATATTTGCTCCATTAATTACCCCATTTCTGGCCTATATCTTCAATCTAGCTCTTCCTTACTTTTTTTTTTCCACTTATCTTTAACATTTCAGCATGCTCAAATTTCTCTTATATTAAAAAAAAAAAAAGTTACCTGGACCTCAAAGTCCCCTTTGGCTGTTACTTCTATCCTTCTGCTACCTTCTACTTCCAAGATTTTTCAAAGAATGTCCACTTGCCCTAACATCGCACTCACTCCATTCATTCCTTGACTACTACAGTCTGTCATCTTTTCCTACTATTCTATTTAAACTGCTGTTTTCAAGACAACCAATGACCCAGCTGGTTACTCCCTGGAGTTATAGTGCTTGTCTTAACTGACCATCCTGAAATGCTCCCTTCTCTTTGTGCATTTCTTTGCAGGATACCCAAACAAGAGGGCTGAGAGCCATTCTTAACTGTATCGCCACCTGTTCTAGCAGGAAGTCTTCTCTTATTCTTTTTACCAGTACTCTGAAATTCCCCACCTCAAAGTTTGGGTGAGATTGACCCCATCCCATCTCCAGGGAAGGGCCCTGATTTCTTTAATCCAGCCAGTATATCCTATCTTCCTGGCTGCAGGGATTGGCTCAAAGATGGATAAATAACACACATCAGACCAAACAGAGTCACTAAGACTCAATTCCAAAACTCTTCCTTGGGCCATCAGAGAATTGGACTAATTTCCCATGAAACATGAGGCATCTCGCCTCTGGAGTTCCTGGGACACAAAAAGAGCAGAGTCAGCACAGAGGAAGGGAAATGGAGGAGAAATGGGTTCTTGTCATCAACCTTGACAGCTGGATAAAGCCCTTCCTGAAGCTCCAGATCTATTCCCAAAATGCTCAGTTTTCTGAGCCAGTAAATTCCCTTTTTTTTTTGCTTAAGTCATTTTGGGTCAACTTTCTACTTCAATAATCAGAAAGAGTTCTAACTGACACAAGCCCCTATATCTACATCTAACTCATTTTTCCAAATATTATCCAAATATTTTGAAAGTCCCTTTATAACCCTTAATGAGAAATCCTTTACTGAGAGTCAATGAGCAAGCTCGACTCCAACGTAACAATGAGAACATTATTGAATTTTATAATAAGAAGTTCCATGGTGGGAAGGCTCCATGGCTGATTGATTCAGCAGCTCAATGAAGTCACTAGATTTTTTTTTTCTCTCTTTCTGCTATGACGTCTTCAGTTATGGCTTAATCATGCAGTCTAGTTACAGGATGGATATAACAACGACTCATCCAGACATGACATCTAGAGGAAGCCACTCCCGAAGCCCTCCAGCAGACTTCCCCTCGCACCTCCTTGGCTAGGATTGGGTCCCAGACACATTCCTGATGAGATATCCTGGAGCAGTGGGCTTTTCTTCAGGCACAAGCATAAGGGAGAAACGAGGAAGGATCAGAAGCTCAGTAGGAAACCAACGGGCTTCACGACAGTGACAAACAAGGTGCTTCAGGACCTGGCTCCTGCCAACCTCTCTGGCCTCATCTTTTGTCATTCACCTTCTTATAGTCGATTCTCCAGCTCTGTTTGTGTCAGTGTGCCATGGGCTCACCTGTACATGAGAGCCTTAAGTATGCTGTACTCCCATGCCCGCACCTTCTACTTACCTTTTATGATTCATCTTATTGTTACCTTGTTTTTTCTCCCAAGAATTCTTCCCTCACTCCCAAGGCTGGATTAGGGGCCAGTCTTTTATGCACCCAATGCACCTCTGCCTGTCCCATTAAAACTTTCGTCATATTGCATTTTAATGCCCTGTATAAGTCTGTCTCCACAACTAGAATATGACCTCCTTGAGGGCAAGGATTCTGTCTTGGTCACTGATGTATTATTACAAAATGATCGAAGCATAGCAGGTGCTCAATAATTATTATTTTAAAATTATTTTTATTAATTTATTTTTGTTACAGATGTTTCTCCTTTTTCCCCCATTGACACCCTCCTCCACACCCCACCCCCCAACACGTCCCCAACTTTGTTGTCTATGTCCATTGGTCATACATACATGCATATAAGTTTTGTGGTTTATCTCTTCCCTCCCCCCTACCCTCTCTTCTGAGGTTTGTCAGTCTGTACCCTACTTCTATGTCTCTGGGTCTATTTTGTTCATCAGTTTATTTTGTTCATTATATTCCACAAATAAGTGAGATCATGTGATATTTGTCTCTCTCTGCTTGGCTTGTTTCGCTTAGGATAATACTCTCCAGGTCCCTCTATGTCATCTCAAAGGATAAGAGATCTTTCTTTCTTACAGCTGCATAGTATTCCATTGTGTAGATGTACCACAGCTTTTTTATCCACTCATCTGCTGATGGACACTTGGGCTGTTTCCAGATCTTAGCGATTGTAAATAGTGCTGCTATGATAATTATTTTTTAAGTGAATTTCTAAAGGTCATTGTTTTCTTCTCCAAGTTGCAATATATTCCACCTGTCCTTCATAGTACCTCTACTCCTCCTTTCAAGGACAACTCAGAGCCATTTAAGAAACCTTCACAGGTTAAGCTCTTGAAAAATGCTTGTTTCTAAACTTCTTCTGTCAGCTCAACGTATATCAATATTATTTATTTATAAGGTATTTTTAAAATAAATTTTATTTTGGTATAATTTACATACAATAAAATGTACCCATTTTAAGTGTGCAGGCCTCTGAGTTTTGACAATGCACCCATGTAACCACCACCAAAATCAAGATATAGAACATTTCCATCACCCTAGAAGTTTCCATGCCCCTTTGCAGTCAAACCCCCCATCTCTGGTGCCAGGAAACCACTGATCCATGTTTGCTTACTCTAGAATTTCATTTAGATGGAATCCTAAAGTATGTGTTCTTTTGTAAAGTGTCCATTCAAATCTTTTGCCCATTTTCTATTTGCTGTTTGTCTTCTTATTGAGTTGTAAGAGATATTGATCTATCTGAATATGAGTCCTTTGCCAGATATATGTATAATATTTTCTCCCAGTCTATAGCTATCCCTTTCATTTTCTTAACAGTACCTTTTGAAGAGCAGAATTTTTAAATTTTTTTGAAGTGCGATGTCTCAACTCTTTCTTTTATAGTTTATGTGTTTGTGTAAAAATGTTCTTCTGTGTTTTCTTTGAGAAGTTAAGCAGTTTTAACTTTTCCATTCAGGTCTGTGATCCACTTTGAGTAATTTTGGTGTAAGTGTGACATAAGAGTGAAGGTTTATTGTCACCCAGTTAGTTTATCCACCTCCATTTGTTGAGAAAACTATCTTTTCCCATTTAACTACCTTGGCACCTTTGTTGAAAATCGGTTGACCGTATAAGCGTGGGTCTGTTTCTGGACTCTCTATTCTGTTCTTTGGATCTTCTCTATGTCTCTCTTTACACCAATACTGCACTGTTTTGATTATTGTAGCTTTATCATCAGTCTTAAAGGAGGTAGCACCAAGTCCTGCAACATACTTTTAAAAACTTCTTTTATTCTAGGTCCTTTGGGTTTTCATGTAAGTTTTAGGATCAGCTTTATTTTAGAATCGATTTCTGCAAACAAGCTTTTTGGCATTCTGATTGAGGTTATGTTTAGGGAGAATCGACATCACAACACAGCATATCTTTCCATGTGTTTAGGTCTTCTTTAATTTCTTTCAGCAATGTTTTGTAGTGTCCCATGTACAGATCTTACATGTAACATATTTTGTTACATTAATCTGCAAGTGTTTTATGGTTTTTTTTTTGATGTTTTTGTGAATGCTAGAGCTACTACTGATTTTCATATATTCACCTTGTATCCTTCATTGGAATTTTCCACATATACAATCATGCTGTCTATGAATGAGAAGGACAGTTTTACCTCTTCCACTCCAGTCTGTATGCCTTTCATTTCTTTTTATTACTGTATTGCACTGACCAGGACTCGGAAGCGATGTTGAATAGAGTTGACAAGAGTGCATATCATTGCCTTGTTCTCAGTCCTAGGGGGAAGTGGTCAACCTTTTTTACCGTTACGTGTGACATTGCTGTAGATATATATAATTGTCCTTTCTCAGGTTGAGGAAATTCTTTCTGTTTCCAATTGTTCTAAAATATTTGTTTTGTTTTCATCATGATGGGTGTTCACTGTTGTCAGATAGCTTTTCGGCATCTAAGGAAAATCTCCTATGATTGTCCTAATAGAGTGAATTGTACTGACTAATTTTTGAATGTTAAAACCAACTCAGCGGCCCTGGCCGGTTTGGCTCAGTGGTTGACAGACGTGGTTCGGTTCCCGCTAGGGGCACATACCTCGGTTGCGGTTTGTCCCCAACCCGGTTGGGATTGTGTGGGTGGCAACCAGTCAATGTGTCTCTCTCACGTCGATGTTTCGATGTTTCTCTCTCTCTCTTCCTCTCCCTCCCGCTCTATCTGAAGATAAATGCAAAAATGTCCTCAGGTGAGGATTATAAAACAAAACAAAACCAATTCAGCCTCCTGGAGTGTTACCCTACATACCCATGTGCAATTTAGTGTTCAACAACAGACTCCGGGGGACCCCACCCAAATTTCTGGTGCTTTTCTCAGTGCAGCTCCTTCCTCTCCAGTACTCTCCCTCATACTGTTCAGCTGCCTCCGCCTCACCAGACTTTAGTCTGTCTCCTCAGCTCAGTGAGAACGCCAGGCTCTGCTTGCGCTCCATCTCCCTGTGCAAAGCTTCTGGAAAGTACCTCTAGGCAAACAGCCAGGGCTGTCATAGAGCTCACCTCATTTGTTTTCCTTTTCCAAGACATCTCAGTTCTGCCCTGCCTGTCACCCAGGGTCGCCCTGTGTGTTTGATCCAGTGTGCTAGTTGTTTTTGGTCGGAGAAAAAGCCCAGCACCAGCTATTCTGCTATGACTGAGCGCTGACATTGGCTGTAAGGATCCTTGATGACAGACAGTACATTTGTTCTTTTCTCTGATCGTGAGTGTGTAAGGCAGCGGTTCTCAACCTGTGCATCGCGACCCCTTTGGGGGTCGAACGACCCTTTCACAGGGGTCGCCTAAGACATAACAGTAGCAAAATTACAGTTATGAGGTAGCAACGAAAATAATTTTATGGTTGGGGGTCGCCACAACATGAGGAACTGTATTAAAGGGTCGCGGCATTAGGAAGGTTGAGAACCACTCTAGGGCCTGCTTTGTCCTTGGTGAATGTTTTTAAAGATCTAACAAAATGGTTCCTGAATTTTTTGGTCACTTTTTCTCGAAGCTGGCATTTCACTGAGATGCGACGCTATGCCGGTCACTGATCAGTACTTGATTGGTATTTTATCCCCACAGCAGCCTATTATGTAGATATGTCTTTCACTTTGCAAATGAGGAGATGAAGATGTAAAATGGAGTGACTTGTCCAAGATCAGAGTGATTGGATTAAAACTCATTTCTGATTTCAAATCTTAGACTTTTTAACTATTCCAATGTAACCTCCCTTTGAGATTTTGATATAACTCACTTATGAACCTGGTCTTCAGAAATAGATTATCGACACGTACCAACAATGTGTGTACAATTTCATGGGTTCACAGACACCTGGAGCCCATCCATAAATAAGCCCAATCATAAATGCCAACAAGAGGACTCCTGGCATGTAGCCATCCACACTGCTCATGGTCATCTTAAACCCTTGGTGAACTTCTGAAATGTTCCTCCTGCCTTCTGTGGTTCTATATCACCTTTGACAATCACACCTCCTAACTTATAAGACTACTATTCCTCTGTTTGCGACCTTGCCCTCAGCAGGATCTAGGGTGAGTCCCCACGGACATATTTTTGCCTGGTAAGACCACTTCTTATTGCCATGTCTTGCTTTATCACTACATAACACTTAAGAAACAGATCCTTGCCCAGCTGGTGTGGCTCAGTGGTTGAGTGTCAACCCATGAACCAAGAAGTCACCAGTTTGATTCCCGGTCAGGGTACATGCCCAGGTTGTGGGCCAAATCCCCACTGGGGGGCATGCAGGAGGCAGCCAATCAATGTTCTCTCTCATTGATGTTTCTATCTCTCTCTCCCTCTTCTTTCCTCTCTCTGTAAAATCAATAAATAAATAAAATTTTTTTAAAGAAACAGATCCTAAAAAGGAGGCTATTTTTACAACTACGTTCACATTTTACCATAAAAAATCTTCAGAACTAATTCTATAATGACTCACTTCCAAGTTTATCTCAAACAGTCAAGGCCTGGTCACTGAAATTCACAGTCCATCACCACAGGTGAGTCCTTGGTATTGTCAGGCAAACCTGCAACATTTCCTAATCCTTCCACTTTCCTGTTCTCCTGGGTTATTTCACATTTTTCCCCTCCAACTTCCAAGACCTCTTTCCCATCCTACTTTTAGCTGACGACTTTGCCTCCTTTTTTACTGAGAAAAATTGCTTCTGGTTGCATAAGTGAATGTCTACAAACACACCTATTAAACCAACTGGTGTCTGAACCCCCCCACCCCCCATTTCTGTGGACTAACTGTCCTTCTCAAGGCCAGTCCCTTCTTTTGGATCTTAGATCCCTTTCTCCTTTTGCCTTCTCCAGAACATTGCTCCAGTTTTTCTACTGCATCAACAATTTTTCCTTTCCTACTGAATCATTCCCATTAGCACACAATAATACATATTGTAATAGCTCTCATCTTAAAAAAAAAAAAAAAAAGAAAACGTCTTGTCACCCTTCGTCTTTCTTCAGCTACTCCTCCATTTTTTCTCTTTCTCTATTAACCCCCAAACTCCAGCAGTTTATTTACCCACTATCATCAATTCTTCTCTCTCCATCTCTTTCCAACTCAGTGTTTCTAAATTCAAAAGTCAAGTGCTAAGTTCCTCATTCTGCTCATCCTGTTAGCAGTATTCAACATTGATCTCTCTCTCTCCTTCTTAAAACACTGTACTCATTTGCTTCCACAGATCCCCACTCTCCTGGTTTGCTCATCCTCCTAGTCATTCTTTCTTGGTCTCCTTTGCTGACTCTTCCTCCTTTAATTAGCCTCTAAGAATTAGAATACCCTGAGACAAAATCTCTGAACATTTCCTCTTCTCCTCCCACCTTCATGGCAAGTGTTCTGGCTCAATAGCCTAACTTCACTAGCATCTACCCCAGTGGTTCCCAATGTGGGTGACTTTGCCCTCCAAGAGATATTTGGCCAAGTCTGAAGACATGTTTGGTTGTCACAGCTGAGAGCTGTGCTGTCAACTCGGGGTAGAGGCCAGGGAAACTGCTGAACATCCTAAAATGCACAGGGCAACACAACAAAAAATGCCCTCCACAACCAAAAAGTACCAGCTCAAATGTTAACAGTATCAAGGCTGAGAAACTTTCATCTACCAAGTTGTCTGAACTCTAGGTTCACATGCCCAGCTTCCTATCAACATCGTCATCTGGATTTTTAACAGATAGCTCAGACTTAACATGCCTCAAGCTGGCCTTTGGGTTCCCTCTCCCTCAGCTCAGTTTCCATAGGAAACAGAACCTGAGACAGGGCTTATGCTTTAATGGCAGGTGTGATCCCTGGGGGACTGAGAGTAAGGGGAAAAGAAAGTAACACAAAGAAAGATAGTGTACAATACAAGATGGTGAGCTACCAAGCTTGCCACTGCTTCATGGGCCACAAAGAGATGCAGCCCTGTCACTAGACCATGTGGTTGCTTGTCCCTGATATGAATCTAGGCTTCAACCTATCTCATATCTCCTACTGGACAAACTCCCACTGGTCCATTGAGTTAATGCCTCCACCTGGCTGTGCTGTTCACGTGGATTTTTTTGTGGTCTTGAGGAATCCAGATTCCACTCATTGCTGTGTGGTCAACCTCAAGAAGCAGAACTCTGCTGCCCACACAAAGCTGGCTGTTTTAGCAGCAGCTGACGCAGTGCAAGTGGCCACGGGCAAGAAGAATGGAGAGGCAGAGAAAATCTGAAAAGGGGCCCCCAACTGCCCGATACAGTAACAACTAAGACACACAAAATACCAGATTTGGGGTAGCTCATATTCTGGCTATCCAATCCACTCCTCCGGTAAATGACATCACCATCTACCTAGTTACTAAGGCTACAAACCTAGGAGACATTCTTGAAACGTTTCTTTCCCTCACATCCAAAATCCTGCCATCTCTATTTATAAAATGTAATCCTATGCCAATCCCTTTTCATTAGCCTACTACCGTCTTCCTTATTTAAGCCATTATTGCCTGTGCTACTTAATAACCTCCAACCTCATGCCTCGTTTCCAGTAGCCAGAATAATATTTTAAAACAGTAAATCATATTATATTACTTCATGGATCCAAGTCCTCCAACAGCTTCCATTGCACTCAGAATAAAATAAAATATTTTTACAGTGGCCTGAGAGGCCCTGCACTCGCTGGCCCTGCCTACTTTTCTAACCTACCTTCTAACAACAGTCTTCCTTGGTCACTCCTTTCTAGCCACACCGGTCCTCTTTTGTCTCCCAAATATGCTAAGCTTGTCCTTGCCTTAGGACCTTTTGTCCTTCTGATCTTCCTATTCTTTGCTCTGTCTCTTCTTGAAGTTTTTTTGTTGAAATATCACCTCTACAGAGAGGCCCTTCCTAGCCATGTAAATCTGTATTTGTCCGTCTCTATTCCTTTTTCTTAATTTTCTTTACCTAACGATATAACGTGTGGTTTATTTGTTCTTTGTCTGTTCTCCAACCAGAATATGAGCTACGTGAGGTTTGAGACCTAGTGTGCCTTAGTTATGACTTAGTTATTACTGTGTCTCCAGTGTTACAATATGTCTGACACATAGCTGGGGCTGAGCAAGTATTTGTTGAATGAATAAATATCTTCAACCCCTTAGCAACAGTGGGCTTGCATAAAGAATAGTGAGTTCCCAGCTCAACAACTTTCTTCCAGTTCCTTAGAGGTCCAGTCCTGCTCTAAACACATCTGCTAGGGATGTTGAAAATCTCCTGATCTTATTATGCACCCCCTCCCCAAATAAAGCTCTGAATTTAGTAACATGTGATCCCACTCAGTCTGTGAATCTTTTCTAGTAAAGCAATGGTCAAATGCTGAATCAGGGCAAGTGCATCCACGTGAGGCTAGGGAGATGCCAATCGCAGAGGTGTTTAAAAGAAGAAAGGGAGAGGGAGGTACAGGAGCAGGAAAGGGAAGCCCAGGGCATGGTCAGAAAATATGTATCATGTCTAGTAGGGTTATTTCGGATAGGGCTGTAACAGCAGCAGCAGCAACAAAAACAAGGGAATCGACAGAATTTCAGCCGAGCTTTTATGTTTTCTTGCTTTCTTTTTCTTTCATTTATTTATTTAGCGATAAAGCAGTAGTACAGAAAGGTAGAATTAGTGGGGTAGAATATGTATGTGGAAGGTGGAGAAAGGGCAGAGCTTTGTTCTTAAAAGAATGGCTGGGGTATGGATCCGGAGGAGTGGAGAGAACAAATACTTTTATTTTGCTGGAAGGAAGGCTGGAGTCTGAATCTGAAGGAGGGACTTAACTAGTTCCGTACCCAGGATTATTGCACTGCCTGGGCAACCCGCCGAGGCTCCTGCTTTCTGCTAGCCAGGAGAGAGTGGGGAGCATGCAGCCATTGGCTGGGACTAAAGAGGCGTAGTGTAGGCAGGCGGCAACAAGGTCCGTGGTGGTGCGAAGGGGCGGTCCAATGCAGCAGGCGGAACCAATCAGCAGCGACTCCGGGCTCTTGCAGCCTCCTTAGACTCCGCCGCATTTGAAGTACGGGCTCTGCTGGCTGCCGGCTCTCGAGCTGCAGCCGCGGAGGCGCAGCGCCCCCGGGGGCACCGCTGGAGCCGCACTCCGTGCACCACGCACACCCTGACTCGTGCCTCCCTGCGCCTCTTTGCAGACCCTTTCCTGAAGATGTTGCAAGCCTTGCAAGTGGCCGGGTGGAGGCACCAGGCCGGGGAAAGAAGCTGCGGGAGGAGGAACATAGGTAGGAGGTGGGCAGGCGATTTGCTGCTCAGATTCGTCCCCATTAGCACCAAGTTGGCAAACAACCCCACAAACCCATGAAGCCTTTGGTGGTTGCCCATATTCTCTGTATTTGAAAATAATCAGATTCTAAGAAAACTTCCAACTCCCGTCGTAGGTCAAAGAGGGACACACTCTTAACATCACTGTCTCGCAGTCACACTGCCTAAAACAAACCTAGGTGATCCTCAACTGCAGACCTCTACCCAAAGTCCGTATCTCTCCGAGTCCGGTGGGGAGAAGCTGGGTCGGCTCTGCAAAGAGCGGCCTGGGAGAGGACGAGATGGCACGCAGAACGTGGCGACCGAAGCGGATTATTATGGGACTGCACAAACGCAACCCCATCCGAGGAGTTTTGCCAGGAACACCACCGCCTGCACTGCGTCGGACTTGACCATTTGAAATGTGAAATTCCCGGGGAAGGTCATGGCCAGGGACCGTGCGCGTGCGGGGCCGTGGACCATAAGGAAGTAGAATTGGTGGTCTTTTCTGGCAGAAGGAATAGCTGTGCTGGCAAGAGTGGGAACCGAATGCCAACCCCCCTCTGTGGAACCACCCCCTCATATTTTCCATCTACCTCCTCGCTCCTGCCCTCCCCCGCCCTCCCCAACCTACGCCCGGGTGGGCCAATCGCAGCTCCGCATTCCAGGCGCTTTCTCAGGTTTCTGCTGATCTTGCAGCGCCCAGAAATGGACCGAGCGGACCAGCCACCGCACGCACCCTGCCCCACTCGGCGCTCCTAACAGCTCCCGGCGTGTCGCGCAGCCTTGGCGAGGTCCACGCGGGGATGCGGGAAGCGCAGGGCACCTGAAAACCATGTAGACCCAGGCTTTTGCTCGCCCGCTTCCTTCGGGATCGAATCTAGGGCTCCCATAGTGTTCGGAGGGGGCGAGAGTGCTGTTTATCATCATTTGCTTCCGAGCTTCTGGAGAGGGTGGAATTTTGCTTTTCCGCCCGGCATCCTCCGGAACTCCCTGCACCAGAGAGAGGACGGCGTCTCCAGGTTGCTGACAGCGGGTGAGAATGGGGATAGGGGATGGACATTTCCCCCGTAGTTGCTCAGAAAAACGATTGTCCAACTGAAGGAGCGTAGGACGAGGGGGCGAGGACGGCGGATTTGCCCCGGAGCCTCTCGGATGTTGCTGCTGCCGTGGCCGCGGCCGCGGCTCCCGCCCGGGTACTGCAAAAGCGACCTGCCGCATTTCGACTCGGGCTCTCCGCCGACTCAGCACCGCCCCTGCGCCAAGCCGGCCGGCCAGGTAGGGGGCTCCCCAGTTCGGGGCTGCAGAAGTGAGGATTGGGGTGTTGGTGGGGGAAGCTGAGGGTGCGGGGATGCTGCCTGGGACCTGGAGCTCCCCCAGCGTCTCTCGGCGCTTTTCCGATCTCTAGTTTAACGAAGTTGTAAACAGATCGGCTGTTGGGCATTGGGGAAAGTGGGATGGAAGAGCCCCAAACTTGGATTTCCGGGTGTCTGCGTGTGTCTGTCTGTGTGTCTGTCCATCAAGAGTCAAGTGTTTTCTAAAAAAAAAAAAAAAAAAGCTAGAGGTCTGTGGTCTTCGGTGTCTGTAGGTCCGTCCCATCTGAATGCTTCTGATTTTCTACTCCCGTATCACTTTCTATTTCTCTGCAGCGTCCATCGATCGCCCTGGTGGGAGCTTAGAAGGCGGCAGGCGAAGAGGGGTAGGAGGGGGTAGAGCCGAGGAGAAGCAGAGGGGGTATCAGGCGAGGGGATCCGCTGAGCTGGCTCTGCACCCGGTCCTAGGAGGGCTCGCTGAGGGGAGGGGAGGCCAGGGTGACCCCCGAAGCGATGGCCTGGCCCTCTAGAACAGCACTGCTTTAAGGCATCTCGGAGCAGGACGAAACACCAACCCTTCCCCCATCCCAACCCCCCACAAAAAAGCTGCACCCAGGGCTGCAGGCGAGGGGTATTCCAAACTTAGCAAAAGGCAGAGTGGAGGGGAAGGGAGCTAGAAGCGGAGTCGCAGATCTCTGGACCTGCTCGCTTTAAGGCCCCTCTTCCCCTGAGCGTGGGGGAGACGAGCATTCCGGTGGGGGGGGCGCTTGGGTCCCCCCCACCCCTCCTCTCTCGGTCCTTCCCACCGCGGGCCCTCTCCTGGTCTCTCACCCCTGCACCCGGCTTCCACCATGACGGTGATGTCTGGGGAGAACGTGGACGAGGCGTCGGCCACCCCAGGCCACCCCCAGGATGGCAGCTACCCCCGGCCGACAGACCACGACGACCACGAGTGCTGCGAACGCGTGGTGATCAACATCTCCGGGCTGCGCTTCGAGACGCAGCTCAAGACCCTGGCACAGTTCCCCAACACGCTGCTGGGCAACCCGAAGAAACGCATGCGCTACTTCGACCCCCTGAGGAACGAGTACTTCTTCGACCGCAACCGGCCCAGCTTCGACGCCATCCTCTACTACTACCAGTCCGGGGGCCGGCTGCGGAGGCCGGTCAACGTGCCCCTGGACATGTTCTCCGAGGAGATCAAATTTTACGAGCTGGGCGAGGAGGCCATGGAGAAGTTCCGGGAGGACGAGGGCTTCATCAAGGAGGAGGAGCGCCCCCTGCCAGAGAAGGAATACCAGCGCCAGGTGTGGCTGCTCTTCGAGTACCCTGAGAGCTCGGGGCCCGCCCGAGTCATCGCCATCGTCTCCGTGATGGTCATCCTCATCTCCATCGTCATCTTTTGCCTGGAGACTCTACCCGAGCTGAAGGACGACAAGGACTTCACAGGCACCATCCACCGCATCGACAACACCACGGTTATCTACACTTCCAACATCTTCACGGACCCCTTCTTCATCGTGGAAACCCTGTGCATTATCTGGTTCTCCTTTGAGCTGGTGGTGCGCTTCTTTGCCTGCCCCAGCAAGGCAGACTTCTTCAAAAACATCATGAACTTCATCGACATCGTGGCCATCATCCCCTATTTCATCACCCTGGGCACCGAGATAGCTGAGCAGGAGGGGAACCAGAAGGGCGAGCAGGCCACTTCCCTGGCCATCCTCAGGGTCATCCGGTTGGTAAGGGTTTTTAGAATCTTCAAACTCTCCCGCCACTCTAAGGGCCTCCAGATCCTGGGCCAGACCCTCAAAGCTAGTATGAGAGAGTTAGGGCTGCTCATCTTTTTCCTCTTCATTGGGGTCATCCTGTTTTCTAGTGCAGTGTACTTTGCCGAGGCGGAAGAAGCTGAGTCGCACTTCTCCAGTATCCCCGATGCTTTCTGGTGGGCGGTGGTGTCCATGACCACTGTAGGATACGGTGACATGTACCCTGTGACAATTGGAGGCAAGATCGTGGGCTCCTTGTGTGCCATCGCTGGTGTGCTGACAATTGCCCTGCCCGTACCTGTCATTGTGTCCAATTTCAACTATTTCTACCACCGAGAAACTGAGGGGGAAGAGCAGGCTCAGTTGCTCCACGTTAGCTCCCCTAATTTAGCCTCTGACAGTGACCTCAGTCGGCGCAGTTCCTCTACTCTCAGCAAATCTGAGTACATGGAGATCGAAGAGGATATGAATAATAGCATAGCCCATTACAGACAGACCAATATCAGAACTGGGAACTGCACGGCAGCTAACCAAAACTGTGTTAATAAGAGCAAGCTACTGACCGATGTTTAAAAAGCCAAGCAAACAAACAAACAAAAAAAGCCCACTTAGTAGCTTGAAAGACTTAAACACAAAACAAAAACCCTGGTGACCCATGTCATTCTTTGTCGCTACTTGACTAGTCTTTGAATGCTCTGTTTAACTGCCAATGCATTGTTGCATTGTGGATGTTGGGGGTGACCAACCACAAGCTTTCAAGATCCATGAAAAAAAAAAAAAAAAAAAAAAAGAAAAGAAACTATTTTCATTTTATTAAAAATGGGAAAAGAAAGTGTATTTTATAAAACTGGTTTAAAAAAATTCAGTCCATAAGCTAGTCTAGGTCAAATAAGATTCATGTGCTTCCCCATACTGAAACATTGGTAGTCCTTGGGCTTCTTTAACTTTTTTTTCTTTTAACTAAAAAACAGATGATCACTTAGAAATATAAAATTAAAAGTTGCATGGGACTCCAAAGAAAAAAAATCTTTGCAAACTGCACAACACATTTAAGACAGTGCATTTGATGATATGTAACATGATATACCAGCCAAAATGGACAATGAACAAATGTTTTTATTTTGATCAACTGAACTGCATATTATAAGGTTGAAAAAAAAAAAAAAAGCAAAATTATTTAAGACTGGTTCACAAAGCACCTTATCAATCTGGTGCTGGTCCTGGTCTTTAGGGATTCTCCCTCTGTTCCATTCTCCTTCTATTCAAACTATTCTCTAAGAAAAAGATACTGAATTAAATTAGTCGATTCATCTGCAGTGCTGCTAAGTTTCTCAACTGCAGGTGAGCCCAACACAGGTCTTGTCTCACCGGTCCTGTACCCTAACCCCTGGCCTCCAGAACTGGATGTAAAACCTTAGCCTCCTTCTTGCAAGAGAGCACAAATGGAGTTAAATGTAAGCATGTTTGATTCTGATATTTATTTTATAATCGCATGCCGAGAACGTTAACTCAGACAATAGGGGATAAGCTTATGTTTGAATCAATTCTTCTAAAAATAGATCCTTTTTCATTTGCATTCACCGAAAGTGCACTCCTTTATTTATTAACTATTTTATTAGTAAATAAAGTACTGTATTTAAGTGCATATGTTAGTCAGATGGGAACAGTAACTTTTTGGAGCTCAAAGCATGTTCTCTTATTCAGCATTATGGCCTATTTGATTAAGGTGTACCTTGAATTAATTAATGCATGATTTCAGTAAAAAAAAATAAAAAATAATAAAAACTACAAGTTTGTGGGATGAAGGGCCCAAAGAAATAATGGGGGTGGGGGTGGGGGGCACTCAGTCAATTTTCCTGCCTTTGCTCAGGGAAATGTCAGGTTTCTGTGCAGGTGTAGGCAGAAAGAGGACCAATATGTCCATCCCTTAAAGGGAAGCTATATGGAAAATTAAATAAGACATCAAGGTATATATAGCAACACCTAAGAACAAGTATCATTTCTAGCTGAAGATAAACACAAGCAAAACAAACAAACAAAGGTGCAATACTGCATGTTTTCTGGTGCATTCCTAAGATGTAAATGAAAATGTTTATCTATTGTATGCATCCAAAGCAGAGCTGATTTCTTTATGCAGTCATGATCTGAAGTCTGTAGAGACTTTGGCCCTTCCCTTGAGTCACCCTGAAGAAACTTAACCAATTGATTTAATAGTTGCTTAGTGCCTTTATCCTGTACCCACAGTGAACTGCAGAAAGTGCCTCCATTAACACAGCTGAGAAGTTATGTAACAAAGGGAGGAAGGGTTGGGGCACAGATATTTTGCTTTTGCTTTTTCCATCCTCGCTGTCTCACTACACCACTGTGAGAAGACCACACCGTCCTGAACCCTGGAGAGGAGAGATCCAGGAGGGTGCTGTTTCTCTGGCCATCCACTGGACTGAGTCCCTTTGGCTGCCTGATGTGGGATGTAAACTGGGACCTGAGACCCAGCTTCGAAGTGGACATGAACCGTGAACTTGTTTTTTTCCTCTTCTCCACCAGAAGCCAAGATAAACTTTTTGGGAGTTTGTTTCCCATCTAGGGCCACTCTGGACATTCAGAGCTTCCTCAGGTCCAATGTAGTGTTTCTTGCACATGTCCCCGTTCCTCCTGTCTTAGCAGCAGCGCTTTGCAGATCTCTGAGAGTCTGATCTTTCTAGGCACATTGTGAATATGGGAACACTTGGTTCATGGTAACATTTCCTAGGCCCTCCCTCCTGGTCCACTCCCTTCATACTTCCTATGATGCTCCTCTGATCTTCCCACCTGACAGTCACTTCACAGGCTGAGCACCTCCCAGCACCAGCCCAGAGAGCAGATGGGACCCTGTGCCCAGCTGAAAGAGAGCTCCATAAGACAGGCCTCTGGGGCCCAGCAGCTGTCCACCATGGAGAGGCACTCACTGCCTTTTTAAGGACACCGAGTGGCGATCCTCGTTCTGCACTTAGCATGTGGCTGCCTGTTGCTGACCACCTTACATCCCTGCCCTGCTTCTTCTGGAAATCTTCCCTGTTACCCCCATCCTTTTCCCCATCCTGTCCTAGAACTAACAGTGAGGCAATAAATGAAGGAACTAGAGTGCCACCCAGGCTGGCTCACTCGGTTAAAAGAAAGAACATGGATTCATTTTCCTGGGCTGCTCTGTGAATGTGTAAAACTAATGTCACATCATGGAAGACGAGGGGCCAAGGACTGCACACATCTGACCACAGGGAATACACCCTCCCCTGTGATGTTTCCTTCTCTTTCGATCCTTGACTCATCTTGGCTAGTCCTTTCCTACCTGCTTCGAAATCCTCTGTTGGGAAAAAATGCCAACCTTCCCCAAATTTCTGCGGAGATCTTGATCTTTTAGTTAGACTCTGAGGTCTAGGATACACAGAACCTGGAACGCTGCACTCTGTCAACAGCAATAATGCACTCAGTGCTGTGGGGTGGCTGGGTCAGAGGATGAGAAAAACGGGACCAAGACTGATGAGATGAACTGTGGCTACCTGGTATACCTCTCATAGTTAGAAGCTGGACTGGCGATTCTTCTGCATGTGTGACAGGAAAAAGTGCTGCATGCAGTGAGCCTGTCGGCCGGGGTTGGGGATGAGTTGTTGCTCTGGAGTTGGGTGGTGTGGGGAATATGGGTCTGCTGATCCATCTGTGGCTCACTGCAGCCAGGTCAGTACGAATGGAGGGGCTCTGTGGCATGGGCGTGCGAATTTTCAGAGCTCTTATTCCCGCACTGTAATGTGCTGAAATGTTTTTGTAGACCTGAAGGTGCACTTAACAAAACTGCCTATTAAGGAATGCCTGTCTTTGGTTTACTTAGTTATATTTAGTCGGGCTTTTAATTTTGTTGTTGTTGTTGATCCTCACCTGAGGATATTTTTCCATTGATTTTTAGATAGAGTGGAAGGGAGGGAGGGAGAGAGAGAGAGAAACATTGATGTGAGAGAGACATATCGATTGGTTGTCTCCCTCATGACCCTGACCAGGGCTGGGGATCGAACCTGCAACCCAGGTACGTGCCCTTAACCGGAATCAAACCCGTGACCCTTCGGTCCCCAGGCCGACGCTCTAACCACTGAGCCAAACTGGACAGAGCTTTTTGGGCTTTTTACCTTTCCATCCCCCTCTTAAGCCTTGAGCTTTAATGGCTCATGCCCTGAGTACTTGTTTTCTCCGGGAGGAGAAGACTCTGACATGCTAATAGCCATAGCCCAGCTCTTCCAGGGTTTGGGGGCCCTAGTTCAATAGGGTGACAGTGGAAGGGTCGGGTCACACCAAGGCTGTTAGCCATCCCAGAATCTCTGAAGTGGTTAACTCACCTCAAGTGATCTGAATTATTGAGACCAACGACATCATTTCCTCTGTCCTCAGATTCATAGAAGACAGATTGTCACCAGGAAAGGTTATGGTTGTGCATCTCCTCTTCCCCATCTGTGACAGCCGTCCCTTGCTCGCCCCTTGAGAGCTGAGTTCCAATTGTCAGTTAAAACAGTACATTGGTAGTGTGTTAGTGAGTTCGCCTAGCAAAATCAAAGGAACCCATAGCAATTCTTCTTCTGGAGTGTGGCCGGTGGACAGTCATGTCTCTAAAATAAAATTGTACAGTAGGTTTAGGTTCCACTGTGGTGGGACCAAAGCACCGTGACACCACAGTCTTGACTCACTTGAGAGTTTTTTCTGTTTGTTTGTTTCTAATAGCTGTAAATAATAAGTGAGAATAGATTTCTTTAAGTAGAAATTTGGTTTTAGTCCATAAAGGACCTTCTTCATATTGTGAATAGTTACAGATTTTTCAAATTGCTTAACATCTGAAGCGTCAGTAAAATAGTTTCCCAATTCTCCCATTTAATCTAGGAGACCTCGAAACACATGCTTTTTAACAATTGTAAAATTGAATCGTCCTTGTTTGGTAGATTAGATTAAACAGAAAGGAGAAAGAGAACATCAGCAGAAAGCAATTCCCCGTTTTCTTTCAGGAATGACTTATTCCTGGAAGGGGTGAGAATTAGTGGGTGGTAACCATCCAGAGTATGAAATTGTTAGAAAGAATACAAACTGCCAAACAGCCATTGTATCTTCCCGCTTTTTCAAGAAAGGATAAAGTCTTTAGATGTTTATGTTCATTTCAAGAAGACAAACAAACTACAGTTTTTAAACCAGACACAACTCCAGTTGGCTTGCTATCTCAGGAGGTGGTTCTCGTCCACCATGCAACGTATTAGTACTCGTATTTATATTATGGAATTTCAGGGTATATGCAAACAAGTCCAGCACGACTCAGGTAAACCTTAGAAGAATGTACATTACTTATCATTTTTGTAAAGAAGCTAATGGAGCTGAGTTAACCAAAACTGTTCCATTACCTTGGGTCACTGTGTGAACTCATTCAGGATATAGGTGTAAGGTTTAGAGTTCTTGGGGTCAAATGCCCGTTTCTGTGCTCAGACAAAATGACCATGGGCTTTCCTGGGAAGTCCAGGGTGTACATAAGGGGGGAAGCCCTGCTGACCTCAGGACTATTGGCTTTAAATAGATTAGCCCTGGTCACCATGATTTTTATTAGGAGCTGACTAGGAGTTTATGACATGATACTTCAAAGAGTACAGAACATTTTTGTACCATAATCAGAGAGGAAGAAGAAACGTTATAGGGATAGAAAACCAAACAAACCACAAAAATCTCTTGCAAACTATTCCAGGTCAAAAGTTGTCTCCTCTCCAAACCTTGCAGAAACACCTTTCTTCTCATCAGTGCACTGTGCTATGCAGCCGCTCCAAGTAGACAGCATGGGCTCTACACGACATACCTCTAATAGTCAAGAGTAAGTATTACCAAGGCTGAAAAGAACAATTGAAACTATTACTTTCAAGTGCACCATCAGGACAACAAACCATTGAAGCTGAAAAAGCACTCTTATTTCTTGAGTTTGCCAGTTGCTTACCCCTCGGGTGGAGGATGTGTCTCACGTTCACCCACTGTGCATTTCCCTGCCCAACTGTCTAATGTCAGGCAGAGGACCCTGAATGTTATGAATTGAGAACCTTACCGAAGCGCATAGTTTTCATCTATGCAATTTTACTTGCTTCTGTCACTTTATGATCTGTTCATATTTGGCATCAATTAAAGATAATTTTTATGGATCTTACCACGGAATATCTTGACTGGTTTTTTTTTGTTTTGTTTTGTTTTTTTGGTCTCTTGTTTAACTGACCTTTTGGGAGCTCTTCCGTGTGGGGTTTCTTTCAATAACATGATGGACACAGGCCTTGTTTTCTTTGAAACTCTTGAACTTCAGTTTCTTCTGCATGAGGAAATACACTGGGGTTGAATTTTGACAATGAAGTCACAGTTTGGGTTCAGGTAAGATCCCAAGGAGAGGCCTTTGGAATTTCAATGGGGATCAAGCTTTGAAAAGGGAAAAAGAAATGAGACCCAAGGGAGTAAAGTAATTGATGGTATTCACTTAAATTGTTTTTGATTAGAAACTGTACTTTTCACATAGTCTAAGCTTTTCAGGAAGGATAATGTGTGTGTGTGTGTGTGTGTGTGTGTGTGTGTGTGTGTGTAACAGTGCTGTAGTCTGGCATCAAATATTAATATCATGATGGTTACAACATGGTGTTAGAAGTGATTTTGATGTAGAAAAATAAAGTGATTCCTAGCTGTTCTTTACACGGACTTTTTCCACATAGTGCTATGTGTGGTTAATATGCCTTTCTTCCTGTTTTGTTGTGGTTTTTTTTGTTTTGTTTGTTTTTTGATGACTTGGTATATTTCCTTTTGATTCTTCCTGAGACTTAGAAGTTCTCTTTTCTTGCTTGTGAATATCATATTTCATACAAGCTCTTTTTTGTCAGAGCAAACAGGGGTGCATGCTTTATGACAGGTTTTGTTATCTACCAAATGCATTGGGTGGCTGAGCTGGCGCGTCCTAGAATTGTGTCGCGTTGTGATGGGTTCGAATTGTAAGATTTGGAGATGGATCTTGCTTTAGCTATAGAAGTTGCTACTGAAAGTAGACCATGAGGCTGATCAGATTGCCTGTGATTTTTCTGTTGTGGTTGGAAAACAGTCCAGGCTGAGTTCTGGCAAACAAGGGTAAGAGAGAGCTAGAGCTACATCAGCGACACTGGGCAAACCAGCCAGGACATCCACAACCCCAAGTGTGCTTCTCAAAGCTCAGCTTTGGAATGATCTTCTTGAAGGAGGAGCCGACTGATCCAGGTAGCTGCAAGGATAGGGCTGTAACTGGAAGCTTTATTGTTTACAGAGCTTCAAAAGGAAGTCAAGTTAGTTTCAAGGGAGACCAACCAGAGGAGTCAAGAGCAGAGAGCTGATGCGAGCTGTTCCCAGCCACTTTGCCATTGGGTAGGGAAGCCGGCGGCTGCTTCCTGCAGTCAGTGTAGACTTGTCAAGGCCCCCGCCAGGCTTGCGTGTGAAGGGAAGGCTAACCCCGAAGCTGGGCAGAGTGTGCCCCTTTGCAAAGTCCTACTGCAGACCTAGGACAGTGTGGCCACACTGCACAGCTGCAAAGCAGTCCATCGATTTTAAGATGCACGTTTGCTTGACGTGTTTATGAGAGAGAACATTGACAGTTGTGATCCACCATGTCATTGATTCATCCCAATTTTAGAGAGGTAAAAATGTAAAAAAAAACCAAAATGAATCTTAGAATTGATGATGAACTCCAGTGATTCTCATGTTTGTCTTCCTTTGTTTCTTAGTTTGATAATAGGTTTGAATTCTATACCCATTATATTTGGCAGTTTCCTTCAGACCTGAAATCTGGCTCGGACCTTTAGGTCTGCTTTTTTTGGTTTGTTTTGGTAAGTGAATTTTATTTATTTTTATATTGAAAAAAAAAATAAGATCTACCCCACAGTGACTTTGCTCAGCCCTGCTCTTTACTTAGTCTTTGTGAGAATATGTTTGGAGCTCTGTGTCTTCGTGCTGCTTAGCATCCCGAGATCGCTTACCCAGTGAGGACCTCCGATTAACCTGCAGAAAGGGAAGGAGGGTTGGTCCTGCTGCTCCCTCCCTTGCCCCTTAATAGCTCTCCTTCTATTACCAGATGCTCAGAACCTTCCGCAGCCCGTGGCTTTTATCAAGTTAAAGGCAATCTGACACTCATTCCCACTGAGCTGCTAAAAGCAACACCTCCGATGTGTATAGCTCTCAGTTTTCAGATCACTTCCACATTAATTATATTGCTTTATTCTACTTGGTGAATTAGGTAGAGCTGATAACGCTGTCTTTGTTTTACAGTCCAAGGGACCTGCCCAAGGTCACTGGGTGGAGGGAGCAGGCCTAGGTTTATTGATGATTTCATGGTAGGAACTCTGAGTGTTTATTGAATTGATGGAATACTAGAATGTATAATGTGACTTTTTAAAAAAATATGTTTTTATTGATTTTTTCGAGAGAGAGGAAGGGAGAGAGAGATAGAAACATTGATGTGAGAGAGAAACATTGATTGGGTACCTCCTGCACGCCCCCTACTGGGGATCGAGCCCTCAACCCCAGCACGTGCCCTGACCAGGAATCAAACAGAGGCCTCTCAGTCCATGGGACAACGCTCAGTCCACTGAGCCACACCAGCCGGGCATAATGTTACTTGTTAGAGAAAGATCAGGGGACTTTGTGTAGCAGTGAGCCTTCAAATTGCTCATTCCTAAAATGGAAATATAATACCACATAGGGTTCTGTGGACTAAATGAGATAATATAGGTTAACGTGTTTGGGAACTTCTAATGTGTTCTATAAATGTGAGACAGCAATAGAGGTATTATTAATTATAATGATGAGAGGAGGGTAACTCCTCCTCAGAGGAGGGGCCACACACTTTGAAACAAGACTCCAAGTGTACTCATAGTGGTTAGACACTTATATACCCTATGAAGTGATCGTCCCAATCAGTCTAGCACCCATCTGACACCATACATAGTTGTTACAATATTATTGACCATATTCTCTTCGCTATGCTGTACTTTACATGCCCATGACTATTCTGTAACTACCAATTCATACTTCTTAATCCCTTCCCCCTTTCCACCTGCCCCCTCAACCCCTCTCCCCCCTGGCAACCATCAAAATATTCACTGTATCTATGAGTTTGTTTCTGTTTCGATTGTTCACTTATTTTGGGTTTTAGATTCCACATATAAGTGAAATCACATGGCATTTGTCTTTGTCTGACTTATTTCGCTCAGCACGACGCCCTCTAGGTCCACCCTTGTTGTTGCAGATGGCAAGATTTCATTCATTTTAATGACTGAGTCATATTCCATTGTACATATGCCCGAAACGAATATAATATTGTATGTCAACTGTAATGAGAAAAAAAAAAGGAAACGATTTAAAAAAGAAGACTCCAGGGAGATCAGATGCTTAACGCAAAGATGAACTGTATGATGGCAAAACCTGAAGACTCGGGGCAGATGTTTTCATCAGGAGTCTTCAGCACACTCTGCATCCAATGCCAGGCGAACAGCAGCCTCACAGAACGCCCGGCCACTGTTTCTAGTTTTTCCCCCTTGCCCTGAGACATAATGCTACTTTCCATCTCCAAACCCCAGTGCCTTGCCATAAGCTGAGGAGCCAGAAGGTATCTTTAATAATTGACATCACTTCTGATTGCCTCTTTCCCCCATGTGCACAATATTGTGTGATTTGATTTGATTTTTCCTTTCCACCTGTGAATATTGAGAGGCAAGATGTTGTTTGCAAGTTTGCTCATATGCTTGTCTGAGAGACATTATGTAAATATAAAAACCTATTCTTAACTTTCTTTGCTAAAAATAAAATAACCCTCACAAGCATACATGAGTCAATACAGTCTTTTTTTTGACTAGCACATACTAAAAAGATGCTTATAAAAGTTTACAAGTTATAATATCTCTACAGTGGTCCAGCCATTCTTTCTTAAAACTCAGTGGATAAAGTAGCCATGATTTAAATAGCAGGAAGACTTTGATCTGATTTTCTTAAGTAATTTAATTGCATTTAAGTAAGCAGTTGAGTGTCTGTTAGACTCTTTGGTTCATGACAAATTTCTAGAGAATAATATTCAAGAGCTAGACTGAGTTCTCAAACCTATTTATGATTTTAAAAATTTTATCTTTATTATTGAAAGTATTATAGATGTCTCTCCTTTTTTCCCCTATTAACACCCTCCTCCCCACGCCCACCACCCCACCCCCGCCCCGCTCCGTCATCTGTGTCCACTGGTTATGCATATACATATATGCGTATCAGTTCTTTGGTTTATCTCTTCCCGCCCCCCAAGCCCCTTCCCTCTGAGGTTTGTCAGTCTGTTAACAATTTTTGAAAATAGGCTTCATGTGGTATGTTCATGTTAGCTGTAATAGACAACTGTTTCAATGTTGTTCCAGGTGCTGAGCATTAAATGCATTTTAGGAATGTTTCCAGAGAAACTAATTCCAGCTGAAATGTATTTTTTCAGAACTGAAATCAGAGGATGATCAATGAGTAAAGGCTTAAGCCTAGGATAATTATGTTTTGAGCTCAGGGCTAAATCCAACTTTTATTAAAAATACTATTCCTCAATATATTGAGTTAAGAGTATTTGGAAACTCAAGATGATTTAATTATTTCTGCAGTGATTCTTTTTTGCATTTCATACAATATCATTATCTCACTGTTTCAGAAGGGAAGTAATTTTGTTT
Source organism: Tadarida brasiliensis (assembly GCA_030848825.1). Taxonomy (NCBI): domain Eukaryota; kingdom Metazoa; phylum Chordata; class Mammalia; order Chiroptera; family Molossidae; genus Tadarida; species Tadarida brasiliensis. The sequence continues at coordinate 100,530,023 of CM061263.1, forward strand.
TATGTGAAATTCAAAGAGAATCTCTCTGAGATGAAGATTCACCCCACCAAGTGTTTCCCTCTTCATTAACAAGCTAGACTGGTTTTTAATCTTAGAGAAAGTTGTGTGTATGTCAGTCCTGAAAGAAGAGACTTACAATGGGATGGCTTTCTTTTAAGTTTCCAGAGGATGAAGACCACATTTGTTGGCATTTAGAAAATAATGCTTATCCTCAATGGATAAAGATGAATACTCTAAACATCATTTAGTCAGTGCTGGTAACTCCCAGAACACAATACTTGACCTTTATAACACCGTGATTAGCGCGTTGGAAGAAAAATGTTTGTCCACTGCAAGAATTCCAAGCGGTGCGTTAGAGCAGTGTTGCCCACTAGATGGGCAAAAGGAGGTTGCTTAGTATATAATGTCAAATACTCGACTTTCATGATAATTTGCAAGAGTTTGCAGCAAGAGTATGATGGGCAACGTGGCCACAGCAATGTTGTACCTGCCTGAAGGTGGAAAGTTCGGCCAGGATAATTTCAGTTCTCTGAAGACGGATGACTAGGAAACAGGCTGACACTGGGGAGATTTGAGACCCTGGCTTATCTGTTGTGCAATTAGTGTAATACTTTTTCTTTTCTTTAAAAAAATTTTTTTTCCTTTATTGATTTTAGAGAGAGAGGAAGTGAGAGAGAGAGAGAAATAGAAACATCGATGAGAGAGAACATCAATTGGCCGCCTCCTGCATGCCCCCCACTGGGGATTTGGCCCACAACCTGGGCACGTGTCCTGACTGGGACTCGAACTGGCGATCTCTTGGTGCATGGGTTGACGTTCAACCACTGAGTTACACCAGCTGGACCAATTAGCGCAATACTTAATGAGTTTTAAGTCACTCATTAATTACTCATGGTTGTTATGATGACTAAAATAACAGCTTATGGGTTAATGCGATTTAATGTTAGGTGATGTTTTTTAAAAGTCATATAAATTGTGTTACAGGTCAATTTACTGTGCTCAGTGGTCAGCCAAGGTTTGATGGGAATGGTTGTTGGACTTGGCACTAAATTATCCAGGAAATTCGCTGGTGTCCTGGAAGATAGATTCTTTGTTATCTCAGGTGTGATAGTCTTACAGAGGAAGAGGAATTCATTCGATGACTTTATGGTCTGATTTGAGGAAGCCTTAGAATTCTAGTCTTCAAAACTAAAGAACAACATCTCCGTTAGGTCCCAGACCTATAGAGTGACCTGAAGGGAAAATGATTAAAGATGATTTTAAAAAGTCAAAGTCTGGTATAAGTAATGAGGATAACCATGTTCCATGTAAACTATTTCCTTCATATCTGATGATTTTATATTGTGTCACTTTCACCATTTACATAAATTATACACTTACTTTATGAATGAAAATTCTGAATATCTCAGCCTGTTGCAGCAATTCCCAGCTCCTCTCGTTGGGCTAACATTTAGCCCACATTGTGTTGGGTTCAGTTCCCCAATTCAGTAAACAGAGTAGTTGAGATTCTCAGCAAAAACTTTTATCCTTGGTGCTCTCTTCTTCGGGGAGGAAACTTATTGTGGTTTACTTTGACAGGAGTTGTAATTTTAATGGAAATAGTTCATTGATAATTGAGTTTCTTCCCAAGACCTGAAGCTTGAACATTGCCAAAAAATACATTTCTTCACCCATTCTGCTAGGGATTGGATTGGTGCATTCTCCACCTGTTTCCTTCAGCGGTCAGACGTTGTCAGTGAATTTTGCTGGGAAATTGTTCATATTCTTAGACCATCTGGGGTTTGATTTGTTAGAGCATCACCTTTGGAACTCATGGTTGTACACATTCTGTTATTACTAGAGAGCCTTAAAACTTATTTTACTGGCACGTACTTCAGGGTTGTAACTTCCAAGAGTAAAAATGGGAAAGGGTGCGCTTAACTTGGAGAATCAGACTCTATAAAAGTGAGTGCTAATGGAGAGGTCTCTAGAATGGGAAATCATATGCCAGGTGTATTTTATCCCTTGCATAACTCTTAAATGCCATATGTTACTTATTTTGAGGTCCTAATATATGTATCCCCAGGAAGATGCCTATCCCCAGCCCCAGTTCATGCGCGTATGTGTGCACACACATGTACACACATGAAGACATATGCACACACATGCCTACTCATCTACCTGTCCTCATACACTCTGACCTCTCTCATCTACCTGTCCACAACCCTGCAGGATCACCTGTGCTATAAGGCAGGAATGTGTTAGCCCAAATGAGGTAGCACTTTTAATTGATACTAAAGATTTGTGACCACGCCCTTTTAATTAAGCAAAAATATCATAAAGATAAAGGTTTTCATTTTGCAGCTAAAGAAACTTCGTTTCAAATGAAAGGGGAAAGAAAACCAAGCAGGAGAAGTTGGGGATCCCAGGGTATTTTCCGTTGGGCTCTGATGCCCTCCGGCCTGGGTTACTCTCCATTGCTGCTCACACACACAGTGACAGACAGTGGCCTGGGGCGGACAGTGTTGGTGGATCCCTGACAGGGCTAGAGATGTGGCCGTCTCTGAACATTGGTCTCTTCCTGCCTGGGCCATTTCCTTCTACTTTGTTAAGTTCACAAAGTGTGTATTTTCTGTTGTCTGGTTTGCTGAGGAAGTGACATTCCCAAGTGGACCACTAGGCTGAAAGCCCTAGGTTATCACCTTGGATTTGCAGAACCTGGGTTTGTGGGCCCATGGCCTGTCTCCCTACTACTCCAAGACTCCGTGTGCTGGTTTATAAATGTAGATGATAACAAGAATATCTGTCTCGGCAATACTATCTGGCTGATTTGCAAATGCCGAACTATTTTGATTCTTTTTGAAGAAAAGTGTTTTACACGCACACCGCAAAACCCAGCAACACTCCTCAAATCTGAATGAATGGAAGATGTCATCAATGCATGCACATTTCAGTGACATCATATAATAAAGGTATGCAGTTTCAGTATTATTTAAAGTTACACCTCAGCAAGCTTGGCCCCTCTAGCTTCGTTTGCAGTCTAACTGTGCAGCCACGCTTCTGTTGGCTCCGGGTAGAACACCATGTAATTCACTGGTGTCTCCGTTAGAGCGGGAATGGACTGTGTTCCTTCTTTATGCCTTACAATTTCTAAGGGACTTTCAATGCACTATCTTGGTTGACCCTTACAACAGCCTCTCGAGGTAGCAGGCAAAGTATAGATATTTCTTTCCAGTTCCAGGCTGAGCCTACCGGGAAACAGCTCAGCAATGAAGATGAGACGCAGGAAGACTGTTAGGGTGTGCTCTTGGTGTTATAGCTGAGGAGAGAAGAGAAAGCAGGGGTGAACAGAGAGAGAAGTTGGACTGCAACATATGACAGCAGAGGCCCGGCCATCTCTGCAGGGAGCTCTGATGGGCTGGTCCTCCAGAGTGGTCCTGAGTTGGGGTACGGGGGCCAGGCCTTCAGACCTTCTCATTGACCTGTCTTTAGATGAGGATGCCCTGGGAAGGAACATGACCTTGGACGGGGCAATTCCCAAGGCCGGATGGGTAGGGGCAGTCCCAGCAGCTGCGGGGATGAGTTCTGCCGTCGTGAAGGGGTCTGGGTGATGCAGCAGGGCGCCCATCCTCTGTGGAGGGAGTAATAACCTGGTATGTGGCCGGAGGGAAAGCACCACAAGGATAAAAGCTGACCAGGAAAGCAGAGCAACAGTCAAAAGTGGATCATCAGTTTCTAATCATCAAGAGTTGACTGTAGTTTATGGATTGACTTGTTAAATGGACAAAGTGCTCTGAGGCCCCCAGAGATGCTCCTTTGTAATGCATGCTAGAAGGCTTCTTCCAGACCAGCCTGAGCTCGCCTGTATGGATCGAGTTCAATTATTAATCAGGAGTGCTGGTGATGCTGGCTAATGCTGCCTAATGGCTCAGGCTGGGTAGCTGCGCTCCTTTGTAATGCGTGCTCAGAGCACAGCTTCGGATGGTATTGACATGGCCTGCCCGTGCTTCGTCTGGACGCCTTGGTGGTGTAATGCTTTGAGGTCCCAGTGAAATGCACCAAACCACTTGTGTGACTTAATGCATCTGTGTAGCATTAGCATTTCCTTTTAATGTGTCACATGGATGATAAAGAAGTGCCTGGAAGGGAGCTGGGGGGAAGGGGGGCTTTTAAAAGCAAACTCTCAGTCTTTGTGGCACGATCCCCATGCCCTTAAGTGTTTCTGTGGCCAATTTAGAACTACTCGGCGTGGAGTTCATACACCTGGCATTCTCATTAAGGGAGTCAGCTTGGCATTTGGTCCAGAAGTGACAGGATTATTTAGATTTTTCATCTGGAAACTTATCTCAGGGGAACTAATTTTGGGGGCAGCTTTGCACTTGAATCTGAAAACACTTCCAGGCGTGTGTGATTACTGGTAATTCCTATCACTCTGCCTCTAACCGGCTAACACAAAATTTACATTTGCTAAAAAGTCCAGCTTGTTGCACTGGCAACAGATCTGGCCCAAAGTAGATTTGAAACTATGCAGAGAACAAATATAATTCCCCAAACTACTCTCCTTCTGTAGTATTGAATCCTAGTTGTGTTGGGAACCTTAACACTTTAATACTTGATGTTTTGAACATAAGGCCAACTTCTTTTGGCTTAATTAGTAAATCATATAAACCCATGGATGCCTGCAGCTTATAAACTGACCAGTTAAGGAGTCCAATTGGATGACCCATGTTTAAGGCAAGCCAGTCTGAGAGGTGTCCGAGAGCCGATGCTGTTTAGACTTGCTAGCACCGCTGGGGCCACGCTATTTACCTAAAGCCAGCAGGTCTCTGAACACAAAGAGACAGAAGATGGAGAAGCTTGTCATTACAACGGTTTAACCTTCCCCCCTCCACCTGGAAACATTGTCCTTGTGTGATATGTCCCTTTGTCTTCTTACTTACTCCTTTCTTACTTGTAATTAAACTTTCCTAGCCTCTGCCAAACAGCAACTAAGTCTGACCCTATTTCAGATCAGACTCCTCCCGCCGGGAAAAGCTGAGTTGGAACAGAAAAGTCCTTTTTTATTCTGTCACCTTTAGAAACATCATAGCTGTCATCTGATTCTTCTAGAAAACTAAGCACATCCCTCGAATGGATTCCCTTCTTTCAGGGGTAGCAACATTGAAGGGACTCTAAACAGGTGAGATCCTGAACATTATAGAGGCACTAGGCTTGGACGAGCTGGAGTTTAGTTACATCCGGCTGGGAAATTGTGTGCAACCGCATGAGATAGGGAGGCAGCTTGGTGAACACAAGCCCCAGTCCAGAGCTGCCACAGACAAAACAGTCTCGACGATGTCCCAGACCTGGAGCATTTTAGTTACTACGCAATGATGCTTCTCGGTAGCATCTCAGGCAGTGTCTCCATGAGAGTCTTCTTATCTCAGAGCTAGCATCACAGAGACTCTGGCTGTCAGATAGATGGGTTTTGTTTTAGTATTTCCATTTCATTCTTCTACTCAGAAGCAAAACCTGGACTCAGAAACCTTTCACTGTGTTGCTAGTTAGTGTACCCTGTAGCTTTCATAGCTGGCCTTGTGTGTGTGTGTGTGTGTGTGTGTGTGTGTGTGTGTGTGCGCACGCGTGTGCATGTGTGTGGACAGTGCTAGGATACAAATCTTCAATTCCACTGCCACACAGAGATCTTTATATCAAGAGAAGCGCAAATTTTACTTGGATGTTGCCTGTAAGCCGAGGGCCATGAGATTTGATACTAATAATGCGTTGGGTACATGCCGTGGAATCACAGAGTCTCAGAGTGGACCCAGACCTTCCAGGGCATCTATCTCTTTCACCGATTTCGTATTTGAACCACAGCAGCCTGTTTGCCAGGTCCCCATCTTTCCTGTGCTGTAGCACTCAAGGAGCTTGGCAGCTGCCAGCTTGCAAATCCAGTTCTTTGGCATTGTGTTAAGGTATCAGGAGCTTGCTTCTACTGATGAGAAGGGGCAGAGCAGTGGAAAGTGCCCAGCTGCTCCGGGGCATGAAGCTGGGTGGGAGAAGAGATAGGGGTCAGGAATCCTGAATCTCCAACTAGGATTTCGTTCACATGGTCTCACACCGCTGTGAAGATAAGTGATCTGATGCAAGCTTAACAAATCGGTGTACATAGCAATCACTGTATTTTATTCTTGTGCTCATTTTAATTCGTCCTGTCTGGACACAGTCGTCGTTCAGTGTGACGTTGAGAACATTCATTGAAGCCAAATCCAAAATGTATTTGTTTTTATGGACACAGATGTCTGTGGTTTATAAAAACCTATATTTTTATAAATTTGCCGGGGTCTTCCTAGTACAAGCTGTACTCGGTTGTATATTTCACCAGCACTGTCTACTGTAATGTTAAATATTAAATATTTTTTTGGCACATCACACATTATTTTATCAGCCCAAGCATTTTGGCAAGAAGGAGACAAAATTAGGCTTTGGCTAAATAGAAATTTTAGCAAACAGAAGATTGGTCCATTTTTTAGATGTTTCGTATCGTTATTCTTCTTTAAAAATATTCATTCTTCTCTACTATAGAGAGCGTAAAGCTTCAGTTTTTTAGCATGGTACAGAAGGGCCTTAAAATTCAACTGAGCAAAAATCCCATGAAAGGGGTATACTTCCTTTTCTTCTAAGTAGCTAGCATTCAGGAAATTTTCATTTCATGTATCATCTTGTGCCACTCTGCATTTCCTGCGCCCTGTGCTCCGACCTCACAGAACTGCTCACCATTTCTAGAAATTATATTAATGATGTATTTATATTTGTCATTATACCTTGGCATGCATTGTCCTGTGCTGGACATTCCTGCCCTCCCACTTGTATTTTCACTAGACCATTATTCAATCCATAAAGACCCAGCTCAGATATCAGCAGCACTGTGTCCCCATAACACTTAGAAAAATAGATTTCAGCTAATGCTATGATTACCTGTCACTCCTGTTACACTGAGTTCCTCAGGGGGTCGGAGTCATTTTTGGTACATAGTAGGTGTTCAGTAAGTGCTGAAGGAATAAGGAGAGAAATAATATTTCGCTCTGTTGGATGCTGCGGGGGAAACGCAAGAAAATTTTGCAAGCAGGTAAGATTTTTAAGTGCTTATAATACATTATTTATGCAACAGCTTTTTCAAGGAGCTTAATGTTCTAAAGTCTTTAGCCTTATTTTATCCTTCCAGATTTACCACTTGACTTTTCAAAATAGGGTAAATAGTTCTCCATCTGTTCTTCCTGTGGGCAGGAAAGACTTCTGTCCGTCGCGGTCCTTATGAGTCCTCTGTCTTGACCCATGACATGGAAATTACACAGCGGGGTTGAGAACCACACAGCGGGGTAGGGACGGAGACCGGGAGTCCTCTCTGGAAGAGATAGTGGAGCAAGCCCAGAAAAGGAAGAGGACCTGGTAAAAACAACACTGAATTAATTGCAGACCTGAGACTAGAAACCAGGAGGCCCAACGGTTGAAATATTCTCTCTGTTGGAAGTCAGACTATTACTATTCATAGTGCAGTGGGGACTGCTTTTTGTCTTTCTGTTCTCTCTCAAGTCCAGGAGTTGTGTGGGGTTTTCCACTTGGGTCTTTGGTGTTTTGTTTTTTTACATATATGGCTCATGAAAGCAGATTAACTCTTTGAATGCTTCTAGGATTAAACCAGCCCAAGGCTTCACCTTGGAAAAAAAAAATCTAAAAAAAAAGGTTCCAGATGAAAGCTCTATCATGTGCTTTCCCTGTTGACCAGATGGCCTCCCCTGGGTGAACGGGGTCCCTTTGTCATCCAGTAGAATCCTGTCCTCTCCTTGGCTGAGACTGTCTCAACCATCCCCATCTTGTGCTATTTCTTTGTCCTTTGTGGTGTTTGCAACACTTCCCAATTTAGCATCCTCCTGCCTTTAATGAACGGGCTGATGGTGCTTTCCCCTCCTACCTCCTCATCAATAAGGATGCTGGGGAAACTGGCCCATCACCACTCGTGAACACCCGCTGAACACCTCCCACCCACTTGCAACGTCATCATTTATCATCACCCTTTGTTTACAATCCTTTCTCCTGTTTCTAATCCATGTGGCAGAGCTCATACCCCAGCCAACCTGCAGCTCTGGTACCAGGGCCGCAGAGAACCTCGCACTTTTCGGCTGTACTCTGACCAGAGAGAGAGCCTCTGATCAGTGGAAGTGGGATTTGGTGAGAAGTGGGGGATTTGATGAAAAAGGACAAATGTTTGAGGTCTGATTCTTTTTTTTAAGTAATTATTTCCAGGGAAGAGACAAACAGCACACAGAGAGTTGACATAGGAGCCAGATGCCAAGAAAGTGGCGAGTGCAGCCAGTTAATCTGCCAAAGAGAATGCCAGCACCTGCTGTCAACACAGAACGCACAGAGACTCCCACAGAAGCACATCCACATTCATTTTCTTGGGGCTTAAAAATAGGCTCACATCAGCAAGTTCTCTTGGTCCCTTCTTGGGACTGGGTTGTATTTGACTTTGATAATCTAGACTCTGAGACTCGAAAAACAGGGAAGACGGGATCTCTGTCCGCAAGGAGCTCTGTAATGACGTGTGACCACTGACAGTCTGATGGGGTTTGCTCGCTCTGGGCCTCGTAGGTCAAGAGGAAGCAATGGTTCTGACAGGCTCTGGAGGGGGGAGGGGGCATTTAAACCAGGCCTTGGAGCATCCTTACTTTTCATTTTGGGAGGGGGGCTTAAGATCATGGAAATTTGTTCTCTCACAGTCTGGAGGCTTAAAGTCTGAAATGAAGGTGTCACCAAGGTTCTGCTGTGGCTGAAGGCTTCTGGGGAGGGTTCTTCTTGGTCTCTTCTGGCTTCAGGAGGTTGCTGGCAATCCTTGGTTCCAGGTTGTAGCATTATCACTCCAACCTCTGCCTCCATCTGCATGCGGTTTCTTTCCTCTGTGTGTCTGTGTCTAAATTTCCCCTCTCTTACCAGTGCACCAGTCATTGGGTTGGGGACAATGACTAATCCAGGAAACATCATTCCATGTTATCATTGCAGATTGTTCCTATCTGTGGTCTTGATCTAATTTTAGCGTGTCTGTCCGTATTGTGCCTCTCGTGGGTTAGCTACCCAGACCTCACACTGTACTCAGGCATGGATATGCCATAAAGATGGAGAGGGATTTTCTTTGTTCCTTCCTTATAATGCCTGTTTGGTTGAAGCAAATCTTCAGGTTAATTTTAGCCAAGTATCTTTTATCTATTCTCTGAACGGCCAAAGCACTGTGTTTTCCTCTTTGATGGCACTTCCCACTCCATCATGATCTGTTTATATCTTCCTCCCCACAATGCTGGAAGGTCCTTACTGGAAAGCCCCACAAAACTGAGAGCATGCCTTACCTGGTACTAGTTGCTTAATATTGCATGAATGAACGGACGCACACATGAATGACAAGCGAATGAATGGAGGAGCAGGTGTCCTGAAGTTCTCCCAACTAACAATCAAGGAAACTGTTTCCCCTCTGGAAACCTTTCCCTCTCCCTTTTCAAAAATTATAGCAGATACATTCAATCAAAAGGTAATATGGGTTTAAGGAGTATCAATCAGTTGCGCTTTAAAAAGGAGGACGTGTTGCATCCTTCCCACTTGGCACTGACTCAGTTTATCTCACTCTGCACACTCCCCTTTCCTCAGCCCAGCACTCCCATTGGCTGCCGGCACCTGCATCTCTGCGGGGCGGGGCCAGAGGGGTTGCTGGAGTTGGAATGGGATGTTGGCATACTTTCGCCTCTGACTTAAAGCGCTCATCTAAAACTTGAAAATACATTTTAAATACACATAGATTTTTTTTTAATCCTCACCCCAAGGATAGTTTTCCATTTATTTTCAGACAGAGTGGGAGGGAGAGAAAGAGAGAGGCTATGTGAGAGAGACACATCAACAGGTTGCCTCCCGTAAGACCCCAACCAGGGCTGGGGACCGAACCGCAACCGAAGTACCTGCCCTTGATCAGAATTGAACCTGTGACTCTTTGGTCTGTGGGCCGACGCTCTAACCGCTGAGCCAAACCGGCCAGGGCTACACATACAACTTTTTAATCTTTCTTCAAATCACTCTGCACTCTCTCCATTCTTTCCTCAATCACTCCTACATCTTAGTATATTAACATAACTCGCATCCTATAATAGTTGTTTACATCCCATTTTGGTGTTTTAAACTGAAGATAATGGTCGACAGGGGTGTGAATGTGAATATAAAACTGTCTCTTCTTTTTGCTTGGGAATGAAAATACCAGGGAAAAGGTAGGCAATTCCACGCATGGGGATGATCTCCGTGCAGTGAGCAGGTGCCTTAGAACAAACCGGCAGGACTCTGCATGTCTGGGTTCCGGTGCTGGTTTTGCCACTGATAGGTGGTGTGACGCTGGGCTAGTTACTTCCCTTCTCTGGGCCTCGATTTCCCTTTCCTTCCTGGTCCTCCTCTCCAGCTGTCTGCTTGCTCTGTGGGTGCCGTGCAGGGTGAACCCAAGCTGAGCAATAGCGTTCCCGTGAAGAGTCTCCACGCGGTCGTACGGTCTCGAAGCAGAACTGGCTTTTATCAAGGGCCAGCTCCTCACTCGGTGATTATTCAGACCTCGTGCTTCTCTTTTCCTCCGGAGCGTCTCCCTTAGGACTGGGTGAGAGGGAGGGAAGTGGGGCAATCGAATCAGCTGTGACTGCCAGGAACTTCTCGTAATGATCGGGGAGGAATATTGAAATTGTTTTTTTAACTAGATCTATTCATTTCTTTGTGGATTTGATTTTAAAGTTTTATACTCATTTTTTCTATTAGTTTTAAGGAGTAGAAATTGACGGCTTCTTTTAACAGGGGTGATATGGACATTTAGTGGTGGTCAATGGAGTGATTCTTTCGGTACTGACACAGACATCGTGATGATGTAGTAGTGAGCTGACTAAGCTGAACCTAGTAAGCCACATTTATTCATTTATTAAATATTCATGCTTGGACTTCTTTCAGAAGTAATATGGAGGGGTATGCAATAAAAATCACATTTGCAGTAGGACTGTAAGACCAAAGGTAGAAGAGCCATGTAATTGAGAGAGGAGAGATCATTGGACAAGAAAGACAGAGTTAGAGGTCCGTATTTCAAATGAGCACACACTTGACCTTTGAGATTCCTGACAGCCAAGGAGAGAAAGGAGACATAATGAATTACATCGCTCTCGTCAATTAGTAAAATAAGCACGCTATGCCTCCAGTTTAGACGATCTAATCTTTTCTCTGACACTAAACTCTAAGAGCAATTTAATATCTGATTTTTATGACCATGAACATTAAAAAAAAATCCTTTATTAGTGTTTTTACAGCAGCTGTGGAATTTTATAAAACTATGTTTTATAGTGACCTTCAAATAAAGCTGAAGGCATGTTAAATTGTAACAATGAAAGCACTTCTCCTGGGGGGAAATAAAGTCCAAGAACCTAGGTTTTTCTTTTTCTTTTGTGATTTTGATAGTTCAACGAGATACGGTGACAGAACTTAGAGAATCAGAATTGTTATCACGCTCCTTATATTGTCTGTCTCAGAGATGAATGGTCTCCTACAGGCTTTCAACAGGATCTGGGGAGTTTACTATCTGAGTGACATACATGTAGGAAATCCAGTTTTTGTAGAAGAGGTAACCATATGCTTTAACTACGAGGAAGATTGGTGGCAAAGTCATTTCCTGTGCAATTAAACAGTTTCCTTTGCCATCTTACCCTACGGCAGTCCATTCTATGTGAGAGGGGACAGGGCTGCTGACTATACCAGACGAGGATAGATTTTGACATTTAAAGTAAAGACAGCTATAAAGGTAGATAAGCCATCTACATGGCATAGCTTTCCCATTTGGGGATGTAGCCTTGAGTAGAAAAATTTAATTCTGAAGTCCATGGAGATAAGTGTGATGTAGTATTTCCCAACTCACCGTGAAACTCTATTTTACTTACAGCATAATGATAGAACTCCAGTCGGAGCTCATGAAATGTGTGTGCTGAGAAAGGTGATGTCGCAGATGAATGAACTGTTGCAAGAAATGATCAATCTTGATTCATATGTTTAATATACAATAAACATTGACTAATATCATCAAGATATGTTAAAATATAAGACATGATGCATAACAGAGACCAGCAGTCTTCAAAGAGATGATGTATATTTGATGCTGATTTGCAATTGTTGGGGTGAAGGTTGGCATTTGCAAAACCCTGTGCTTCTCCAGAGCACTTTCGGGGGTAAGGTGTGCACACAAAGCACTCAGCCAAACTGGGATCACACATCAGCTTATTACTCAGGGTCCAGCCAAGCTGTATGATAGGGCAGCATTTCGACTTGAAGCCCAAGGGCGCACCCTCTTCTTCTGTGTCACAGTGAGCTGAACCTACCCACTCGGGCCCAGGAAGAGAAGCAGAGCATTTGTGAGCTATCCCCTCATCGTCACACACACCCCACTCTGTGGTTTGCGGAAGCCTACAAATGTCTCCTCAAGAGAGCCAATTGTTAAATTTTCAGGGATGATGCAAGCCTGTCGTAAAACACAGCCCTTATAAAGAATTAAATTCTATACATTTGAAATCAAGGAAATTGTATTAAAAACGAAGGCGATATTCACAACTCATCGCTTCCCAATTATTTATTACATTTTATTATCTGTGCTCCTAACATTATTCATGTCAGTCATGCCCATATGATGGAAACACTCATACTCTGTGATGTCAAGTTGGTAGCTTGAAACTGGCCGTGCTGGGAATATTTACACCATGGATATTGGCTAATGCTACAGGCCCTTGTTTGGTTTTCGAAGAACCAGCTGTTAAACATTTACTAACACTACTGTGCCCACCCCTAGCCATGGCACTATTATCTTTTTTTTTTTAATCAGTTGTTGGTTTTATTTTTTTAACTTTATTTTTATTGTTGACACTATTACAGATGTCCCCCCCACCCCCACTTTGTCCACTTCCACCCAGCCACTCCCCCCGCCCCCCCCCCCCCGTTCCCTCTGGCCATCATCACACTGTTGTCTGTGTCCATGGGTTATGCACATATGTTCTTCGGCTAATCCCTTCATCCAGTACCCCCTCCCCCCCTCCCCTCTGACAGCTGTCAGTCTGTTCCATATGTCCATGCCTCTGTTTCTGTTTTGTTCATCAGTTTATTTTGTACGTTAGATTCCACATATAAGTGAGATCATATGGGATTTGTCTTTCTCTGACTGGCTTATTTCACTTATCGTAATAATCTCCAGCATGACACTATCATCTCTATTTTGTTAAGAAGCTGAGGCAAAGATAACTGAAGTGACTGGCTCAAGGTACATAGTTAGCCAGGCAGACTGGCCGAGGTCTTCCCCTCTGATACTTTGGCATATTGTCTCTTTATACGAGTAACATTTCTACTCCTGGGACACCTGCTCCATGTATAAATAAGATATCAGGCAGTGGTAGACTATGGTAATTGACTCAGGGAGTCACCAAAATAATTAACTAATTTATTAAAAACCCTGAGGTTATCTTCTGTGCCAGACCCTGAGCCTGGAGCTTTTTGCTCCTAAGGAGGTCATCCCTTGGAAGAAGACATAGACAACTCATCAGGGAATTTCACTAGTGCATGGTAAGTGCTGGGGTCGGGTACATACAAGGCCCTCTAACAATACACAGTAGAGGCACCTAGACTCCAGATCCAGGAAATCTTCCTGGAAGAAGTGACTTCTGAACTGAGATCTGAAGACTCTTTAAGCCTTAGCAAGGCAAAGAACAAGGAGGTGCCTACAAGCAGTGCAAACAGCATATGCTGAGGTACCGCAGAGAGAGGCGGTGCTGAGGAGTTCAGGCATGACAGGAGGGTCAGTGTGGATCGAATGCAGAGACCAGCAAAGGGGGGCAGAAGGCAGGCCGTGGCAGATAGTGGCAAGCTTTGCCAGCCAAGCCTCAGACATTACATTTGACCCTAAAGGCAATGGGGAAAGAAGATTTTAAATAGGGACATGATAGAGTCAGCTTCGTATTATAATATACAATTATCTGATTGCTATTGGAAAACAGAGTGGAGACTACCTCCAGAACCACTGAGGGCTCTGGAGCGTGGAAACCTATGCAAGGTTACAGTTTGTAAGATAAAGACTCCGTTTCTTCCAGGGGATTTGTCTGCCTGGGAAGCCGGTAGCAACACTGTTGAGAAAGCTGTCAGTAGAGTGGTTGTGAGGCCAGCTAGAATGGGTTGCAGAATAAGTAGGAGGCAAGCAAGGGTTGGTGATGTTCAGGAGCATCTTGGTGGGAGAAGTGGACAGAGACGGTGGAAGTCACACGAGGTTGGAGAAAGGCCGTTGCCTTCACCACCCACCCGGGCGTGTCTCTGTTCTTGTTGCTGATGATGTTCCTCGTGTCTTCGATGCTCAGATCTCAGGCTGACACATGTCCCTTACTTGCAGCAGACAACGACAGTATTCCCCTCAACCAACCAGACCTGGATTCTGGGATGTCCTCTCCTTCCTCTGGCCTCCTTTGACAGAATGCTGATTTGCTTAGCTCTCGATTTTATTCCTTCTCGGCTCTCCGAGGACAGCGTCCATGTCTTAGTCATCAGTACATCCCCAAGGTCTAGTTTATAATCCACACCAAATCATTGTGCAATGATTGATTGCTTGATTAAGTCACAGTTAGATGACAATGACTTTTAGACATTAAGTTCCTAGAGGGTACTTTCAAATTAAGAGGCCTTGGTTAACTCAAATGAATCTCTAGTTTGAGGAGAAAAGCTATTTGAAGAATAGAAGCATTTATGATTTCTTCTTATCTGCTCTTGTCCACTCAGTCCAGTTCCAGTTTTCCCAGAACTAGATACTGAGTCAGGAGGGGGCCGGCTTTATCCATCCCTTTTCTCAGGTCCTTAATTCAAAATGGGGAAATTCAGACGTTAACTCATTTCTGATCCTTAAGAAATGTTCTTTCATTTCTAAGGGCAGTTCACCAAACCCCTGAACTAAAACTTTAATGTTTTCCATCCAGGGCGGCAGTCTCAGTGTGGGTTCTTGCCACATTGAGCTTCTCACACTGGCCCCCACTCCACCTCTTGCATAAACCCCGCTGTTACGTGTTGTTGCCTTTGCTCAAAATGCCCTGGACATTTTGAACAAAATTTAAAATAAATTTTAAATTAATTAAAATTTAATTAATTTATTAATTAAAATTTTAAATTAATTTTAATTGTTGACAGTATTACAGATGTCCCCAATTTTCCCCCACTATGCCCCTTTCCACTTAACCCCCACCCCAGGCCTTTACCACCCTATTGTGTATTTCCATGGGCTATGCATCTATGCAAACACATTCTTTGGTTAATCTCTCCCCCTCCCCACCCCCATCCCCCCTTCCCTCTGAGATCTGTCAGTCTGTTCCATGCATCCATGTCTCTGGACCTATTTTGTTCATCAGTTTATTTTGTTCATTAGAATCCATATATAAGTGAGATCATGTGATATTTGTCTTTCTCTGACTGGCTTATTTCACTTAGCATAATAATCTCCAGGTCCATCCATGCTGTTGGTAAGGGTAAGAGATCCTTCTTTTTTAGCACTGCATAGTATTCCATTGTGAAAATGTACCACAGCCTTTTATTTATTCATCTACTGGTGGATATTTGGCCTGTTTTCAGATCTTAGCTATTGTAAATAATGCTGCTATGAACACAGAGGTGCATATATTCATTCTGATTGGTGTTTGGGGATTCTTAGGTGTCGTGGGATTACCTGGTCAAATGGCAGTTCCATTTTTAATTTTTTGAGGAAACTCCATACTGTTTTCCACAGTGGCTGCACCAGTCTGCATTCCCACCAGCAGTGCACTAGGATTCTCTTCTCACCACATCCTCACCAGCACTTGTTTGTTGATTTATTGTTGATAGCCATTCTGGTGTAAGGTGATACCTCATTGTAGTTTTAATTTGCATTTCTCTGATGATTAGTAACATTGAGCATTTTGAAGTGTCTATTTGAGTCTTTTACCCATTTTTTAATTGGATTGTCTTCCTTTGTTGGATTGTATGAGTTCTTTGTATATTTTGGAAATTAACCCCTTATCAGATGTATCATTGGTGAATATATTCTCCCATACAGTGGGTTCTCTTTTCATTTTGTTGATGGTTTCATTTGCTGTGCAGAAGCTTTTTAGTTTGATGTAGTCCCATTTGTTTATTTTTTCCTTTGTTTCTCTTGCCCTGGGAGAGATGTATCGGCAAAAATTCTGCTACATGTGATGTCTGTGATTTCACTGCCTATGTTTTCTTCTAGGGTTTTTGTGGTTTCAAAACTTACATTTAAGTATTTTATCCATTTTTAGTTTATTCTTATATATGGTGTAAGTTGGTCTAGTTTCATTTTTTTTACATGTACCTGTCCAGTTTTCCCAACACCATTTATTGAAGAGACTAGCTTTACTCCATTGTATGCTCTTGCCTCCTTTGTCAAATATTAAAAGACCATAATGGTGTGGGTCGATTTCTCTGTTCTGTTCCATTGATCTATATGCCTGTTCTTGTACCAGTACCAGGCTGTTTCAATTACAGTGGCTTTGTAGTATAGTTTGATATCTGGTATTGTGATCCCTCCAACTTTGTTCTTTCTCAAGATTGCTGTGGCTTTTTGGGGTCTTTTTTGGTTCCATATAAATTTTGGGAATATTTGTTCTAGTTCTGTGAAATATGCTGATAGTATTTTAATAGAGATTGCATTGTGTCTATAGATTGCTTCAGTAGTATGGACATTTTAATGATGTTAATTCTTCCAATCCATGAGCACAGTATATGCTTCCACTTGTTGGTATCTTTTTTTATTGCTTTTTTTTAATGCCCTATAGTTTTTTGAGAACATGTCTTTTACCTCCTTGGTTAAGTTTATTCCTAGGTATATTATTTATTTTATTTTTGTTGCAATGGTAAATGGGATTTTTTTCTCTCTCTTTCTAAGAGTTCATTATTGGTGTATAAAACTACCATCAATTTCTTGATGTTAATTTTGTATCCTCCTACTTTGCCAAATTCATTTATTAAATCTAGTAGTTTTTTGGTGCAATCTAGGGTTTCCTATGTACAATATCATGTCATCTGTGAATAATGACAGTTTTACTTCCTCCTTTCCAATTTGGATGCCTTTTATTTTTTTATTTTATTTTTTTGCATTTTATTTATTTATTTATTTAATTTACTTATTTTTGTTACAGATGTTTCTTCTTTTTCCCCCATTGACACCCTCTTCCCCCTCCCTCCCCATCCTGTCCCCAGCTTTGTTGTCCATGTCCATTGGTTATGTGTACATGCATATAAGTTCTGTGGTTTATCTCTCCCTCCCACCCCCTCTTCTGGGGATTGTCAGTCTGTACCCTACTTCCACGTCTCTGGGACTACCCTGTTCTTCAGACTATTATGTTCATTATATTCCACAAATAAGTGAGATCATATGATATTTGTCTTTCTCTGCTTGGCTTGTTTCGCTTAGGATAATACTCTCCAGGTCCCTCCATGTCGTCTCAAAGGATAAGAGATCTTTCTTTCTTACAGCTGCATAGTACTCCATTGTGTATATGTACCACAACTTTTTTATCCATTCGTCTACTGATAGGCATTCTTCTTGTGGATCAATGTGCCTAGGACTTCCAGTTCTATGTTGAATAAGAGTGGTAAAAGTAGACATCCCTGTCTTGTTCCTGTTCTTAAGAGAAATGCTTTTAGTTTTTGACCATAGACTTGTCCTATATGGCCTTTTATTATGTTGATGTATGTTCCCTCTATTCCCACTTTGCTGAGAGTTTTTATCAAAAATTGGTGCTGGCCTTCATGCTTTTCAAGTGTTTTTTTTTCTTCTTCTTCTTTTTGCTGCTCTAGTTGAGTGTATTTTTCTACACTTGTGTTACAATTTGCTAATTTGATGCTCTACTTTTAATTCCTTCCAGTGTATTCTTGATGTCAGATATAGTATTCATCTTTTTCAACTGGTTCTTATTCATGGTTTTGATATTCTTTTTCATGCTGATGTAGTTCCCACCAAGTTCCTTGTAGTTCCCATTAAGTTCCTTATAGTTCTCACTAAGTTCCTTGAGCATCCTTATAACAATGACTCTGAACTCTATGTCTGATAAATTGCTTACCTCCATCTCATTTAGATCTTTTTCAGGAGAGTCCTCATTTTCTTTCTTTGGGGAGTTGTTTCTTTGTCTCCCCATTTTAGTTGCCTCTTTGTGTTTGTTTCTATGTATTAGAATTGCTCTGACTCCTAGTCTTTGTGGGATGGCCTTTTGGAGTAAATGTCCTGTGGGACCTAGTGATGCAATCTCCTTGAGTTCCTGAGCTGGATGCTCTAGGAGTGACCGTTTTTTGGATTATTTGTGCTCTCCTGTTGTAATTGGGTTTTGATTGTTGTTGTCCCCTTCATGGGTGGGGTCTCCTCTCAGGCAGGCTGACTGTGAGGCTCAACCCTCATCATGCCATGCAAGCCACTGCACAGGCGCTGACAGGATAAAACAAACAAAAATATACAAAAGAACCCAGCAACAGCAGCAAAAACATCCACAAAAGAAAAGAGAGTTAGGAAAGAGAGCAAGAATAATAAAATAAAGAAGAAAAGTAATAATAATAGAAAAAGAAAAAGAATATTAGAAAAGGGGAAACAATATGAAAGGAAAGAAGGGAGAGAGAAAAATAAGAATAAAGAATAGGAAAAGGAAAACAGTGCAAAAGAAAGGAAGAAAGAAAAATTATAAAAAGGTAAAAAGAAAAAGATAAAGCAAAAGGAAGAAAAGAAAAAAATAAGAAAAGGAAAGAGAAAAATAAGAGATATGAAAGAAGCAAGAGAAAAAAGAGAAACAAAACAATAATAATACCAAAGCAATAAAAAAGAAAATAATGGGGTGGAGTGGGGTGGGGTGGGGGGAGAAGTGGAGTCTGTCTCAGATGATTTTAGTGCCTGCTAGGATTTCCCTTTGGATCTTGCTCTAATGTTGTCTGAAGCTACCTGTTTTGTATGCCAATTTCAGGCCTCCTGGGAGGTACTTTTGTGCTAGCCAATGTCAGAAGCTTGCACTTGGCACCCTATTTGAATCTTCAAGGGATCCACAGCTTGTAGCTGCCTCCACTGGGCTCGGCTGCCCACAGGAGGGGCCAAGCTGAGCTCCTAGGCCATCTTTTTAGCAGCACATGGCCCTGGGGCGGGTCAGCAAACATTTAGACTTCAGGGGAGATGGTGGGTGTGTTCCCCCATCCCAGAGTCACACCTCTGAGTCTGTTCTGGAATATTTCCCTGACCTTGGCAGGGCAGAGCCCCACTTAGGCAGACCAGTGGGATCTGCAGAAATCAGGAGTTTCTACCAGTTCTCCTGTGAGACGGAAGCACCAGCCAGGCTCCCGGGAATGATGGCCCTACCCCAAAGTCCCTGATACTCCAGAGACTGCTGCCTCCTCTGCAGGGGTTGAGATGCAGGGTGGGAACCAGCTGGAGTCCAGCCAGTGGGGTAAGTGGGATTTCCTAGAGTGGGGCGAGCTGTACCCCGGGTGGCGGGGTATTTGCCTTTCCCCATGCTTCTGCTGCTGGGAGGGGCTTACATCTCTCAGGAGAAATGTCTGCTACTATACGGGGGCAAGGAGGACCCCCCCAGCAGTTATCCTGGCAGCCTCTCCCCAATTCCTTCCACCCCAGCCTCTCCTCAGGCAACTCCAGTCCGCACCTCTCTCCCTCTACTCCTGAAACTTACGGTGAGTGGCTGGGAACAAAATTCCTCTGCACAAGCCCTTGAAACCAACGTCTTTGTCTCTGGGAGGCTCAGGTTCTCCCTGGTGGACAGAAGCCCCACTGCTGGATGTTGCGTGGGCAGCTGTCCCCGCCTCTGGCTGTGTGGGCTGGGGAGCCCAGCCTGGGGTCCCGGCCTCTCTCCTCTCAGGGGGAACCCTGCAGGGACATATCCATCCCCACCCTCCTCACCCTCCCCTGCTGCACCTGGAAGCTGGGCCAGCCTCCCACGACCCACCCTTCCTACCGGTTCCAAGGTGGTTTCTGCCCGCCCTTCTTTAAAAGTCTCCTCTTCAGCTAGTCTTCTGTTGATAATTCAGGGTGAATATTCCCCAATTTTGATTTAATTCCAGTTTGATTCTGGGAGGAGAAGCAAGAAAGGTCCACCTACTCCGCTGCCATCTTTTTTTTAAAAAAAAAGTTATTTTTAAAAGACACTGTGATGAACCCAGCTGGCGAGCTGGCGGGAAGTCAGACTGCAGTCCTTGCCTGAGAGGATGACACAGGCCAAAGAAGAGAAAAATAAATAAAAGGCAGCTAGAGCTCGTAAGGCGTTTTTACAAAGTTTTGCAGAGCTTTGGGGGTTTTTCTGATGAGAAGGCAGCCATAGGTACCTCCTCGGATGAGAGGTAAGGGACACCTTTGTGTAGCCAGTCACAGCTCCCTCCTGGACAATTCTTTAAGAGAGAGGAAAGGAGAGGGAGAGAGGGAGAAAAACACCAGTGTGAGAGCAAAACATCAATTGGCTGCCTCCTGCACACTACCTTCCGGGGACTGAGCCCACAACTCGGGCATGTGTCCTGAGCTGGAACTGAACCAGCGACCTTTCAGTCCACGGGACAGCACCCAACCAACTGAGCCTCAAGGCTTAGTTGTCCTTCAAGACCCAGCTTAAATGTCGCTTCCTTGATGGAAGCTTTTGACTCACCCAGGCAGGCTGGGTTGCTCCCCATATTTCTGCAGTAGCCCTTACCTCATTTTGGAATAACTTATCTGCTTACAAACCTGTTTCTTCTAAATCACAAGCTAACGTTTAAGTGGATGTCCTACGGTGCTCATCACTTAAAAGATGTTAAATAATATCTATAGAAGAGTAAATGAATACACAGACAAAGACCCGCTTCCTGGTGGGTCCCTAGAAAATGTCTTTGTATTTTAGGAAGACATTCTGCTCATCCTCCTCTCAACTGAAACAGTTTGATTACTTCCTCGGTTCAATGTAGTGATGCTCCGTTGAAACCCAACACCTCTCCCATATCCTGTAATATCCCTAGTCTGCCACATAAGCTTGAATACCTCTCTGGAGAGCTCACATGAATTCTATTTCAACATGAAACTGCTTTCATTATACTCCCTTATAATTAGACTCTCTGTATAATGGGACTTACTAAATTGGGAAGAGTTAGAGCATGTGTGGGGGCAGGAAATAAGACTGATAGATTATATTCAGCTTAAACTTTCAATCACTCATGAGCTCTGTTGCAAACATGGCAGATGGTGAAATATTCCAAAAAGACTTGTAGAAAGGATCCACAGAACACTCTGGAACCAAGGCAAACACAATCAGACAGAAAGTGCAGTGGTCAGACACGAACAGGAGATGATGTCCATTATTTCACCAATATTCATGTACTCTGTGGCTGTTCTAAATGTTGAGAATATGGCAGTGAATGTTACAGGCAAAAAACGTCTCTGCTCTCAGGGAGCTTATGCTCTAGTGGGAGGATACAGATAGTTAACAGTAAATTAGTAAAACATATAGACGGTATGGAGAACAGTAAGGCAGAGAAATAAAAAGAGGAATGTCAGATGATTTTAACTTTAGATAAGTCAGGAAAAGCAACACTGAGTTGGTGATATTTAGATGAAGACTTAACAATGAGGGTGAGCCACATAGATATCTTGTGTGTGGGGTGGGGTGGGGGGGAGGAGCACTATAGATAGTTGAAACTGCAAGTGCAAAGGCCCTGGGGTGAATATGTGTCTAGGTTGTTCAGACAGCAACAAAGAGGCTGGTCTAATAGGACTAGGCCAGATTATGTTGAGTCTGTAGGACATTCGAAGGACTTTGGATTTTACATTAAGTAAGATAGGAAACTGTTGGAAGGTTGTAAGCCAAGGAGTAACATCTGACTGTGTTTTACAACGACAGAGCCGATCTACTCTATTGGGCAGCATTTTGAAATGCAGTGAATTTATTAGGTGAAGACAAAGCTGAGCAGACATCATTGCTCAGATTCCATGTTAATTCTCCTTTCGGTCTTCCTGTGTACTACCTTCTCCTTTTCATTCATTCAGCGATTCTCTATCAAGAACCTTTTTAGTGCCAATCCCGGAGGACACAGTGCTGAGCAAGGTGGATGGAGTCGTCACTGTTACAGAACTTGCAGTAGGATGGGCAGACGGATGTAACGCGTGGATATGTTCTCACTTGTTCTGGGAGCACAGAGGCGTCTCTCCCAAGGAAGAGATATCTGAAGTGAAATCTGATGGCCAAGTAGAAGCAGCCAGATGAAGGGATGGAGGAGAGCACTTCAGGCTGAAGAAGCTGCATGGGTGAAGGTTCTGAGGCCGGGGCAAGCATTGCACCTCCTGGACTCTGGATATAGACAGCATGACTAGGGTATAGAGAGCAGGGGTGGGGTGGGCATGGTGGCGTGAAATGAAGCTGGAGAGGTGGAGGGGAGAAGATCACAAGGGGCTCTGAAGGGGTTTATTCTAAGGGCAATAGGAAGCCAACAGATAGGATTTATATTTCAAAGAGGTCATTCATTCTGGCTTCAGTGTGGTGGGTGAAATGTCAGATGGAGGCTAATAGGGACATTGCCGAGGTCATCCAGGCAAGAAGTGCTGGAGGTTTGGACCAGCCATGTGCAGGGATGTGAAGAGAAATGGTGGATTTGGGGCATATTAGGAGGTAAAATGACAGAATTTGGTGACTGATTGAATATAGGAAACATCAAGGCTGATGCTCCGGTCTCTATCTTGAGAGGCTGGACGGTACCAGTGCTGAATTCTGACATGTAGGATACAGGAGGATGCACAGGTTTGTCGGGGAGAAACAGTAGCTGACTGGTAGCTGGGAAACATTTACGAGAGATGTGGAACAAGCAGTTGAGTGTAGATGTGTAGTGAGAGCCATGTGCACTGGAGATACAAACTTGAAAATCCTGCCCGGCCGGTGTGGCTCGGTGGTTGAGCATCTACCCATGCACCAAGAGGTCGCCGGTTCGATCCCCGGTCAGGGCACATGCCCAGGTTTTGGACCAAATCCCCAGTGGGGAGCATGCGGGAGGCGGCCAGTCGATGTTCTCTCTCATCAGTGTTTGTATCTCGTTGTCTCCCTCTAAGATCAACAAAGGAAAAAAAATCCTTAGCACATATTCTTGGACGTGACATGATTACTAAAGAGAGAGGCAAGTGAAGAGGGCCGTGGAGGGCTCGGAGGATGTCCTCTGCCATGGCCACACTGAGCTGGAGACTCAGAGCAGTCGAAGGAAAGCCAGGAAAGTGTGGTGTCTGTGCAATAAATTGAGTGCAGAAAGGGGTTGCTTTGACATGCTGTTGTTGCCCCTGCCCTGGGTCCTGTCTCTCTGTAAGGTTGTTGAAGTGGCTGCATCGACTAAATGTGATCTTTCAGACTATTTCCTCTTTAACCCCAGAAAACGGTATTTGCTGCCTCATTATTGAGACAAACTTCCTTGTCTGCTTCCTCCCCTCTTGTCTCACCAAAATCAGACTTATTTTAGTCCTGTCTTTCCAGATGTTGCGTGCAGCTTAGAGACGGCCTCTGACTGCTTAAGACACCACAGAGGGTAAAGTGGAGAATTGATAGTTTTCCTGTCAATGAATTAAATATGCAGAGGTTCTAAGAGTATTTCTCGGATCTAATGTTCTTCTCCGGCCATCGATATTGGACCTTCGTTATGCAGATGTGACGACCGAAGCTGAGACAGCTGTCTCAGAGACTAACAACTAGCAAGTGGCAGTCAGGACTTAAACTCGAACCCCTCGTCGAGTGCTTTCACAGCTGTCTGCTCACACATACCCAAACAACGCACACCACGGACACACCCACCCACGAACGCAGTGCGGGGCACCACGCTGAGCTACCACAAACGTATTTTCTTCAAATGATACGAACGGGAAAGATGGGAAGAGACACGCACGTTTCCAAAGACAGTTTTGGAGAGAGCGTTAGATGCTGTCTGTCCGCACTTGCCTTCCATGGCCTGGTTCTCGACTGATAGGCTTTGCGGACATGTAAAGGCAGACGGGATATTGACGCTGACTTGCTGAAGTCACTGAAGAATCTCAGCGGAACTAATAAGCCGACACTGAGCTAACATGGCACTTTATTTTCGAAATCTGAAAGGTCAAAACCTATGGCAACTGGCTTCAGAACCATCGTTGCCTTCGTTACCACACGAGCGATCATCAGCAGGCGTGCTTTTGGGGAAAGAGTAGGGTTAGGATGCAGAGTTCTTCTTCAATGGAACACACCATGGAGTAGTTACAGACCACAGATATAGGGGTGCTATTTTCAACATCTAAAATTAGTGAGGCAATAGCCAGAAAAAGTTAAGAAGTCAATAGAAAGAAGCACAAAATGTATAAAACAGGTGAATAGCTAACAAATATTTGGAGAAATGCCTTGTGTCATTAGTTCCCAAAGAAATGTTACTTTTAAAAAAAAACGAGACCTGTGTTATCGGCAAAAATTTTTAAATGAGATAGTATCTATTTGCAGCAGTGGTTTAAGTATATACCCATGACCCTGTGTATGGACCTCAGAACAACGCTGGCACAGGTCATGTGTGAAGGTCACCACAGTGCTGTTTGTGATACTTGGCAGTTGGGCACAGCCTAGGTGTCATCGCCATGGGAATGGCCAAGCGACTTGTGGTGCAAGCACTTTATGGATTACCGCACATCAAGCAACAGGCAGATCTTAGCACTGGACTTTAAGGTTGAGCTCTGTAACATGTTTAATGTAAAGTGAAAACACACACAACACTCAGAACACTGTCGATCCCTCGGGGATACCTATTTATTTAAAGATGTATATTCATCACGTCAGAGTGGGTGCTTGTCAGGGGATCGGGGGTCAGGATCAGGGATGAAAGGGGAAGGAAATAAAAATAACAGCGCCAGCCCTGGCTGGTTTGGCTCAATGGTAGAGCATCGGCCTGTGGACCAAGGAGTCCTGGGTTCGATTCCGGCCAAGGGCACGTACCTCGGTTGCAGTTCGTACTGGCTCCAGTTGGGGTTGTGCAGGTGGCAGCCAATCGATGTGTCTCTCTCACATTAAGGTTTCTCTCTCTCTCTCTCTCTCTCTCTCTCTCTCTCTCTCTCTCTCTCTCTCTCCTCCCACTCTGTCTAAAGATAAATGTAAAAATATCCTTGGGTGAGGATTTAAAAAATAAATAAATAACAGCACCAAAGAAGTGCCTTGCATAACTCTGTGAACTGAGCAGTGTGCTATATTCTACTCTCAGGACCTGAGGTCCAAAAATGAAGAGAAAGAAAAGGCAACGTGTAAGATTTGGAGTCAGAGGTTGACATTTTCCATTTGAGCCTGGTCCCTCCCTAATCCTTATGCACATGGCTTAACTGGCAAGTCTCAGCTTTCTCATCTGTAAAACGAGAATAAATAATGACTTCCCTGAACCGATGTGGTTAGTTCTGATTGAGAAAATGAATGCACCTTGCTTGGCACATAGATGTACAGTGAGTGTCAGGCTCCTTCTCCCTGTCCATCAGCATCTCCAGGAGTCTGACCTCCAAATAACTGCCCTTGGTTGGGTTCTGCAACTTTAGCAGTTGTTAATCTGTGACCATTCTCCTCAGTGGGGATTGCTGCCCAATGCAGAGTCATAGTGTTGAAAGGACACAAGCTGTCCCAGGGCCGGGTACACTGAACAGCCACCTTGCAAGGTCAGTTTCCCATGACCCTTCAGCCCAGGGTGAGCAAAGCAGTAGGGGTCTTCCCAGGTCATTCCTGGCTTTTCTGCAGCCCTATATCCCTGATTTCTGTTCCCTTGATCCCATTCTAGTGAAAGGCTGGACTGGCCCTCTCAGAGACCTTAATTACTTCTCACTTACTCTATCCAGACAGCCTGGCGTTACTCCCAAACCCACATAGACTTTTAAAGGTTTTGTTTTATCTTTGATTATATCTGCTCTTACAGAAAGCCCCTCCCTCTCTCTCAGCAGCAGTGAGTAGCCAGAATCCTTCAATGGTTCCTCATAGTCCTTAGGATAAAGTCCTAACTCCTTATAATAGGCTCACCAGCCCTCCTTTACCTGAATAGCTTCCTCTGTCCCCATTCCCCTAAGTTCTTAAATTGTCTGCTTAGGTCATAGCAACTTCCTTTTGGCTCTTCTGTGTTCTGCTTTCACTCTAGGAGGTTTGCCCATGCTGTGCATTCATTCACCCAACGTATTTTTATTGAGCACCTACTATATGCCAGGCACCATGATAGGCTCCACTCCTACGTGGAACCCTTTCCCTTCCTTACCTTTGCCTAGTTACCTCTTACCTCCTTCAAGACACAGATGAGACATCACTTTCTCCCGGAGCCTTAGCTAATCCCCTTCCTTTTGCAGGTTAGATTCATTTGCTGTGCGTTCCCATACTTCCTCATATGTCTCTCATCGCTGAACTTTCGTATGGTT
Source organism: Tadarida brasiliensis (assembly GCA_030848825.1). Classification (NCBI taxonomy): domain Eukaryota; kingdom Metazoa; phylum Chordata; class Mammalia; order Chiroptera; family Molossidae; genus Tadarida; species Tadarida brasiliensis. The sequence goes on from CM061263.1 coordinate 100,556,475, forward strand.
TCTTTATTTTCAGACTTCAAGTGCTGAGAGCCTGGGGACCCCACCTGCTTCGATCACCTCTGTATCCCCAGCTCCTAGCTTGGCATACAGCAGGCACTCACGAATGAGCTCGCAGCATGTTCTAGTATGTGTTGCTGTTTTAGATTAGGAAGGGACCCTGCAAATACCTCAAGCTCAAGCCCCGCTTTTTTCACTCTAAATTTTTATTCAAAAAAAGTATTATCAAGATATTATTCACCGGCCATAAAATGTACCTTTTTAATGTGTATAATTCGGTGGTTTTTAGTAGATTACAATGTTGCATAAACGTTACCACTATCTAATTCCTAAACATTTCATTACCCGGAAAATAAACCTTGTACTCATTAGTGGTGACGCCCTGTCCCCCCCCTCTCCAGCCCAAAGCAACCACTAGTCTATTTTCTGTCTCTGTGGACCTGCTTATTCTGAACATTTCATATAAATAGAATCAGTAGAATCACACACTATGTGGGCTTTTGTGTCTGGCTTCTTTCACTGAGCATAATGTTTTCAAGGTTCATACCTGTAGCGTGTACCGATGCTTCATTCTTTCGGAATAACATCTCATCGTGGGGATACACCACGCTGTGTTTATGTGTTCGCCGGCTGATGACTGGAATGTGGGTTGTTTCCACCTTTTGGTTATTCTGAATAAAGCTGCTGTGAGCATTCGTGTATAAATCTGTGTGTGAGCTTGTGTTTCAGTTCTTTGAGGTATATACCTAGGAACGAAATCGGTCACCTGGTAACCTATGTTTAAGTTTTGGAGCAACTGACAAACTGTTTTCCAAAGTAGCTGTTCCACTGGTAATATACAACCGTTCAAATTTCTCTACATCCCTCCAACTTTTGTTGTTTCCCCCTTTTCAAAATTAAAAAGAAACAAAAACAAAAAAAACTTTAAGCCATCCTAGTAGGTGAAGCCCTTCCTTCTCAATTATACTTTGTATTCATGGAAAATGAATTTTAGTTTTGGGGTTGATTTTTTGCATGTGACCTTGGGCATCTTATTTAACCCTTGGGGAACCTCTGTTTCCGATAAGGGCTGATCATCCAGTTATAGTGTGGCTGTAGGGGGAATGAGGTGATGGGTACAGCACACTGACTGGGTGTCCCATCGTCAGGGCTCAGTGGGCAGGACTCAGAAGTTCCGGTGAATTCTCCTGTTGGTCCAGGGATCTCCGCCGGGAGAGAGGTGAAAATGGTCCCGCTCAGGCTTTGGCTTGGTGGTGGCCCTTCCGTGGAAGCAGGTGTGTGAGAGGTGGGGAATGGGGCACTAAGAAAGGCCAAGAAGCCCTGAAGTTCAGAGGTCTCTCTGGCCTCCTGTGTTCTGTCCACTCGAGGGGTGTCTGGGGTGAGGGAGCTCACCCTCACAGGCCTGCCCCACACAGCAGTGTCGGCATGGAACCTCAACAGGAAGCAGCTGTGGTCGGTGCCGTGTGAATATCCGAACAGCTGGCAACCAGGGAGCTGGGCACTTTGGCCATCCGCCTCAGATGCTCTGGCGGGTCGGTGTGCAAACACTTCGCAAGCTGAGAGGAGTTTTTGTTGGCCAATTGATTCTTTTTCGTACTTCTCTGCCCTGCTGAGTCATTCAGATCATAGTATTTCATCGCCACTTTGTAACGGAACCTCTCTTCTTCCTCCTCCCTGCCAGCCAGGCCTTTGGGGCGAGCACCTCGCCACGCTTAATGCAAAGGCAGCAGAAAGAAGGGGGGGCATGACCCTCTGCAGCTCCGCTGTCCCTGCTTGGGCGCAGACTTCCTTTTCATCAGGGACCAACAGCTCAGCCTCTAAAGCCAGAGGAGTGGCCTGGTAATGTCCTCTCTCCTCCAGGACCCGGGTTTCCCTATCTCTGAGCAGTCAGAGTGACGGGGCACAGTCATTGCATTGAGCTATGTTCCTCCAACAGTCAGCCGATTCTCATGCCAGCACCCAATGCGCCTGCTGGGAGACTTTCAAAGGAGATGAACCCAGGCTTCCCGTTTCCTGTGAGGCTAAGCACAGTGAGAGGTTTTGCAAATCTGTCCCGATTACCCCTTGTGCCCTTTTCAGCTCAGGACACCGGGACAAGCAGGAGTGTTTAGGAAGATCTGAGGCCAGGGGAGCCTCCTCTCCAGCGCCTCCTGGGACTTGCAATAAGCACAGCCTACAGCTCTTCCGCTGGGGTTTGGGTCAGTTAGCCAAGGTGAGGGTGCATTGAGACGGGGGCCGGGGATGGAGTTAGGAGGGTGATGCAGAAAGAATCCTGGAGCCCAGCAGTGGGACATGGTGATGTGACCCTGGGTGGTCAGGGTACTGCTCTGTAAAATGTTTCATCATCTGAAAGGTGGGAGTTAGACTAGTCTCCAGATCTGTGCTCATTGCCTTTGAGTAGCCACAAGAGCAAAGGGAATATTAACAATAGGTGGTCTAGTCCTGGCCAATGCATCGCGGGTTCGATTCTGGTCAAGGGCACATACCTCGGTTACCATTTGTCCCTGGCCCTGGTTGGGGTCGTGCGGGTGGCAACCAATTGATGTGTCTCTCTCACATCAATGTTTCTCTCTCTCTCTCTCTCTCTCTCTCTCTCTCTCTCTCTCTCTCTCTTTCTCTCTCTCCCCCTCCCACCCTGTCTCACCCACCCTGTCTGAAGATAAATGTAAAAATATCCTCGGGTGAGGATTAAAAAAAAAAAGAGAATAGGTGGTCTAAAACTCAAGAAGGTTTTTACATTGGATGGAGAAGGAGGAGAGAGAGAGAGCTTTCCTCCCTCTCTTCCTCCATTTTTTCCTTCCTTCTTTCCTGGCCATGTGAAAAATACTGTGCCTGAATGATTAGTCAGGAACCAGCAGAGACGACGGATGTCTCTTGGGTGTCTTGGAGAATATAAGGTCTGTGATATTTTCAGAAGAGGAGCATATAGCTAGAAATATACTCAGAGATGCCAACTGGAGACAGGGGAGATTTATCTGATAGCATTTTTTTTTTTTTTTTTAAGAAACAAAACCATGGAAAGCTCAATGAAATATGACATTCTTTCCCAACTTCAGAGAGCTGAATCTATTTGGACTCTGATCAGGTTCCTTGATCCTTTTTTTAAAAAAAATTTAAGTTCACAAGTATTTTTAGGCGTACTTGTACTTACACATTGGCGTTCCCACTCTGTGTTTTCAGAGTAAAAAGTCAGATGATATTTTGGTTAAGAGAGAGAGACACAGAGGGAGAGAGAAAGAATAAAATAGGTTTGCTCCGTGTAGGCAGCAAGCCCAAAGCAGTCATCCAAACCAGATGTAGGGACACGAGCCCTGTCCCTAGCAGTGGCCGCAGCACTGGGTCACTGCGTGTGTGTAACCGCACACCCATGCATCTCAAACACAACCTAGGTGGGTTGGAGTACTCTGAATTTCCTCCATCATGTCTTACGAGAGGAAGAAGATGTGCAGGTGAGAGATGGGATTTGTCCTTAGACTGAGGCTGGAGACCTGATCCGACAGGGCAGTAGTTATTTTCCTCCATTTATCTGACTTCAACTCAGCCGGTTCCTATCTGCATCCAGGACGGAAAAAAGACTCGGGAAGCACCAGTCTTGATACTGTGCGAAAAGATGTTTTTGGATTAAAGTATCGTATCGGTTGTCTCAGTGGATTGAACGAACTGTAAAGCTCTCAGCTCTACCTGTTCACTACCCTTTGGGCTCTAACTAAAGATGATTCGTTTATAAAGATCATTTGTTTATAATGACCCAAATGGCCAAATGGTGGCTAAATCTCCATCCTGAGCGGTTAGAAGAGACGTCTTCAAGGTATTCTCTTGCATCCTGCCTGTGTGAAGGCCAGAGTGCCATTGGGGCTGTTCTGCAAAGTGGCCGAGGGCCTGTGGGGACCACACTGGAGTTTGTGCTTTCTCAGAGGCAGTGGCAGGTGGCAGAGTTGAAGGCCCACCTCGGGCTGGCCCCAGGTGCCTACTCTGGGTGCTGTGGTGGCATACTGCCTTCATGGGACAGGGTGGAGAAAGCGGAGGAAAAACCCACATCAAAGAAGAGAGAGGAGGGCAGCAAGGGTGTGTGGCAGAGACGCTGCCACCTAGACAGATGGACGACAGTGTTTCTGAAAGTCCTTCAAAGTACATCTTCGGATTGGGCTATTCTGTGCTTAGATTTTCTCGTGTGACCTAAGCACCCAGCCCCGCTCCTAAAATCCTGGTTGGATTAGCATCTTTCTTTTCTTTTTTATCCTCACCCGAGGACATTCTTCCATTTTATGTTCAGATAGAGTGGGAGGGAGAGAGAGAGAGAAACCTCAACGTGAAAGGGACACATCGAGTGGCTGCCTCCCGCACGACCAACCAGGACCGGGGACAAACCGCAACCGAGGCACGTGCCCCCAGCGGGAACCGAACCCAGGACTCTCCGGACCGCAGGCCAACGCTCCAACCGCTGAGCCAAACCGACCAGGGCGCATCTTTCAATCACTGAGCATCTCTCATGAGAAATGGTCATTCACCTCGGGAAGGAGATACCCCCAAAAGTCTTGTTTGGGTGGTGGGACCACGTGTGTTATTTTTTTCTCTTTTTTCTAAACCTTACGTGGCATGCTACTTTAAAATAGAAATTACTGTATTTAAAAAAAAAAACAAAAACCTTCAGTTTTCCCAAAGCTCATTAAGGCTAAACAAGCTCATCATCACCAAAAGATCGTTTAAAGACACTGTTTGGTGATTACATTGTAAATGAAGCAAAAACACAGACATTAATTTTTTTTTTTCCCACCAGGGAAGTGATCATAAATTTATCTTATATTTTGTTGAAAATACTTGTAAAGATTATGTTCTAAATTTTTTTTTTAAGCTTTTCAAATTAATGCTGAAGGAACTGAGGGTTGGAAAGGGATTCATATAAAACCGGGGTTTGGACGTGGACTTGCCATGTGCTTGGACTTTGCAGTTATTTCCCCCTGGAGAGACCAGGGGCGTGACAGTTGATGGTGCAGGAACACGATCATCGAATGGCACTGCCTCACTGAGGTAGCACAGTCGTGGCTGAAGACACACAACAAGGGACACCTAGACTATTGATTCACTGTGATCCGGGACGAGTAGCACCTGTCCTTCCTGATAGCCTCAGGTGGCAACGTGGTCCTCATTCCCTTCTTCCCAGCTCTGTTTAGATGAGCGACCTGGGTCTGAAATTCCTAACTCATGTAGGCTTAAAAGCACCTTACTGGGCAGGATTAGTAACAATGTATTATCTGAGCATTAGATGGAGGAGCTGGGCTTGGCTTCCTTTGAATGTTGTCTTGGGTCTCTGCTGAGATGTGGTGCTCTAACTAAACTGGCAATCTTGGGGGTGACTGGGGGGTGGTGAGCTGGGGAAGCCGGGATGCTTCACTCCTGCCGCGGAGGGAGAGCATGGTGACTCCAGCCACCGTGTGCTTTTGCGCGGTGCACCATTGATTCGTGCTTGTTCTTGGACGTGCCCTCTGACTAGACTGCAAGCATCTCTGGAGCAGGGACCTGCGCCTTTGACTGTCTGCAAAGCCACACCACAGCTTTTGTTCAGAGTGTAGTACTGTGCAGCCTGGGGGGAGCTGATTTAGGGCACTGAAAATGCACCCTAAGACTATTTTAAACAATCTAATTATAGTAAATCCTGGACACTTAGCACCTTTAGAGCTAAGAGCGGTGCTCTGGGGGCCGCTGTGGCAGGCTTGCCATGCACACTCCCCCGGGAAGCCTGTGCTCCTTATCTCTGGCTTCTAGAGAACACGGGTGCTTAGAGATTGGTTCCTCGGGCCCTTTACAGCTCTGGGGTCGAACAACACAAAGCTCTGTTGGGTTCTCTCGTTAGCCTTCAGCAGAGTGCTAGCCGTCTGACAAGTCTCCGGTCAGGTTTGTTGGAGAAAGGAGACAAAGCCAAGTGCAGCAGCTTGTGCGTTATCAGGAGCACGCTGTCCTGAGACTGCGTGGGTGGGCTTAGCCCCGGTCATTCTGACCCTGGGGTACACCTGGAAGGTCCACCATCAGAGGAAAGAAATGGATTCCACTAGATACAGGCTCAACTAAGCCAATTTTGTCCCCCAGGGAATAGCTGACATTATCTGGAGGCATCTTGGGTTGTAACCGCTGGGGCGGCTGTGCTACTGGTAAGTGGAGGCCGGGATGCTGCTAAACACCCTACAGCGCTCACGGCTGCCTCCTGCCGGCAGGAACGAGCTGGTTCAAAGCGCCAGCAGCCTGAGCTTGAGAAACTGGACTCTGCAAGGGTGTGGGCGGGCTCCGGTGGGACGGAGCTTTGGGGGCAGACAGAGCTGTGAGCTGGGTGATTTTTAAGCTCCTTCCTAGCTCCTTGATTGTTTTCCTTAAAAAACTGGGCAGACCGTTGGAACATAGGCATGAAAGAATGTTGGGAAATGAGGATAGGATTAGTTTAATTTGAAAAAGCGAAAACTGAATGGTCACTATTAGCCTTCGCAAGCATGGAATTTTTTTTTTAATTATTACATAAAAGGATGTTAAGAAACTATTATTCCTTTGGTGTCATTAGGAAAAGACATGGTCTAAGCTGAGGAGGAAAGATTTGCGTTTAATCGGAAAATGTGTTTCTCCGTGTGTTGAGGAAAATTTTTAAGTCATCTTTCACGGACGTCCTTTAAGGAAGTGAAGTAGCGCTCATCTGTCCGGGGTGGCGGGGTCAGCCGGGGACAGCCTGGAACCCAGGGCAGGCCCCCTTTGAGTCTTGGCAGCCCATGGCTCTCTTTTCTTATTCTTTACATAAACACTAGCACTATTGCTATTTTTTTTCCTTAAGAGTCAGCCTCTCCTTCTCGTCTGCTCACCTCACCCACCGTCTGCCTGCATTTGTCAGTAGACATTTCAGTGGTTGCCGACCCTTCCCTTGCTTCTTTCTGCTCATCGCTTGTCCTCCTCGGAGCACTGGGAGCTTTCGAGGACCAGGGCTCACATCCAATACGGCCCTGTGCTTGTGGCCCACCAAGATTATAAGGGAGCTCATCACTGTTCCAGCCCACGGTGGGATTGATACCTTGGCTCAGGGCGCTTTGCAAGTCACGTTAGCATTGAATTTTGCTTCCCTATCGGATTACGATACTGTATCTAATTTGCTGACCGCTATTATTATCCTTAGGTCTTTCTTGATGTTCCTCCAAATCTCTCCTGCCTGCCAGAGTTCTGTGATTGAGGTGATTATTTCCCTTGGAAAGTATTTTCCTGATGGATTTGATTTTTGTGGTCTCTGCCCCATGTTGGTTACAGAGGAGGGAGGAAATGATTCAATGTAATTTCTCTGCAAAGTGTTAATGGAAAAGGAAAGAGAATATAGGACCTTTCTCTCTTCTCTCCCCAACCTTACGTCTTCCACGTCCAGCCAAGGGTTTATTTCCCAACACCGGGGCACAGTACTTGTGTTCCTGTGTGGCCCACTTATCTTCATTGAGAGAGTCATGACCGCAGGCTGTACCTTTCTCCAGGCCAGCCACCTTGCAAGGTTTTTGCCTGGCAAACGCTGGAGAATTTGGATGCGTTTGTATAAGTTTGCTCCTTAGAGTACGTGTCTTTCAAACAGACAGTGGCTCATTCGTGCCGTCTTTCCTGGTGAGTTGTTTTTCCTAATCCTCCTGAGTGTCGTCTTTGAAGTCCGTGTGACCTGGTCCTCATCTTGCTCTAACAGCCACTATGTGACCTCAGGTGAGTTACCTAGCTTTTCTACGCATCAGTTTCCTCATGTGTAAAATGAGGTCAATGATAATATTGACCCTAGAGAGTTCTCGTGAGGATCAAATGAGATCAATTACTTAACGCAGAGCCTAGCACTAGTCATCACTCGGTAAATGTCAAACAGTTACCCAAAGGGTTCTGAAGCAAAGAGAAGCACGTTGGAAGCTGAGATGTCACGGAACCTCTGGAATTCCTACATCTTATTATAGTGATACCAACTTCTCACCCGTGTCTTCATCCAGATAGACCCAGCTGTGAATCTTGGATGGAGGCCCATCCGTGCACCTGGCAGGAGACCACGAACAGCAGGGCGAGGGTCGCGGTCCGGGACAGTGTGCCTCTGACTCACTATGTCACTCTCCTCACCATGGTTCTTTGCTATCAGTTGTCACCTCTTGCTAGGGTGACATTCTGCCCGTGGGCCCTTCTTCCCTCCTAGTCCCCGTTGACTCATCAAGTCCGTTTTGGTGAGCTCTGGTTTCAGGCGTGGTCTGGAAACCATCTCTTCCTCCCTCTTTAGACCACAGCACAGTGTCGTGTGGCCTCTTTAGGGGAATCCCACATGTGTAGAGAGCAGGGAGGCGGAGCCTCCTGGGTCCTGGTTCTGAGGTTGTTTGCCATCTGCCAGTCCCTGAAGAGACATCAGCAGCTTCTTCGAATGCCATTGTGGAGGTGATCTGTGCCTTAGCTCCCTCCTCAATGCCCAGGCCCTTTTCTTGTCTGGATGGTAGATGGGAGGGGACTCTCCAAGTAGCACATCTAAGGACATTCTCACGCGTTGGCAACATTTACTACGTTTTTCTCATTTCATTTAGATAGAGGTGTATGAGAGCTTGGCTCTGTCTGTGTGAAGGTGGATTCTTGATACCCTGGGAGGCTCGTGTGACTCACGACCAGCGATATACTAGTTATCCTTTAATCTTCGTCGGAGGATTCTGGGGTGTCGGCGCCCAAAGTAAAACTAGGAGGCTGAGGGCCCAGGGGCTTCCATAGCCCCAGGCACCGCCTCAGGCCAGGGAGCAGAGGCCACGGAGGAGAGCAGGGACAAAGCCACGGAAACAGGAAGGTTTGCAGGGACTCAGCAGGCACTCCAGTAGACCCTGTTCTGCTGCACAGCACCCCAGACTCCTGACCTCACCCCAAACTTGCAGGTAAGTCCAGAACTTCTACTGCCCCACAAAAGCTGTACCAGCCAAGCCCTGGCCAGTTTGGCTCCGTGGTTAGAGCATCGGCCCGCGGACCAAAACGTCTCGGCTTTGATTCTGGTTAAGGGCACGTGCCTCGGTTGCGGTTCAGTCCCCGGCCCTGGTTGGGGTCATGCGGGAGGCAACGAGTCGATGTGTCTCTGTCACATTGATGTTTCTCTCTCTCTCTCTCTCTCTCTCTCTCTCTCTCTGTCTCTCCCTCCCACTCTGTCTGAAAATAAACAGAAAAATATCCTTGGGCGAGGATTTAAAAAAAAAGCTATACCAGCTGAAGAATCCCCAGTTCACCTCAAAGAGAGGTTGAAACTGGCATGTCCCCTCACGTGCTCATCCATAGCAGGCAACTCAGTGAAGGGGAGGCCAGCTGAGCCTCAGCCTCTGCAGCTCCCAGGTCACCAGGAGCCAAGGAGATGAACCACAGGCCTGAGTCAGGGGCACGTTCCCGTCAGGACCTGCTGACTCCCGTGGTTTTGAAGTTTGCACCAGCTGAGGTGTTTTTACAGCATGTCTTAGGCCAGCAGAAAACCCAGCTCTGTTGACTTCTGTTTATCTCAGTTCCATTCTAACGCCGGTCAGGAAGTTCTTCACTGATTGTCGGTGACTGCGGGGGGACCCTGGGACTGTGCAGAGGGAAAAGGCAGCTTCTGGTCTCAGCCAGGTCCACGTGGAGGAGGGGATGCAAATAAAACACCTCCGGTTTCACGTGCTGTGAGCCAGACCAGAGGAACGCGGGGGAGCAAAGGGAAGGAGGCCCGCTGTCTGCTGGGCTGGTGTGCGGTGGGGTGGGAGGGGCGGGATGCAGAGAGGACCAAGAAGGCTTCTTGGAGGAGGTGAAAAGCTGACACACAAGTAGGAGTCGCTCTGGCAGACATCCTGGGAAGAGGGAAGAGCGAAGAGCGTGTGTGCAGGTTGGAAGTGTGAGGGACCGCGGTACACTCTCAGAGCAGCTCAGGATTCCGTTTGGGTAGATGCAGGGCTGGGCAAAGCCCAGGGATGAGGTGGGAGAGGCAGGCAGCACCAGGCAAATCCGGAAGGGCCTCTTGGCCCAGGGGGTTTGACGATGCAGGTGATCGGGGCCTGTTTATGATTTTGCAAAAACTCCTTCTGGCCACAGTGTGAAGAAGGGATTGGCAGCTGGGAGCAAAACCAGGTCCCTTGACAGCCTTCCTCCCACGGTGGTCAAAGAAGTTCAGCAAAGAGAACCAAGGCCCCATCTCCCAGGGATGCAAACACAGTTTGTTGTGTCAAAAGGACAGTTAGTGGTGGGCTGGGAGGCCAAGCCAAGTTCGCTCTATGGTTGGGGGCTCCCTGGTCCTACACTCTTTCTCCAGATGGACCCTTGCAAGGGTAAAGAAAATGAAAAAGGAACCAGAGCTTCAGCAACGGGATATGTGACAAGATCCGGTGAAAGAAAGCAGCCAGAGAATCTCAGGCAGAGAGCGGAGGAAGGAGAAATATGCAGAGCAACAATGGATTATCACGAAACTGTGAACCCTTGTCGGAGACGAGGTGCCTGACTCACGGTGCGGTAGGGGAGCGAAGCAGAGGGGGGCAGGCGGCCTCCTGCTGACAGGAAAGGGCTGGGGATTCAACGATCTGCACTAACCCCTTTCAGTTTGTGTTTAAGGATAATGCGAAGAGCCTCACCACCGCAGAAGTGGGCATGATGGATCGGTTGTCACCATCAGGAGTGATTCCCTTGGAAGCTTGGTTATAACACAAAGTCAAGGCTAAGAAAGGTCTCTGATGGTGTTATCTTGGGGTACAAAGAGTGTCAGAGTTTAGTACCGAGGCTGACATTTACGGAGCACTCAGAGTGTGACAGGCACCGTGCTTACAGCGTCACACATCACACCTTTCATCCTCAGAGCAGCCCAGGAGGCAGAAGAAGAAATCAAGACACAGCGCTCATGCGACTCGCCCGAGGTCACACCGTGAGCGAGCTGGAGAGCAGGGGCGGAAATCCAGGGAGCATCCAGTCAGGTGACATGGAAACGGTGTGCCTGCTGGTCAGACCTGCTTGCGGGCCACACCGGACAGTTCGGAACACATTTGGAATAATTGAGTTGTAGGGAAAAGCCGAAAAGCGAAAGCCAAAACCAAGAAATCCCAAAGCAAAACAAAGGACACAGAGCAGCCTCGCCGGGGCAGGGAGGCTGGTGGGCCGGAGGGGCTGGGTGGGAGGTCATCTGCCAGGAAGAGAGCTCTTCTAGGAGGGGGCACGGAGCGAGGGGCAGCACAGGAGCACTGCCATGGGGGCTCCCCAAACCCCGTCCCCAGGACTCCGCCCTGAGGCTGGGAGCCTGGCTGCGTGGGACCCGTTCAGCCCTGGACCCGAGGAGCCCCCACAGCTCATCTGCTGCACACCTGTCCGGGTTGGACGGTGCTCGCCCACATCAGAACCAACACGTGAAGGTTCTGTCCTTACCACCCCCCGGGATATCTTGGAGAAGATGTTCTGCTCCTTCCGCTGATCAGGGTTCTGTGAAGTGACCCACGTTCCTTCAAACGCTTGAGGTTCTGGCCCTCTTGTTTGTTCATGATCTCGTAGACGGTGAGAACTGGAAAGAACCTTCTGCTTCTACCGGTCCAACTCCCTTATTTACGGAGGTAGACACAGTCTTAGGATGAGAGGTGCTCCACAGGGCCACCAGCCGCTTGGCGGCAGGGACAGAGTGGGTCCAGGTCTTCAGAGTCCAGCCCCGCACCCGTGAACGAGCCGGTTGCCCTGAGGGTCTGCTCTGGGGAAGGCTCAGTGTAGCTCACTGTGAGGTGGCTGGCAACGGGTTCCAAGGCAGAGGGCTCCTGAATTAACTTCTCTATTTGTTTTTTGCTCTGTTTTCCGGTTTTCTTTTTTCCCTTTCCCCTCCCCACCCACCATCCCACATCTGACATCTCCCAGGCTGGCCTCCTTGCCCTCAGACTCTTTATCCTCCCTCCTGAGTCGTTGCGGCTTTCTTTCCCGCACGTCCATCGTTTTTATTCCTCTCTCCTGCTCCTTGGCCTGCCCTCCCCACCCCAGGGTGTGTGTCTGCACACACATGCACGGGTACACACACGCACACAAGGACTCACACACTCCGCTGGCTCACGTTCTCTCTCTCCTGACTTAGAGAGAGACAGAGACAGACTGGCTCCCTCCTCTCCCCCCCAGGAGTGCTAAAATCCAGTCCATCTGCTGTGGCTCTGGTGACTATTTGATATTTTGCCTTACGGAGGAAGAGGGAGGCTAGGGTTTCTATATTTTCTCACGCTTCTCTTTAAACACAAGGCAGTCGACGTTTCTCACCTAATAAGCAATTCACAAAAACTTGGCAGGGAGTCGGGAAGCCATATTGACACCCCCTTTTAAGGGAATCAGTGGAGTGCCTTTTGCAGATGGGCACGTCGTGCATTTCTGATGACTGAGGTGACACACGCTAATCGCGGCTTAATCAGTAACTCACGCATCTCCATGGAAATCGGTTTTCTTTCTTTGAGTTGTTTTGCCATGTCAGCTTGCAGAGGCTTTGTCAGTAGGAGGACTGAGGCTAGCACAGTTTGTCATTAACCTCGGGGCTAAAGGTTGAGTGTGAGGAGGCTCGGGGCCACCGCCCCAGACTCAGAGCAGAGTGGCCGTCACTGCTGAGGCCTGCGGTGGGGGCGGGAGGCAGTGGCCTTCAGAACTCCTTCTAGCAATTCATTCATTACTAATGGCCCCAGAGGGAATCCCACTAGCCAGGACTTCTTAGTGGTAGCTCCCCTCCAGCCTTGACACATGAGGGGCGACTCGCTGCGATTCAAGTACAGTCCTCCTTCCTTCCCAGTGCCACCTGGAGCAGATCGGATGCTACTCAGCATCCCCCTGTGCTCCGGGGAGCCCCCTCCCACTGCTCCGTGGGCTTTGCTATCTCCATCACCACGTGGGGGCTTGCCCATCCTCTTCTCTCCGAGTCTGACTCTTCGGATCCACTGACCCTCTTGAGCTGGGGTGCGCCACAAGGTTCCACTTCTGCCATCCAGTCTTCTCTAGGCCGCCTGGCTCCGGGCCCAGTTTTCTCCCTGCCCCATCGAGTAAGCCCGTGGAGACTGGACGTGAAAGGGGCTTTTGTTTTATCTCAGTGTCGGTCAGAGCGCCTCCTCCCCAGCCTCCTCTCCTTGCCCTGGCCACTCTCCTCCCTCTGACCCAGTACCACTGTACAGCTGGCCCCCTCCTTCACAGCGAGGCTCCGTTTTGAAAATGCACGAGAAGTCGTTTTGAAAGCATGAGCTCCTCGAGGAAGAGAGTTATCTTTTTGTTTTCGTCTCTTAGGTCTTTGAGTTAGTGTTTTATTTATTTATTTCTTTTAATTCCTCACCAGAGGATACATTTCTATTTATCATCAGATAGAGTGGGAGGGAAGGAGGGAGGGAGAGAGAGAGAGAGGGAAACATCCATGTGATAGAGCCACATCGACTGGTTGCCTCCCACACAACCCAACCAGGGCCAGGGATGAACTGCAACCAAGGTACGTGTCCTTGACCAGAATCGAACCCGCGACTCATTGGTCCATGGGCCGACACTCTAACCGCTGAGCCAAACCGGCCAGGGCTGAGTTACTGTTTTCACAGTTGGCTTGGTGCGTGGGGGTCTACATCCCCCTGCCTCGGGGATGGGCCCATAGTTTGTTGACTAGTATCCGCAATGCTGTCGGAGGCCAGGGAATCAACGCTCCTTTCCACAAGGACTGAATCCAAAATGCAGACCTGCTTCCCCTGTCCTTCTAACTCCCTGAGATAACCTGCCTGCAAAGGACTGAGTTATTTGGGCACTTGCCTGGAGATATAGAAAGACATGGTTAGGTTTCTTGAAGGAGGAGCCGGGGGGTGTGGAGAACAGTGACGTCCCTCCTGGATGTCAGCCTTTCTGGACACAGTCTTCCCGGTACAGGACCGCCCTCCAGGTGCCTGTGGACATGAGTGGAGGGTTGGGTGTCGCTGTGACATTTGGAGTCAGGAATGCTGAACATTCTGCTGTGCTGCCAGCAATCTGAGCTGTGAAGAGCTGTCCCGCCCCAAATGCTAGAACGTCATAAAGTCACAGAGAGATAGAGAACGAAGTCCCTGGAGAGGCCAGGAGTCCGCCACCTTCCTTTGACAAAGGAGAAAGCCTTGTCTGGAAAGGGAACGTGGTTTACTGAAGATCACGCAGCCGGCTGCGGGCAGAGCTGGGACGGGAGCCCAGCCCTGGATTCCGAGCCCAGTGCGCCTTCCACGGGGCCGGTGCAGCCAAGGGACGGGGAGGCCGTGGCCACAGGAGCGGGCTGGCAGAGCGTGGCCCTCCGGCAGGCCCTGGGTGGCAGGCCTCTGGTGGCTGACTGTGTCTGTGACTCTGGAGCTGAGCTACCATGTGGCCCGGGCTCGCTGCTGCCCGGGGCTGATTTGGGACCACTGCTCTCCTTTCAGGGAGTGGGTTTGCTTGTTCTGTTCAGATTTTCCCCAAACAACCCCTGTGTTAGGAGCAACATGAGTTAGCTTGGAGGGGCTCTGGGCGAGGGCCTATGTCCTGTGTGCGGGAGGGAGGACGGAGGAGAGGCTCGGGGTGGGCAGCAGGGGCCCCTCCTCTGTTCTTAGCTCTCTTGCTATGTGATGCTGGGCAGGCTGTTGAGGCTTCTGGTTCCAGCTCTCGGTGCTCTGCTTCCTGTCCCCTGCCTGGAGCATCGCAGCCACTGTCTCTTCCCAGTGAGGAGCCGGAGCTGCTGGGGTCGGGGAGGGAACCCTGTGTGTCTAGGTGTATCAGTCAGCGTCCAGGCAGGAGACAAACAGCACACTCAATGAGGCGATCGAGGAGACTCTGATAAAGGAAAGCTTGCTGTGGGAGTGAGCAGGTTAAGGGTACCCAGTGATCTCAGAGCCCCTCCATCTCCCCCTGTAGATTCCTGTCTCTTCTAGGGAGAATCTCAAGGCAGCTGGGTATCTCCCTTTTCCTCCTCTAGATTCACTCTCCACGCCTGCCCAACTGCCTGTAACCTCACGGTGGGTGGGAAGGAATACATTGCCCGGGCCACCCACTGTGCCTCGAGTGAGGGCGGCAGGAGCGTGGGGCTTGGTGGGGGGCCTCTTCCTGCCCCGAGGCTGCAGCTCCTATGGGGGGCCCTCTCCACACAGCTGTGCCTGTGGGTTTTAGGCACTCTTCTTCCCCTCATCTTTTCAGGATAAAGGATATGAGAAGGAGAACCCTGTCTGCCCAGGGAGCAGAGTCTAGCGGGCGAGGCATTTGCGCTCCCAGGGATCACTGCACACGGGAAGGCCTGCAGTGACCAGGGTACAGCGGCGAGGTCTCCCAGCTGTCCGTGGAGGTGGCGGGGAAGGCTTCTCGAGACAGGGACTCTCGAGCTGAGTCTTGACTAGATGCACTCACAAGGTGGGTACGGAAACCATAGGCAGAGGGGTCAGCACATGCGGAGGCAACCCTGCAAGTGAAAAGGCGCAGCTGAGACCCCCAGTTTTTTTCTGATGGCAAATAGTAGAAACCAAACTTAAAGTAAAGACAAATCTATATATACATGGTGTTGGTTCCAGTGACGAGAATGTCCAGGGGCTGCAGGCATGACTGGCGTCAGGTCCTGAGATACACTCACCGGCGCTCTGTCTTTCTGTCTGCCTATCTTGGTTCTGCTGTCTCCCAGGCCAGCTGGGTCCCCGGCGGGCTTTCTCCATTGCGGCAGGTGGGCAGGGGGAGCAGGAAGGCGATGGCTTCTGCAGCACTAGGCTCATGTGCTTCTTTGACCTTGTGCATCTAGAGAAAGACATACACACATTTTTCTCCCAGCCTCCGTAGAGCAAGAACTATGAGAAGCTAGCCCTCCCAGCGGGGATGCCAAGGAGAGACTTTGGCAAGGTCGGGGTCAGGCCTATCCTTGGGCAGGGTGCAGGCCCAGAATAAAAAACCTGGACCACATAGAGAAGGTTCCCACAGGAAATGGGCTTTTATTACCTGAAGAAGAGGTAAAGGCAAAGCATTATGGGAAGACCAAGCACGTAGCTCCCGCGGCCCATTGCATTGGGTATAGGTGGGGAGCAGGGTGTGTGAGTGGGTGCGTGTGAACAGGGGTTTGGGGATGCTGGGAGGTAAAAAGGTCTGGATGATGACAGCTTCCCCATGGGCAGTGGGGGCCCCTGGAGTGTTTTAAACAGAGCAAAGACTTAGTCTGAATTGTATTTCTGAGGCATAATTAGAAAAACAAAGCTCTCCATTAAAAAGGAAACCTTTTTTTGAAAAGCATAGACTACTTCCTAAGGCTGAAAAGAAATGCAATTGGGATTATCTGCTATTTAAATCTCCCTGCTTTGCTTCCTTCCTGAACATCCGCTGTGTGACCTGCATGTTTCCAGTGTGCATTGGAATCCTTCCTTCTGCAGGGCCTGACCCTTTTAGTTAGGGGCTGGAGGGCCAGGGCTAATGTGCCTGATTGCTGGGCCGGGCTCCAGCTCAGCCGTCTCTATGGAGTCAGGAGCATTTGCAGGCAGAATCTGGCGGGGACGCTGACAGGCAGCCTCTGAGAGCTGCTGCCTTCAGTCCCCACCATGGGCCTGTGAGTCACATGGGGCCTGTCACACTTGGAGCGGGCGCTAAGCCACACGCTCTGCTCTCCCCACAGCAGGCGATCGCTGCCGACGCTGTCTAATTGCACAGTCGTTTCTCATTTGTCAGGACCCACCTGCCTCCATGCCAAACAGAGACTGACAGTCGGGTGGGGGTGGACATGTACCAGTGCGAAGGAAGACGAGCGAGTCTGCTGAGAGTGACTGTTGGAGTCGCGGGAGCAGAGGCTTCTAGAAGAGTGATGGCAGGAAAATGGCTAAGGACTTGGGCTCTGTCGGTGGACTCTTGGATTCAACTCCAGGCCCTGGCCCTTACTGACGGTGTGACTCGGGCCGGTTGCTCTGAGTTCCTCAGGAGATAAGAGTCCCTTCTTCACGGGTGGGCAGGGGGCCCGCGAGGGTGGTTGTACGGCAGTCGGCACAGTGTCTGAGTCAGTGAGTTTTAGCTGTTGCCAACATCACACTGTTCTGGCCTGTTCCTTAGACAGGTCCCTGTTTGTGATGGATGTCCTTCTTCTCGGGTGCTAGACGGTCAGTGGGTGGCTGGGGTGGGTGGACCAAGCCTGGACAGTGCTGGCAAGAAGGTTTCACAGCGGCCCTGGGCTCCATGGGCGCATCCCCCTGGCCTTCTTGCAAAGGACCCGCTTCTCACCGCAGACTCTCTGCCAGCCTGGGAAAAGTAGAGATGATTACGGAGCTGGGAGGAACACGTGGTTGATTTAGTTTGCAGGAATACTTGGTGTGCAAATATTTGAACAGGTTTGTTAAGGCAGGCACGGATCGGAAACCTCGGCATGTTAATGTATCGCCTCTTCTGGGGTCCTGTGCGTTGAAAATGAATGCATACTCATCCAACAGAGGGTTTTCGGGATGATTTTTTTTTAATTCTAGTGTTGTGACTTCAGGGAGCTTAAAAGTGATCAGCCTCTCCGAGTTCAGACCAACCGAGAATTGGGACTTCACAACTGGAAAGTGGGGGGCCCATGATTAGCGTTGTTGGCGATAAAGCAGAGCCAGAAGAGAAAGCACGACGGGGCTCCTGACGTTTGCACCCTGAATGAAACTTACCGCTGGGGCCACGGGCAGAGGTGGGTGCACCCAGCCTCTCACCACGCGGTGGAGGAGGAAGGGAAAGAGAGGAGCCGAACCTGCTCCTTCTCAGTGTTCCCACCTCAGCACGTGGCACGACGGAGCCTCCACTCACTCAGGCCAGCAGCCTTCGGTTCTCCCAGACTCCTCTCTTCCCGCCACACCTTACTCAACCAGAAGTTATGGGGACTATATCCCAATAAAATATGTCTCACTTCCACCATACCTCAGCTCCACCCTTACCTCTCCCGGTCCCTGCCACCCTCATTTTTCGCTTGGACAACCTAAATATCGTCCCAGCTGCTCTCTTTACCTCATCTCTCACAACACAGCAGCCAGAGTGATGGTTTAAGACTATTAGTCAGATCGTGTTACTCTTCTGGTCCAAACTCATAGTTTCCCATTAGAAGCAAAGTCTAAGCTCTTTACTTTTGCCTCTGAGGCCCCTCCTGACGGGCTACTTCCCTGACCTTACCTCCTCTCTCCACCTCCTGCTCACACTGCTTCAGCCGCTGTGCCCTCCTTTGGGTTCCTTGAGCGCTCTAAGCTCACTCTTGCCTCAGGACCTTTGCACATCCTATTTCCTGTTGGTACAGCCCTCCTCCCCCCATCTTCACCCATCATTTTATTCAGGTCATTGTTCAGCTGTTGCCTCCTGAGAGAGGCCTCCTCTGACCACTCTTTCTGAAATAACTACCCTCCCTGTTACTCTATTTGCCTTTATCTTTTTAAAATTCACGTATCACTGCTTGACATTATATTATGCATTTTTAAATGCTTGTTTAGGACTTTGTTTTATCTACTGCTGTTTTCCTGGTGCCTAGCACAGGGTCCGACGTAGGGTAGGAGCTCAGGAGCAAGGCAAGTCTGGAAGAGCAAACCCAGAGGGGTCAGACTCCCACCTGCTCAGGTCCTGCCCCCGCCTCACTCAGCAGTGCTGACATCCTCCCTGTGGCTCCTGAGCGGCAAGAATCTCCTTGTCCCAAGGTTTCAGAGATGCAGCTTAGCATGTGGCTATTGCTACTGGCCCCATTTTGCAGATGAGAAAAGCCCCCGCTCCAACTTGTGCCTCTGTGCTGTTATCTCTCCCCTCGAATGCCTTTTTGGCTCATGTAGTTATTGTGGCTTTTCTCTTCTCATCCTCCTCACAATCCTATGAGGATTGTACAGTTCAAGCAGATGAGGACGGTGTTCGGGTTGGAGTGACTTCCACAGGCTCACCCAGCCTGGAGCAGCAGAGTGGCATTCACATTGAGGCGGCTTGGTGCGTGCCTCAGGACCTTTGCACATCCTATTTCCTCTTGGTACAGCCCTCCTCCCCCCATCTGCTCCTCACCTACTGCCACTCCTCGGGGAGCAGAGGCCGCCAAGGCCGCAACGTGCCCAGTGCTGTCGTGAGGATCGGTGAGGTGGGCGCACTTGGAGCTCTTCGTGCAGGCCCTGTGTGACCCACTTGGCACTTCCTGGGCACCTGCTCTGAGCCAGCTCCGTGGTAGTTTCTGGGGACACAGGGTTGAAGATGACAGAGTCTGTGTCCCAGAGAAATCAGTCCAGTAGGGGAAACAGAAGGGTGAAATCCAGAAAATTCTACAATCACTGCAGTGTGGCAAGTACTGCAAGGTGGTGAGCCCAGGAGACCATGGCATGTGGGAGCCACTCTCAACTTGGTCCAGTGAGGGTAAGGAAGCTTCCAGAAAATGGGGTCTACCTGGAGACTGGGAGGATAGGTGGGCATTAGCATTGAAGGGGAGACGGGCGAGCTGCCTGGTCTGTCTGAGAGCTACCTGCCGTTCTCTCACTATCTTTGGACGAGGTTGTTGAGTAAAGGAGTGGGAACAGATGAGGCTGGAGAGAAAGACATGTCTTGAAGGGCCTTGAGTGACAAGTGAGACAGCAGAGACCACGTCCTGCAGGCAATGGGAAGTCTGACCGACTCAAAGAAACTTGAGAGGGAGCCAGAAAGGGGGTCAGACAACCAGCAGTTATGGAAACACTGCACTAACTGAGGCCCGAACTCAGAGGGTACCTGTGAGGATGGAGAGACTCAGCGTTAGATCATTCCACACTTGGTCATCCCAGGCAAGAGGCACTGGCCACATCCTAAAGAAAATACAGACACGAGGCACAAGATAAGCCCTGTGTCTTCACTGAAGCATGATGCAAGCCCATCGCAGGTGCTTCAAAGGTGCAATGACTGCACCTCCCCGAGCTGGTTCTGCGGGGAGGAGCTGGCCCAAGCTGGTTCTGCGGGGAGGAGCTGGCCCAAGCTGGTTCTGCGGGGAGGAGCTGGCCCAAGCTGGTTCTGCGGGGAGGAGCTGGCCCGCAGCCTAGCACTGCAGCAGAGCTGGTCTACAGCCCCGTATCTTCCCTCCCCAGCCTCCCCCATGACTTGGCAGAACTCAGGAGAGCTGGTCCTTCTGCAGACTTCACCCCAGTGTTTCCCTTCCAGCTCTCTGACCCCTGGTGCTGACTCCTCCACAGTCCTCTGAGGTTTCTATTGACGCTTTCAGGAATCGCAGGAAATTCAGGCTTCCGAACGTAGGTGGGTGGGAGAAGCTGCAGGGACTCCAGAATTACAGCAGTGTTTCAGATTTTCTCCTTGGCTGCCGCAGCCTCTCTGGGTGGGGACCCGAACAGGATGTACTGCCTCTTCAGACTTTGTTTTAACTGCCCACTAGCAAGATTGTGCGGACGAGCTCATTAATGATAGCAACCCCGTACAAATGCAGCCCCTAAGTATTCACAGGGGTGACAAGCTGCTGTTTGCTTTGCCTAATTACATTGAACCACCACAAAACTTTTATTTTTTTTAGGGATATAGTATAAAATACAATAATCTAGAATAAAGCAACCCAAAACTGTGGTTCATGTAGTTATCTCCTCAACTACATAAGTGACTTTCTCAAAACCTCTGCTGTGAAGCATCCATGGGGAAAGGGGTACAGCCAATGGCCAGTGCGTGCCCCTCCCCCACCCCACCCGGACAACTGCAGGGGGGCACCTTCCCCTGTATCCTACCATCTCCTCACTGCCTGAGGAAAAGCTAAAATGTAAATATATATTGCTACTCGTTTCTTTTGAGAGAAAAAGCTCATTCTCTATATTGCGAAAACAAGCTTGCTTTCTCACATTTTGGCAAAAGAGATCAGATATGGGTGGTAGTTAAAGATCTGGAGTCGGCCCTGGCCAGTTTGGCTCAGCGGTTAGAGTGTCGGCCTACGGTCCAGAGAGACCCGGGTTCGGTTCCCGCTAAGGGCATGTACCTCGGTTGCAGTTTGTCCCCGGCCCTGGTTGGTCGTGCGGGAGGCAGCCACTCGATGTGTCCCTTTCATGTTGATGTTTCTCTCTCTCTCTCTTTCCCTCCCACTCTGTCTGAACAAAAAATGGAAAAATGTCCTCGGGTGAGGATAAAAATAAATAAATAAATAAATGGCTCTTGATTAAGGCTCTACCAGCTACTTAATCTCTCTGAGCTTCAGTTATTTATCTATAGTCAGGAATTATAATAGTCCCTGCTCAAAGTGTTGTAAAGATGGAATCAAATAACGTGCATAAAACTATCCTGTCTGGTACATAGTAAAGGCATAATTAATAATAATGTCGATAACAGAGGTAATAGTCATAATAATAATAAAATATAATAATAACTTCAAGACATTTTCCTTCGAGGTTAGGGCATCAGTGGTAAGTTCCATTTTAGAGCTTGGAAAAATCAAAACTTCTAGCCACAAGTCAGAGGTGACTCAGAATGAGAAACGGGACCCAGATCTCCTGGAAAGGAATACTTCCCCTTTCGGCTCCCTGCACCCCCATCCCCTGGTCCTGGACTCATTCACACGGCCAGGGCATTGAGGGGAGCGCTGTATATCTGACCCCTGTTAGGAGTGGTGGAGGACTTAGCTGCTCTCTAAACTGTAATTGAGAAGAGCTCTCATGAATCAAGAAGGCATTGATTTCTCCAATGAGATATATGTTATCTCAAGGTGTGTGTCCACTCCTCACTAAAGTCTTGAGCCCATCCTGGCCCGAACGGAGTTACAGGGAACTTGTATCATCCCTTTTGACCTGTGACCCTGCTGCCTCCTGCTGCCATGGTCTTCGGAGGACAGTTTGCATCACCTTGTGACGGTCAGTGACTCTCCAGCTAGTCAGCGCCTACCTGATTCCCTTTGATTTGCTCTTATGCCCTTTGACCCCGTGTCCAGTGTCCTTTCCAGGACCCCATGCTGCCTGGTGTTGTGGAATCGTGCACTTGCTCAAGATCACGAGTGACCAAGTTCCTAGTCCGTCGCTCCTACCATCAGGGTGCCATTCAATCTCCACATCCAATTCTTTAGAGCCGTTTCTCCGAAAGAATCCACTGTGCTTTACACTGGGCCCCAGTTTAAAGATTTATTTATGAAATCTCGGAGGAGAAAGGAACCTGCAGGAGTCTATCACCTCGTCCGTGTGAGGTTTGACCTCCAGTGACCTTCAGAGGGAAGCTGTGGATGGAAAACAGTTTGCCCCGTTTTCTGAAACTGACTCCCATTTAAGGACCCGGGGATACCAACCGGATCCTTTTGTGCTACATGTTCCAGCCTTTGTTCGCTGCGGGGTTCTCATCAGAGAGGAGAATTGTGGCTATCAAATTCTGTATGAAACTTCTGGGGCTCTGAGAATGTCCAACAGGACCCTCCATAACCATCCCTTCTCTAAGCATAATAATCTCAATTCTTTCCGCTCAACCTCATGGAAATCACTTCGCAAACCCTCACTCATTTTCTTTCTCTTCTTCAGACACTGTGAGTGGCCTCCTCAGACCCATTTTTGGAGTGTTATGGCCACTGTAAGCTCTCTGATCTAGAGCCTTAGTTCTTACCTTTTAATGTGCTTGAGACTCGTGAAGGGAGCTCGTTAAAACTCAGATTATAGGCACCTGCCCTCGAGACTGATTCGGGCGTTTTGGAGCTGAGGCCGGGCTTTGCATCCACTCCCTCGGATTCTGGTGCAGGGATGGCTTGAAATCTGAGCGGTGATTTTGCTGACTGCAGAGGCAGACGTGGCTTCTGCCACATAGCAGGACGCGATACGTTCCTGCTGGAGACGTGAGTACATTGCTCACCGCGGAGTGTTCTGATCCCGAGAGATTTTTAAAAAGTGACTTTTCTATCCCCACCTCGCACAGAGGAGATGAGTTTTTACGTGATTCTAAACGACAGCGGGCAGAGAGGTTTCCCAAACTGAGACTTGGTTCCCCACATTCTGTAAAGAATGGTGCGTGGCATGGTCTCAGCTTCCGCAGAGCAAGAGGCTGCACGGCTCCAACATGGAGTGCCAGGGAGCATCAAACACCACTGCCACGCTTGGGGATTTTGTCACACACATTGGAAAGATCGCTGGCAATATTGCTATGGCATTTCAGGCAAAGGGGTGCTCACATTCAGTTGGGGAGTCTTGGAGGACTTTGCAGAGATGGAAGGTATGAGCTGAGGCTTATGGGATGAGTAATGTGAACAGATGGGACAAGGCGCGTGTTCCAGGTGATGGTACATGGTGGAGCAAAGGATGTGTGTGAGAACGTAACCATTCTAAAATAGTGACAGCACTTAGGACGGCAGGGAGAGGGAGAATAGCTAATACAGGCATATATAATATGAAATTTATATACATAAAATATAGACATAGCCCGGCCAGTGTGGCTCAGGGGTTGAGCAGTGACCCATGCACCAAAAGGTCGCCAGTTCCATTCCTGGTCAGGGCACATGCCCAGGTTGTGGGCCTGATCCCCAGTGGGAAGCATGCAGGAGGCGGCCAATCGATGTTCTCTCTCATCGATGTTTCTATCGCTCTCTCCTTCTCCCTTCCTCTTTCTATAAAATCAATAAAGAAAAAATGAAAAATAATGTTTAAAAAATATATATATGGACATAATAATATATACAATTTTATTTCATTTTCACCACAGTTCTACAGGAAAGATAACAATGTTCTCACTGTATGGGGAAAAGTTCAGAAGAGTAAATTAAGTAGTTCAAGATCACCCAGCAAGACAAGGCAGACCTGGGGTTTGAACCCAGCTCATGTGAATGCCCAGCCTAATGCCAGGGGGCTCACTCACTCCCCCAATAAAACTGCTGGAGAGCCCCGAATGTCGAGCGTAGGGTTTTGTGTTCAACCTCCGGATCATGGGTGCCTTGAAAGGACCCTCTAGAGGCAGTCTCTCTGCAGCTCCCGTATTTCTTCTGGAAGTGCCACCCTGGCAAAAACTTCAGCCACACCATGTTGACCTGCCAGACCCTGTTGGCTGCTTGTTGTACGAAGACTGTCGTGGGAAAGCAGGTGGAGAGTTTTACAGATCCCTTCTTCAGGAGCGATTGTGTAATGAATATCGGCGCCACATGGCCCAGTTATCTTGTCAAGAGCAGGCAAGTGTCAGCAGTGCCTGTTTGGGTGCGTGTGCGTGTGTAAAAGATGTTGATAAATCAGCAGCTTTGCCATGTGAACAAAGTCTGCATCTCCAGCTGACACCTTAATTCTAGGGCTCAGAAAACCCAGGGGAGGGATAATGAAACTGCCTGCTTTTAAGTGACAGACGAGAGACCTCCTTGGCTCTGTGTGGCAAGAATGGCCAGGGTGATGGCTTTTCATGAGGAGTTTTGTGACTGCTCTCCTGCAAAGCAACGGTGGCGAGGGCACAGTTCCCCGCAGTAATGGATTTGGTGGGACAGTTCGCAGACGGGGCAGACGGGGCAAACGGGACAAGGATGGCTTGAAGGTGACTATCTGGTTCCCCAATAAAACGTGTTCCTTCGCTGTGTAGATGAGATACCAATTTAGAAAGGACTTTTTTTTTTCTTCTTAGTGCTTTCCAGGTTTACAAAGTGTTTTCCCATGCCGTTTAATTCTCACAAGAGTCCTGGGAGGTCTCTGTAATCATCTCCATTTTGCAGATGAGGAAACTGAGTCTCAGAAACATTGAATGCCTTGACCAAAAGTTAAATAAGTATTAGTCATTGTGGGTGGGACCATTAGAACCCACACTATACGTACTTATATGTGTCCACCCATTTGCTTGTTCATTCATGCTTTCATTCATTCATTCGACCTTTACTGAACACCTACTATGTTCCTAGCATTGAGTTAGTTTGGGGAATCCAAAGATAAAAATGTGAAATTCTTTGAGCTCCTTGAATAGAGGGCTAATTAAAAAGAAGGAGCAGGTCAGTTATTGGCTCATTCTTTGGAACTCTGATTAGTGTCATTTCCACTCACATTTAAATGCAAATAAAAATATGAGGAATCGGTCAGTCTTTCAGCCAGTACTTCGGTTCTAAAAATATTTTACTCTCACTTATTTACTCTCACCTTTGGGGGTTCTATTACCTTCCCTGGGTCAATACTTGCCTCAGCTTAATATTCATTACTTCTTGGATGCATGCATTTCTTTTCTCTTGGTTCCTAAAAAGGAAATTTTTAAATGCATTTGTACATTGAACCAACATCAGATAACCTTTTCACCTGAGTCACCTCCGCAGAGATTATCCCCCACTTCCTTTTTCCTAGCCTTCTTGGCAAAGATGAATTCATTCCAAATGGTCATAATTCCAACTTTATAGAATAAAACCTGCTTCTTCTTCCTTGTGCCCTGTGTTCAATCCAGGGTGGCTGCTGCCTGGGGATGCAGGGTGGCTAAGTAGTTGACTTGGTTAAGCAGGGTCATGATTTTTATTAGTGAAGGCTTGGGCTGCTCTGAAGGCAAAATTAAAAAGTTACTCGGATCTCTCAAAAAGGTTTACTTTGATAGACAGACATGTTGAATCAGCCCCTTCTCCTCCATGAGTATGCCAAAGCAGACGGTAGGTGCCCATTCAGGGACAGGGCCACTCATTCTGCAAAGACTGTTCCCCTTTGGGAAAGGTTGCCGCTGAGGTTATTGGAGTTCACCAGGCGTCAAGAATCTATGTGCCTCTTACGCTGTGTGGGGGAAGCTGGCCTAGGAAAGCCAAGTTTGTTACAGCCTGTGGAAAGTCTTGGCCTATAGCTGACTCCCAGAGAGCAATGTTCAGTGCTAAGGAAAAGGAAGATTTGATGTGGGCTGCATTCTTCCAGGGGCTTCTTGGAACAGTGTTGGAGCAAACCATTAAGCCCTCTATCTTCCTGTTTCCCCATCTGTAAAGAGAGGACATGGTTTCTAAGTACTCATATACCTTCAGGGACTTAGGTGGGTGATGTCTTTGGGAGAAGTCAGCTGGG
Source organism: Tadarida brasiliensis (assembly GCA_030848825.1). NCBI lineage: Eukaryota > Metazoa > Chordata > Mammalia > Chiroptera > Molossidae > Tadarida > Tadarida brasiliensis. Next base: position 100,582,301 of record CM061263.1, read on the forward strand.
TGGAGCAGAGGATGGGGAGCGGAGGGCGTGGAAAGGACTGGAAGGTGCGGTACCTGCGTAAAGGCTCTCAAATGAAAAGATTTTTCAGGCCACTAATTTGCAACCTCTGTTTTAGTGTTTGAGCTTCTTCTTGAAAGAAAGGTAATATACAAGTCCGAGTTCTTATTACCATCAATCACTTAAATTGCATTATTTAAATACTCCCAATAAATAGGGTCCCATACCATGTGCTAAAGAAGAATACAAAATGTTGAAGAATACAAAATGTTTTACCATGGATCCTGAATTTTTAAATTTTTTTTATTGACTTGAGAGAGAGAGAGAGAGAGAGAGAGAGAGAGAGCATAACACCAACCCATTGCTCCACCCACTCATGCTTTCACTGGTTGATTCTTGTATGTGCCCTGACTGGGGAACGAACCCACAACCTTGGCATATCAGGAACATGCTCTAACCAACTAAGCTATCTGGCCAGGGTGGGATCCTGATTTTTGAGCATTTAAATATTTGGTCTACTTGTATAGGTAGAGGTTCGTTCATCCATCTATTCATCTTTCATCATTCATTCAAGAAATATTAATCAAGTATTCACTGTGCCTACCTCAGGGCACGGTGGTGATCCAAAACAAAGGACCCTTGTCTCTACGGAAGTTGTATTTATGAAACTCGAGTTAGCCCTGTGAAAGTTCCCAAGGGACACGATGACGATGAAGATGTGGGCCTTGCCCTCAAGTGTCCCATGTGCTGGTGGAAGAGGCAGGGACCCACGTGACCCCATCCCAGGCAGGAGAGAGTAGCTGCTGGAGTGGACCCATCAACCAAGTTCTGTGGCAGCGGAGGGGATGGGGGATCATTCCCTTAGGAAGGCTCAAGATGGACTTTCTGGACAAGGTGATGTTTTTGTGAATCTGGATTTTCATAGGTAATGCAGCGCGGAGGTGAGTGGATGGGGTGGGTTTTAAGGGAAGAGAAGTGTAGAGGGAACCAGAGGTAGAAGGGGCAGGGAGGAGGTTGTAGCACCATGAGACTGAGCCTTGAGCGTTGCCTTATGGGAAATAGGGCTGGGGCGGTGGGCAATTGTACACGTGTGTTAAGGAGTTTGGGTTTTATTCCCTCGTCACTGAAGAGTGGTGGAAGATTTGGGGCATGATCAGACTCTCCTCCTCTCCCACCTTAAAGGGCTCCTCCATCCCCGCTCCCCTTTTCTCTCCTGTCTCAAGGAACAAGTGTCCCTACTTCTAGCCCACACAGCCTGAGGCCAACTTCTCCGTAGGAACTCCTGACCTTCTCCACTTAGGATTCTATCACATTTCTTCAACAATTCTCTCTCACCTGCATTTTCAAATTTTCCTGCACGCTGGACCCTTCTCTTCCTATAAACATGCTCAGTTCCCCCTCCTACAATCAAAACAGAAACTCTCTTAGCCAGGCACATAGTAGGTCCTGGATTATCACAATTATGCCTATGATCACTGTTCTTTCAAGCTATTGCCTTATCTCTTTCCTTGGGCCGTGTAACCTTTGGTCTAGTCGTGCCATCTGCTTCCACTTTCTCCCCACCACTGACTCTGAACCCTTGTAGTCTGGCATTGCCTCACCCCCACCCAGGAGCTGGCCTTTCCTCCCCACTGCCTGCCACATGCTGTGGCCTGTTCTCAGCAGGGTTTCCCCAACCTCTCTGATCTTCAAATGTGTGTGACCTAGGGGCTTTCCTGAGCCCCCAGGGTGGGCTACATTAGTTGCCCCTCACATGTGCCCAGAGCACCTGTGGGTATCTCAGTCTCTTCTCACTGTATCTGGTTGGAATTTTCTGTGTGGCTGTTTTTTGCTTCTCCAAGGCCAGGACCACACTTCACTCATTTGGGATCCCCCATGAATAAAGCAATACTTAGGGCGGTCCGGGAGGGTGGCCACCAGTCATATGTGGCTATTGAGCACTTGACATGTGGCTTGTCTGAATTCAGAAGTGCTGGAAGTATAAAATATGCATGAATTTCAAAGATTTAGTACAAAAAATAGCTTACTAATAATTTTCTATTGAATATGTGTCAAAGTGATTATATTTTGGATATCCTGGATTAACTAAAGTATATTATTAAAATAAATTGACTTGTTTCTTTTGAATTTTTAATGTGACTATTAAGACGTTTAAAATCATTTTGTGGCTCTTGTTCTGTTCCTATTAGACAGTGCTGGCCTAGAACACGGCAGGGAAGAGCGGGCCTCAAACCATGGTTATCAAACAAAATTGAATGGAGTGAGATGGGGCCCTCTCTTTGGAACCTCCTTCCCTAATTTCAGTGGTGAGCCTGCCCCGGTCCTCCTCCCAGCTCTGTGGCCTCTCTTTCTCTGGCTCTGTCATCCCCCCACTCTGAGTATGGGTCACCCCCAGATCCGAGCTTCATCCAGCCCCTGTACACCGCGCATGTGGAGGCTGACCTAGAAGGATGGGTAGCCCAGCCGCTGTGGCTCAGTGGTTGAGCGACGACCCATGCACCAAGAGGTCGCAGGTTCGATTCCCGGTCAGGGCACATGCCCAGGTTGTGGGCCCGATCCCCAGCGGGGGCATGCAGGAAGCGGCCAATCGATGTTCTCTCTCATAGATGTTTCCATCTCTCTCTCTCCCTTCCTCTCTCTAAAATCAATAAAGAAAAAAAAATACAAATAAATAAGTAAAAGGATGAGTAAACACGCAAAGCCATGTGGAGTTTTTATAAAGCAAGTGAATGAAATGAAAAACCGGGAAGCCTCCAGACAATGGCAAGAGTTAGCCATTGCAGGCTGACAGGTGACCTTCCAGAGGCCTTGGGGGCGGGGCCCAGGAAGAGCCCCGGCATTGAAAACCGAGAGACCTTGAAATGGAAAAGTGTTTGCTTTAGTAGCTAAGGGCGTGGACTCTCCAGCTGGGACCACAGGCTGGGCTCGTGGTGCGCCCAGGGCCCCTCAGTCCTGCTCCAGGAGAAAGCAGCTTCCAGCCTTCATTTCAGCTCAGGCCCGGCGGTGCCCTCCCGCTGCCTGGGTGCTGTCTCTGCTTCGAGTCGTGGTCAGATTTAAGAAACGTGGGTTGCCTCAACTTGTTCTGGAACCTTAATTGGGCCCCCGAACCTCTCTGTGCCTTGACTTCCAATCCCTGTGCTCTGCCTTCTCAGAGCTTGGGAGGACGAGGGATAAAAGAAGGAAAAGGGCCCTGGACGGTTTGGCTCAGCGGTTAGAGCGTCGGCCTGCGGTCCAGAGAGACCGGGGTTCGGTTCCCGCTAAGGGCATGTGCTTCGGTTGCGGTTTGTCCCCGGCCCTGGTTGGTCGTGCAGGTGGCAGCCACTCGATGTGTCCCTTTCACGTCGATGTTTCTCTCTCTCTCTCTCCCTCCTACTCTATCTGAATAAAAAATGAAAAAATGTCCTTGAGTGAGGATAAAAAAAAAAAAAAGAAGAACGAAAAGGATCCTGAGTTTCTCTAGGTCAAGGTGAGGTCCCAGGTGGAGTCTGATTACCAGGCAAGCTGGAAGATACTTAACCCTCTCGGGGTAACCTCCCCGCTCTATTTGCCCCAGTCAGTGGCAGCTTAGATGAGGTGAATAATGGTAATAACTGTCGCCTGTTGGTTCCACACCCTGCCGGCCAGAGGTGCCTGGGAGCCGGACGTTAATATGGGCGGATGAGGGGCTGATGCTGACAAGGCCCTGAGCTGGACCCGTGTGTCTCCAGCTCTCTCCCCTGTCTTTCCATACAGCCCTCGGAAGGGCCGGGAACCCCGAGGCTGAGTTACCTACTCAGTTCTCATTCAGCCGTTATCCTCTCCAGCCAGATTTTATTCTATTCGGCCCACCAACTAGTATAATTTGATAGGTAGAGAGTAAATGGTAACCCGTAACAGTTACTGTTCAGTTACACTCCTGACTTTCTGCAAAAGTGAACCAGACAGGGATTATTCAGCCATTTCTGAACTGGCTAACCTGAGGCTCAGCACAGTCGTGTGGTATGTTCAAAGTCTTGCAAGGAGTGACCGGCCAGGCTGAGTGTCTGGATTCTGAGCAGTGACCATTAGGAGGAGCTGTACCTTTCCTCTGCAGAGAGTTGAAATTGAAAAAGGCTCCAGAAACAAGTTCCCAGAATAGAGGATCTGGTCCTTCCCAGGCCACCCTTGAGGCTGGGGGAAGCGAGAGGGCTGCTGCCTGCGTGCTGGCCTGCCTCCTTCCCTAACGAGGGCCATCTGTGCCTGCAAGCATCCTGCGTGGTGGTGGCATCCTGTCTCCCTTGCTTGTATTCTCAGCATGGGTATCTCCATGGTCTGAGGATTGCGGTGGTTTAGGAGAAAACGCGACAGTCTTCCAAGTGGCTGCAATGTACTTACCTTGAAAATCGCCTGGAAACAGATGACTCATGATGCCCTCTGCTTCCAGGCCAGATTACACCTACAGCATCCCCGACAGTGTGTGGGGAGGGACAATGTGTCACTGTTCTTAATGGTCTGTGTGAGGATGACATAACTCAGTACCTCAAGGGTAGGCAGTTCTGCTTTACATCAAGCCTGAAATTAAGGAGACAGAGGACTCCTTGCTTGGGGTCTTTAGTAACATGGTAGACAGGGCCTACCTCCTGTGGCTGACCAGGCAGGCACCGCTGCGTACTGAGCAAGCACCCCGAGACTGCTGTGGAGACCAGAGACATGTTCCCTGGGCTGAGGGAGCATGCAGGCTAGTCAAGGTCAAGGGCTGGTCTGGAGGCCTTTTGTGGAAGTCCTTCATTTTGCAGGTAGAGCACTGGGCACCCATGCAGTGGCTCCCAGTGATCAATACCAGTTCAGAGGCTTAGTGATCACCCCTTCTCCCTTCTTGGACTGTGCACCATCAACTAGTCAGAGGTTCTTGATCCAGCCCCTGGGAGCCCCACAGACACCCCCCTCCCCTCCTGAGATTCTGAGTCAGTTGTTCTGGAGTAGAGCCTGAGATTCTTTTTGTAACCTTCATGGGTGCTTCTAATGTGTGGCCGGGGTTGAGAACCACTGACCTGGATGAAGACGGAAAGGCCAGAAAGCGAAATCAAACAGAATGCATGGACACGTAGTGAATAGCTGCGGTGGGCACAGGAAGGACTTGGTACTTAGATGTTTCCTGGGGACGCACAGACGCATAAGACACAGTTCCTGCCTTCAAGGAGCTGGAAGCATACTGATTATGTGGGTGGGAGATAGGCTAACATGGGAGACACAAGAGCCACACAAGAACTGTGTGGTCGTGAGATTACTAGTGCTCTGCAGGTCACCTAGGAGCCATTTGTACATGAAACAAGATAGGGCCGGATCCCGAACATAGTGGCAGCAATATTTCTGTCTTGAGGTCTTGGCACTTGCTGGAATGCTCTCTGCTCAGCCTTGGCTCGACTGACTCCCTGTCATCCAGGTCTCAACTCAAATGTCACCTCTTCAGAGAGGCTTTCCAAGCTGTCCCCTCCCCTGTCATTCACTCTCTGGCACAGACTGGTTGATTCTCCGTGTAGTACTTATCTCTGGCTGGAATCCTATTTCCTTGCTCACTTGGTTGTTTTCTGCCTTTGCCCACTGGAATGTAAGCTCCATAAGAACAAGGATCCGTCTCTTTTATTCCCCACTGCATTTCAGTGCCCAGAACAGAGCCCGGCACATAGTAGGTACTTCATGAACATGATCTGAGTGATGTTAGGGGAGGAAGCTGGTGCTGAAGGTAGCATTTGAGCTGGCCCTTCAAGCACAGGTAAGACTCCGAAGGGACGGCAAAAGCATGGAGGCAGGGCAGGTAGGAAGCGGGGCCTGAGCAGCACTGTCCCCGTGAAACAAACAAGGGTGTGTGAGAGTGTGTTTGGGGAAGGGTGGGAGCTGGCTAATCAGATTGGCTAACACAAAGAGGTGCTCTTAAGGGGGTGCTGGGAGCTCTGGCTGGGAAAGTAGGTCTGAGTTTATTCAGCGAGGCTGTGAATGCCAGGTGAGAAGTGTGGCCCCTGCCCTGCAGACAGTGCGGTCCACGAAAGGCAAGTGAGCAGGGGAGGCGCATGGTCAGTTGGCAGCTGCATACAGGTGTTTGAGGTCAAGAGAGCAGCCAGGGACCCACTGCACCACAAGGTGGTGACCTAAGGAAAGGAAGCCTTTGCCCCTTGCGTCCCCAAAGGCCAGGTGGCCTCACGCTGAGTTGGAGCCCTCTGCTCAGAAGCTGCTTCCCCTGCAGTGGTCTCAGTGTGCCGGAGAGGGGTGCCCGCACGGGAGACGTGGTGGCAAGATGAGGGGGAGGGGCAGGAGGCCATGTGGATGGGCTGGCACTGCGCCCTGGCTGCTGTCAGAGAATGACTCAGATCCCCTCCTGGCACCAGCCCGCTCCGGCAGTGCAAGCTGTTCCTTTGGCTCCTGGAGACTGGGCTGGCTCTTCCCTTCTCCCCTAGGACTGAGGCCAGTGAGGAGGGTGCTGCTGTCTGTGTTCTCACCCCCTCCCCTTTCCCAGCACAGGGGGGGAGAGGAGGAAGTGGAGGTTGGGCACTGGGTCCTGGGTGCACTGCCTATGGTACCTCTAGGCTATCCCAGGCTCTGCCCATCACATGCACAGCAGGACACCAGTCATGCTGGACAGATGACCAGGTGATGTGCTACTCGCATAGAAGGCTTTCCTGAAAAGTTACCATCAGAAACTGGGTCAGGTGGACAAATGCTGATGAAACATCGGCTGGGACTCCTTGGGAATAATGACATAACCTAAGACTGTTAGCACAGAACATTTGGAGAGCACTTTATAACTTGCAAAATCTTTTTACATCCTTAATGTCAATGTCTTCACAACCATCCTGGAAGCCAAGTGGTATTCCCCCCACCCTTTTTTTTTTTTTTTTTTTCATTTGAAACTCAGAGAGGTTAAGTCACTGCTGAAGGTCACACAGTTGTTGAAAGCAGACCTGAGGTCCCTAACCTGGGTCTTGGGGTTATAAGAGTTGTAATAGACCATACCCTGGTGTTAGTTTTCCTGGATTCGGAGACCTAAGCACTTACCATATTTAACCTTTCCTTGGCACGTCACATGCTCACAAGAACTCTAGTGACCGACCGTTGGTGCCTCGGGAGCCATGAACAGTTTTGAAGGGATAACATGCAGGTAAGTACACATTGGGAGTCCATAAGGTTGGGGGTGATTAGTCACGCATTGATGAACTATTTCATGTGTATCCTGTTCTCAGCTATTACTGACCATACTTGGTCTGCCACATTATATTAGGTTGGACCACATGAAATTGCCAGGAAAACTAGCACCAGTGTGTGGTTCATTAAACTCTTATATTTTTGTTGGTCAAGAATGGTCAAACAGCAGCAATATTTTGAGGTTTAACCCAATATATCAAAGGTGCCAAATAAACGTGTGTTTGTTGATTTGAGAGGATCTAGAACATTTGGGGGCTCGTATTTTCAAAGCAGACTCAGCTTCTTCCATCTACATCATGGAGAAGTGAGTGTTGTTGGAGGATTAATTTGATATCCTGTACAAAAGAGCTTCTTTTTTTTTTTTTTCTTTATTGATTTTAAAGAGAGAGGAAGGGAGAGGGAGAGAGAGATAGAAACATCGATGAGAGAGAACATCGATTGGCTGCCTCCTGCATGCCCCTCACTGGGGATTTAGCCCACAATCTGGGCATGTGCCCTGACCGGGAATCGAACCGGTGACCTCTTGGTGCATGGGTCGATGTTCAACCACTGAGCCACACCAGCCGGGCCAAAAGAACTTCTTAGTTCAGTGCCTATGAGACTATGTCTAAGTGAGCTTTATCTGAATGAGCATAACTCTTTGCCCTCCAGAGGCTTACAGTCGGACAAAGGCAATTCAGACTTACCCACTGAGGCAGATGCCAGACACCTGGAGTACTGGTTGGACCTGTAACGTTAAGAGCAGGGCCCTGGAGTCAAAGGGACTTGGCTGGAATCGTGGGTCTGCCATAGATGTGCTCTGTGACCTTGGGCGAGTTCCTCATCTCTCTGCTGCTCAGTTTTCTCATCAGTAAAACAGGAATAACAACATCCTTACCTCACAGAGCTGTGAAGATTAAAATAATGAGTGCGAAGGACATAGAATTGTTCCTGGCATATAGAAGATGCTCCGTCTGTTTTAGCTGCTTCTGCTGCTTTTATAGTTATTCGGAATGTTCTCATCCTTGGGACGAGAGGAAGCATTAGATTACTCTTGGCACAAGAGGGAAGATTCGGCTGCCTACAGCCTCAAGGTTAGGTTCACAGCTTCTGAGAAGGCTGTTAGCTGCGATCTCCGTGTTCCCCTTGACTAGGCTCTGTGACCGGGTCTCCCCTCTCATCCTTCACGGGAGAGATCCTGGTGAGAATCTGGGGACGGTGGGAGGGTGGGTGGATGCCAGCAAAATTATCCTTGGCTACCCAGAGCATCTGTTGTCCAACTTCCCTGGATTGAATGCAGCTTCTCATAGCCGTCTCGCTGATTACACGCAAGGCTCTGTAATGTCTGAGGGAGCACAATCCAGATAAGCCCACCCTCACTTCTGACACCAGCGTAAGTTCAGGGGTCCCAGACCACCTTCAGGTTAACAATTTGCTAAAAGAATTCAGTCCTGCCCGGCTGGTGTGTCTCAGTGGTTGAGCTTCGACTCATGCACCAAGAGGTTGCAGGTTTGATTCCCGGTCAGGGCACATGTCCAGGTTATGGGCCCGATCCCCAGTGGGGGGCGTGCAGGAGGCGGCCAATAGATGTTCTCTCTCATCGATGTTTCTATCTCTCTCTCCCTCTCCCTTCTCTCTCTCTCTAAAATCAATAAAGAAAAAAAATTTTTATTTTTTTTTTAATACACAGACCTCACTGAAAGCTGTTACACTTACCATGGTTACGTTTTATCGCAGGGAAAGGATACAGCTTTCAATGGACCGAGGGAAAAGTGCACACACAGGGAGGAGTCTAAGCAAAGTTCCGAATGGAGACCTTGCAGTTGCCTCTCTCCCTGGAGTCAGGACGGCAGTCCTTTCCTGACATCGATGTGTGACAGGACATGTGAAGTAGCCGAACAGGGAACTCCTTTGAGCCTTGGTGTCCGAGTTGTATTGGAACTCCATCAGCTAGGCACGGCCAGCTTCCCATGGGGCAGATCTCAGGCTCCAGCCTCTCAGGAGGCTGAGCTGATACCAGAGCCTCCACCCTCCATCACATGGTTGCTGCGGCTCAAACCCACACCCTAACTCAAATGATTGCCATCTGGCTGGCCCAGCGTCCCCAGGCAAACAGAGACACTCCCATCAGCCACGACATTCCGAGGGCTTAGGGGTTACTTCCCAAAGCCGAGGGCCAAGAGAGACTTCATTTTGGGCAAGATTAAATTATTTACTACATGGGTTCTACATAGGTCTGGGGATACCAATATGTGGGGCGTAGCCCCTTTTCTGGGGAGTTCATAGTCTGCAGGGAGAGACAAGGTGAGACCCAGTGCAAGCCGGCTGGTGCGTGGTTTTACCACCTCCCGTGACCATGGGAGGGAGCTGCCGTGAGCTTCTTCCCTGAAGAGCTGGCATGGTCTGGCACCAGGGAGTAAGGACAGCCTGATGGGTGAGGTTTGTGTCCCAAGGTTAAACACAGAAGGTGTTTCTAGATTAGAAGTTATTGACTGATTTGGGCATGCTGATCAGTTCAACTGGCCCAGAGGATCTCCACAGCCAGCCTACCTCAGCCACTCACTGACTTTGGGGGCCAGAGGGCAGGGGAAGTATTGAACCTCCTGGAAGAAATGGGAAGCTCAGCGTGTCAGGAATGGTGGAGATAGCCATGAGGCTGAGCAGAGATTAATGACCGCCTCACTGGGGACAAAGGTGTGTAGACATGATTATATGCACTATCAGAGACCTCTCCACAAATACTTGGAAACTGCTCTTTCTAATGGTTGTAGCTACAACACAGGACATCCCTGGGATCCGCGAGAGGGCACGGCCATTCTTCCTTCCCCTCAGTCTTGTCAGTAGCTGTCCTGGCTCCTTCTGGGTGGGGGACACCCATGGGTGCACTCTGGCACAGTTGCCTGGCGACCAGGGTCATGGTCTTTGGCACACTCATTTCCATCTCTTCCACTCCCAGGAATTTGCTTATCCTGTCGTTGACCTCACCATCAACACCTTGATGGAAAGCTAAGCTCACTGTCGCTTTCCCTCCATTTTATGTTTTCTTTTTGGTCCTCACATTCATTCTCTGGGTCCCTGGGGATCAGCAGGGACCAGCCCTGTCAGACCAATTCAGAGGGATGGTCAAACCTGTCAGCCTGCAGAGGAGTGGCCTCATCAGAAGGACTGCCAAGTGTCCGTGGGGACCATAAAGACCACATCTGGACATGGCCATCTGCCGTGGGGTTCCATGACCTTATGTCATGGGAAGTTCCACCAACTGACTGAATTTAGGCCTCTTTCGGGGGGCTGAGTCACACACTGCTTGCCATAATCCTTCATTTGTTCAAGAAGAGCAGCAGACTCCTGCTCTTGGCTCATAGCTCAGTGATCGATGATGCCTTTCTGGGGGCAGGGATCTCTGAGTAGTTTTACGTTTTTACATTTTGTGATTTTTTTTTTCTTTCAAAACCACATTTGGCATCTCTGCATATGACCCTGGGGCATGGAGAAAAGGGAAACTTGGTTCATTCAATTCACAAATATTCTTTAAAAATGTACCATAGCCTGGCACTGTTGGGGTGCTGGGAATTCAAAGATGACAAAGACAGGGTCATGGTGCTTGAGGCACACACAGTCCGGTGGGGAAGACAGGTGTGTGAATAATGAACCAGGCAGCCAAGTGACTGCTTCTATCAAGGAGGGATAAACAATGAATTCTGCAAGGAGGGATGATCAGGGACGGATTCCCAGAGGAGAGGATGTTGCAAGCTGGCTTCCACTGCTGGAGAAGAGATTATTCCAGGAACCACCACAACAAAAGCTATGAGGTGTGGCAATGCATAGAGTGTTCATTGAGGACGCAGAGAGCCCAGGCCTCCAGCCACAGCTGCAGCAGCTGTGCACCGCCAAGTCCAGGGGAGGCCAGTGCTATGAAGGATGAAGTCTAGAGCCCCGCAATATGGTGGCTGGATAGAGGGTCCAGGGGAGGGGGGAGGGAGGCGCAGTGAGGAATCGCAGGAGATTTCACTTTCATTTCATCTGTTGCCTCGGCCATGAATATGGAATCGTTCAGCAAAGGTTGGTTGAGCAACTCTTGAATACTTGGGATTTTACCGTATCTTGCCATTCCTGTCTACGTCACAGGCAGGGACTGTTGAGGACTATTGCTGATGACATTTAGCCGTCCTGTCTAGCAGAAAGGTAGCTCTCCGCAGACCTGAGGCACGTCATTAGCCCACATCTCAGTGACATGTGGATGTCAGCCAGTGGGAGGGAGCCCCTGCTGCTTAGCATCATAAACCTCTTAAAGCAGCAGGGATGCTAGTGACCGTCTAGTTCAACACCCTGATCATATAACCGGGGCACCGAGGGCCGGAGGAGAACAGGACACCTTCACCATCACACAGTTTGGCCGTTTTAGAGCCTAGAAACTAGGTCTCCTGCCTTGAATCCCAGTCATAGTTCCACCAAATGCCTAAAGAATTGTAATTGAGTAGCATTTATTTATCCTCCTCAGAATGGAGGACTGTGCCTGGCGCAGTCAGAGTAAGTAACCCCAGCTGCTGTGACTGGTAACCCTCTCAGTGACCCAACACAATAAAAGTTAACACAGTCTTACTCTCTTCACAGCCCAGTGTAGGCTGGGCGGCTCTCCCAGCTGTTACAGGGTGCGGGAGGGCTCCAGCTGCTGGTGGGAAGAATGGAGAAAGCACGTCCGCTCTTGACTGCCTCGGCCCGGGGAGTGACGCGCATCCCTTTGCTGAGACTCACAGGTTGTGTCTAGATGCAAGGGACTGGGAAACGCAGTGGAGCTGTGTACCCTGGTTTACAAAATGGGTTGAGTGAGCCCCCAGCCAGCATTGGCCACAGTGATCATGTGGAAAGTCCATGTCATAGCTCTTACCCCTAATGCTAGCCACACAATGGCAGTCAGCCGAGTGGTCATCCGGTCTTTCCCGAGAACCATCACCCCTTCTTCTGAGACTGTGACCCAGAGGATGCAGTGACCTGTCCAGGATCACACCACCCAGCTTCAAAGGTCCAGGACTTAAACACAGGAGATCTAGATTGCAGGGGGCACCCCTTCTCTCTTCAGGTACACGGGACATTATCTTCAGGTGACAGAGACCTGCTCTCAGGGGGCTGTGTTCGGGGCATAGGGATATTAAATTTTTGGCCTCCTTCGTGACAGGTACTGTGCGAATTGCTCTCATTTACCTTATTATCTCCTGTTATTCCCAAAACAAGATGTGGGCAGCTGCTGTGTGGAAGGTTGATTCGACACTGCAAGGGTCCGAGGTGGTTTTATAATGGCCCCATCCCTCCCAGCTCAGTCTACGGGCCGTGACAGTCTACGGCCATCGTGATCACAGTCATCAGCGGCCACACGGCCGCGGGTCCCGGTTACTGACTGAGCTCATGTTCCGTGCCAGGCAGTGCACAAAGGAGGTGACACGCGTCACCCCGTTAACTCAGCACACCACTCCTAGGGGGTAGGTGTCATCATTATACCCATTTTACAGCCAGGCGACCTGAGTCTCAGAGATGAGGTCACCTGTGCAAGGCGCTGAGCTAGTGTGTCATAGAGCTGATAGTTTACACGCTGACTCTGGAGTCAAGACTGTCACAAATGATGCAAATAGAAGCTGGGACCAGAAGCATGGAAAAGGCTGCAGCAGAGTGACACACAGAGGGAGAGGTTCATTCATTCTCCCTGGGGAGCCTGGGAAGGTGACCTGGATGAGTTTGAGTTTGAGCTGGCCCTTGACACCTTGGCAGGGCTCCCAAAGGCAGAGGTACCTGGGGGGAGGTCCAGCGAGAGAACATCACGAAGACAGGCGTTCTGCTTGAGACAGGGCCCCTCGGGGCCCGCGGGAGCAGGACAGGGAGCCAGTTCCGGTTTTCTCGATTTCTCTTTCCAGCTCTCGCAGGAAGGATCATTACAAAGATATTTGTGTGCTTGTGACACTGAGGACATTATTATAAAGGGTAGGGTTATCTCCTCCCACTTGGCAGATGGGAACCCCAGCTCTGCTCAGAATGGCTAAGGCCCCGAGAAAGCTTCCAGGCCTGGCGCGCTTAGCCTCGTTTCTGCAGGGAACCCTGGCCCTCGGGGAGCTGGCAAACCCTGGAGCCACCTGGGTGCCCTCCGACCGGGCGACCTGGGTGAGGAGCGAGGCAGCAGCTCCAGGAGGGAGACACAGAGCCTTCTCCTGCTCGCCTTCTCCCCTCCATTCCAGCCAGCTCACCTTCCTCCCCTCCACTCCCCCCTGAGCTCACCTTCTTCCCCTCCATTCCCCCTGAGCTCACCTTCCTCCCCTCCATCCCCCCAGCTCACCTTCCTCCCCTCCATCCCTCCATCCCCCCAGCTCACCTTCCTCCCCTCCATCCCCCCCAGCTCACCTTCCTCCCCTCCACTCCCCCTGAGCTCACCTTCCTCCCCTCCACTCCCCCTGAGCTCACCTTCCTCCCCTCCATCCCCCCCAGCTCACCTTCCTCCCCTCCATCCCCTCCATCCCCCCCAGCTCACCTTCCTCCCCTCCACTCCCCCTGAGCTCACCTTCCTCCCCTCCATCCCCCCCAGCTCACCTTCCTCCCCTCCATCCCCCCAGCTCACCTTCCTCCCCTCCATCCCTCCATCCCCCCAGCTCACCTTCCTCCCCTCCATCCCCCCCAGCTCACCTTCCTCCCCTCCACTCCCCCTGAGCTCACCTTCCTCCCCTCCACTCCCCCTGAGCTCACCTTCCCCCCCTCCATCCCTCCATCCCCCCCAGCTCACCTTCCTCCCCTCCATCCCCCCAGCTCACCTTCCTCCCCTCCATCCCCCCCAGCTCACCTTCCTCCCCTCCATCCCTCCCCCCCCAGCTCACCTTCCTCCCCTCCATCCCTCCCCCCCCCAGCTCACCTTCCCAACACACCAAAGCCACTCTGTGTTGTCATCTCTGGCACAGCTTGAGCCATTGTTCCTGGAGGTTTCCAGGCCTTTTTTTTTTTTCTTTTCCTGGAAGCAGAGGCTACAGGACCGAATGTCAGGGGGCAGGACCTTGAACTGTACTCTCCCCCAACTCTGCTGGCCGACTCTGGTTCCTGCGTGCCCTGCGGCAGGCTCCGGGACCCGGTACACACTGCTGCCCCCGTGGGTAAAGCCTCAGCCTTCTTCTCTGAAAACAGCCAGAGATGGGCCAGAAGGCAGGCGGTGACTCTCTGTCATTAAGCAAACCAAGTGCATTGAAGTAGTGACACCGGGATCGGGCCAGCGCAGCTCAGCTGCAATCAGCAGGAGAGGGGAGGCCGGCGGAGACCCTCCTGGCTGTTCGGATGGCCCGGCTCTTCTTCAGGAGACATGGATTAGGGTACCCAAGTGGGACCAGGAGGAGGGGCAGTCAGTCCTGAAGGGGGCACTCACCACGACCAGGAGCCCAGGGACAGCGTTCTCCACTCTGGGTGAGGATAGCACTGTCCAGATGCAGACTCGGACTCAGGCGCTCGGGCTGGTGCAGGTCTGACCAGCTCCCGGGGATGGCTGCGGGCCACACATCGGTCAGGTGGCTGAGGAGGGAGCCGCGGGGCTTTCCACGGAGCAATGGGTTTAAGACTACTGCGTGACTTTCCAAATTTGAGTTTCTTTTTGAAAACCCTGAGGTATCTATCTGGAGGTGAAGGAAGTGAGGACCAGGCGTAGGAGGAAGGTAGATTCTTCCGGTGCAGGAAGAGCCGTGGGCTACTTCAGACCCTGGTCAGCAGATGAACCTAAGTGTCACCCAGGACCCAACCCCCGCAGACCCTCTGCACCCCGGCCTCAGGAATCAGGTCAGGCCTCCCTGGGTGGGGACGGGAGCAAATGATTGTAGCTTTTCTCCATCAGACCTCCCTTCTTCCAGCCTCGTTTGTTAAGGTCGACACAGCCTAGGGACAGTGAGGGATTCTGACTCATGACAAACCCGGGTTACAGAGTTTGTCGAGAGCTGTCCCTCGGGGACAGTCTGAAAGGTGTGCATCTAGGGGACCTGGAGGCCTGCTGCCCGAGGAGATTGTCAACAAAAAAAGTCCAAACCTAAAGAAAGGGTTAAAGAGTTCATTTGAGCCAAGGTCCGAGGACCCGTCTGGAAGCAAGATCTCAACGGATTGAGAAAATGCTGCAGAGACTGGCAGCTTGCAGTTCCCTTCATACGTGTGCAATCGAGGGAGAAAACGTAAGGAAGGTACATGACACTCACTGTGGTCAGCAGGAGGCGGGAGAAGGCAGAGCGGGGCAATCCCTAGGACTGGAGAGAACAGAAAATGGAGAGACGCACACGTGTACAGTGTGGGCACAGGGTAGGTGACCCCGAACGTCGACAGCAGATGGAGAGGGTGCACAGCAGCAAGGTCACCGGGAGGAGTGTGGGCGCATGTGCTCCCGGGGGGTCCCACTCGGGGTCTGGAGAGATGGCTCTGGCACGGCGAGGTGTGCTGTCCTGGATGCACAGGGACTGTGGACGGGCTCGCTTACGGTAAAGATGGACCTTTTGCTGAGAAGGTTATGGGCCCGGGACGTGACTACCCACCAGGGAATGTGTGACCAGATCACCCTGTGAGGTTACTTTCCATCACGGAGCTTGTCAGGTCTGCCCTGTAGCCCCCAAGTTGCCAAGTCTGCTCTGTAGCCCCCTTTTCATGCATAAGGCCCTCTGATCTGCAGCCAGCAACCCCATGCTCCTGGGAGGTGTGTGCAGGTCAGGAACTCAGTGGGTTCCTTGAGGGGGGCTGGCTCCTTTGCTGTCTTGTTTATACCATTCATAGCTCAGCTAGTCCTCCCTTCAAACTGACAAAAAAGGTGAACATCAGCCCTGGTTGGCCTATTTGTCACAAAGTCCAATTCACACTGTAAGCCACCCCGGGAACAGAATGCATCCATACCATTTACTTACAGCCCGTTTGCACGGGCTCAGCACAGGCTTACTTCAGAGAGATGGGGCTGAGGGGCCAGGCTCTGGTCAGCAACACAGCTGCGTGAACCCCCTTTCAGCCTGGACTTCCCTGCCCGACTATTGTCTGCCGCAGTAGTCTAGCACCCTCCACCCACCCCCTGACAGCCTCCACTTATGAGCAACCCTGCTTTGCAGCAGGTGGCTGGGGGGATCCCAGGCCAGTGGTTCTCCACCTGGCTTCATTTTGCTCCCAGGGAACATTTGGCAACTTCTGGAGATATTTTTGGGTGTCACAGCTAAGGGCAGGTCCTACAGGTGGGTAGAGGCCAGGGTTGCTACAATGTACAGGACAGCTCCGCCCCGCACAGGAAGGAATCCCCTGGCCCAGAGCGTCGTTAGTGCAGAGACTGAGAAAGCCTGGACAAGTGCCCAGGGGACTAGGGCTGACCTGGGAGATCTGGACGCACAGGTCGCCCAGCTGGGACTTGGCCAGAATATTCGCCATAGGATGAGGTGTTAGGGCTTGTTTTCTTTTCTTAAAATGTGGATCCCTGTAACTTGCTCTCTCATCCACCTGCCTTTGTCACCCGCGTTTCACATCGTCGTCCGGTCTTTGATGTGCCCAGCATTGAAGAGGTCTTAGCAGGTGGCCGTGATCTAGTGGGTGAACAGGTGGGGAAGGTGAGGTCTTTTCTCATCTTCCATTCCACTCTGGTCATCCTTAGCATCACCCCAGAGTTAGAGCCGCGTGGGGAAAGGCACAGGCTGTAGAATCAGGTCCTCCAGGATCTTTGCTGTGTGCCTTTCGGAACTGAGTGACCGTCTCTGTCCTCCGTTTCCCCTCTTGCAAGATGCGTGTAACCACGCCTCTCCATGCAAGGGTTAGAACACGGTGGGTGTTCAGGAAATTACTGTTGGCATAGTTATAAGCACCCGACACTTGCATGAAATGCTCGTTTGTTTTCCCACCTAACTCTGGCTGACAGAGAAGAGAAGTCGAGTCCCTGGAGTCCAGGAGTAAGCATACGGAAGACGGCAGTATCACAGGCAGTCGGGATGCTGAGCGGAACAGTGGCGTCCTGCTCTGTGCAGGCAGTCGGACCTGCTCCTCTGTCTGTGTGCTGAAGTTGGATCTCGCCAAAGCTCGGGCCGAGGCAGAGGGCGGGGTGCGTGCGCATCAGTGAGCCTGTGCGTGTGCCTCTGCAGAGCCTCTGGGGGGCCCCGTGGGCACGTACCTGTGGCTGCTGTGTGGGACTGTGTGTGGTCACACAGATTTGATTCCTAGGCCATACGTAGTGCTTCAGAGATGAGTCTTGTTTCTGTTTTTGCTTTTCTGAGCCTCCGTGAGAGGTGACACGCTGGCATCATATAAACACTGTGCTGATGTTCGTTTCCTTTTACTTATCCACTGCATCTTTCCCCCCAGAAGGATCGGAGACAGCTCACGACCAAGGATATAGATGCTGTAGATAAGGACACACACAAAGGTGTAGTCAGCTTACTAAAGCAGGAATAGGTTTGTGGATCGGGATGAAAAAGGATGCCAACTCTGGAGGCCATTCTAGTCACGCTGATTGACAGGTGTGTCTCTGCCAGCCACGGCAAAAAGGCAAAGAGGACGAAATTACAGAACACAGCCTTTTAATGTGTGACCCGGAATGACAAAGTGGACAGTTCTCCCAGCCACGGTTTTACAACAGAGGCAGGAGTGGTTCCCACAGCCGATCGGAAGGACAGCGCGGCAGAGATTAATCTGCAGGCGTGAGGGCAGCTCCAGGCGGCTCCCGGGGACCAGCGCTCCGCGGTCCAGCCCACTTGGACTGGAACTTCGAATGCCCATCGGAGTCAGTGTGTCACGATTCCTCACAGTCCCTTTCAGAAATAGAATTTCTCTGGGGCGGCTTTTTACCAGGAGCTTTTTACAGATCAACTGAGTTGGTACTTCCTTCGGAGCACCTGGATGGTGTCCCCTCTGTCCGAAGCAGACAGGTAACACAGAAAAGTGCCTGCCCCTGTTCTTGGCATCAAGTGGGCACTCTGTAGTCATCTCTTTTTATCTGTTCATTTTTCTGTTTATTCTTCCATCCATCCTTTCATCTATCTATCTGCCCAAACCCACCCCCCAGTTTTGGAAAACAGTGTGAGGGTGTCGTGGTTGACATGTTGCTCATTTGGATGAGCTTAGATGCCTGTGAGACGGAGGCTGCCATTCTCCATCCCCATGAATGCCCGGTCCTCACCTGGAGTTGTAAAGGCTTATGGGACAGAACGGGGATGAACAGGTTTGGGTGTTTAGCAGGGAAGCTATTGGTGATGTATGGACCTGCCAAGCTGTGCATGGGAGGGAAATCCGAAATCACCAGCTGAGAGCCACGCTGCAAAACTCTGTCCCTTAAGTGAATGGAAAACAACCTAGTGCTTGTTTCCTTCTTAGCTATATATTTGTAATTGAGGCCATGCTTGTTTGCACAGCCCGTGCTATGGTACAAGTCAGTTTATTTTTGTTTTTAGCTCTCTGCTGCTCAGTTGCCAAGAAACATATCAATTGCTTAATGGTTTGTCTAATTCAGCCTGGTGATCCTTTGCAAAATGATCCATTTCTTTGTTCATGGTTAAACCAATCATATGACTAGATTATGCCTAAAATTCTGCTCCCATTGTCACCACCCTCCACCTCTGGGCAGGTGCCCACACATCCATGCATACACACTCACATGCACACACACGTGTGTATACACAGCTCCAGGAAGATAGAAAACAGCTAAGAGCAGGTACAAGCATCTGCAAACTCTCTGAAACACCCCTTGTGACAACCCAGAGAGCTGTCACATCTTGAGGACCTGAATTGGAATTCGGGAGTTGTGCTGTTCCGGCTAATGAACTTTCCAGATATTCTGAAAGTTAACCGGAACATTTTTTTTTAGTTGCATCATGCTACTGGAAGTATTTCTATAATGCATTAGCCCTCTTGCTCAACTTGGTGAATATCACAGATAATTGAACCTACCTTTGAATGATTAAGGCTCATTATAGTCAAGGATAGATGCTCATTGAGGCATAAAGGAAACGGACTTTGCAATTTTTTTTTTTTTTTGTCCTCACCTGAGGACATTTTTTCATTTTTTGTTCAGATAGAGTGGGAGGGAGAGAGAGAGAGAGAGAAACATCGACATGAAAGGGACACATCGAGTGGCTGCCACCTGCACGACCAACCAGGGCCGGGGACAAACTGCAACCGAGGTACATGCCCCTAGCGGGAACCGAACCCGGGTCTCTCTGGACCACAGGCCAACGCTCTAACCGCTGAGCCAAACCAGCCAGGGCAGGAAACGGACTTTGGAACGAGATGAGTCTGGAGTTGGATTTTGGCTTTGAATGCCTCTCACAGGACATGCGATTTTAGGAAACCTGACGACTTTTATTAACCTTGGTTTTCTGTACTTGTCTGCAGAAACAGAGATGTTCACATTTACCTTGTAGGGCTAGTATGAGAGTCAGAAATAATGTAGGTAAACTGCCTGGTGCTTCGTCGTCTCCTGCATATGTAGCAGTGGTTGTGCTGGCTTTTATTACTCCAGAAAATACCAGAGGGACATGCAGTTATAAAAGGTACAGGGAACTGAAATTGAGTCTAATGCGGACTGCACGCAGGACGGCCTCTGTCAAGCTGAAGTCTGATGCTCAGATGAATGTCCTCCTTGTTAACGACAGTGGGGTGTAGTGGGGAGGATCCACGAGTCTATTCAGTTTCCTGCTGCGGGGCTGCTGTGTGTTACGAGCAGGTGCGTGGAGCCTGCCTGGTGATGGGTCCATCTAGCTATCACCTGGCTCTGCTGGGCCCAGGAAGAGATGCAGCATCAGGACTGGGGACTTCCACCCTGGCCGTACCGGGCAGTGACGCGAGGTGGCTGAATTGGACTTCCTGCCCCAGATCTTGCAGCTGCTGCGTGGTCCCCAAGCCTCATGGGTTCCATTCTTCACAGAGTGACAAGGTCACTTATGTCTGGCAGGTTGCCCTGTTATTGAGCAGAGAGAAACTTGAAGAAGCAAACAAACAAAAAAATATGCTCCTTGAGCATCTTGGGTCCCTAGTAGCTTTTAAGGCAAAGAACATTGTAATGAATTATCAGCAGATCATAAGTATGGATTGCAGTTCTTGGCCTCAAAGACATCTGGATGCCAGCTTGAGGAAGGGGCTGGCAGAATGCAGCCTTGGGAAGCTACCTTCTCAACCCCAGGCAGCTGAAAACCCACGATGGGTAGATCCAGACGGTGGTGGCAAGAGGGACAGTGGTTCCCAAGAATCACAGCCCTACCACGTTTCTAAGAACAGAATCGTGTTCGGTCAGCTGTGTTTGCCAAGCCACAATCAAACCCAAACCGCAAAGGGTCCACTTCACAAGAAAGAAGGGAGGCCACTGAGGCGCCTTTCCTTCCCTTTCTCTTGTTCAAATGTCATGAAAGCAAGCCCCGACATGTTGAGTTCACAAGGTAAGCGAGGGACAAAACACAGAAGACAGAGAACGAAGAAATCCCCAGCCTCCCAGGCCTATTGTTTTCCAAGGCTGTAGTTTCAATTATTAATTAATCACAAATTAGTAAATAATCAACAGTAAATGATAGGAAAGTGTTGTGATGTCTTCCAGTGCTTCCAGAAATGATAAATGGCACTCCCCGTAATAGACTCTCAATAGATATAATTAAATGTCTACTAGTGCCAAGGACTCTGCTGGGCACACTGGGAGCCACAGAGGAGCACTATGTCTTCAGCTCCTCCAAGGGAACTCAGGGTGGTGGTAACACAGGGTGCATCATGGAAAGGCCACTGGCCACACCAGGTAGTAGGTGCCAAGTGTCAGGTGATCGGCAGGCCAGCCAGCTGCAGGAGGCCGCTGGACCAGGAAGCAGGTTAGTTGGGAATCTATTTTCTCCTTGTGGGTTTCATGGCGTCCATTTCAGTGGGAGAAATCCCAGTGGGGTATGCTGTCTCTTCCCGACAGCAGCAGTTTTTAAAGCCCGGGGAAATCATTTTCATGGGGTCAGGAGAGATGTAGGGGAGGAGGGATCATTCTCTCCCTGGACTCTTTGACCCAACACACCTGTATTAGTCAGGGGGAAGGAACGTGATGTGTTTGTCCCAAGACTCCACGTTTGTGACATTAAATAATTACCTGAGCCATTTTTGCTCAGTGGTTAGAGCGTCGTCCCACGGATCAGAGAGTCCTGGGTTCGATTTCCGCTAAGGGTACGTACCTCGGTTGCAGTTTGTCCCCGGCCCTGACTGGGGTCGTGTGGGTGGCAACCAGTCGATGTGTCTCTCTCACATCGATGTTTCTGTCTCCCTCTCTCCCTCCCACTTTATCTGAAGATAAGTGCAAACATGTCCTCGGGTGAGGATAAAAAATAATAATAATAACTACCTGAACTGGGAGTGGACACCTCACGCTCTCATGCCCAGTCAAAGCTGGACCACTGCCACCCTCCACTTCCCTCCGCCCTGCCCAGTCCCCCGGCCACTGGAATCCTTGACGCCAGAGTGCCTTCCTGGACACAACCAATCCTCGCTGCCATGAGAGCCTTTTCCTGATCACCTGCCAGATACACTCAGCCTTGATAAGCATCCATTCAAAGCAGGACTTGGCCACTTGCTAACTCTGTGGTTTGGGTAGACGACCTCCCTGAGCCTCGGTGTCTTCTTCTATAAAGTAGAATTGCAGGGAGCACGAGAGGGTGGCACGGGTAAAGCACCTATTATGATGCCTGGCACACAGTAGGTGGCTGTTACTTTTCCTGCCCCCTCAACCTGCATTTCTTCTACGTGCATAGCTCTCACTAGCGTGACGTTACTTCAGTTCCCAGCTGCCAGTTCACGGGTGTGTTTTATGAGCCGGCACTTAGCTAGACACTTTCACGGGCGGTTTTTGTGATGTAGATGCCGTTTCCACCACTTTCTAGATAGGAGGCTGAGGCCAGAGATTGGGGTGTGACCCTGGGCTCTCCAAGGACTCCTACAGCCCCCTTCCCATCGCCTCCCATCGGCCTTGTGATTATTTGCTTATCTCGTTACAGCTGGGCATACATTTTATACACACATCCTCAGTGCCAGCTTGGGGGGGCAGGGTGGAGACAGAGGAAGCCATGGTCCTGTCCTCAAGGCGTCCAGGCTGGTTGGTGAGAAGGGGAACCCCTGAGAGGAGTCTGCCCGTGCTGGGGGCGGGGGGCGCTGTCCTCCCTGCTGCAGCCTCCCCTGCACACCAGCCCAGGGCTCTGCCTAACAGGCTGCTCTCCGAGTCAGCCCACGGAGAGCAGGAGGCGGCACAGACTTGCAGGGGAAGGGGCAGGCCAGGGACAGGGCGGGCCTCTGCCTCTCAGGGTGGGGTGGCCGCTCTACACAGGTGCCCCTTTTCAGTGCTCACCTACCTGCAACATGGTGCATCTCTCTGGGTGCAAGCTGTAAACTAAGTTAGGAGGGAGGCAGACAGATGAAAAGACACAACCTCGGCCCTCAAGGAGCCCAGGCTCAGGGAAGGCAGGGACGTCAGAGAGAATCCTCACCCAGTTCCAGGGAAGCGGACTCCCGCACACGTGGGCTGAGCGGGTGTGGAAGCGCAGAGCGGGCGACGGGGCGATGAAGACGCGTGGACCCGGGGTCCTGAGGACGAGCTTCACGTGGCCTTAGGAAGCACACAGTCACTAGAAACCAGAATTGCGAAAACAGCCCAAGAATCCAGGGGAATTTCCATACTGAGAACCAAAGAAAAAGCCTTTTGGAAATGAGGGCCTCGATGGATAGGAGGGAGAGGGAGAGGGGATGGCGTGAGGCAACATGGATGTCCTGAGTATACTGGCGAGAACCGGGCAGGTAGGTCTGCTACGTGACTCGGAGGGTCCTGAAGTGGCAGGTTGAAGAAGTGCAAACACAACATAGGCTCTGGGTCTGAGTTCAGGTCCTGAATGTTGGTGTTGCCACCACACGTGGCAGGTTATTGAACTCGGCCCAGTGTCCTGTCCTTCTCAGCGGTGGTGACGCTCGTGGTGAGAAAGAAGGGCGGACGGAGCAGCCCCGGCAGAGGCCACTCGATGCCCCTTCCTCCCCTCTCCTGCCGCTGCCCTGACTTTGCAGCCGTCACTTCTCTCCAGGGCCCGGGGATCTGTCCCATGTGTCAGCAGTTTGAGGAGCAAGTCCTCTGGCCTTCCAGGAGGGGGCACCCTTCTCCCTGTGGCCAGTGCCAAAATGGACAGAGGAAGGGGTGGCCCCACATCCCAGCCTGGGAGCCCCAAACCAGCCACCCTCGGCCAGAGGACACCAGCCCCTTGGAGTTTATTTCTGGAAGCTCTTTGCCATTTCTGGAGCTGTGGGATCCAGCCAGGTACCGTTTCCTGTCCTGCGACCTGACCCAGTTCTAGTTAAAAAGTATTTAGACTTTTCGTGGGGAAAAAAGGAAGACACTGAACCAACTTTATATTCCTCTCCTGCGGTTTTTGAAAATATTGAAACAGTCCATTTTTGGAACAGTAAACTGAGGCACAGAGAGGACTAGCCACACGCTTTATCCCACAGTGAATCCGAATCAGGGCACCGGGGTGCTGAGCTGCAGCCCCACCCGACTGGGGCTTTGAAACCCTGATGTGCATGCAAGTCTCAGGGCCCCTTATAAGCAGACCCTCTGGACCGCCCCCCCCCCATCGGAGTCAGAGGTAGGAGGCCTGGGGTGGCCCAGGGCTGCTCTGGTCACAAGCTCCCAGGGTCTTCTGACATGGTGACCCAGGAGCTACACTGGAGAGCTTTTGCCCTTGACCTGAGATGGCCCTGCTTCCTCGGTTCCTTCTCCTCCCGTGACATAGAGCGTCTTCCTCCGATGTTCTCTTCCTCCGCCCTGCTCAGGCTCCTGGCCCCGGGCGTAGTCTGGTGGCACCCCTGCTCTGGCCTCTGTCCCTGCCACAGTCAGCCCAGGGATGGGGCCCAGGCTGGTGAGCTGCCTGTGAGGCGGAGAAGGGACCACCTGGAGGGCCCCTGGAGGTGAGCCAGGCCGCAGGTGTGACATCTACGCCAGGTGCTCTGGGCTTGCCCCCTTCTCCTCTCCCTCCTGCAGGGGCTAGCTGCTCGGGGCACGCCTCAGCCAGTGTCCTGCAGCCCCGGAACCTCGCTTCTGGGCACAACTCGGCTGCCCTCTTTCTCCGGGCTTCTTGCTTCGGGGCCCTAATCTCTCCTCTCATAGGAGTCACCCTGTCTCTTAGCTCCTGAGCTCTGTTGCTCGGTCCCCCCATCTCCCGTCTGATCTCACCCCACTGAGCTCCCCAGCAGCCACCCTGCAGAACGGAGCTGGGAGGCGGTGACTAGTGTGCTGGAAGGTGAGTCATCTGCTAAATATAAAAACCCACTCACTCCCTGCATGCAAACGCTGCCGAGAGCCTCCCGTCCTTCCCACCCAATCCATCCTCACTCAGGGGACCCTTTATTCCCTCTGAAGCATATTCGTGAACAGCAAACAAATAACCACCCAAGAGCAGCATCAGCAGGCTCGCCTCACTGCCCTGCGGATCTCTGAATGTCCCTCGTCTCCCCAGATGCTGCAGGACAAAGGGGTCGAGTTAGGAAGGCCGTGGCCCAGGCGCTCCACGGAATTGTGAAGGAGGCAAAATTTATCTTCAGGACTCCTTCCCCCCTTCTCTTCCTGCCCCATCCCTATGCAGGAGATCCCAAACTGTCCATCATTTTGCAAAGGTAAAGCTGAGCCTTGGAAGCACACCTGCGTCTTGCAGGAATCAGGCCACACTTAACCATACGTGACGGAGCATGGTGGAGGGGTTCAGGTACCAGGCCCTCCTGTTGGACAAGTGCCCTCCCTAGTATTACTCAGCTCCCTCCATGCAGATTGCTCTCTGCTTGGCCTGATGCTCTGGGTCTCTGTTGCTCTTGGAATATGGGCCCTTCTAGTGATATTATATAATATGATATCGTTATATAATAACACATGTACATTTAATACTTGACACTGGTTGTCCAGTACCACTCTCAACATCTTACATGGATTATTTCAATTAATTTCCTCAGTCCTATGAGATAGGTTTATCATGATTTTCAGTGTAAGATGAGAAAAAAAAAACAAAGTTCAACAGATAAAAAAAGTTGTTCAAAAGCACAACCCGGAGTGTTTAGAACCGTGATTTAAATCAGTATGTTATATGTTACCTCTAAGCTAAGCCAATAACGTCAAACTTCCTTTGATGCCAGCCTGGCCCACAGTCAGAGAAACATTTTATGTCCCGATGCAGTGAGGACACACACACACTTATACATGCACGTGTGTGAATCCGCAAGCCTACGTGTGAAACACATGTTTGGGGAAACAACACTTCCTTTTGCTGCCTTCTAATTCTATTCTGTTCCATTCTGTTTCTTTCAGTTCTGGTCTGGTGTTATTTAAAAAGTTATGCAGCCCACCAAATTCCTTTCATGACCTTTTATTTATATTTTTAAAATTTTTTTTTCTTTATTGATTTTTTAGAGAGAGGGGAAGGAAGCGGGAGAGAGAGATAGAAACATCGATTGGCCACCTCCTGCATGCCCCCCACTGGGGATCGGGCCCACAACCTGGGCATGTACCCTGACCGGGAATCGAACCGGCGACCTCTTGGTGCATGGGTCGATGCTCGACCACTGAGCCACACCAGCTGGGCATCTTTCTTGACCTTTTATAGGTCATTATCTGCAGTTTGAAAACACTGGGCTAAACATACTTAAACTATGTTAATTTTCCATTGGACCACGTCTGGAAAGCTGAGTTCTAGTCCTGGGACAGGAAGTAACTGTATGACTTTAGACGGGTCTTCACTTCTGGCCTCATCTTCCTAAAGCCTACTACGAGTTTGACTGAATGACCTCTTAGGCCCTGCTCAGGCCTTTCTTTAATAATTGAAAACCCTTTGCTCACATGTCCCGCTCTGGGGAAGAAGAGGAGGTGCCTCCCCCGCCAGGTGTCTCACCTGTGTGCACCTGTGCACACCTGCGATGTTGGGACAAAGACTGACTGACGGCCTGGCAGGCCTTCACTCGCGGTTTGGGGGTGCGCTCAATCACTGCAGGTGAATCAGAGCGACGTACAGTCTCCACCGGCTGGCATTTGTAATCTCCTGAAAAGGCACATTTCCTCGTGTGCACTGTCACTCGATCCCCCTGACCTCCATCTTCTCATTTGTAGGCTTCTTTATCTTCTTACTAGGCCGTTAGAAAGACAGAGGAAAGGCCACCTCAGTGGAGATTAGGTGTGAATGGTGGTGGAGAGAAACAGAGACAGAGGGACAACTGGGATAAATCAGAATGGTGGTTCCAACACAGCAGGACTGGGTCCTGGTCTCCCCTGGGCCGCTGAGTGGCTGTGACCCTAAGCACGACACCTGTCCTCTGTAGCATATACTGGACACGAGGGACGTGGATAAGGTCTCGTCTGGCCCAGACATTCCAGAATTATGAGTTCACACAATGAGGCAGGGGGAGAGAGAACAGCCCTTGGGTGGTGTTTATCATGAAGACCAATCCAAGCGGATAAGAATGGCTGCAGTTTTCATCATGAACATAACCAGTTCATTCTTCTCTTGGCCTCTCTCAAAGCGTGTTTATCTAGTTCCAGTGAGTTCCAAACCGGCAGCCCGTGGCAGGTGAGCTCCTTGCGGACAGGTCCCAGGCCGGGCATATGCCACAGTTACTAGAGCAGATCGGCGCACGGGCAATTCCCATCCGTAGACGAAGATTCGGAGATGGGCTTTGCTGAGGTCCCAGGCCAATTGCTGACCCAGTCCTGTGGGTGACAGTCACTGCCGCCACCCCTGAGGTGGGCCCCTCCCAGCCCTGGGCATCGGCTGCAGGTCTTTCTGCTCTCAGACTTTGGAGTGAGGACTGGGTGGCGCTGCTGTGCCTCCCCCACCTCTGTGCTCCCCAGGGACCCCATGGCAGGCAAACGCTCCTCCCTGGAACCCGGCTCCCCAGACACAGCTCCCAGGGGGCGGTGGGCAGGAGCATCCCTGCAGCTCTCCAGGCCAGGCCGCCTCAGGGCCCCGCTCCAGAGGCTTGACTGGCATGCATCCTGGCATGCGGAGCCACCCTTCGCCTCTCTGGTGAGGACACTGGGACTTTAGGCCTGTGCCATTGGCCCTCCCACCCTTCTGGGAGAGGGGGTGTCCATGATGGTCTGGAGGCCCGGGGCACACAGGAAGCTGGGCTCCTCCTTCCTCCCTCCCTGGCAGCCTCACCAGAAACCACGTGGAACTTGGCTCTCTTAGGATTCCCAGACTGGAAGAGACTTGGCAAGGTCATCTTGATCCCCTACCCAGAGAGAAGACGTAGACCCAGTGACCATGGCCTCTGAGGGCAGAGGACAAGCTGCTGCCCTTGAGAGGCCCGACTCTCCTCCTCTGAAGTCCAATCCCATTTGCATGCTCTTCTTCTCTTCCCCTGGGCAGCTTCACCCTGCCGCCACCTGCCTCTCTCAGGGCCTGAGTCCTCTGGCTCCCCTTGAAGAGGCAAGCGAAGGGTCACAGCATGGCCGTGCCTGCATTTCCAGTTGTCCCAGACAACTACGGTGTCGAAACTGAGCCAGCATGCCTCCAGTTCCTTCATTCAGCCAATACTTACGAGCACCTACCGTGTGCCAGGCCCTTCATCTCCCTTAAAGCGCAAGGATCTCACAGCAGCAGGCCTCTGTTTGTCATCAGCTCGGGAATGAGATGCAGCCCAGCGTGGGGGTGGGGGTATCTGTGTGCTCTGGCCCATCGGATCCTGGTGCGCGGCAGAACACACAGGGGATGCTTCCTCTCCTTCCTCCTCGGCCGCACTCAACCAGGGAGAATAGGGCTGTGCCCTGCTCAGGTGTGAGCGAACATTGGGGAACTTCCAGAGCCTTGGGAAAGGAGCATCTGCCTGCAAGTCTCCCGCAGTTGCAGCGGGAGAACGAGACACAATTATGTTGGCTTGAGCCGGGGTCAGACACTGCACATAAAGAAAACGGGGTGCTGTCTTCTCGGGGAGAGGAGCCTGCCACTCAGCAGGTGAGAGGGCAGGGTCTGCTGCACTGTGGCCCGCCGCGGTGTGAGCCCCTAGTGGGGAGGGTGGTGCGGGCGTGTGGAGCCCCCTCTCCACCTTGCGTCCTGGGAACAGGAACCTGGCTGCCAGCGCTAGAGGCAGAGACAGAGCAGTGAGAAGTAGGTGTCATCTCTCCTCCACGGTGCCCCCGGCTTTATGGGCATGGGCCTTCGCCTTGCAGCGACCTAAGAGGGAGTTCATCTCAGAGCAACTGAGTGGAAGAAACGCGCCCCACAGAAGCCTCCCAGTGACTGGCACCTACGATCTGTGAGTGCGCAGCTCCTCCCGTCAGATGCGGCTGCCGAGGCCCAGGGACCCGCGCTTGGGCTGTGCCCAGGCGTGCCTGCCACCTGCCCGGCTAGCTGCTGTCACCTTGAATCAAAAGGAGTGAGGGGCGCCCTGAACGGTTTGGCTCAGTGGTTAGAGCATTGGCCCGAGGACCGAAGGGTCGCAGGTTCACTTCCTGGTCAAGGGCAGGTACCTGGGTTGTAGGTTCAATCCCCAGCCCTGATCCGGGTCGTGCGGGGTGTGTCTCTCTCACATTGATGTTTCTCTCTCTCCTCCCTCCCTTCCACTCTATCTAAAAATCAATGGAAAAAAATCCTCAGGTGAGGATTAACAAAAAAATAAATAAATAAAAGGAGGGGATGAAGAGGAAAGTGAAAAGGAAAAGACCTAGGATCAGTCCCATAGAAACGTATGTTAGTCCTTGCAAAAGCCTTTGAAGAAGAGTAGACTTTACATGGTATTCTTTGGCCTGCAGTCTTGTTTTCTTTCTCTCTCTGACCTTTTCACCTGAGGCCCCAGTGGCGGGATAGTTCACCTCTCCGAGAGCTGGGCGGAGGGGAGGGGAGGTCACCGCCTCCCACTTTAGAGATGAGGAAACAGGGGCCACCAGATGTACCCGCGCCTGTGTCGTCCCAGGAATTGAGAGATGGATCGGAGTTGCAGCTCCCACTTCTCAGCCTCCAGTGATGAAATCCAATAGCAGCCGGCTCCGCCCAGACTGCCCGGGGCAGAGGGTCTGTGCGTGGCCAGCACCGGGCAGGCACTCACCTTGCCCAGAATTCCTCCTGGTCTCTGCAGTGAGGATTAAGCCATGTGCCTTTGTAGACTTGTGAGGATTAAATGAGATACATCTGATCATTGGGAACGTTTTTTTAGCCGAGTTTATCTACCCTGCCAGAGTCTGCTCCTTCTCCAAAGCCCTGGTCTCCTCGTCAATGGCGGTCTCATGGGGAAAATGGCAGAAACTCTGAGTCCAGGCCACTCTGTGTTTGGAACCCAGTTAGGTCACAGACCAGCCGTGTGACTTTGGGCGAGCCAACCACTATGGTCCTCAGTCCCCTCATCCGCAAACTTGGAATAATCATACCCCCCTCTCCAAATAATAACACTCAGCCTTGAGGATCAACTGAGATGAGGCATATTTACAAGCACTCAGAACAGCCTGGCCCTGATCGGCCTTTACCCCAAACACACCCACGGTCACACATTGAGATCTTCCTTCTGTCTCAGCTCCTCAGGCCTGCTTCTACTCGTCAGCAGTTTTCCGGTTTGGAACATTTGCCTTCTTTACTTTACTTTGGGGAGTGGGGTGCAGGAAGCAGATTCGAAGCCTGTGTCCCCATAAGGTGACATTGCCTGGGATCAGAGTGAAGAGGGGCTCAGAGCCCTTAGTTTGGGGATGCCCACTGCAGAAACAGCAGAGAAAAGGAGGCTGACTCCAGTGTCACCCCTTGTACCCAGGGTGAGGCCACGGGACTTGGGTTTTACGCCTTTCTCCACTTGGTACTTCTGAAGTGCCCTCTCAGTGAGACGTGTCTTGGCAGAGCCGGTCAGCATTCTGCTCAGCAGGGAGACAGACCCAAGGTGCCTTTGGAGCCCGGGCCTGCGGGCGCAGAGCTGACTGGCTTGGCTGAATCCACAGAATGCACCTGCCCTCCAGTGGCTAAAGAGGGAAAGGCATGGGCAGCCCCAGCCTGAGTTCCCCTGGCGAGGAGACTGTCAGCCTGAGTTAAGGAGGTGATGGTGTGTGTGGTCTCCTGGAAATTTAGCAGCACCAGGCAGCATAAACCTAAACTAGGCCAACCTATGGAGGCCATCCCCTGGACACACATGGTCCAAGCCCCAGGTTTAGGATTTCACTCACTCACCCATTCACTCATTCATTTAAAAAATATCTATGGAGCATTATATGTGGCGGGGAAAGGGGCGAGGGGTCTAGGCAGTAGGGGCACAGCAGTGATCAAGACAGGTGAGTCCATCTGCTCCTGGAGCTTTTGGTCTAGTGAGTGTGGTGTCGGTTGGGCAAAGGTGGGGATCTTTTCAACCCTCTCCTTGCCCCAGAGTCAAGAAATCAGCAGACATCCACCAGACACCTGATTCATGCCAGAATTCCTCATATCTGTTTTTTGTTTGTTTGTTTGTTTTGTTTTTGGAATAGCCTCAGCAATTAAATGACACAAGGTAACAGAAGGAGTACTGAACAGTGAATTGAACTGGGTCTGAATCCTGGTTCCTCCACTTACTAACCCTATGACCTTGGGCTCATCATTTAACCCCCCAGCTTAAACTGTTACCTGCCAGCAGCAAGCCAGGGGCTCGCGACCTAGCAGTGGACTAGGGCACATGGTCCCTGGGCTCTCCAGTGGCAATGTGGGCACAGTAACACCCACCTGACCGGTGGCCACGGATGCCAAAGTGACTTTCACCTGACCTTTGGAAGGAGCGATCAAAGACTCTTTTTGCTTTATCATTAAAAAAAAGAAATAAACTTCTAAAAATTCATTTGATACAATTTATTTACTTCAGTGTGTGCCAGTGTGTCGTTTACCTGTTGCTGCATAAGAAACCACCCCCAAACTTAGTGACTAAAAACAATAATATCTTATATTTCTTGTGATTTCTGCCTATTGACTGGGCTCGACTGGGCAGCTTCTCTGTTTTACATGATTTCTGCTGGGGCTGGAGTGGAGTCCAAAGCGGCTTTTTCATGCACATGTCTGGCGCCTCTGCTGGGATGGCCGAACCAGGCAGGGGTGGGGGTGGGAGGTGGGGACCAGGCATCTCTCTACATGGTGTCTCCAGCAGGGTCCCTGGACCTCTTCTGTGGTGGCTCAGGGCCCCAAGAGCTCCAAGAACTCTGACTGCATCACATTCACCAAAAGAAGTCACATGGCCAAGCCAGTGTCAGTGTAGGAGGGAACCACGCAAAGACATGAATTCCACGAGGCATGTCCACTGGGGGCCACCAATGTAGCAGTCTCCAGCAGCCAGTCATGGCGCAGATGTGAACAGCCCTTCCTTAAGCAGTGGCTGTGTCCTGGTAGGTTTGGGGATCAGGAGGCATTTGCTGCTGCTGTCCAGCGTTGGGTGACTTTTAATTAGGAAAGTCTAATGCTCCGTAGTTTGGTGTGGCAGGAAGAATAACGTTAGATCTGCAGAGTCTTTCTTGGTCTTGAGTACAGGTTTTAACAGCTGGCCGAACACCCCTTCCCACCAGCGTGAGGGGTGACACCCCCTCAACAGGCCACTACTTTATGCCTCTGAGTGGACGCCGTTCTGGCAGAGGCTGTTTGCACACCGAAGGAAACCACACAACCTCTTGTTGATTTTTCCTTTCCTGTCGTCAGTGAGAGAATGGTGGCACTGCAGGAGTAAGACATAATGGCACTAGGGTTTTGTGATGTGAGCACATCAAATGTTAAGGTCACTGGGCTCTAGACACAAGCTGTGTCCAGAAAGTAATTTCCAGCTGTCAAGTCTAAGCTTTTTCTTCTATTTTTATCTCCAGTGTAGAGGTTGGGGTCAATCACAGCCCTCCGTCATTAAGTTGCCTTTGTCCTGTTTTCCTTACTGATGTATGTGTGTGTGTGTGTTCTCTTTGGTTTGCACATCCATGCCCCACCCCACGGGCAAGCATTTCACTGTGTTAACGTACGCCCTTTTACACGCATGCGTCCTTCCAAGCTGTGTACTACTCTTTTGGATGCATACATGTTTAATTTACATAAAGTGTTACGTTATAAATCTCATTTCGCTTTTTACTTTTCCCCTTGGTGCTGTGGTTTTGAGGTCCCTCCAAGTCGCTCCATGTTCTCCTAGTTTGTTGTTTCGAGGTGTGCACTCACCCAGTGCCTGGCCGCTCGCTCTCGCAGTGGCAGAGTCCCCGGTCGCCTGGGCTCCCACCCACAAATGTCACTGCCGGGACGTCTCAGCGGACCTGTGAGCAGGTGCTGGGCTCTGCGCAGGCGCAGAATCGCTGCCGCGGGGGGGGGGAGGGGTGCGTATAGCAAAGGGGACTAGGTAGCGGCGCGTGCTTTCCCCACTGGACGCCCCGCTCACCTCCCAGCAGACCTGCCACAGGGCAGACCTTGTCTTCCCACCCAGCCCTGCCGTTGGTCGAAGCAAGAAGATACAGACACAGCCCCTGTTCCCAAGGATCCCGTGACGTATTCCTCCCTGCATCCCTGACACAGGCCCTCGTGGACTTGGGTTGGCTGACTTCGCCCCCGCGGGTCTGACCATGCCGGAGACAGCCCATGCCCCGTCCACGCGTTCCCTCTGATCTGTGTCCAGGCAAAATGCACCGAAGCCACTGGGAACCTGTTTACTCAAAGAGGGAGCTCAGTGATGAGCGACCTTACCCCAGAGTCCCTAGCACATCGCAGGGTTGGCCAGGGCCGGCTCCACAGACCGCACTGACTGGAGCCATTGGCAACAAGGGCTTTGTTTTACTCGTGACTCCGAGTAGCTGACTTCTTGGTTGGCTGGTGTGGAATAAACAGTGTCTCTATGATGAAATGACACGGGCTGGCAGTCATGAAACCCTGGAGACCTGGGCCAGGTCACCTGATACAGACACTTCACTTCACAGGAAAAGACACTGAGATTCAGAAAAATAACTTCTCAAGACCATTGGGTAACTGAGAGGCAAAGCCAAGGCCAGAACTCAGAAGTCCCAACATCCACGCCTGACTTCCCTCCATACCACTGCCCTAGTTCTGTTAGCACTGCAGGGACCCCCAAATCTACAGACAACCCCCAACTTTATTCCATGAGATTGAACTCCCTTCCCCAGCTCCATCTTGAGAAAGACTCAGAAATAGTAAACTGGTTTTGTTGGTGACTTTCCTTCCCTTTCCAATTTAGTACGGTGAACAGTAAAATAAAACAAGAATATGTAAAATGAGGGAGGAGAAGAGGGAAACAGAACTATTTCTCAATAGTGAAAAGTCAGTAATGGAATAGGGCATAATGTCCCTTAAGAATTCTATCCCTGCGGGTATGGCTCAGTTGGTTGAGCATCGTTGGGTGCAACAAGAGGTCACTGGTTTGATTCCTGGTCAGGGCACATGCCCAGGTTGTGGGCGCGATCCCCAGTAGGGGGCGTGCAGGAGGCAGCCAATTGATGTGATCAATGTTTCTCTCTTATCCTCATCAATGTTTCTATCTCTCTCTCCCTCTTCCTTCCTCTCTCTCTAAAATCAGTAAGATCATATTTTTTTTTTTTAATTTAAGCCAGTGGAGTTTTCCCCCACTCCCCAGAAGGAGAAACAGAATCAGAGAGGTACCCAAGGGGTGGATGTGAAGCAATATGACCAATTATTTAGCAAATTTATCTAAAACTACACTAGCTCCATGTTACCCTGTTCACAAGGGTCACCAAAGTGGGTTTTATGCCTTTGAAAATATCTCTTCCTTGTAGCTCAGAGCAACTGCTCCTAATACCCTCATAGTATGTCTTTAATCTTTTATCTGATGTTCTTTTTTTGTTAATTTTTTGTTTTTTTAATTAATTTACTTTTGTTACAGATGTTTCTCCTTTTCCCCCATTGACACTCTCCTCCTGTTCCCGCCCCCTCCCCCCGCCCCAGCATTGTTGTCTATGTCCATTGGTTATGCTTATATGCATAAGTTCTTTGGTTTATCTTTTCCCTCCCCTGCCTCCCGCCCCCCTCCTCTGAGGTTTGTCAGTCTGAACCCTACTTCTATATCTCTGGGTCTATTTTGTTAATCAGCTTATTTTGTTCATTATATTCCACAAATAAGTGAGATCATGTGATATTTGTCTTTCTCTGACTGGCTTATTTTGCTTAGCATAATACTCTCCAGGTCCCTCCACATCGTCTCAAAGGATAAGAGATCTTTCTTTCTTACAGCTGCATAGTATTCCATTGTGTATATGTACCACAGCTTTTTTATCCACTCATCTATTGATGAACACTTGGGCTGTTTCCAGATCTTAGCAATTGTAAATAGTGCTGCTATGAACATAGGGGTGTATATATTCTTTCTGATTGGTGTTTCAAGCTTCTTAGGCTATATTCCTAGAAGTGGGATCACTGGGTCAAATGGCAGTTCAATTTTTAATTTTTTGAGAAAACACCATATTGTTTTCCATAGTGGCTGCACCAGTCTGCATTCCCACCAGCAGTGTACTAGAGTCCCCTTTTCTCCACACCCTCGCCAGCACTTGTTGTTTGATGATTTGTTGATGGCAGCCATTCTGGTAGGTGTGAGGTGATACCTCATAGTCGTTTTAATTTGCATCCCTCTGATGATTAGTGACATTGAGCATTTTTTCATATGTCTCTTGGCCATTTGCATGTCCTGTTTGGAGAGGTGTCTATTTAGGTCCTCTGCATGTTTTTTAATTGGATTCTTTGTCTTCCTTTTGTTGAGTTGTATGAGTACTCTATATATTTTGGAAATTAACCCCTTATCTGATCTATCATTGGCAATTATGTTCTCTCATACAGTAGGTTCCCTTTCCATTTTGATTATTGTTTCTTTTGCTTTGCAGAAACTTTTTAGTTTGATGTAGTCCCATGTATTAATTTTTCCTTTGTTGTATCAGTGAAAAGTCTGCTGTGTGTGATGTCTGAAATTTTGTTGCCTACATTTTCTTCTAGGATTTTTATGGGTTCATGAGTCACATTTAAGTCTTTTATCCATTTTGAGTTTATTCTTGTGTATGGTGCAAGTTGGTGGTCTAGCTTCATTTTTTTTGCAAGTAGCTGTCCAATTTTTCCAACGCCATTTATTAAAGAGGCTGTCTTTACTCCATTGTATGCTCTTGCCATCTTTGCCAAATATTAATTGAGCATAATGTCTTGGGTCAATTTCTGGGTTCTCTGTTCCGTTCCATTGATCTATATGCCTGTTCTCGTGCCAGTACCAGGCTGCTTTGATTACAGTGGTATCTGGTATTCTTTTATCTGAAAAATAATAATAGTAGTAGCAATTACAGAAATACTCAAATAACAATTATATTATCTGTAAAATTGTCAAAATTGAGCATAGGAAAGCATGCTTGAGGAAACTATTAATTCCGGACAAGTGTTTAATCACCGGGAGGCAGGATGTGAACATGAGGGAGTGAGTCTGGTCTCATCGGACAAGTTTGAGGTTCTGCTCCCGGGGAAGGCCTGCTGCTCCCTGGGATGCAACACCCTGGGATGCCCAGAACGCTCCTTCGCGAATTAGAACAGGCCAGGGGAGAGGGGTCCTTCCGCATTTTGAGCCAATTTGATTATCCCCCAATGGGAGAAACGTTAGAAGGATGAGTGCTTTCTTTGTAACCTTAACTCACAGCAAGCACGAGTTGTGTGAACAGAGTGCCCAAGGACCCTCTGATGGGAACAGGACATAAACGTCATGGGGTCTATTTGGCCCTGGTCCTGGGACTGTGCTAGTGAGCAGTGTCTCTGCCCCGCATGTCTGGCACTCGGAAGCCCACACCCTACCCGACTGGACGCCCAGGTTCAGAAGAGATTTCTTAATTTTTGAATAAATGCATATACTGTTAAATTCACCCTTTTAAAGTGTACAATGCAGTAGTTTAGTATACTCATAGAGTTGTGACCATCATCACTATCTAATTCCAGCACATTTTTCTCACTCCCCGAAGAGACCTCATACCATTCGCAGTTACTCCCAATTTCCTCCTCCTTCTGCCCACCCAGCCCCCGGCAGCCACTAATCTACGTTCTGTCTCTCTAGATCAGCCTATTCTGGAAATTTCACATACATGGAATCATACAAACGTTTGTGACTGTCTTTTTCACTTGGCACAAGCTCTCCAGGGTTTGCCTGTGTCATTGGCTCCATCTGTATGGCTGAGTAATATCCCACTGTAAGGACATGGCACATTTTATTTATCCATTTATCAGTGATACACTCAGGGAGGACTTCAGTACTCACCTGAGCTGAACTTGAAACCTATAGACAATGAGTCACTTTTGCCATTTCCTGATCAGGTGGCTAACATGACAAAACCAGCATTTTAGGAAGGCTGCTGGAGGGTGGGGGCTGGGAAGATCAGCTGTGTAGTGAGGCAGAAACGGGGGCTGATGGCATTTGGAGCTGCTTCTACTAAAGAGGAGAATATCTGTGCAGGAAGCAGACCTGGAGTCTCTGCTCCAGCTCTGACCAGAAGGCCACAGGCCCACGAGAGCAGGTCACTCTGGAGGCGAGAGCCCAGTGCTGGTTTCAACCTT
Source organism: Tadarida brasiliensis (assembly GCA_030848825.1). Classification (NCBI taxonomy): domain Eukaryota; kingdom Metazoa; phylum Chordata; class Mammalia; order Chiroptera; family Molossidae; genus Tadarida; species Tadarida brasiliensis. Next base: position 100,618,906 of record CM061263.1, read on the forward strand.
GCCTCGTATTTCTCCCGGAAGCTCTGCGGAAAGCCAGCCTACCACACTCCTTCCTGGAAGGGGCATAACTGCTAATTGCCTCTTGCACAATTGTCTGCCAAAACCCTGTTGCTAATGAAATGAACGATTCAGTTATCCTTGTCAGTGATGGCCCACAGTGTGAAAGACCGTTGCTGCGTCGGCAAGGCTGGCGGGAATGCCCAGCCAGGGCACTGTGAGTGATTCTTACAATGAGCTCTCCCGGCTCAGCTGGGTCGGGGAAGGTTGCCCAAGGCCAGAGGGGTGCAGCCTGTCCCCTGCACACACCCCTACTATGCGTCAAGAGCTGGGAGGGTCCAGAGGCAAAGCAAGTGGGAAATGAGGCCAGACCTCAGCTCAGTTTGCCAACTCTGACCTGCACGGCCTGGGGCTGCTTCCTCTCTAGCACGTGGGGAAGGGACCCACTGAAGGACCATGGTGATATGGCAGGGTTATTTAGGTCCAGGGACATGCTTGGCTGACTGGCAGACAGGGGCATCTCTGTCCATGCCAGGGCGTCCTGAACCACCACTCCTCATGACACCCACTGCACTGCTTGTCTTCCGTCTTCCTCACTTCTCTCCTTTGCCTATAATGTCAGGTTTTCACTTCGTTCCCTCTGCTTCTCTTCCCCATGTGGCTGCCCAGGACTGCACCTCCGTTTCGTCTGGTGCAGCGTTTCTCTAGTGTTCATGCTTGCTGCTTTTCCAGGAAAGGAAGGAGAAGAGAGAAAAAAGTGACAGAAATTGGAATTGGTGGGGCAAGCAGGGCTGATGGAGGCAAATACAGACAGAAAGATGGGAAGTTACTTGGAGAGCATCATGTTCAGTACACACTTGTGGGCATGTGCACACACATATGCACACACACGCGCACACATACTTGCACACACACATGCACGCGCACACTTGCACGCACGCACACATGCACACATGCGCTTGCACACACACGCTGGCACACACATGCACACACACACACTTGCTCACGTATTTTCTCCTCATCTTGTCTTCAGGAATGGTCTGTTCAGGAGTGAGGTTCTCAGGTTTGTAACTAATTGCCCAGAGTGGTGTTGAGAAATATGCCTCAATTTTAGAGATTAGATTTATGTGTAGTCGAGGGGCTCTTGTGAAGTTAGCGGAACCAAGTTCTCACCTCACTATTCGCCAGAGAACCAGGTGCTGGGGGCTGTGTGGGTGATGGGGCGCGGACCCGCCTCTGGGCCAGCCCTTGGGCCACAGCGCTAGGAACGAGCGCGCGAAAGGCGCCCCTGGTGGTTCCTCTGACAGCCTCCTGCGCCGCTCTAAACGTGTCGCGGCAGTGTCCCACACTGCAACGCAACAGGCGGATAAACACATTATGTGAGAGAACAGTGCGTGAGGAATAGAACCGAGTCAAAGGCAAGACCAGCACCTGCTGTGGCTGGCGAGGCTGCCAGTCTCCCGGGTAATGGTGAGAGAAGAATCGCCCTGCGCCCTGTAGGAGTGCCTATGGGGGCAGAGGGTGGTGCCTTTGATAGCTTCCCTGCAGGAGAGAAAGAAAAGGTCCCTATGATGACCTCTAGGGGTGTCCCCCATGGAAGATGGGGTGGGGCGGTGCCAGCATGACCATCAGCAAAAGCAAGAGACACCATAAGGCAGCCAAAATCATCCAGGTCAAGCCATGGGTAAAATCCCATCATCTAGTGCAGTCATGTTCAATGTTTATGGAAAAGCAGTGGTACTCTTTCATTCTAATAAAAGTTTGTAGGGGGCGGGGAGGCAGGGGGACAGAAGCTTCTTTGGTTCGAATGGGGGTAAGGACCTGGTCATCTCCCCAGGGCCTCTCCTTCCCCACACAGAGATGGCTGAGACACCTCTGCTCTGCATCCCAAGGGTCTGAAAAGAAAATCCCTGGTCTGGCTCAGGTGGACAGCTGGGCAGCAAGAAGGACGGGAAGGAGGGAAGAAGGCAGGCTGCCTTTGATTGTTACTTGTACAAAGTTACTGTGAGAACCAATAGGAACATTTATACTGGGTGGGGCAAAAGGAGATTTACAGTTGTTTGGATGGACAATAATACAATAATTAATAAATAATAATAAAGAATCAGCTCTGTGTTTCACATACAACTGTAGACCTACTTTTGCCCCACCCTGTATTCCTCTTCTTGTTGGGCATGGGAACACTTTGGGTCTTTTCCACCCCAATAAAACAAACCCCGATACACCACGAGAGCGAAGGGACAGTAAGTGCATGGGCTCTGGAGCCAGCTCGCCTGGGTTTGAATCCTGGCCCTGTTTCTTGGGAGCTGTTCGATGTTGGAAAAGTTACTCACCCTCTCTGTGCCTCGGTTTCCTCATCAGTAAAAGGGGATGTTTGGTAGTCCCCATCTCATGGGGCTGTGAAGATTACATCTGTTAGAGGGTACATGGTGTTTAGAACAGTGTTTGGCATGTGGCGATGAAGTAACAAGGCCAGCTGTTGTTATATTTTAGGTATGTAAGTGTACCATCTGGCAATGCCAGGTTTCACCCACGGGATTTGCAGCCCTCTGCCCTCAGGCAGGCATCCCGTCTCAGCTCACAGCCCCAGGAGTGGCCTAGCTCTCCTGCTGAGGGCAGCCAGGCTCCGTGAACACGGTGGGTGTCTGAGGGAGGGGTTAGGTGTGTATGACTTATTGTTTTGAAGGAACCGATAGTGACATCCTGTTACCATCTCGTTTTAGAGTGTGAGACGTTGAAAGACAAGCTCTGACCTAAGCTCTAGAGCTAGAAACCCAGGGGCACTTAGTGGGGGGGGAGCATCGTAGATGCCACGCGGACCCCTCCCCCGCAGCAGGTATGTGCCGAGCTTGGAGAAAGAGCCCCAGACTGGGGTGTGTCCTGCCCAAAATTCATAGTCCATTCTCTCGATCCCACCTGCTTCCCAGGGTGGCATCTGGCGGTCTCAGGACCTATGCAGGCGATCTGCCAAGGCTCTTCACGCGGAAGGGGTTGTGTTATGCAGACACAGGTGACGACCACACCTCTCCACCCGTATTTACATCTTCCTGGTGTCACCTGGATTTCCATCAGCCTGTGAGATGCGGCCTGGGGTCATTTCCCACGGAGTTCACCATTTACTCCGGACGGACGGCCAAGCTCACGGGCTAACCTACGGGGTGCAGACCGGCCTGTCGTGGGGAGAGCGGGGTGGCTGTGCCAGGGGGTGAGGACACCAGGCTGACATGGGGGCAGAAATGCACCTTGGACTGCGGATGGCAGGGTTTGGCCGGAGTGAGAGCGACCTTGACGTCCCAGCCGAATAGTTTTGACTCGATTCCACAGGAAACAACAGGTAATGGATGTGGGTGGCCCCGAGGGCCTGTGTTCCTGCAGGAACCCGTCTAGGAAAGGTTCCCAGATAGACAGAAGGGCAGGGGCCCCTGAGGGTCTGTGGGAGCTCAGCCCTGTAACCAGGAGTGTGGCCGGCGTGTGTCTAAACCACATCCTCATGGCGGGGATAATCTCACTTTTTCTGGTTCTTCAAGCCTCTTAATCCCCTTGGCCGAGAGCACGATAGCAGGGCTCACATAGACGTGAATTTTCACAAGCCTTCACGGGACCACCCTGTACTGTCTCATCGGAGGAGAGACGAGGTATATTCTAAAGAGCCTGGTTCTGGCCCTGGCCGGTTTGGCTCAGTGGTTAGAGCGTCGGCCTGCGGTCCAGAGAGACCCGGGTTCGGTTCCCGCTAAGGGCATGTACTTCTGTTGCAGTTTGTCCCCGGCCCTGGTTGGTCGTGCGGGTGGCAGCCACTCGATGTGTCACCTTCGCGTCGATGTTTCTCTCTCTCTTCCTCTCTCTCCCTCCCACTCTATCTGAACAAAAAATGAAAAAGTGTCCTCGGGTGAGGATAAAAAAAAAAAAAAGAGCCTGGTTCTGGAAGCCGCCCTGGAACTCTGCGGAGTGAGACCCCTGGCGTGGGCTGCCAGGCCCCTCAGGCAGCGATGGCTTCGGAACCTGCTCCTTTCCCGCATCTCCTAAGGAGAGGAAGGACGTGCCTAGGAGAGCGAATTTGGACAAACAGCCTTGTTCATTGCTTGTCGTTAGGCACAGGTGGACGGAGGTGGGTGGGAATCCATTTCCCCTTGCTATTGTACCCTGTTGGTGAGCAGAGGGCCAGGGACATCTGAGGATTCTGCAGGTTCAGAAAGAAAGGCTCAATCCTTACCCATGTTGGAAAGAGGGACGGGGAGGAGGGCTCGGACCTGAGAGAGAGGCAGTGGTCTGCCCTGGCGACGGCATGAGGTGTGGTGTCCCGTGCATACCTGCTTCTCTGAGAGGGTCGCCTTTGCTGAGAATGACAAGTGGACGGCACAGGTCAAGAGGATGCTAAGGGGGAGCGGGCAGTCGGCCGCCCGTGGGTACCGACCCTCCCTGACTTTCTCCCCCTGGCAGGCCCTCACGTCATGCCCTCACGCTCTCCGGAGCCGCTGCCATCCTCCGTGGCCCTCCAGTGTCCTCCACGCACCAGGGCTGCCTCTTTTCCTCTTCCTCCCTGGCACTGTGGGCATGGCAGGGTGCCCGGCAGGTGCGGATGGCAGCCCCAGGTCCGGGTTCCCAGTGAGTGTGTGACTGTGAGTGTGTGTACGTGTGTGTGCAGGGGCGGGGGCTGGGGACCATCCGCAGATTGGAGCACAGGAGTAGAGAGCTTCTAGGGAGTGGGGCCATGTGCGGGTCACCCCAACACCCTGGAGCAGGAGGACCTGTCTCCGGGACCCACCACCAGCCTCAACACCGAGTGGCCAGAGCGGTGGCAGTCACCGACGGGAGGAGCACAGGAGAAGCGCGGGGTAAGTTCCGCTCTGGGGGGACTGGGTGTGGGGTTCTGAGAGGTGGGGAAGCCGGGGACCAGAGAGCCAGAGAGGGGGACCCAGAGCTCTGTGCCCTCTGCCCTTCCCCCTCACTGCTGCACCATATCCACGTCCCGGGCCTGCAGTCGAGGGGCACTGCAGAGGCTGGAGAGCCACGTGGAGCAGCAGCGGGGGTGAGGACTGTGGCAGAGCTGTGGCCAGGGGAGTCTCCCGAAAGGGGCACAGCAGGTGGTCATCCCGGGTCCAAAGGCAGGGACAGCAGGGTGGTCATGGGGGGGGGGATGGAGACCCTCAGCTGGCCATGTTGGGAGGGAGGGAGAGAATAAGGGGGTTCAGGATGAGACATGAGCCCTGCTTTCACTTACAGGTGCCCACGAGGGCCAGTACCCAACCTGGCAGAGCTCTGGAACAGACACTCGTGGGCCTTAGAAATCGGAGGTAGGAGATCGCCATCTGCCGGGAGCTCTTGTTCGTTTACCCACCTGACGGCTCAGTCTGAGGGAGCAGAGATGGTGATGAGTAAGGCTGGCGCTGACCAGGGCGGCTGGGGGCAGGGGGCACGGTGCCCAGCTCCACGTCTGCCCTGTCCTTTGGTTTTCTCGACCCGAGGACCGATTTCTGGTTCCTGGGACATTCGTCACCCCTGCCAAGCTCCCCTTGGTCTTCCGTCCTCTCCAAATGGTGGCAGGCCCTCACATCATGCCCCAGCGGGAGCCTCTGAGGCTGGCAGGATCCCTCGCTGCCCGAAACCTGGGCCTGGTGGGTGTCTCGGGGCACGTGTTCTATGAGGCAAGGCTGGTGGGCACCCTGCAGCGTTCTGGGGCCTCTTCCTTTCTGGGGTGCGCAAGGGATAAATAAAACGGCATCCTCCTGGGCAGAAAGCCTTGATGGGGACACGTGAAGGAGCCAGGCTGTCTTCCCGGGGAGAATTCCTGTTACTAACTCCAACTGTCCTTTTCCTTAAATGGAAAAGTGCAGGCCAGTGACAAGCAAGATGAGACTTCATTAGCACCCCCCCACCACCACCTCAAAGAAACCCCCACCACCTCCCGTTTCTACCTGGGCTCCGCTAACCCCTGCCCCAAAGCCAGTGTTCCTCCTGGCCCCTTTGCTCTCAGCACATGGCGTTGTGCCCGGCTGTGCCAGGACCTCGCTGGGCAGCCACACCCGCCCCACAGGAGCTCAGGACTCGGAGAGGAGGTCGGTGTGGAAGCAGGGATTGCAAGTCCGAGTGGGCAGGGCGACACAGAGTGCGCTCCAGGGAGGGCGGAGGGCAGAGACCAGGGCTGGTGTCCGGAAGAGCTTTGCAGAGAAAGGGGTCATCTCACTGACGTCGCGAGGTGCTCATCACGGAGACAGTGCTCTCCGCACACGGTGAGGGTCCGCTCATCCAGCCCGCGTGGCAGCAGCGTCAGGACGCGCCCAGGGGTTAGGCAGCCTCGCAGCTGGCAGGACGCGCTGGGCTGGCACCCTCACTGCACCCCTCCTGTCTCGGCACTAGCAGGGGGAGGCGAGGGGTGCGGCCTGCAGAAGCAGGTGCCCACAATGCATGTCTCTCCTCTTCTCTCCCTCGTGGACTGGACTGCCTGCCTTCCGTGTGACTCATCTCACTTCACCCTGCACTGCTCACGGACCCGTCCTCCCCAAAGCGGCTCGGCCTCTGCCCGTGCGGCCTGGCGGCTTCCTGGCCAGCAGGGGCTAAGGTGAGACTCCCCCGCGGGGCCTGGGAGGCCTTCTCCCGCAGTCCTGCTGGCCTCAGGGGGCCTCCAGGCCCGCCTCCCCCACGCCCTCCACAGCCCTGCTCATCTGCCACAGCCGAGCTCCTCGGCCCCTGGCCTTGGCAAATGGCTGTTTTCAGCCCAATGTGCTTCTTCCCTGATGCTCTGACAAATTCACGCAGACTCGGCCATTGTCACCGCTCATGAAGCTTCCCTGACTCCTCACGGCCAGGTGATGTGTTTCTTCCTTGGGTTATCGCCTCTGCTCTCCCAGGTGGATGGAGTCAGCTCCACCCGCTGGTGACTGTGCGCCTCCCAACTCCATCTCCCAACGTCAGGAACGTGCCCTCAGCCACAGAGGGAGTATTTACACCACAGGAATTGGCAAACACTACACATCAGCCCCTCTCCCACCCTGAGGCCTCTTAAGCAATAACCAGCACCCCCGTCTTATGATTTGCATATTTGCCTCCTGTCCAAACTGCAAGTGCTTCAAAAGCAGGGCCATGTCTTACTTATCTCTTTGTTGTTGTTAATCCTCACTCGAGGATATCACTTGAGGATTTTTTTTCCCGAAGGGGGGACATGGAGGAGGAGACAGAAAGAAACAGTGATATGAGAGAGACACATTGATTGGTTGCCTCCCGCATGCACCCCGAAATGGGGCCAGGGATCAAACCTGAAACCCAGGTGGGTGCCCTTTACTGGGAATCAAACTCGTGACTCTTCAGTACAGGAGCCGACACTCTAACCACTGAGCCACACTGGCCGGGGCCACTTATCTTTTTTTTTTTTTTTTAATTATTTTTTTCTTCATTGATTTGAGAGAGAGAGAGGAAGGGAGAGGGAGAGTTGGAAACACTGATGAGAGAGAACATTGACTGGCCACCTCCTACACGCCCCCAACTGGGGATTGGGCCCACAACCTGGGCAAGTGCCCTGACCTGGGAATCAAACTGGCGACCTCTTGGTGCATGGGTCAATACTCAACCACTGAGCCACACCAGCCGGGCCACTTACCTTCTTAAAGGCAGGCCCAGTGTAATGTCTGGTACTATGGGGCAGATACAGGTAACTTATGAGATATGAGACATGCCTTAGAGTGCTTGTCACTTAATTCTGCTGCCACCATGATCCTTTGAAAATCTGCCCAGGTCCACTCCCTGCTCAGAAGTCCTTCGTAACTCCCTTCACCTACATGACCAGAATGTAGAGTCACCTGAAGCAGGGATTTTTGTGTTTTGTTTTATTGAGATGATTCGGTGCTCAGAAAAGTGTCTAGCATGAAGCACTTAGTACCCTTTGACACAACAGTGATCAAATTCAAGCTCCTTAAAATAGCCTTCAAGACCTCTTGTCACTGATTCTGCCCTCTCTGCTTCTATAGCTGCTCCTCCCTGGTAGGAGGCCCCATGACAGGCCCACTGCTGCCCCCCTGGCCCCTAGTGAGTTAGGAGAGGTCCAGGCACCATGCAGTCTTCTCCCGGCCTGAGGCTTTCTCTCCTTCCCCTCTGTCTGCCCAACGCCTCCTCATTCTCCATCCAGTTCGATACCAACTTCTGGAACACCTCCTGTTTCCTGCTGTTCATCTGGCCCCAACCTTCAGGGTGAGACATGTTTCCGACATCCTCGGTGAGCCTTTGAGCTCCCCGGGGGCAGGGCTGATGTGTGTCAGCTTTGTGTCCCCTCCAGTACGTCAGCACCCAACTTAGTCTTGCACATAGCAGTTGCCCGGGGTGGGTTTGCAGTCCAGATTTGCCTCCATTGAAAGAAAGCTGGAGAACAGCAAGGTGTATGCAAGTCCCGCCCTGTGATCTGGCCACTCCAGGGGGTTTCTCTGATTGGCCATCACTCGCCAAGTGTCAGTGAGGTTGAGGAGGGATGGAGGTGTCCAGAACATGACCAGGGGAGGTATAAGGCCCCCAGCCCTGACCAGTCAGGTCTCACCAGTCAGGCTTTATGACCTGCTCTTCTCCTTTTCCCTTCCTCTCAGTTTGTGGCCACCTTGCTCCTGGCTAAGGACAGCTCCTGCCCGCCAGTGGGCTGCGCTTGGCATGAGGGTATGGCTGTGAGTGGGAGTAAGCCGTACCCTCACTGGGTCAGCACGGGCTCAGAAGACCTCAGCTTGAATCCCGGCTCTGCCAGTTACTGCTGTGTGACCACGGGTCACTGGCTTACATTTTACGGCCTCAATGTTCTTATCTATAAAGTGGGGGAAACAATACCTACTTGGTAAAAGGAAATAATTAAAGGAGGATTGAATTAGGTCATGCATGATAGTGTTTAGCCTTGGCCTGGCACACACTGAACACAGACTAAGTGGTAGATAGTTCATTATTTTTAGCTATTCTCTGTTTCAACTGGAAGCAGAACAAAAGGTTTCCTTGCAGAAAAATATCCAGCTGACGCTTGACAAGTTACCAGGTAGTAATTTGGATGTTGAATCGGGGATGTTGAGCGATGGGCTGAAGTCTGGTCCACACATCAGCAGCATCAGCATCTCCTGGGGCTTGGTGAAGATGCAGAAGCTCATGTCCCAGCCCCACCACACCCATTAAGAATGTGCTTTTCAACAAACAAAATCCCAGGTGATCCTTGTGCTTAGACTGCATGTCTGCACCCTGGGACACATTTGGAGAGCCATTATGTTATCACTCCCAGTAGCATCTCCCTCTTTCCTATGATTACAGGCGTCTTCCTGCAGACAGGTGGGCACTGTGGGAGCAGGGGAGCACAGAGGAACCCTGAGGATTGGGGCTGAAGCTAGGACGAAGCTGTGTCCCCCAGGACACAGGTCTGATTGCACTTTCCATTTCTAACCAGCAGATGGCGAGCGTGTGCTGGTAGTGTTTCTCCTCAAAGGCCTTTGAATTGCTTGACATGGTGAGTGCCCTGTCTCTCAGGCGCTTGTGCTGAGTTATCTCCGTGAGCTGGGTCTGGGGGGTGTACATGCAGCGTCCTGTGCAGACACTTTCCTCCAGCATCCCTGTTGGATGTTCTCAGGGTTTGCTCAGGTGGCCGCTCCTGAGGCTGATATCAGAGCAAACCACAGTCCCACAACCTGTCAGAGGAAGGGAAGTCACCAATGTAGCATCTCACAGACTCCCACGAAGCCCCACTCTTCATTCATGCACCCGCAAAAGGTAGGTACTTGCCCCCATTAGCAACTAGGCCCCAGATTAAATAAAAATCAAAAGATAAACAATTTTTTTAAAAATAGTATTATGTAGCAAGGTCATCAGACAGCAAAAGCCATCCTTAGTGCTAATGAGAAGAACCCTGTTTGTGAGTCTGGAAGGCTCACAGGATTGAGCGGGGTGGGGCAAGGTCATGAATTTGGGGTAGTGGGGCAAAACGGGGGTCTTTCTTATCATCTCTTACCAAAGTGGAGTCTGAGCATAGAAACTTGGGGGATTTGTCTTATGGCTGTCTGGGTGTCCAACACCTGAGTTCTTTCCCTGGTGCCTGGGAGGTGGGATAGGATCCTGGAGAGAGCCCAGTCTAAGTCAGACTGCGTTCGAATCCCAGCTTAGACAACTATTAGCTGTAGCCTTGGGCAAGTTACTTAACTTCTCTGTGACTCAGTTTTCCCATCTGTAAAATGGAGGTAAGGATAAATCATAGCATTATTCTAAGTGCGTATGTGATGTTTTGTGCATACAAAGCACCTTGCACGTAGTAGGTGCTGTGCAAGTGCTTGACTGATGTTGCTTCCCTGGAGTCTTAGTCTCCCCTTCAATAAAATAGGCAGAATCACCCATCCTTGAAGAAGGATGGACCCAGGAGAAGAGTCCGGAGTAGAAAGGCTCCCACAGCCGACACCATCTTTTCTTCCTCTCCAGGTCTTCTTTATGTGACGAAAGAAGCCAGAGCCGATCACCTTCCTGCGTGTCTACCACCATGGCGCCATGCTGTCAACTGGAGGGCTGGAGTCCAATACGGGCCAGGTGGTCAAGGTGCGTGACGCAGCTGAGGGCAGCCCTGGCCAGGCCCTGGTGAGGCAGGCCCCTCTCTGCTGGGCTGAGCCCCCAGTTTGGGAGGCGTTCACCCTCCAAAGTTCCCCTTTCCTGTGGCCATGACACCAGGCCTCTGCTCTCACTTTATCCCTGTTGGTCCTGAACCTTCCTGGTGCAGGGGAGGAGGCTGTGGGAGGTGCTCACAGCCATCAGGGAGTTCGGAGGGGGTTCTCAGCACCCTTATTTGGCGTCCTGGTAACCCCACCCAGCATCGTGACCTCAGATGGCTCCTGCCAGACCTCAGGAGAGCCCTCTCCAAGGATTTTCTCTGCAGGACATGCAGAAGTGCTCTCTACAGAGTGGAGGACTGGAACATGAAAGAGAAAACCCTGGACACAGCTATGCCCAGCTCCACTCACCTCCCTTGATCTCCCCACCCACTCTGTGGCCTCCTTTGCACGGACGCTGAAGTCTCTGGTCCGTGTCTGCATGTGCCTGTACTATGGACAGGCCAGGCTGGGGCCCCGCATGCAGCTCTGCCTGTGGTGGCAGCGACATCTTACCATCCTAGAGCGGGTGAGAAGGCCCTTAGGCTCCAGGGACCTTGGCTGAGCCCTGGATTCTATTCTCGCCTGCGTCAGTAACTTGGTACCTGACTATGAACTAGCCGTTCCCATCACTGGGCCCCAATTTGCAAGGGTTTCAGTAACCATCTCGTCAGATTCTAGAATCAACCCTAATTCCCTGACGTGTAGAACCTGGAGCAAATGATTTCCACACTTCAGACCTTCGTCTCATCATCCATGAAATGAGGAGGCTGGGCTCGATGGCCCTGAAGCAGTAATGTCCTATGAGCCTGTGATCACAGATCCACCGCCCGGGTGCTTGGGTGCCTTGTGGTTTGGGGAACACCGCTGCCAGATGGTAGTGACAGCTGAGATGTCCCTCACAGTGCTTGGGGTGATAGAGACATCATCGGTGTCAATATGACAAGGCTGGATTGGGGCAAATGGGAGGCCAGAACCAGGAGAGGGGTCAGGAGGATTCTTGGGTTAGGAAAAAATTGGGAGTGGGCTTCCCCAGGTTTCCTTATTTTCTGAAGACTGAACTGTGGGAGGCCTGCCCCCTGCTGGTAGACAGAGGGTGCCGACTGCTTCTCACCTCTCTCCCACCTCTGTCCTCTCACGCTTTCTTTCACCCAGGGTCAGTGTGTGGCCACTGCTGCCCCTCCTCCTACAGTCTCTTCACTGGGTGCTCCTTCCCTGACGGGTCCAGCATGGCCGTTCTCCTGTTCGCCCTCTGCCTCATCACCCCTTTCTTTCCGCAAGGTCTGCCACCAGACAGACACGAGGAGAGGCGGCCTTAAAGGGCAGGACCCCACAGCGACAGCGTGGCTCACGCCCGCCTGCGCGGAGCAGGTGGCCCTGGACCTACACGGCGTCCTGCGAAGGAAGGAGGAGAACTTCCTCCCGGGCAGAGCTCAGGACAGAGATGGAGCCAGTGTCTTGTACTCGCTTTGTAACGCCACTTCTCACGTGGGTGTGTGACTGTCTGGGCATCGCCGTCCTCTGCCAGATGTGAGCCTGCCACGGGAGGGACGGGCTTATCCTCAGCGTTCCCCACGTGCGCTGGGTGCGTGCATCCCACGACCGGCAGTCATGACCTCGGTGAAGACGCGGGCTGAGCGCACTGAAGAAGTCCCGCTGGCTGACATCTGACCTCGCAGTGGGAAACCATGCCAGCGTATCCACAAGTGAGCGTGGGTCCGTTTGGTTCCTAGTGTGGCTGTGGCCATGGTCCCCTGTCTGTCCTCTGCCACCTGCACGTGTGGCTATATGGGTGTACGCGTCTGTGGGTGTGGATGGGGTGGTGGAGAGGGCTGAGTGTACAGGTCTAAGACCGGTTTTCTAGTGCCCGTCTCCACCTGAGTTTCTCTCTGTTTGTCTCACCTGTAAATCTCTGGAAGTGCCACACTGGCAAATAAAAGCCACTGGCTGGTGTTGCTCAGTGGTTAGAGTGCTGCCCGAGGATCAGAGGGTCATGGGTTCGATTCCTGGTTAAGGACACATACCTGGGTTGCAGGTTTGATCACCAGCCCCCCAGTTGAGATCCTGCAGGAGGCAATGGATAGATATGTCTCTCTCACATCGATGTTTCTGTCTCTCTCTCTCTCTCTCCCACTCCTTCTCCCTCCTTCTCTCCCTTCCACTCTATCTAAAAATCAATGGAGCCCAGCCAGTGGGGCTCAGTGGTTGAGCGTTGACCCATACACCAAGAGGTCACTGGTTGATTCCCGGTCAGGGCACATGCCCAGGTTGTGGGCCCAATCTCCAGTGGGGGGCATGCAGGAGGCAGCCAATCGATGTTCTCTCTCATTGATGTTTCTATCTCTCTCTCCTTCTCCCTTCCTCTCTCTCTAAAATCAATAAAGAAAAGAAAAAATAGATAAATAATAAAAATCTATGGAAAAATACCCTCGGGTGAGGATTAACTAACAACAACAAAAAGCCCCTGGGATAATACCTCTCCTGTCCCAAACGGGAGCCATGGAAGCCCAGGGAGGGGTCTGTGCTCCTGCTCCAGTGGGGCCTGCACAGGGGGTGTGAGAAAGGGGACAGGGAGTAAAAGGAACACAGCCATCACTTCACAGACAGGGAAACCGAGGAGCAGCAAAAGGGAATATATGACCAGATCGCGTCGCGTGGCAGAAGCGAACACCTGCGGGGCCGGTCAGAACCGGAGCTCACTGTGCCCCCCGCAGAGCAGCGGCCTGGGAGCTGTCCCCAGCCTCCAGTTCTCGGTCGTCTGCCTAATCTCTCCCCGTGGCTGTTTCCTGCGCTCAGTAAGTCCTTATTTTGCGATGCGTCAACAGTCGAGAACATTAAAGAACTGTTGAAGTTTATGAAGTGCTGTTTGGGGACTGCTGATGCATCAGGTACTCTGGTTAATGAACTCGAGGCAGGCAGGGCTGCACGCTGTGGGCAGAACGGCAGAGCCGGGCAGGATGTGAGCGCGGCCCACGCACTGTTCCGCGCACGGGCGCGTGCCTTCCGAGCGGGGGCGTGTTTCAAGGGGGCATTTTTAAACACAGTAAAAGTCCATTCGTTAGCTGAGCAGCCGGGATAAAGGAGACAGTCGTCATCCCGGAGTTGAGAGCTAAGATGTGTCATCTGTCCGGTTCTTTGTGGCTGCCTCGGCCTGATTCAGCACACAGGAGGAAGTGAGGGTCCCAGGTCCCCGCTGAATGAAATAAGATCTGGGCTGGCAGAGCCTGGCGTGAGGCCGTGGCAGAGGGCTGGGGGGAAGTTCTCAGAGCTTCTTTTGAAACCTCACTGTGTGGTAAGACCTCTGCTTGGTTCAGGAGCTGCGCGGGTGTTTTCTGTGAGTGTAGGAAGATTGTGTGACCATTACAGAACACCAAGTTACTGGCATGTGTCAAAGCATAGCCAAACTCCTGCCCTGACTGGTTTGGCTCCGCGGTTAGAGTGCCAGCCCTCGGACCAAAGAGTCGTGGGTTCGATTCCGGTCAAGGGAAGGCACCTTGGTTGTGGTTGGGTCCCGGCCCTGGCCTGGGTTGTGTGGGAGGCAGCCAATGGATGTCTCTCTCTCACATCCATGTTTCTCTCTTTCTCTCCCTTATACTCTATCTGAGGATGAATGGAAAAATATCCTCAGGTGAGGATTTAAAAAAAAAAAAAAAAAAAACATAGCTGAATTCCTAACAATATTGTAAAAGTTCACATCTATGAACTTTTAAAGATAATGGTAAGCAAGCGTGATGGTTAGTTTTAAATATATAGCAGGGCTGAACTGTTGCCTAGAGAGGATCCATTTGCCGAGACAGGGCGGCCCAGAGGACCCAGGGGGAAGGTCCCATAGAGGAAATGAGTGGGCAGCCTCTCACCCCCATCTCCCACGAGGGCCTAAAGCTCATGATCTGGGTTCCTGGCTATCGCCTCTTTAATCAGAATATATCTAATAATAGAATAAAATGCACCCAAAACGGAGCAGCTTCGTGGTCCTCTTCTAGCTCAGAATTCAGTGAAAACCCCCCTCCCTGCGGCATACACATTCTATTGTCCACTCAGCGGACCCCGCGTCCCAGGGGCTGCTGGAGCAGGCGTCTGGAGACAAGAATCAGAGGGAAAGGCCGCGGTCCCTTTCGTCCCCTTGCCTTCCTCTCTTTCTTGCAGTTCTCTGTATAAATGGAGGAACTCCTCTACAAAAGACAGCCTCTGCCTTTTGACCTTTGTCTCTGGGGACTTCAATGCAGGTTTTTGAAATTCAAACCCTCACAGTCGGGATCTAAGATCTCAGGGATATGTGAGCTTCAGGAAGCCGGCAAGACGCCTCTGCAGGGATGTGGGGTGGGAAGAGGAGGGAATGGGGACTGCAAGGGTCTGCAAGGGGTAGGGGGGACAAGCGAGGAAAGATTCATTTAAAACAGCCCACACAGAGCATTATGAAGGTGGAGCCCATGCTGGTTTGCATTCACTGGGAGGCAGCCCTGGGTCCTCAGAAGAAACAGCTGAGCCTGAGCCTGCCTTTGCCCCTTGCTGCCTGAGAGGACGTGGGGCAGTTCTCATCATCTTCCAGTGTCTTTTTCATGTATTGGTGCTTTTAGCTCTAAAATATATACTCTGATAAAGCTGGAATAATAATATATGGTCATCACAAACTGTTCTTAAAACACTTAATTTAGCAATGCACTATTAAATAAAATGGTTGGAGAATCCCAATTCTGCCAAGAATTACATATAAAATAGAAACTCAAAAATGTTAAAAGTAATCATCTCTAGATGGGGAGGTTATGGGTGTTTTTCACTTCTTTGTATTTTCTTATGTTCTGCTGTTCTTTTTTTCTGGAGAATTATTAAAGCATTTATTTGATCTGCTTTGCTCATCAGGTCTTCATTACTGACGCAGATGGTACATCTGACCCCATTGTTGACCCCTCAGTCATTCAACATACAAATATTGAGGGCTCGCTGCGTTCCAGGCACTGAGCTCCGAGTTAGGGATCCGACACAAAGCAGACTTGACTTGTACTGTGGTGGCCATGGAAATGCTTATAAAAACAAACTTAATCACTTCCACTGCTTCAGGGACAGTGAGGAAGAAAGCTAGTCTCGTCCCAGTGTGACAATGAAAGAAGGTTCTGATCAAAGACTTATCCACAGTGTCGGATGAAAATGGGGTGCACACCTCTCTTCCTGTGTAACCCCATTCCCTGCTTTGAAGGGAGCTCCCTGGACATCAGAAGAGTGGCATCTAAGTGTAAGCCTAAAACCCCTTCCTAAAAGCCGATAAAATGTGATACAGTTAAAAAAGTATCCACACCTAAGAACTAACTTTTGCCCAGACCATGGACTCATTCTGGGCTCCCAGGAAGTGTTCCTTGGAGTGAGCATCTAAGGGGAAGACTGGATAATAATGATTGATAGTTATGACCGGTAGTGATTGTTGAACTACATCTCTGTCAAGTTTCATATGCCTTCCAGGGATAAAAAGAGACTTTCACTGCCCTGGCCAGTGTGACTTAGTTGGTTGGGGCTTGTCCCATGCACCAAAAGATTGCCGGTTCGATTCCCTGTCAGGGCACATGCCTGGGCTGCAGGCTTGATCTTTGGTGTAAAAAAAGAGAGATTCTCTCTGAATCAATATATGTACTGACAGAGTTAGCATTGGCCCTCAGCTTCTTGGGCCTCTGTGTCCTCTAGGACCAGGTCATGAAAGGAATTCATTTTCATAAATAGGGCAGTTTCGATATCCCAGATCCTGGATCCTAGCTTGTAGCTCATTCCACTGGAAAACGTTGGCGGGAGGCTTCCCTGCGCCATTGTCTCCCATCACCCTGCCTTCTTCCTTCTCCCCTCCTTTCACCTATAGAGTTTTTCTGTGCTGATTAGATCTCCCATTTAGCTCACTGGTTACAAAATATCAAGAAGGGATCCGGATGAAAAGAGAAGAAGAAGGAAGAGACACAGAGGAAAATGTTAAAAGTAGCCTACTTTTTAGAGAAAGAAGGAAAAATGATACCTGTCAGTCTTCAGATTCTCCAGGAGCCAAAAAAAGGGGAGTGAGGTGGCGGGGGGAAGGGGGGGGACAGGTGTGGCTACAGGAGCTCCAGCGTCATGTCTGAAGACAGCAGCCCTACAGAGACTGCTCAGCCAGCTCCCACAGTTGTGTGGCCCCAGCCCCCTGGTTCCTTATCACACGAGCATCCTAGTACCTCTGCTTCTCTGATGCCCAGTTTCGCCAGCCGGCCACCGGCCATAGGAGGCATTCGTGACTTTCTCCTTCACTACCCATTGCAGGTTCCGGTGCCCAGGCAGCCGTGCCTCAGGTAGCAGCGGTCCTTAGCCCCAGTGGAGACACACAGTTCCTACCAGTTCATAAAAATAAATAAATAAATAAAACGTCACCATTGCCCTTTAATTGCACACCTAAATGCGTGTGAGCGGTGCGTCAGTACACACTGTACAGCTGAGGCCTTCCAGGAGCTTCCCAGGGACCAAATGTGGCATAAAATAGAAGAAAGAGTTATAGGCAAAATCACATTTTTAATATTTGAGTCTGTGAACCGTGTGGCTTATGAACACGTGAATTCACTGTAAGGGGCTCAGCTAGCATTTCGAATCATTGCTATGGCAGGTTTTTTTCCTGAACGCTGTTTCCAGGACCTCCCTCGCCTGCATGTTTCAGGTCAGAGTGACGACAAGAGACATTTTTGCACAAGATTTGAAGGGCAGATGGAAGCAGCAGCTGTATTCGTTTTTACTCTCAGTAGGTCGGGGGATGTGCTTTTGTAGCTCACACGTTGTTATTCACCTGCTGAGTCCTGGCGTGGGCAGCGGGCAGGCCCGCAAGAGGCCCACCGTCCCCTGGCCTGCAGCTGCCCTGGTTCCTGGGCCAGGTGTGTGTTTACCACCAGGACAGAGGGCACCAGCTTCTCCTGCAGGACCAACTGCGGGCACTGAGAACGGGTGTGGGTTCCGGCCTGTCCTGAGGGTTGCAGCTCATTCTTTCCCAAAGCAGCTCCATCTCCCATCCCAGCTGCCTGCCCGGGGACACGGGCTCCGACATCACACAGGAAGACGACAGCCTTGCCGTTCACCAGCTCCCACAGTTGTGCAGGGTCCCTGTGATGAATTCCTTATTCCACATGCACCCTCGTATTCTGCTGCTAGGCTCATGTCCTGGCTGATACGCCTCCTGCAGTGTATACCAGCTCCGCAAACCCAAAGAAAACCCTGAATGGAAAATGGAGAGCGGTCACCCTGAGGCAGCTGGATTCTGCACCCTGCGTGAGAACTGGAGCGAGCAGGGGAGGTAGACCGGCAGCTGTTGCAGAGTGAGCGCCTCCTGCAGGAACCGAGAGCAGCTTCCAGCACAGGGACTTGGGAACCTCGCGACAGTGTCCAGGCCTGTGCTGCCCCCACCCTGGACAACCCTTGGGGGCCATTCTGAAGACCCAGATCCTGCTTCCTCCCTTCGTTTCTTCCTCCCTCCCTGTTTCTATTTTTCTTTCTCTCTTGTCTCTCCTCCTCTCCCTTTCTCCCCCAACCCAATAAAACAAGGGAAGAGAGAACAGTTGGAGATTATACAAAGGTCTTAACCCTGCCCTGGCCAGTTTGGCTCAGCAGTTAGAGCGTCAGCCTGCAGTCCAGAGAGACCCCGGTTCGGTTCCCGCTAAGGGCATGTACCTCAGCTGCAGTTTGACCCCGGCCCTGGTTGGGTCGTGTGGGAGGCAGCCACTCGATGTGTCCCTTTCACATCAATGTTTCTCTCTCTCTCTCTCTCTCTCTCTCTCTCTCTCTCTCTCTCTCTCCCTCTCTCTCCCTCCCACTCTATCTGAACAAAAAATGGAAAAATGTCCTCAGGTGAGGATTAAAAAAACAAACAAACAAACAAAGGTCTTAACCCTGAGTGTGTGGCCCGCCCTCATTTAGTCTGGAGAGCTGAGAGAGGCAAGACCTCGGTGAAGTTCAGGGAGATGACAAGTCCTGTTGATGAGACACTGAATGGACAAATGGACAATGGCCTGACCGTATATACAAGTGGAACTCTGACCCCCAGTCTGCAGAGTCTGCCCAGGAAACAGCCCGTGAACTAGAGCCCAGCCCAGGAAGTCAGCCTGCTGTCTGGAAGTCAGACTTGCGGGATGTCAGACTGCCATCTGTAGCAGCTGGTTCAGGAAGGCAGACAATAACCCCTGTAACAATGTGTCCCGAACAACAGGACTTGACTAATGATCCACAGCTCCTCGAATTGCTGTCCTTGCTTCCAGCTTAGGACCAATCAGGGAAAGGTGGCTGTGCACTTCTAACCCCGCACAGAGGGTGTTCCACACTAGTAGCTCGCCTGGGCTTCCCCACGCCAAGAGCCTCCCATCAGGGCGCCCCGAAGCCTTCCCTTTTCCACTCTCAGGTTTTCCCACCTCCGTGTGCTTTGGAGTCTCCCAACACACAAGTGACAGTGGTCGACTCCCTGCCACAGCAAGCTCTGAATAAACAGGCTTTGTCTGTTCCCAGTGGCTGGGCTTCGGTATTTCCACAGAGAGGAGTCCCCTGTGCTCGCGCAGTGCAGCAGCCTGCGGGGCTGTGGCCGGCCCCCCGTAACAGCCGAGACAGCTCCTTGGGTGTCCCACGGCTTTCCGCTAGCCCAGGAAGTAGGGTGCCAGGTAAAACGCAGGGTGCCCAGTGACACTTCAGTTTCAGAAAAACAATGAATACTTTTAAACATAAATATGTCTCGTGCAATATTTGGGACCTATTCATGGCAAAAAAAATAGTACTGCCTGGCCAGTGTGGCTCAGTGGCTGAGCATTGACCCATGCACCAAGTGGTCACTGGTTCGATTCCCAGTCAGGACACATGCCCAGGTTGTGGGCCAGAACCCCAGTGGGGGGCATGCAGGAGGCGGCCAATCAATGTTCTCTCTCATTGATGTTTCTCTCTCTCTCTCCCTCTCCCTTCCTCTCTCTCTAAAATCAATAAAGATTTAAAAAAAAACAACTTTTTTTTTAAAGCACTTTATCTGAAATTCAAATACAGGGGTGGGCAAAAGTAGATTTACAGTTGTGAAAGCATGAAACAGAGTTTATTCTTGTGTTATTATTTATTAATTATTGTATTACTTTCCATACGAATAACTGTAAACCTACTTTTGCCCCACCCTGTATAACTGAGTGTCCTATATTTTTATTTGCTAAATCTGGTCATCCTACAAGGAGGGCAACTAAACGTTCTCAGCCTCACCCTCTCGAGTGGAACAAAAAGTGAAGGAAGAAAAGGAACAAGAGCCCTGATGGGCTACAAGGACTTTTAGAGCTAGGAGGAGGGGAGACACATCAGAGGTGGCGTGGGTCACCTTTGCAGCAATAGGGTGAGGACGCAGCTGCATCTCAGTGGATGCTCAGGGTGGAGGGTGCTTGCCCAGGGATGAGGAGGGCAAGGATGGTTTAGGTGCAGGGCTATGAGAGCAACACACAGCTAGGTCTCGAAGTGGATGCCTCCTTCTCACTAATGCTGCAGCTGCTTTTGTGTAAACACCCCCTCTGCCTCACCCCAGCTGATCACCAGCCCCAGGAACAAGGGAAGAGGGTGGGAGGAGTATCCTGACTATGACTGATATGAACCTAAAATGATCCTTTTCGAAGAACTTCTAAGGGAGCAGGTTGACATTGCTCAATTCGACTGATGTAACCTCGGAGTGACTGGATAAATTTTCTGCCTCAGTTAGAATGGAGCAGCTATCAGAGAATTTTAGGAAATTAACACTTTGCATATATGAATTCATTGTCTATGAGGCTTTCAAAAATTAAAACTCACCCCATATATGAGCTTCTGGTCATTTTAAGCAGCAGCTAGACATGACTCCTTTTGAAAAATAAAATCTCCCTATCCCATCCCCTGACCCTTATTCTTCAATCTGGCAATTTCCCTGGAAAACCATTCTCTCCAGAGAGACATGCTGAATCTCACGTTATTTGGTCTGTATTATGGAAAGAGTTGCCTTATTTTTCATTTTCC
This sequence comes from Tadarida brasiliensis, assembly GCA_030848825.1. Taxonomy (NCBI): domain Eukaryota; kingdom Metazoa; phylum Chordata; class Mammalia; order Chiroptera; family Molossidae; genus Tadarida; species Tadarida brasiliensis. The sequence goes on from CM061263.1 coordinate 100,639,464, forward strand.
AAATATCATTGTTTTATTGATTGTACGTTCCAACCTTCGTATTCACCTCCCACCCCTTTAAATGTTGACAGCTTCCTAGACACTCCATGCTTAGAACTGCTAACATAAAGGCAACTTTGTTTTTCGGATTGTTCCCACACTTTAAATTGATGATGAGGATGATGAGGATGAAGGTCATGATGACATTAGAGCTGTCCAATTGAGGGACTGTTGGATCCCACTTTCCATGTACTATCTATGGGTCCAAGTGGTGACCCTCACCCTCATTTTATACATGAGAGATGTGAGGCTCAGAGAGGTTCAGTGACTTGCTCAAGGTAACACAGAGAGTAAGTGTTGGAGTGGGATTTAAATTCAGAATCGTCTTATTCCACAGCCTTTGATTTTCCCACAGTGCCTCACTGCCCAGCCACCACAGTTCCCTATGTGACAGGAAATTCCTGATCCCTTTGGTTGGCTCTACCTACAGACTTTCAAAAGAGGAATGTGCTGGGCCGGGCCCTCTTTTTGGCATTGACTGCATCTCATTGGTAATGCCAGGCATCTTTAAAATTTCATTTATTAATAAACACTTACGTCATGCTTGCTGTGTGCCAGACACTAGCCTAAGCAGTTTACAAATTCCATGAGGCTAAGCACCACTATTGCTATTACTCTCATCTTAAGACAAAGAAACTAAAGCACAGAGAAGTTAAGTGACTGACCCAAGATCACACAGCCAGTTAGTTTTGCAGAGCCGGGTTTCACATCTATCATCACGCATTGTGGGCCCCCTTTCGACAGAGCTCTGGATATCGCACCCTAACTTGTCCCCTACCTATTTTCTGTGAGCGTCCAGAAGAGAAGGAGTCAAGAGTTTGAAGCTCCCCAAAGGAAAGACCCTGGATAAGCCTGTCTTTAAAAATACTCGTCCTAAGGTGAAAGCTGGCATGGCCCAGCTATAGCTCTTGGCAATTATCAATTCTGTTTAAAAAAAAAAAAAAAACAGGCCCTTTTTTATATCCAGTGTTTTTGCTAAGAGCCAATGTCATCCAAGAAGGTTCCTTTTTTAAAAACTGAAAACAAATCTCTAGTCTTGGTAGTCTTAACTTTTCTCTTCACAGTTTTCTTCTCATCCTCATGCCCTCTCATCTCAGCCCAGCTGCACAGATCTGCCTGGAACAGGGGGAGGGAGGAGCCGACAGGGGAACTGTCTCTTGTGAGTCAGCAGTCAGGCTGCCCACACCTGGGAAGTCACACAACACCAGGTATAAAATCTCTGCCTCTATATAGGAGATGCCAGACATCCCACCTCTAGAGATTCTTGCACTAACCTGGGAACTCTTCGGGGCTATCAGTCACTCACACCTTTGTCACTGGCTTTCCCCCAAGGGGCATTAACAGAGACTTGACGTCCCCAAGGGCATCATGGGAGTCCCATATAGTAAGTTAGGAAAAGAAACCCAGTGAAAAACTCCCTCTGTCCTACCCTTGTTCAGAGGAGATGCCCTAATAGTGACATGACAATGACCAGCAGTTGCCAGGGGCTCTACCATTCACTTCTCAATAAACCTTTGACAATTTGCTTGACTGCACTAACTCTCATTGTCTATGTCCAAAGACTAGGATTTATGATAGCTGCTACCTCAATGGTCAGAGTGTATGAAAAAGCAGAGTTTGAGATTGGGCACATAATAAGAACTCAAGAATTGTTAACTATTATGATTACATAACAGATGTCGGTTTAAATTAAGTTTGCTATTTTACGTGAACCCCTTATAACCTATGAACTCAATGTTGTATTTCCCATTTTACATATTTTAAAAAATTACAAAGGCTAAATTATTTGCCCAAGCCACATAGCTAATAGTCAGAGGTGCAGTGTGGGATTCAGAGCCTTGGTTTTCTGCCTTCCAATGTCATGCTCATTACATTGTCTAGAGACAATGTTAGCAGTCATCTTCTTCCTCCACTTCAGCCAACACACACACACACACACACACACACACACACACACACACACACTGCAGCTTTGCCTTGCTCCTGAGCTCTAGGAAAGCTGTCTTCATGACTTGGTAGCTGGTTTCCAATATCCTCCAATCTAGAAGAATTCTACTGGGGAGTAGCAGGCAGTTCACAAAGTCAGCTGTGGGGGTGTTTGCCAGTCGGTTCTTTGTTGGCAGAGAAAAAGGCTCTGTGGCTTAGTTTCAAAATCCCATGGGCAGTGGCTGAGCACCAGCTGAAATTGTGAAAGTCCATAGTATGTTCCTCAATAGCATATTTCTACTAGTGACATCAGCCTGCTAAAAATAAGAAAGTTATTTCCCAAGATTAATTTTTTAAAAAGAGGCTGGGAGGGTGGGGGTTTTATCACTGGGCTGGGGAGGGAGAAATAGAAGACAACAGACATTAAAATAGCAGCAAATGAATACTGTGTGATTTCAAACAGTTGATAATGTCACACTGCAGGTTGGTAGTTCTGCTGAGATAATTGCCCTTCCCCAGATTACTGTCTTCACCAGAGAAAGAAGTGATTGCTGTGTGTGAAAAATCATGCTGCCTCTGGCTTCAAGAAATGGCAGTGATTGATACAGACCAGGCTTTAAGTTCACAAATATTTCATCCATGCACAGGGGCTTTCCGGAGTGGAGAGACAGCTCTTAGAGAAGAAGAAAACCCAGTAAACTCTTCTTCCACAGACAGGGAGACTGAGATACCCATGAGATGACTCAGCCTTTAGAGTTGCCCTTCATCTTCCAGCAAGTCTGGGTCTGCACGAGTATGACTTCATACGATTGGCCACTTGTGGGCTTTTCCCTGCTGCAGAGATTGTCTGCTGATGAAAACACTGAACCAGGACTTTGCAGATCTGGTTTGGAAACCAGGGCTGCTCAGTCTCTACTCCTTCTCTACGGCAAACCTCCAAATGTTTGTTGACTTAAAATGAAAGGATTTGCCTACCTAAGCATTAAGGTTCCTTTCAGCTCTCCAAGTCTCATCTTCGGAGTCTCACTGTGTGCCTGGGAGGAGAAAGCACAGTGTGCCAGACCGAATAATGGTCCCTCAAAGGTGTCCGGGTCCTCATCTTTGGAACCTGTAAACATGTTACCACACATGGCAGAAGGGACTTAGCAGATGTGATTAAATTAAAGAGCACAAAATAGGAATTGCATCCTGGATTCTATGAGTACAATCACAAGGGTCCTTAAAAGATGAAAGAGGAAGGCAGAAGAGTCAGAGAAGGAGATGTAACAAAGGAAGCAGAGGCCGAGGTAATGACATTGATGGCTCTGATGGTGAAGAACGGGGACATAAACCAAGCAATTCAGGTGGTCTCTAGGAGCTGGAAAGGCAAGGAAGTGAATTCTCCCCTGGAGCCTCCAGAGGGGACCACCTCTATTGGCACCTTGATTTTACCCCAGAAGAGAGCCATTTTAGACATTTAACCTCAGAATTGTAAGATAACAAATGTGTGTTGTGTTAAGCCACTAAGTTTGGGCTAATGCTAACAGGAAGGCCAGGGCCCAGATGATGAGGGTTGCTTACCTCCACACCCACCACTTCAGGCATCTGGGATGCTAAGGCTGATACCGAGGCATTCAGTTTCACTCTCCACCAAACTGGGAGGCCACGGCTATGTTACTGAGTCAACAAAGAGAAAGGCCACTAATGTAGTGACTCCACTGGTCAGAGTAGAAACAAATGCAGATGGCTTAGGGCCTGTGCACGCAGTTGTCAGCCGTCAGATGACACGGGCCATGTCACAGAGTAACAGTGCTGACTAATATTTATTGAGTGCTTACCATTTGTCAGACATTTAAAACAACTACAAGGGGCAGGCACTGTTAGTGTCTTTACTTGATAGATGGCGAAACTGAGGCCTCGAGAGGTTGAGTATCATCATGTGTAAGGGGTGTTGCTGGCACCTCACCCAGGTCTGCCTCGATCCAGATCCCAAGCTGCTATCTGGGAGAACTGATTTCCCAGCCCCTGAACTCATTATGTACCGCAGCTTTCAGCGAAAGGACCAGACCCCTAAGTGGGACAGGCCCTCCAGGACAGTGGTTGTCACACTTTGGTGGCATCAGAATCACCTGGAAAATGTGTTCTAGTTCAAGATTCCTGGGCCCCATTTCCAGGTGTTCTGATTCAGTAGGTCTGGGGAGGGGGTTGGGGAATCATATCTCTAACAAGCTTCCAGACGATCTTGACACCGCTGGTCCCTGGACCGCACTTTGAGTGGCACGCCTCTGAAGCCGTCTCATCTCCGCTCCTACCTCCAGGTCCTGAAACTGTGGCTGAGCCCTAACCCTGTTCCATGACTAAACAATCTTTTTGTCAAATCAGAATAAAGAGGATTTATTTCCATAGGGACATTGAGGAAAAAATGAGCACAAAGGCTAATATTACTCTCCTGGAATTGGGTCTTATTTCAACATTAATTAAATCAAAGGAAGAGAAGAGAGGGTCGGCCTCGGAGATCCCCAGAGTTTCCTTGGAGCTCTACTTAGTGCTGTGCTCATTTATACATGCGTGTCTTTCCCTGCCTCATTCCACAGAGGACTTGTGGCTGCTTGCAGGAATACCAAAATTTCTAAAGAATAAAACATAAGTAAAATGGAAGAGTTATAGATGTAGTGGGTATAATTTATTTTTCTTTATTGATTGTTAGAGAGAGGAAGGGAGAGGGAGAGAGAGATAGAAACATCGATGAGAGAGAACACCAATCGGCCGCCTCCTGCATGCCCCCCACTGGGGATTGGGCCCACAACCTGGGCATGTGCCCTGAACAGGAATCGAACCAGCAACCTCTTGGTGCATGGGTTGATGCTCAACCACTGAGCCACACCGGCAGGGCATGGGTATAATTTTTTAATTAAAAATAACTCTACTATACTTTTCTTATTACAAAAGCAATAAATAAACATCTTAGAAAATTTAGAAAATATAAACAAGAAAAAAAGATTCAAAAAAGAATGCTTATGCCCTGGCTGGTGTGGCTCAGTTGGTTGAGCATCATTCTGTGCACCAAAAGGTGGCCGGTTCGATTCCCAGTCAGGGCACATGCCCAGGTTGTGGGCTCGATCCCTGATGTTTCTCTCTCTCTCCCTTCCCATTGCTCCCTCTCACTAAAAAAAATTCATAAAAACATATCTGGGGAAAAAAAAAAAAGAATATTTACGATCCCACCACCCAGAGAAAAACACTGGAAACACCTTAAAGTATACCCTCTTATTCATTCTGTACCAAATGTAATGATTTCAATACTTCATAAAAGTGTGATTGTAACCTTCACGTTGTTTTCTAACATTCTTCTTTTACTCGACAATATATTACAAACATCATACAAAGTTAATACATTTTCATCTACAGCGTCATTTTAAATGAATGGAGTTCTATTGTGGGAACACATCATGATTTATTTAAACAGTCACCTCCTTACCAGGCAAGACTTTGAAATCTGCTGCTATATTTTAACATAGTTGTTGGAGAATTCCACTTCAGATAAATGTATGGGCTCCCTCAGTTTCCTGGGCCTCTGGCATGAATCAAGCCCAAGAGGGAAAAAACATTATCAAAAAATCGTCATGCTATCAAGTGCAATTTACTGTTCTCTTATAAGCCCAAGAGAATGGCTGTGCTCATTATTCTCTATCTTCCATGTTTCTAACTGGGCTACTCTGATATTATTAATTGTGTCTCCTTTTTAACTTGGAAAAGGCTTCAGTGAATGAATAGTGATTCATCTTCCTATCGCTTCTGTGAACCAGAGTGACATGCAGAATGTGAGTACGGTGCTCGATTTCAGGGGAAAAAATGATCTTTGTGAATAAATAAAGCAAGAACTTAGCAGAACATTAACTCACTCGTTGGAGTGTGTCCCGAGAGTTCTTCCAAAATATCGGTAAGGTATATGTATCAAGATCCATCTTCAGAGATTATTCATTGAGTTCCTTCCCTGTGTCCCATGTCATTTGGTGGAGTGGCTGCTAGTCTGCTGAGCAGGGCCACAGCTGTACCACGGGAGCCTTTTCTTCCAGTCACCACTTTATACACACACACACACACACACACACACACACACACACACACACACACAGAAAAAGTCATGCCCGGCCGGTGTGGCTCAGTGGTTGAGCGTTGACCCATGCACCAAGAGGTCACTGGTTCGATTCTCGGTCAGGGCACATGCCCAGGTTGTGGGACCAATCCCCAGTGAGGGGCATGCAGGAGGCGGCCAATCAATGTTCTCTCTCACCGATGTTTCTATCTCTCTCTCCCTCTCCCTTCCTCTCTCTCTAAATATGAAAAAAAAGCAAAAGTCACTTCCAGGAGCCTTTCACTCTTTGCCTTTACTTAGAACGTCTATTACATTCATTCCACCTTTTCGTGCTTAACTGACTCCAGGAGACCTATTATCGGCTGTCCAGCCTCTCTCCTTCCTCCACAATAACGATATCCTATGTTCTCTAATGAACCATCACTCCACCCCTCTCAGCCATGCAGAATGTATGCGGCAGACTCCACTGCCACCTCTAACTAGAACATGCTTGCTCTCCCCCGGACACAGTGCTTGGTTCAGAGGTGGCCACAAGACTTAAACTAGCCGAAGCAGAGGTTCCTGAATAAGGCTTCTGGGACACGGACCCCTTTCTCTTCTATTTGAGGAAGCATGCCTCCCTTCCCAGGAGCGGATGGTAGACACCTTGCAACACGGAGGACAGCCAGCCTTCGGATGGCGAGAGCAGAGATGAAAAGTAACTGAATCCTTTGAGTTGCTGGATCAAATCTTGCCCAAAGTCCATTATAAGTTTGTCCCTTTCAAATGCGTGAGCTAATAAATTCTTTTTCTGTCTAAACAGTTTAGGGAAGGTTTACTGAGGCTCACAGCTGAAAGATACCTAACCTAACTCCAGGAAAGAAACTGTAGCTGACGTCCAGCTTTCCTTATTTACAAATTCTTCTTCCTCTGCAATCCATGTGTTCCCTGCGCCCTGAGCCTGCACACCTGCTCTCCTCTGTCTTTATAGACCTTTTCTCTTTTCCAAGGTCCCAAGCATCCAAACTCCCTTTCTGACAGGTTTTCTATTTCCAGGCAAGCCCTTGGGACCTTTCTGATTTCAGGAGTTTGTTGATGACCACCGTAAGGAAACATTCAGAGAAACAAGAAGACAAACATATGGTGTTTGCACTGGTTGCAGAAATCACTTGCCAGTATTGTCGTTGGGCTGTAGGACCTGGTTCCTGGCTGGGTCCAAGGTGTCTCCTGCATATGAAAGTTAGACTCAAATGCTTAGCCAGGAAAATTCAAGCTGGTACCTTTGCTAGGTCTGGGGCACTCTGAGTTGCCAACTAAACTGGTATCCTCATTTTCGTGGCAGCTATGGATTCCTGTGTCTCTTTAAAAGAGGGAAGCTCTTCCAAACTCTTCCCCAGAAATTATTTCCTTGGGCTTCAGGCCACTCTGCACCTACTTTATAGGTACCTCATGTGCCCTTCCAACCAAGCTCTCTGATTCCAGCCCTTTGAAATCCTACCCTAGTGTAAATATCACCTATTGTTTATTTCTCAGCATTAAGTCTCTTCCTTCATGGTAAGAGTACCCTAGTTCCCTTGGGGGGCCACCTCTCTCTTACTCTTAGTCATGGGGGTTAGGTAGGAATGCCCTTAGCTCCTCCACAGGTGGGCTCTGATGAACTTTAACCAATCAGCAAAGCCCACATCCCACTGTAGTGATTCATTTGGGATGAGCACATGACCCCATCAAGTCCAAAGAGATGTGGGGAACTCTTTGTTAAAGTTCTTCATCTACACTTCAGCCTGGCTGGTGTCATGTCCTGCGACCCCCTGAATGCCTCCTTAGCTTCAGCCCCTGGAAGTACTCCCTCTTTTCTTGCCCAGATCTCTCTGCGCTACCCAAGGTACCCCTACTGCTTTCTCAAGACAGACATTCATGCAAATTCTGTTCTAACAAATGTTTTGTTCCTTTACCTCTCTTCCTAAGCCAGGGACAGCAAATGGGTTCTATCCTGTAGGTCAACTCTGATCAATAAGTATTTAGGCCCGGCTGGTGTGGCTCAGTGGTTGAGCATCATCCCAGGAGGTCGCTGGTTTGATTCCCCATCAGTGTACATGCCCAGGTTGTGGGCCCAATCCCCATTAGGGGACTTGCAGGAGGCAGCCTATCGATGTTCTCACTCATCAATATGTTTATATCTCTCCCTCTCCTTTCCTCTCTCTCTAAAATCAATAGAGAAAAATTATTTTTAAAAAATAAGTATTTAGGTCTGTGGTCTGTGCTGAGAAAGACTCTGAGGCTGCCTCTGGGTTCAGCAAGAAAGTCTGTGGTGACCACTTAGTACTGTCTGTCACAGGCATGGGAGGAAGAGTGACCACGTACCTCATGTACTGATGTCACCGTTCTAAGCCAAGGCTGAACCTAGCTTCTGTAGCATTCACATGGCCTCCCAGATGTCTCCCGACAGCTCCTGGCTGAATGTATCTTCTCCTGGTTCATGACTCTAATGGGTGCACCCAATATGCTTCTGCTCCTTGTCTAAGGGACACACTGAGTTCATAGTATTATACTCTTGCACACCTGAATTATTGGCATACCCTAAGACAAATGACTTCTTCCACCCTTCGTGGGTTATAGTATTTCTCTCTTCCGTCTGCTCACTTTTCTGCTGCTCATTCAGGTGTCCCAGTAGGATTCCCCCCACCTTTCCCCAGCCATAAAAGTCATTTTAGGATTACAGATTTACAACATAAAAATAACAAACATGAATAGACGTGGTTTCCACCGAGAGAACAGGTGGGCTGTCGATAACACATCAACCCCCATCCCTGACTAATAAAGTTTCTTCTTTTGTACAGTCACCGAAGCCAAGCTTTACTCATGATTCTTTCCCTGGAACCACCAAGTCGTTGGCACTCTAGAAGTTCCGATTCTTGAACAAAATCCACTTGTCTTGGCGTCTGAGCCCTCCAAATGTCTTGGTGTATGTATCCTGGTTTTAACAGGAGAATTGCTGCTCTGTGATGACAGGCCATTCTCACATGTGTGTCCAATGTGGTGTGCAGCCTGTGCCAGCCGTCATTTGCCATCCTCGCCCGGAGGCGGAGCTGTCTGAGGTCACTCGCCTTCACCGAGAGGTTCTTGCCTGCAGTTGGAACAGTGATGTGGGCTCCCTGTGGAAGGGCAGAGGGGTCTCTAGGGTGAACCCCTCCGCTCTTGGTCCTAGCTGTGGGAGTGCACCGGGGCCCCTGTGAGCACTGGAGAATCTCTGTCTCAAGAGCTCTAATCTAATCACAACTTCAGAGCCCCTTTCACCACGGGAGGTCGCAGGTTCTGGGCAACGGGACAGGACATCCTCAGCGACCGTTATTCAGACTGCCACAGACCTACAGCTCTAGGGGACCTGCTGCTGCAGAGAAGGGTCTGCTCAAAAGGCACACACATGGCACCATGTCATCTGTTTGTACCACCCTGGAACTGTTGGAAATACGATGAAACGGTGCAGCCAACACAATTTACTGAAGATTTTGGAACATCAGTCATGGCTGTCCCTGTGCTGAACCTTTTGTAGTTTCCCCACACAGGATCTATAGTTCCCTCTCAGCAGAGCCAGACTATCTGAGTTCGTCTTCAGCTCTGCCTCTTACTGGCTATGTGACCTTGGGGAATTTATTTAAACTCGCCATGTCTTGGGTTCCTTACATATAAAATAAAATGATAAGCCCAGCTGGTGTGGCCCAGTGGTTGAGCATCGACCCATGCACCAAGAAGTCACAGGTTCGATTCCCGGTCAGGGCACATGCCCAGGTTGTGGGCCCGATCCCCAGTGGGGGGCATGCAGGAGGCGGCCAATCGATGTTCTCTCTCATCGATGTTTCTATCTCTCTCTCCCTCTCCCTTCCTCTCTCTCTAAAATAAATAAAGAAAAATAAATAAATAAAATAAAATGATAATTATACTTCCAGCCCATGGTTGTTGTGAAAATTGAATTAATGGGTATAAAGTGTTTTGAACACTGCTTGGCACATGGCTTATGGTATTGCTATTACCCCATTTTCCTCGGGGGAAACCGCTCTTCCCTTCCTTCAGTCTACATGTCTCAGAGGGAGCTAAGCCCACCATCACTCTGCGTGTGGTCCAACATCTCACCCTCCTGAGTCCAGGATTTGCTGGCCCCACCCCTCTAGAAAGGGAACTTGGACAGGGATGACGAGTGTTTCTAGGGGAGCACTCAGCTTGCTCCTGAAACTAGTAAATGAAAGCTCTTCATTCTACAACCGTGACCCATGTTATCAAAGAAAATAACCCCACGTACCTAACTTCAAAATTACTCCGTGGACGCTGTCTGTTCTGGCCTAAAGGTGAGAGGGGCCGAATGGGTGTTTCTGCCTCAGCTTTCTCTGCCCTGCCAGGTCCTACTTCTCAGCTTCCAACATGCTGTTGAATCTCTAGTCTACTGTCATCTTCTCTCTCATTCTTTATGCCCTCATGGATTTAAACCTATTTTATTTTTTGCCGTCGTGTTATGAGGACTTCAGAAGGGATAAGAGATAAAAGCCTGTATTCAACCCACTTTATCTAACTATGAAGTCTTTCCATGACTTTGAGGAATTAAAGAAGCTTTACTGGAAAATGGACAGGGAGCATTGCCATGGGAAGCCCAGCTTTCACAAGTCCTTGAACTAAATCTACTTAGATAGAAATTACATCTGCAAATCCCAAGAACTATTCTTCAGAAAATGTGAACATTCAGAAACCAAATACATTTCAGGGTGAAATGGCTTCATTCTATAAAAGAATAATAACTTCCCTGGCTGGTTCAGGTCAACGGTTAGAGTGTCCGCCCATGGACCAAAGAGTCGCAGATTAGGTTATGGTCAGGATTGCGGTTCTATCCCTGGCCCTGGTCAGGGTCGTGCAGAAGGCAACCAATCAATGTGTCTCTCTCACATTGATGTCCCCCCCTCTCTCTCTCCCCCTCCCTCCCTCCCACTCTATCTGAAGATAAATGGAAAAATATCCTAAGGTGAGGATTAAAAAATAAAATTAAAATTAAAAATAATAATAACTTACATACAATTAATCCCTGTGCTTTGTTCAATGAGAATAGTCTCATCAATGCAACCAGCTTGCTTTGGCTCACACAGCCTTCCACCCACACCCCTGCTTTGTCTGCTTCAGGGGTCGTCCTTGGGGCTCCGAAACGGATACAAGCTCTCTATTTTGGGGGTTTGGATTTGTTTGCTTTTTGTCATCGTCTTTCTTTGCTCTCTGCCATGTGAGAGGCTGTGGAGTCACAGCTAAACAGTCATCTGCCCCTTGCCCAGTTCTTTCTCCTGTCATCAGCTGGCACCATGACTACAGACCAAAAATAAGGAGAAACGAGGACATAATTCAGTCATCTGAACGTGGCATTCAGGAAGCGGCAGCTGCTGACGCATTTACCTTGGAATAACACATCTTGACATCTTAGAGGTCAGGACGAGCTGCCTCTTCGGTAATTTTCTGTGCTTCTCCCCAGAGAGAGCCCTCAAGCCTCTCTCACTTCACCTCTCCAACCCAAACCAGCTCACATCCTAAGTCATGATGCCACAGCAAGACCCAGGTTTTATGGAAACTAAAGCTATACAATTTGTGGGGAGATGGCCTCCTTCCTTTAAAAAGAGAATGCAAAATTATGAACATAAAATGAAGCATGAAGTTGAACATTTACTTAAAATGGGAAAAGAAATGACAGCCAATTACAAAATTTAAAAAGGTGACAAATACAACAAAAATCGAGAAAAATACTATCTTTATTGTTTGACCACTGGACACATCTCTTTAGTACCTTTATCTCTAAATTTTTGGTCAACACACCTCACCTCTGTGTACTTCTTCATAGGATAACAATTTTGTAATCTTATTTTCTATAGAAAGATAATTCAGTCTTTCTTTTAACGTGGTTGAATAAATTATTTTCATTTTAAATAAATATATAAACAAATAAATATAAATTTAAAAATAAATTTGTTTATTATTGATAGATTAAAAAGGCTGTTCAGCCTCAGAACTGGTCATTGGTAAGTCATATACATTTTTTAAGTTGTTGTCAAAATTTCTTTCAGATATCAGCTGTAAGATTCACGCACATTTCAACTTTTCTTGCCAAAGGACTCATCTTTAAAACTTTTTGAATTGATGACTTTCGTTCCCAGTTTGTCCTTGGTAACCTCGATGTACTGGTGGATTACGATGTCAGTATTTCATGTCAAATCAAGAACTAGATTATCAAACAATATAAAATCTTATTTTTTACTTCTATTCAAAACTTATCGCTTCCTCTTTATGAATTACTACTCTAGGTATAATTTGGAAGAAAAAAAAAACTTTTGGCTTACAATTTGCTTCTCAATGTCAAGATAATTTCTATTGATTTTATTGCTTATTTATAACCCCCTTCTCTTCCCACCCTAGCTCCATTCCATACCATAAGAGGCCTCTTACAAACATGTGGACACCCTAGTCCACACATCCAAGCTTCATCCATAACCTCCAACAATCAGTCATGCCTTGGCCCACCCTTGGACCTAGGGGTGTGCACGCCTGCAGCTTCACTCCTGATAGGTTGAACTCAGGAAGAGGCCCGTGTAGATCCTGGAAGCAAGTTCAGGGCCACTTGGGTAGGGAATTCTGTGGTGTTAGGTACTCAAAGTAGGGCAAGAAGTGGAGGAGCCGTAAATTCTGGTGGGCATGTGCCCCTGTGGACTTATCTTGAGGGGATTTGTGCAACAGACGGAGAGTCACAGTGAGGTCCTCTTAAGCAGGAGCCCCTGTTGCCCAGGTCCAAAGGCAGTTTTGATACCCATCTCAATGCTCCTCTAACCAGGTCTCCAAAATGCCCACACCCACTCCAATTTCATACAACACGAGGAGAAGTGTGGTAAAAATTTTATTAAAACGTGAGACTAAGTTGAGCACATCACTAAGGCTCTTGCAGGATCTTGGAAGGGGCCCATGCAAGGGAGGGATTTCTCTGGTTTCACAGCAAGTGGCCTTGTATAGTATACGGTAACCATCTGGTGATATGGCATATTGAATGAGCACCAGTCTCAAAGCTGGACCTCAGATTTAAATTTTTGTTCTCATTCCTGGGCCTACATTCTCAGAACCACTCCTTGCCTTTGCCTTGCTCTGCTCTTTGTGCCAAGAGGCCAACACCAGCCTGCAGGAGATTAAGGGGGCAGGTGAGAAGTCGGCGTATTTCTTCCTTTCCCTCTCTGCCTAAGACCTCTTCTTAGGTCTCAAACTCTCACAGACAGATCTCTCTGCTTCATGGTTCCAGCTTTTCCTAGGGGACCCTGGGTTCTGATAACATCTCCTCCTCCTTTTGTCCCTCTAGCTCAGTGCTTCTCAACCTGAGACATTTCTCTCTAACCCCCTCCCCCTGCCCAAAATAATAACTCAAAGGACATTTAGCAATGTTTGGAAACATTTTTGTATGTTACAACTTGCAGCGATAAAGACTAAACATCCTATGATTTACAGGACAGCCCCCTCACCCCCCAACAAAGGATTATCTAAGCCCAAATGCCAATATTCCCACTTTGAGAAACCCGCCCTAGCCTAAGGCAGTAGTGATTCCTTTAGTTGTTAATCTCAGGTTTATCTCATCGTTCTGCTTGGTGTTCAGTGCTTCCATTATGTGTAACCAATTCCCTGTATTAAATTCACTCTGTTGAAACACTTACAGTAGTGTCTGTTTTCTTGGTTAGACTGACCGATGCCTCCCCAAAGTATCAGCTTCTTTTCCTTTTTCTTCTCTATTCAGATCAGTCAATGATAATTTCTCTGCCATCTTGCCATGGATTCTGGAAGTTTTCACCTCCCCATCTATATTAGTCAGGGTTCTCCAGAGAAACAGAACTGATAGATCGATAGGTAGGCAGGTAGATGAGACAGATAGACAGACAGACAGACAGACAGATAGATAGATAGATAGTCAGATAGATAGATAGATAGATAGATAGATAGATAGATAGATAGATAGATAGATAGATAGATAGATAGATAAAGGAGATTTTTTTTCTTTTTTCAATCCTCATCCAAGGATACTTTTCTATTTTATCTTCAGATAGAATGGGAGGGAGGGAGAGAGAGAGAGAAACATCGACGTGAGAGAGACACATCGACTGGTTGCCTCCTGCACGGCCCCAACTAGGACCCGGGACGAACCGCAACCGAGGTTCGTGCCCCTGACCAGAATCGAACCTGAGACTCATTAGTCCATGGGCCGACGCTCTAACCACTGAGCAAAACCAACTAGGGCACAGAGTACTTTTTAATTAATAGACTATTTTATTTTATAATGAGGCTCATCCAGGGTTATAAACAGAAGAAAATACATAACTTTTTTTTACTAAATAAAAATAGAGCACTCAAATTAATATAATTCCACTTCCACTGTTCAGAATACATTATTATTATAAAAATGCTTTGGGGTAATTTAATATTACTATAAATACAAAATGTACATTAATTGAAACTTTATTACAGTGAGGTCTTTGGGGATTCTTCTTAATTCCCTGGTAGGCAAAACTAACGAGAGTGTTGTTTGTTTTTTTCCTGTATTTTTTTCATTCTTCTGCATAATGAGTTGCATTAAATTTACAGAGAGCCAAAGTAATAAAACAAATACATTTTCAGCTTCTTACATGTAGGAGATGTATTAGTTTCCTAGGCTGTCACAACAAAAACTGGGTGGCTTAAAAAGACAGAAATTTATTGTCTCAGTTCCAGATGCCAAATCTCCAAAATCAAGGTGTCAGCAGGGCCATGTTCCCTCTGAAGGTGCGAGGGAAGAAAGCATTCTTTGCCTCTGTCCTAGCTGCTGGTGGCCTCATGCATTCCTTGGCTTGTGGACGCGTCACTCCAATTCTATGTCTTCATGGGGCATTTTCCGTGTGTCTGCACATCTATTTCTGAGTACAACTTTTTCCTTTTTATAAAGACTCCAGCTGTATTGAATTAGGGCCCATCCTACTGGACTTATTTTAACTCGATTACCTCCGTAAAGACCTTATTTCCAAATACGGTCCTATTCTGCAGTATTGGGAGTTAAGACTTCAATATATCTTATTGGAGGTGGTAGAGGAGACACATAATTCAACCCATGACAGGGAGTGTTAACATTTTTTTACACTCTAAGATGATTTTTTGAGCGAGGAGAACTCATGTGTATTTTCACACTCAAAAGGTATATTTTAACTTTGTTTTTCTTTTAAGAATAGTTAGAACTATTTGAAATAATCTTCACAGAACTCATTCAACAAATACCGAGCAGGTGTCTACTATGGATTGGGTGTTGTGCTGAGGGTACACAAAAAATGCAAAAAAAAAAAACATAGTCTCAACTGTTAAGGAGCTCAGAGTCTAGTGGGTGAAATGAATAGGAAAACAATTTCAATACAACCTAAGAAGTACTATATCAGAGATCCCAGGAGGGGACTTGTGAGACCCTAGAAAATGGCTCAAACAACACTGTCTGGAGATGAAATCAGAGCTGGATGATGGGAGGCATCCACCAGGAGCACGGGAAAGATAGCATAGACCAGAAAAACTGTGCACAGACCTAGAGAGTGGGGGTGCCAAAGAGGCAGGACCATCTGCAGTTGCTGCTCGTAGGAAGCATGGGCAAAGGCAGGGGAGTGGGATGAGAGCAGATGGAGGTCACACTGGGAAGAAGAGGGACACTAGGCCCTGCTAGGGAGTTGGTGGTGTGCCATTGAATTTTGTAATCAAGGGTAACATTATTAGCTTTGTTTTAGAAAGATTAGTCTGAGAGCATGCTGTAAGGGGTGGATTGTTTTTTTCTAAATTTAAAGCTCATTTCCTCACCCTCGTTTTACTAATCTCTCAGCAGCTTTCAAGCAGAGTTGACCACTTCCTTCTTTTTGAAATAGCTTTTTCTCTTGGTCTCTATCACCCCATCTCCTCTGGTTTCCCTGCTAGGTCATGAACTCTCTCCCTTGCTGACTCGCCCTGTGAGTCTCAAGGCTCATGCAAAAGAACCTCAAGGCTGGGACGTTCTCCCTTCTTTTCTCTTCTCTCCCCTCTTTCCTGGATGATTCCATCCAGTCCCATCACTTCCAATTTGGCTCCAGCCCTGGCTTCTCCCTTAAGACGACCCAGACTTGTTTCTCTAACTGCCTAATCTATACTGCCACCTGGGTACCCATAGGCACCTCAATATCTTATATCTGTTTCTTCCCAAGACTTCCTCTCAGTAAATGGCCCCACGTTCACCCAAGTAGTTGCTCAAACCCCACAGTCAAAATTGATCTTTAATTCCTTCCTTCCCCTTTTCTCTCACATATAAATCTACCTATGGGTTCCTGGTCCTACAACCAAAATAGATCTTTGAATCATCCATTTATCTCCATTTCTACTACCACCACCTTGGGCTAGGTCCCCACTGTTTATACCTAGACTGTTGCAATGGCTTCCTAACTAGCCTCCCCACACATGCCCTTATCCATTCCATTCTCCACCCAATAACTCTAATTATCTTACTAGATTTTACCAAGATTTATCACTCAGTGTGGAATTTAAACTTCTTACTCTTTCCTGGGAGGCCTTCTTGATCTGCTTCCTACCTACCTTTTTAATCTCACCATTCCAACCACTGGCTTTCCTTCAGTTTCTTGAATATACCCATCCTTTTTCCACCTCAGGGCCTTTGCACTTGCTGTTCCCTCTGTCTAGAACTCTCTCCCTATACTCTTTGAGTGGCAATCTCTTTCTTATCCTTCAGGACTCAGTTCACATATCACCTTCCCAGGGAGGACTTACTGGTCTATTCTATATAAAAGGAGGCTTCCATCCTTATTACTCTATCAACTTTGTTTTTTGTTGGGTTTTCTTATTTATTTTCATCAGAGCGCTTGACAAAATATGAATGTATGCTTATTTATTTGTTTCTATATTTTTTCTTCCTCTTCCAAACACCACTCCCTCCCTCCACCTCACAAGTTAGAAGGTTCTCAACAATGTTCATTATACAACATGGTCCTTTAGAGAGATTCCCCAAAACCCACCATTTATCAAACACGGCTGATATTCCCAGCACTGTACTTCTTTGTTTACGTTGTTTCATTTTATTTCCCCAACAATCCTGTGGCAATGAAATTATAATTCCGATGCTACAAGTGAAGAAACTGTCTTAGAGAGGGTTGGATGACTTGCCCAAGGCCACATAGCCACTAAGAAGTGGAGGAGGCAGGAACTGAGCCCATATCTGTCTGGTTCTGAAGGCCTTTGGACCATGCTGGCATACCTCAGTCCCTGGCCCTCAGAGGAGCCAGAGGAACATAGATAAAGCACAGCTCACACTGCTACTTCTTTTCTTCTTTTATTTGATTAACTTTCAACATCAACCCTCTAACACTTTGATGGACAAACATTCATTGACCCACTATCCTTTTATTTGGGGAACTACTCTTACCTGCCCCACAGGAATTCTGCTTGGCCATATGGTGCTGGGGAAATTAACACTGCCCCACCTTTCCCCATCCTGAGAGTACACATGTGACCTGGGCTGGCCAATCAGAGTAGTCCTTCCCCAGGTCTCCATGCCAGAAGAGGAACCAGCATGTGGTCTGAACCAGGCCAATCAGCATCCTCTCTGGGACTTGGCTGAAGTTCTAGGGACAATTGATAAACCTGTGGGTCATCATTCATTAGCACCGTAGGAGTCAGGAGCTGCAAGTGGCCATCTTAGTCACATAGAGGGAGGATGCCAAATAGAAGACAGTAGCGCTAAGAGATGGATGGCGAAAGAGACAGAATCAGAGACTTAACAACATAATTCCAGCACTCAAACCTACCCATTTATTTGTAGGATCATTTCGTTAACAGCTATCTGCTCACTAAACTAACTCCCTGACAGTAAGGATTATGTCTTGCTTTTGCTCGCCATTGTCTTCCCAGTGGCCAAGACAGTGCCTGTCAGGGAGTAGATGCTCTATATATATTTGAATGATTCAGTGTTTCCACCAGCAGTGTCTGAGCTCACAGCATAATGATAATATTCCAGAGAAATCATTTCCATCTCCAGCTTTTAGAGTGAGCTGCCGGGGTATATGAGGCTTGATTAAAATTGGAGGAAACCTTAGTTAATCTTAGAGTTGTATTCAACTTTATGATACTTAATGGGTCCTTTTAAAAAAAAAAATCAGGTTATCATGGGTTAGATTTAAACTGGGCAGGAATGATGCACTCCGGCTCTGTTCTTTAGAAATGTACGTGATATCTAAGGCACCATAATTTAATTTAATTCTAATATGTCTTTAAGCACCCTGTCAGATTATAACCTGACTCATCAGTCACTCAGAGGCTAAAAATAGAGGATGATACAAGAGGCTAACATCAGCTAGCACGGATCGGTTTCTCAAAGGGATGGACATACATCATAGGAAGCACGTCGCCCACTCCTTTCGAAAGCCACAGGCTGGCTGCGTCTGGTGCTTGGCAACTGTTTCAGAAGGAGCCGACACTGCCATCTTTCAGGAGAGGCCGTTTGAGAGGGTTTCAGATGCGATGACTGACAGTCTGCCCCCAGCCAGCCCCTGCGCCGCGCTCCTTGGGCATGGCGCAGTGATCCCTGATTGCCGGCTATTTTCATCTGGTTTCCAGGGGAGCAATTCAAACACTGCGACGGGCTGTGGGAAAGGAAGAAAAATTGAAATGTTTCTCTTTTTTTTTTTTCTGGAAAAACCATTTACCTTGCATTGTGCCCCATTTTCCATCTTGATAAAATAAAAATGGTTTATGTTCCCCCCCGGAGTCTGCACATTCCTTAGAAATCCTCAGAGGAGGAGGGGAGGCAGCAGCAGACAAATAAAAGATGCAATTTATAACAGTGCTAGCCAAAGGAAGGATGGGTGGTAACCTCTGAAACTCAGCAATTTCTGCTCACTTGGGGGCAAGGAGAGTGAAGGACTCGAATTATGGATGAGGGAAGAAAACGAATATCTATGGAACATGTAGCTATGTGCTGGGCATGGTATTAGGTATTATCATTAGGTGTTACCCGCTTACCTAATAGGTATTAGGTATTGCATAGCATATGGTGTTACTTAAGTAAGTTGATATGAATCTATTCTATAGATGAGGACTCTCAAGAAAATTAAGTGATTGGTAAGCTAATAAATTTTTTTTTTTTTTTAATCCTCACCGGAGGACATTTTTGCATTTATCTTCAGATAGAGTGGGAGGGAGAGAGAGAGAAAAACATCAGTGTGAGAGAGACACAGCAAGTGGTTGCCACCCACACGACCCCAACTGGAGCCAGGGACAAACCACAACCAAGGCACGTGCCCGTAGCAGGAACCGAACCCAGGCCTCTCTGGTCCGCAAGCCGACGCTCTAACCGCTGAGCCAAACCGGCCAGGGCCCTACGCTAATAATTTAAACAGGTGACATTGAACTCCAGAACTGGTTGCAAAGTCCTGATGTCTTTCCTCTTATTACACCACACTACCTACATGCATCTGTGAGACAGACATTTGTTTGGACTTTTAATAGAAACAGAACCACTTTCATTGCACAGACATCACGTCCTCTTGAGTTACCCAGTTGGCATATTATTTACACATTAACTTATTCAACAAACATTTATCAAATACCTACAAGGCGCTAGGCATTTTACTAAGCACTGGGCCTCAGTGGATAAAATAGACATGCTTCTGTCCTCGTGGTGTTTACTGTGTAGTTGAAGAGACAAGAAAGAAGGCAACCGATGTAGCATTGCAAATCTCGGTCACGCTCTCTGGAGAATAAACAGGGCGGCGATGAGCATGCTGGTAGCAGTGTGGCATTTTAATACTTGCGATTTCAGAAGCAGGGTAGTGTAAGGGATTAAGATGTGAGCTTTTGGGCCTGGCAAGATTGTTAACTCGGCCATTTCTAAATCATTTGACCTTGGACAAGAAACTTAAATCTCTCTGTGCCTCCGTTCCTGAACTAGAAAGTGAAGATAATAGTGCTGACCTTAAAGGGTTATTGCGAAGATTAGATGATAGAATCCATGTGAATCCATGCAAAGTATTTGGAACTCTGCCAGACACGTACTAAGTAGATGTAACAATTTTGTATCTGCTCTTTGTAGGCTACCCATTATGCTCTCAACAATCCATGCTTGGAATATTCAGCCAGTTATTCACGGCATGACTCATTGACAACGCACAGTGGCCAAGTTTCTGCTCCTGATTCTCTTGATCATAGAAACTCCCTTTTGAGGTCCAGAGCCCAGTGGCCTCCTCTCCCTGGCCAGCATTTAGTTTTCCATCAAAATCTCTGCCCAAGCCCTTCCTTCCCCTAGGAGGCTATGGTCTGAGATGAGAGGCTTTGAAACTAGGCACATTTATCTCTGCTATTTATCAGTTGGATGATCTTAGATAAATTACTTATCTCTCTGAGCCTCAATTTCCCCCTCTGTAAGGCGCCTTGGGGGGTTTTGTGATGGCTGGAGGTAATGCACCTAAATCACCTAGTTCAGCATCTGGACTGTGGTGGCCAATCAGTCAATCAATGAGTCAATCATAACTGTCTTTTAAAATAGCTTAAATAAAATTGATACGAGTGTTTACAATGTGCTCCTGTTAAACTGATGCTTATTTTGGAAAGCTTTAATCTGGGAAGTTAAAGAGTTAATAATTGATTACATATGATGCCCATCATTTTAGTCTCTTGATCAGGAATGTCAACCCATTAGAACAGCTTCCTTAAGAAAATCAGGTGCAGCCCTGGCCAGTTTGGCTCAGCGGCTGGAGCGTCGGCCCAAAGACCAGAGTCATAGGCTCGAATCGGTCATATAAGCAAACTAATGACAAGAGACCCAGAGAAGAGGAAACACATTTTTGTCCTCATCATAGTAGTTAAGGAGGAATTCTCCATTGGTGTCAAGGGTCTTCTAGCAACTCCCTGACCTAAGTTCTAGAGCTTTAGATCTGCCAAGGACAGCTTCATGCCAGGGCATGGTGGAACCCGGCTGGATGCACTGCCTGACTCCATGAATCCCATCTCCGCTTGTTCCTCCCTAACAGTTCCGCTCTGTCACCCACTGTAGCTTCCTTTTCTCTTCCTAACGCTGGATTTCTTCTTTTTATAACTATGAACAATTAATTCCTACTAGGACATCTGGCTTTTGTAGCCCTAAGAATGAAAACAAAAAAGAGGTAGGTACTATTATTATCCCCATGTTTCAGATCAAGAAACTGAGGTATAGGACAATGATGTAACTTGCTCAAGGTTACAGGCAGTCACAGATGGTGCTTGAAAAGGCATAATTCATTACCTTTTCGATCCCTTTGCTGGGTGGGGGTTTTACTCTGGGATCTAGCTAAGGAGCACACTGTAAAAATGCTACCCTTGCCAGACTAGCAACCTAGATTTGTCAAGGAATTCTTTTTTTCAAATCTAAAGAACTATTCTTTCTTGACTATGGTGTACCTTTTCATTTTGTCTATGCAGAGTTGGTTTTGATTTTTCCCTGATGGACAGAAGGGCTGTACTTTTATGCAGTAAAACCTGATGATCTGTTTCTTTATGATTTTTTTCTTTTTACTTCCAGGCTTTTTTTTTTAAAAATCATTCTCCTTTGAAATGATAAAGATTTCATTCTATTTTCATCTAGTTTTTCAATGTTTGAATTTTCATATTATTTACTTGTATCCATCTTTGTTTTTGTCTGTGGGAAAATAAACATTCCCGTTGTATTTGGATTTGAATGAGCCAGAGAAAGTTTTCATTTCAAACAGGCTTACATGGAGAAAGTCAATACCAGTGAGTGACCACCTAGAAATCTATACCATCCTGATTGTGGTAAGATTCCTTAATACAGGCTAGTGAGGTTCTAGAGAGTGGGCTCATTATCCCAAGTCAGGCGAGCTTATTCCACAGCTGTAATGAGTGTCTCAGATGCTGCTGGCACATGGGCCACCTGCCTTTCCTGGTTCGAGCACTCATCCCGCACGTGGTATGAGTTGGGGCTGCTAAGCATTCACAGCCGCTGCCTTCTCCACGGAATTGCTCTCAGCTCAGAGGGAGCCAGCCCACCCTGGAAATGACACCAGTCCTAGTTGTAAGCAGCAGCCAATTGCTGATTAACACAGGGGTACCAAAGGCTGGCCTCCTTGCCTCAAGGCGGGACCAGCTCTGAGATGCAGATCATACTGCAGAACTCTCGTGGGGTCATCCTGAAGCTCATCTTCAGCAGAGACCCTGCCTTTGCTTAGGGCCTCCTCCTGTCCTGTCCTTCTCCCTCACTCCCATCCTCCAATAAACCTGTGCACCCCTGTCCCTGTCTCAGGCTCTGCGTCTAGGGAATGCGATCCAAGACAGTGAGGAACTCTAATTCCCTATAACTAACACTCTAATACATATAATTTACAATTGAATGCATATGACAAACGTTTTGCAAACTTTGTAGACATTATAGACTCAAGGTTAAATGTTATATTTTAGAGAATTTAAACAAATGTGTAACACATTGTTAACTATATTGGAGAGTTTTGTACCCTTAAATATGGAAACTGGCCTAGCCTGTGTGGCTCAGTGGTTGAGCGTCGTCCCATGGACTGAGAGGTCCCAGTTCGATTCCCGGTCAGGGCACAGGCCCGGGTTATGGGCTCGATCCCCAGTAGAAGTCGTGCAGGAGGCAGCCAACCAATCTCTCATGAATGTTTCTCTCTCTTTCCCTTCCTTTCTCTCTAAAAAATCAATAAAAACATATTTTAAAAAACATTTTTTTTTAAATGTGGAAACTGTTGTGATTAGGATTATGGGAGATAATAAGAATGTTTGAACCTAGTAAATTTGACCCACCTGAATAATATCTATTGTTCCTTGTTTTCCTGGTGTGTCTGGGGCGTGAATATTCTCTAGTCCTCATTCATCGTCTGACTGAGAAGAATAACATAAGCCCAGGAGTTTGCATTCTCTATGCACAACTGTCAATGAGATTATTCTCTCTCAAGACTTAGCTCACCACGTAACAGGTTCCCTACACTCTCTTTTCGTTTCGGTCAAAGCTGAATCAAACCCTTCCATAGCGACATGGATTGATTTTAGACTTCAGAGTACACCCAGCACCAGTTATCGAATAAATACTTCCCTTCCTCCATGCTGATTACTTTCCAAAGCAATACCACTTGGATCCCAGCATTTCATTTTCTTCTCCATTCCCAGCTTGGCCTCTAAGGGATTTCAGTTATTCCCCACTTCACGTCTGAAAGCAGAGGTGCCGTGACCCGCTTAAAGTGGGGGTGCCAGGTTCCATGCTCAGAATCCCAAGTTCCGAAGGTACTGTTGGCCCTTCCTCAGCCCAGGCAGCTGCTCAGTGCCCAGTGTCTGCACGCGTGTGGACTTAGCTGCTTATGTTCGTGTGGTTGGTCTGTGGGGCCGTGACTGTCCCTCGGTCCCTCTGCATTCCTCTCGCTCCATCCGTTTAAGAATGAACGCTGTGTGCACTGTTTTGAAAGCGAGCTCTAACGCTCCTGGGCCTCGCTGTGGGTCGCTCACTCTGTTCAAGCAGGACAGTTGGGAGGTAGTTCAATGTTGGCTTATTTGCTTTTTTGATTTAGATTGTTTCTCTTGTCCTAAGATCTTAAGGGTTCTGTTCCAAACCGTTCTTCAGCAGCACCGAGGAACCTCAGAGGTGGGGTGGAGGCAGGGAGAGCTGAGGATTGAAAGGCTTCGTGGAGGAAAGGAGGAGGAAAGGAGTGACCTGCTTGGGTTGGCTATTGATCTAACCCCTTATTTTCTGGGTGCTGTTGTATTTCTTCCATTCTAAGCCTCTTCTTTCTGCTGTTCGTCCTCCAATCCATAGGGCTGCGCAAAGAGAAGTGTCTGAAAAAAACATCAAGTTGGGCTTCAGTCGGTTACACCTGGCTTTGAGTTGACCACTTGCTATCTACTGACCTTCGTAAAGTTACTCACAGGAGTCCCTGCCTTAGCCACAGTTTCATTCCACTGCGGTCCGAAAGTATTAAATGGAAAATTCCAGAAATAAATAATTTATAAGTTTTATATCATGCATCATTCTAAGTAATATGGTGAATCTCATGCCATCTCTCTCCGTCCACGCGGGACATGAATCAGCCCTTTGAACAGCGTATCCACACTATAAGTACAGGACAGGAAGATATTTTGAATGAGAGAGACCACAGTCACATGTTTCGTTACCGTATATTATTATAATTGTTCTATTTTATTTTTTGTTACTGTTATTAATTTCTTAATGTGCCTAATTTATCAATTAAACTTTATCATAGGTATGTAATTTTTTTTTTTTTAAAGCCCTTCAGTTCCACAGGGACAGAAGTTCTTGAGCTCGGGACCCTTCTGGACCTCACCTATGTCCCTTTGGCTGTTCATCTGTATCCGTTATAATAAGCTGGTAAATGTAAGCAAATGTTTCTCTGAGTTCTGTGAGCTGCTCTAGCAAATTAATCAAACCTAGGGAGCGGGTCGTGGGACCCTCTGACTTACATGGCTAGTCAGTCAGAAGCACTTTGATTGGCATCTGAAGTGGGGATAGTCTTGCAGGACTGAGCCCTTAACCTGTGGATCCGACACTATCTGCAAGTACATAGTGTCAGAACTGAGTTCAGTTTGTAGGACACCCAGTCAGTCTCTGCTAAGCATTGGAGAATTGCTTGGTGATGTTGAAAAAAACCCAACACATCAGAATGACATATTTATTCAGCAAAGCCTCCATAGAAAATCTACCTTTAAGCCATGTAAATTCTTATAGTCTTAGATAATGCCACTATTCCTTGTAGAAATGAGAACATGCTCACCCCCTCTCCAAAAGGAAGCACCAAAAATCTTAGCAGTCCCTGGATCTGATCCTAAGGTCAGGGTTTCTGAGTAGAGATCATTCTCCCTCAAATTTACCACCAAGCCCATCTTATTAGTCTATAACCCCAGGACTAAGTTTTAAGGTTAACTATGATTATTATGTCTATATAAAATAGGAGAAAAACAAAAAGAAATAAAATAGAAAATTGGGTAATTGCATAAAATATCCTTCCTAAAGCAAGCAAGATGATAATAACAAATACTATCTTCCAGGTACTTTCCATATATATAACTCATTTAATTTGTATAATAATCCTACTAAGAATTATCCTATTACAAATGGGGAAATTAGGCCAAAGAGACATTAAGAAACTTGCCTGAAGTTTTTAGCAGTAACTCTGAGATTTGAACCCGTGTAGTCTAGGCCCTAAAAGATGGCAGAATATGCCATTCCATAACGTGCCTCTTTGGCGGGAGGGTTATCTTGAAGAAAATGGCAGAGCGGAGAAGCTCTGAAAACAGAGAAGTCATCCTTTGTAAGGTAATTTTACATTAGAAAGCCCCCCACCGGGAAGAGAGCTATTACCAGAGATGCCCTTTTCATCTGAGACATCTGTCTGCTTGGCCAGGCGGACTTCGCTTACTCTACATTTCCTCTTCTCACCCTCCTGTGCATTGTCTTCCCCGTTTTGAAACTCAGGATGGTGCTTAAGCCTCAGTTGCCTGGCTGCCTTTGTAGTCTTATCTTTGTGGCACTCCCATATGTAATTAAATTGGTATTTTTCCTCCTGTTAAGGTCTTTTTCTTACAGGGGGAGTCTCAGCCAAGAACCCGGAAGGGTAGCAGGAAAATTGTCTTTCCTCCCCCACAGCACTTAACCACTTCACTACCCTCCTCACTACGAATAACCACTACAACCCTTGTTTCTACAACATCCACAAGGGCACCATTGGATTAGTGTCCATATTTAAGTTGTGGGGATATGTTTGGAAAGTCCTTCAAAGGCACCCACTACATCTCAATGAATTCTTTGCAATCAAGACTTGAATAACAACCACAGGCGATAATATCAGGGAGAAGAGAAGTAGGGAGATGACTGGAGTTGATTACCTACTATGTGCCAAGCACTATACTAAGTGTTTTAAATACATTACTTCATTCATCGTTATAACACCACCAGAGGCTTAGGGATTTAAATTCTCACTTCACAGCATGGTCGATGAAGGAGGAACTTTCTGTGACTTCCCTAAAAGAACTCTTTTATCTCATGCAGGCAGAGGGCTAATGAAACTGAAAATCAGAGGCAAAGATGTATCCTGAAGATAGAAGAATTACGAAATAGATTGAATTCACAGTCTCATCGGGTCTCTCCGGGCATCTATTAGGAAAAGTGTTTCTTCCCATGATACTGAAGTGGAGATATTTTGAAAGTGTCAGATAATCCCAAGAAATTAAAACCCCAGAACTGACAGAGCTTCGTGGGCTAATAATAGCAGTTCTTCCTCCCATTCTGATGACGCTGGCCCTGTCTTGTTCAAAGTCACCAGCTTTACTCAGTGGTCATCTTGCAAGGGGACATCTTCATAGCCTGCCCCTACCTCTACTCATTGAGTCCAGATCTACAATTAGAGTCAGATTCTAGCATGCCCTGAAATTAAAATCAAACCTGGGAAGAGAAGACTTATACATCCAAAACATCACCAAAATTATGGGAAAGTATTATGAGAGTGCTAGGAAGAGAAGAATATAATTTTAGATGAGATCAAATTTATCTTATAGGCACCTTCACCAAAATAATCTGGATTCAACATGCTAGATTAAACAACTGGAAGAGGGTTAGCCATCTCACTTGGTTGTTTCTATAATGGCCTGAGTGTGACTTCAGTTGCCATCCATTTCTTGATGTAATGTAGAGAAGAAAACCCAAAGACTTGAGGAGACATTTTAATTCCCCAAGTCATCATCTTCCAGTGAACTAATGATTCTCCATTTCATGTTTTCTGGGTGTCATAAGAATATCTGTAAACCTAGTTAAGATATTTTAAAAGAAGATTTTCATAACTAATCAGCTTCCATTTGAAACTTAGTATCTCATCACTTTTAAGACTAGAAAAGAGCTTGAAGACCACAAAAGGTATGTAAGTTTCAAGTTGAATTTATTTCCAAGTTTTCTTTAGAGAGAACGTTTCTCTTTAAGGCTTGGTTGATGTGCATTCCAGGGACGAATTGATTTGCTGTATGTTCAGTCGGGTTACTCCCAGCCAGACTGTGGAAACTGTGTCACTTCACAATTGGGTCAACTAAAAGTAAGCTAATAAAAAGGTCTGTCTACTTCTTTCCCAAATGAGCTCAAGATCTCAATGGCTAACTATCCGGAGACCCTGGTTTTATAAAGGTGACTTTCAGAGCTACAACCCTGGAATATAAGCTTTCTGTTGTTGTCCCATTCTACTTTGTTGAATTAACAGAAACCCCTCAGCACGCTAAATAATAAACTACTTTTTTTAGTAGATGTCATTTCAAAAATATCTGGTGAGTTGTAGAGAAGGCTTTGAAGGGCAGTCCCACTAGTAACTCTATTTTAGTTTTTCTAAGTTATTTTATTCCTTCACCTTTTAATTTTTCAAAGTAAATCTAATGCTATAAACCTGAATTTTCTCAGATTTCTCTGGCCTGTGGGTTGAGGTGGGGACACATTCATTGTGATAACCCATATTTTGCCGAATTTATTGCACATCTTCAAGTTTTGGAGCCTTGAATCTCCCCCATTCAAGTCTCATTCCGTTATTTTGGGGAGTCTCCAGGGGATGTATTGCAACCAAGTCTGTCCACTACAGTTACCATGGAGCATTCACCATGTCTTCTTCTCATGCTCTGACCACCTCCTTCCAATGACATCTGCTGTCCACTGAGCCACGTGAGGATGGGGCATTTCCACCACCCATGCTGCTGGTATCCATGGGAGGACACTCAGGGTTGCGCCGAGAATGCCATCTTCCAGTGATTCCCAGATGGCTGGCACTTGAGATGCCCGAGCAGGCCCACATTCCCTGAAACACTGAATGTGCCAACACGGGGCTGAATCCCTCACAGAACGGGGAGAAGGCTCTACCCGGTGGGGTACCCTGTCACTTGGGCACAAAAGCTGTGCTTCTTCAGGGGGGAGCCTTTGTAACATAGAGGCTCCCTTGTCTATTTGCAGCTTTTCTTGCTGCACAGCTCAGACATGAATCGCTGGGGCTGGGCCGTCCTCCCCATGCCCTTCCTGTAAGGGGCTCTTTCCTTCCCCTCGTGCAAATCATCTCATGTAAACAAATGTCTCTCTCTTTTTTTTTTCTTTTCGTTTGTTAATGCATTTGTTGGAACTCTTTTGGTTTCAAATAATGAACATCAACTCGAGTCAGCAGACGTGAATGAGGGACTGGATTACAAAGCTCTTGGAGTGTGTGGTGAAATGAAATGGTAGGACTGCAGCTGGGCCTCCAGAGGAAGCAGGGGGCTGACAGCTATCATGATGTTCCCCCTCCTCTCGAGTTGACTGGCTTGTCCTGATCCCTACCCCGCAGGAGAAAACATGGGTCTCTGTGGGCTTTTCTGGGGTAATGCAGTGAAATGGCCATTTCTGAAGCATAAGGTGACAATGAAGGTGGGGAGTAGGGAAGGGGCGTGATGTAGATTTTGGAGATGTGGGTGAGGGCCAGGTAAAGGTTGATTTTAGCAAGTGGGAACTTTCTCCGAAGGCAATGAATGGCAGAGCCACTGAAGAGTGTGAGCAGAGCAAACGGACATCTATTGTCATTAGATCGTGCTGGTGGAATTTAGAGAACGGATTTGAGGGAGTAAGACAGCAGATGGGTGCGGTAGTTAGGACACTGTTCCAATATACAGTCTTGGAAGGAGATTCAGAAGTCCTGTTGGGAGCAGGAGTAGAGAGGAAGGGAGGGATTGGAGAACTATTTCAGAGATAGAATCCACAGGACTTGGTCACTGATTGGCTTTGAGGAAAGGGAGGAAAGTTCAAAAATGACTGCCAGGTAGTTGGCCTTGAAAACTGGGTAAATGGGGGTTATATTGACTGAGATGGAGGACATGGGAGGAAGAACAGATTTTGTTGGGGAGGGTGGGGACTAAAATGGCACACTTTCTACAGCCTGGCTAGAACTAACCTGACTGAAAGTACAGCAAATTAAGTCAACTTTGTGCTTGTTGAGACTGGGATGCCTAAAGGATGCTCAAGTGGTCATGTCCAGGAAGCTGTGGACATTTAATTCTGTCACTCTGGGACAGTTAGCGCTGGATAATTATGGTTGATCTGGGACTGAATAGAATATGGTTATTCAATCATGCTACTGAATGATGTGATGCAAGGAGAGCAAGAAGTAAGAAGAGCAGTTGACACAGGATGGAAGCCTGGAGAACACCTGCATTAAAGGGAGGGAGAAGAAGGAACTGAAGAGGAGAAGCCCATGAAGGAGATAGAGAAAGAGATAATTAGCAGTGTTATGTACAACAGAGGGGGTCAATGAGATGACTTAAAAATATCCATTCATTTATTTATCTATAGAATATTTGTTGAGCACCTACTATGTTCACCATGTTGTAGTAATTAAGAAATCAGGCTCTGGAGCCAGACTGCCTAGGTTTGACTCACAGTCCCACAATTTACTAGCTATAAGACTTGGGCAAGTCATTACCCTCTCTGGGCTTCTATTTTCCCATCTGTAAAATGACAATGGTAACAGTAATTACTTCATGATGATTAAACAATATATGGTCATAGTAATTATATAATAAATACTATTATCATCATATATCTGCAACTCTTCTGGAAAAGAGGGATACAGCTGTGAACAATATAGACTAAGTCCCTGCTCTTATGCAATTTTTATTCTGTTCAGAGATAAGGAGAGTACAGGCCATAAATAAACAAATAACAACTAAAAATAAACAATAAAATAATAGATAAGTGCTAAAAGTAAAATAAAAGGATGATATGATGGGAGGCTGGGTAAGCTGAGACAATGTAGATGGGGTAGTCAGGAAAGGCCTTTGTGAGGAGGTGATATTTATGCTGGAATTTGAATGACAATTTGGGATAAACCATGAGGAGATGTAGGGACAGAGAGTTACAGGTAGTCAGAGAACCAATGCAGACTCTAAGATAGGAACAAATCTGGTGTGTCCAAGTAAAAGAAAGAACCCATATTTATCTGATATCATGACCCATGCTCTTTTCACTATACCTTATGGTCTTCTGACACAAGTCATATCAATAAAGCCACAACAGATAGAAAGCCCAGACATTTGTGTGGCAGGTACAATAAGTTGGCTCACTCAACACACATTCTAACCCCTTTCTGTCAAGAAAGCTAAAATCTACATTCTTAGACTCCCTTGCAGCTAGATTGAGGCTTAAGACATAGTTTCTGCCAACCTATGAGTCATAGATGCAAGAGGGCAGCTGAGCCCAAAGAGAGCAGATTCTCTGCCATGCTTGGTGGTAGAAGTATTTGGTTCTTCCCAGGACAAGCATTGAAACAGTTCCATGTTGAGGTCGGCATTTTTTTCTGGCTGCACTGTTTCGGGCTGAGTAACATTCAAGCCTGGATCTTTGGTCTTCCCAAAGATTCTGTGAACTTTTTAGTTCCTCTTGTGTATTTATTTCTGCTTAAACCAGACAGAATAAATTCCATTGTCTGCAAAAAAGAACCTTGACATATAAAATGCCCTAATAATTCTGAACTGTCACCAGCTTCTCAACCCCTTCCCTCACCCCCATCCTGTATCATTCTTTGGTGAACTAGCTGTTTATAAGAATAGAAATATCAACCCCACTCCAGACCTGGACCTCTTTAACTAAATAATCCAAGATGATTTTTCAACTGTTACCTTAAGCACTTCTGGGTCTGGCACAGGGTTAGGAACTGTGAAGGGTATAATGGTATATAAACATTACCTTTGTCATAGGAATATGTGACTCCAAGACTTAAAATGAACACAATCATCTTAAGATAAAAAGTGATTAAAGAGTAATAATGATTAATAAATAATCATAACAATGATAACACAGTAGTTGTTTGTTTAATGTGTGCTTACTAGGTGCTAGGTAATAAAATAAGAGCATTATATGCATTCTCCAGTTTTATCCTCAAAGTTCTATGAAGCATGTATTATTATCCTCACTTTAAAAGATGAGAGAACTGAGGCTCAGACAGATCAAATGACTTTCCCAAAGACACACAGCCAGTAAGTGGTAGAGGCAGGATTTCAACTCACAGTCTAATGCCAGAACCATACACTTAAAACCATGTGCTTGCTGTGTGCTGGACACTGAAACAAATGTTACCTTATTGCATCTTCTCAGTGATGATGAGACAGGTACTATCTTCCCCATGTAATAGGGAATTGAGTCTCAGGGAGACCAGGTGGTTTGCTCAAGGTTCCAGTGTTCTTAGTGGAAGAGCCACAACTTGAACCAAGGTCTTCTGCCCCTTGGTCTAGAGTCCTTTCTACCAAACCACACTTCTCTTCCCATCTAGGATTGAATTCAGGTGCATGTTACAGACAGCCCAAAATAACAGTGGCCTAAGCAAGAAAGCGTTGTAAAGGGGGATTAGGAAAAGGCAGTCCAGGCTGGGATGGTGGCTCCAGAAAGGCAGGGACCTAAGCCTCTCAGGCTTTCCATCCCACCATCCCTAAGTCACTGCCTTCCCATGGTCTGAGGCAGCTGCTAGAGCTCCAGCCATCATATCATGTTCCAAGCAGTACGGTAGAGGAAGGAATGCAGAAGAGAAGGCCCAATGACAGGATCCAGCTGTCTTTTAAGGTTTCCCCAGAGCTGCTACTTTTTACTTCTGCTCACATCTTACCGGACAGAATTAAGTCACATGGCCATAGCTAGTTTCAAAGGAAGCTGGGGGGAAAAATAAATCTATATTAAGGATAGCCCAGCTGAAAAAGAAGTGTTCAGCTAAAAATGTACCTGCCTAAAAATGGAGTTTTTCCTCTGTTTAGAGGGAAGGAAATGGGTATTGGGGTAGGCTAATGTAGCTGTCAGGTCCTAGCTGGATCAGATGGCAGACTCAGAAAACTCTAACTGAAAAGAAATTAATGGAGAAATTGTTTTCAAAGGTTGGGGACAGATGAAGGGGACTGTAAAGGGGTGCTGGGACTTCCAGAAGCTAGCAACAGAAGAAGCTGCTCCCACCCCTGGACCCAAAGGGAGAGAGAGAGGCCAGAGATTAAAGACCCCAACCTCTCTATCCTCCTGCCCTCTTATCTTCTTCAAGCAACTCCCTGGGTCCCACCTGAGGGCAAGGGAGCCTGGGTGGTGCAGCCCTAGAGACCAGCCCTCTGGGGGCCAGAGCAGGGAGAGGACGGCAGAGGACAGTGAGCGACCAATGAGGACTGTCCAGCACAGTCACCTCTGCGGGTGCCCCCAGACCCTATGTGTCCACCAGGGCAAGGTAGCTGGCCCTGACAGTGAGAAGATGTGCAGCAGTTTGAGTTCAAAGAGAGTCTGAAACTTCCAGCAAGGGCACAGGAGGGGAGAGC
Source organism: Tadarida brasiliensis (assembly GCA_030848825.1). Lineage (NCBI taxonomy): Eukaryota > Metazoa > Chordata > Mammalia > Chiroptera > Molossidae > Tadarida > Tadarida brasiliensis. Next base: position 100,671,856 of record CM061263.1, read on the forward strand.
CCCTGCTGCAGCGTGGAGATGATTGGGGAATGCTCTGTCAGCTCAAGACTTTTGCAGAAGCAAAACCACAACCTTCCCCATCTGGTCAAAGAAAGTAAGCACCGTTACCTGCTTTCTCTCTTTCTCTGCTGTGCAGATGCTGAGTGAGCTGCAAACAGTGTGCGACAGTGAGTGGGTGGCTGGCTGCTCGGAACACAAACGCCTCTGTGCACCGTGCAAACATCCACGTGCAGGCGGAGAAGAGCAGGGAAACTGGGGAGCAAGGGAGATTCGTCTCTCCACACTTTGTCTCTTCTTTCTGATTCTGAGTGTGAATGGCATATTGACGTAGGTTTTCCACTCTTGTTTCGAATGTATTTCTCCCTCAAACTTGCGAAGGCATCAGTATCCTCCATTACCTATGTCCTCCGAAACGCCTACCACTGTGGCAGAATACAATGAAATACTGTAGTCCGAAAGCCTTGGATTCCAGACCCTGCTTGGAAAGACCACACGTTGTATCATTCCGGTCACAGGAAATATCCTGAAAAGGCAACACTAGGTAGACTAGTGGTTGCCAGGGTCTGGGAGAGCAGGGAATGGGGAATGACTGTTAGAGGGTATGGGGCTTCTTTGTGGGGTGATGACTAGGTTCTAAAATTGATTGTGGTGCTGGTTGCACAACTCTGCGAATATACTAAAATCCATTGAATTTTATACTTTAAAGGTATTAAAGGCCCTGACCAATGTCGCTTAGTGGTTAGAGCATCGGCCTGCGAACCAAAGAGTCATGGGTTCGATTCCCAGTCAAGGGCACATACCTGGGTTGCAGGTTCAATCCCCAACCCTGGTTGGGGTGCGAGCAGGAGGCAACCAATTGATGTCTCCTGTCTCTCTCTCTCTCTCTCTCTCTCTATATATATATATATATAGAGAGAGAGAGAGAGAGATATGTATGTGTATGTATATATACACATACATATATATATCGCAATGGGGAAAATGGGTATTAAAGGGTGAGCTGTATGGTATGTGAATTATATCTCAATAAATCTGTAACAGGAAAAAAAACACCGTGCCTGGCATTTATTTGCAGCTTCTGCATCTGTAAAATGGGCTTCAAGGATTTAATGAAATACTGCGTGGAAAGCAATTACCATGCTGCCTTGCACACAGAGCTCAGAAAAGGTCACTCTCTTTTAATATGCTCATTTAATATGCTCATCAAATGTTTGCCAACGGATTCCTACATTTTTGAAATCAAGGTGGAGTCAGTGTAAAGCTGAACATGGAAGCAGACAGGGTGCTTAGAAATCAACGCTTTCGTTCTGAAAACGAGCAAGTAGTGACAAACCCAGAAAATCAGCACTGACAAAAAGGGCAGAAGGGGCTATGAGAGGGGGTGAGCAAGTGCGTGAGTGAACTTGAGAGCGTGCAATGACAGGCATTTTGCCACGTTACTTAATCCTGTGCGGTCTTCTGAGGCAGCGACACCGAGCCTGGCTTGGCCCTTTGAGGAAAGAGTGAGCAGAAGAGCATGCGTGACTCACTGACACGTTAGACTCAGTGCCTGCTCACTAGAGTCTACATGGAAATGACTTCACACAGTTGATAATTGTTTGTGTTTTTTTTTTATCCTCACACGAGGACATTTTTTCATTTTTTGTTCAGATAGAGTGGGAGGGAGAGAGAGGGAGAGAAACATCGACGTGAAAGGGACACATCGAGTGGCTGCCGCCCGCACGACCAACCAGGGCCGGGGACAAACTGCAACCGAAGTACATGCCCCTAGCGGGAACCGAACCCGGGCCTCTCTGGACCGCAGGCCGACGCTCTAACCGCTGAGCCAAACTGGCCAGGGCGATAATTGTTTTAATTCTATTAAAATTTCCTAGGTAGATTTTTAAAAACAATTTCACAGTATTTTCCTTAATCTTAGAAATGGTAAAAATATTAAATGCTAAAGCTGCTCTAAACCACTCACACGAGTTTTTAAAATTACATCATTCTCTTTTTTCCTACACACACGCACACACAAATTTAAGATGCATGATTTTCTACAACTTAAGGTCTCTGATAGGGACACAGTTTATAATCAATTGCTTGTTCTAATTTCATTGACAGCATCATTTGACAAATTAAACTATGGTATGTATGTATATGTGTGTGTGTATATATAAATGTATGTATGTGTGTATATATATATATATTTTTTGTTTTGTTTTTTTGAGACCGAACTAGAAATGTGTGCTGGTTGACTGTCCAGAATACTAAAGGGGCCACGACTGATTTGAGTGTCAGAAAAAAACACAAAGTTCAGCATGTCCACAGAGCCACCATCCTCTTTATGTGACTAGAAAGTGCACCCTTGGACCCATTCATGAACAGTCTGGCCTTATTGATGCTTTTGCTAATCTAACTAGAGAAATGCTTACTCAGCACAACTATGATTAGATGCCTGGAGCCTTTCAGGAAAAGACACCAGGAGCCTTCAGATGTCACATGTTTATGTGTTCAGTCCTTGGAATGGTCAGTGTTCAGCCTGGGCTCTGCAGGCAATGAAATCACTTGAGCTGTTTGGAGACCGCAGAAGCCTGAGGACTGGAGAGCCTCCCACCTGAATCAGCAAAGCCTTTTTCTAATACTCTCGCTTACTTTAGGGGCAAAGGGATTTCTGCAGCTGAAAGGCCTGGTTTGAGGGTTCCTAATGGATGTGCCAAAGGATCTGACTGGCAACCTCCTCGTAAAGTAATAATCGTTTAGATGCTGCTGAAGATAATTAATTTGGGCTTTGGAAAGCTTCCCCCTTGGTGCATTCAGTTCAGAAGGCCTCCGCTCTTAGCCTGTGCCTGCAAACATAATCCTTGGGACGACGAGAGAGGACAATCAGAGCTGGAAGTACTGGCCTTCTGAACGCATTCGGAGTGTCCACGGAAGTGGGCACCAGGGTGGATGGATTTTTCTTCTCCACTTGAGCGATGAGGTTTTCATCATTTGCCGGTTGTATAGAATGGTGTCCCCAGATACATTTCCACTGCAAACATGGGCGGATCCAGAGACGCGCCGGGGAGGGTGCACATGGCTTTGCCCTCACGCCTATTCTGACAAACCAAACCAAACAGAAATACAAAATACAAAAGCCAGCCAGAAAAGACTTGTTAGGACCATCCTGGAGTTCTGATTTCTAAGGTATAAACGAGCGCAGAAGGGAGAGTCTCCTTAAAGCCCCACTTCGGGGCAGGGAGGCTGAAGCGGTCAGCAGAGGCGCTCAGCTGCATGAGAATGTCCAGAAGCTCCCACTCACTCAGTCACCCACTGTGCAATATTTATTGCACACCCACTGTGCGTACATATTCTTCCAGGCACTGAGAATATGGAAATATCAGTCAGTGGAACAGACGGTCTCTAGCCACATGTATGTTCTCTTCTAGAAGATGGAGACAATAAGCAGAGAGGTGAATAGATCACATCAGGAGGGGATAAGTGATCAACGCTGTGAAAAAAGTAGGGGAAGTTGAGGGAGAGGGAGTGTCCAGGTGAGGGTGGTGTGTTGCTGTTTTGTGCAGGTGGACGAGGTACTCCTCTCTGAGAGGGGGACATTGAGCAGGGGGTGCGTCACGAGGGCATTGTGGCAGAGTGTGCCCCGTAGAGAGGAGAGCAAGTGCCAAGGCCCTGGTGCGGAAGCCTGCTCCGCATGTCCAAGGGCTGGTGGAGGCCTCGTGGCTGGAGCAGATGGAGCTGGGGTGGTGGTGGGAGGTGAGGTCTCAGAAGGGTGGGGGAGGGCTAAGATCCTGGTGGGCGCCTGGCCGGTGTGGCTCGGTGGTTGAGCATCGACCCATGCACCAGGAGGTCGCCGGTTTGATTCCCGGTCAGGGCACATGCCCAGGTTGTGGGCCCGATCCCCAGTGGGGGGCATGTAGGAGGTGGCCTATCGATGTTCTCTCTCATCAATGTTTCTGACTCTCTCTCTCCCTCTTCCTTCCCCTCTTTCTAAAAGCAATGAGGGAGAAAAAAAAAAAGATCCTGGTGGGCTTTCCAGGCCATTGTAAGGATTTTGACTTTCCTCGGAGGGTTTGGAGGAGTTTGAGCAGAGGAGTGATGTGCCCTGAGTCACATTTTAACGAGAGCACTCTAACTGCTGTGTGGAGAACACACCATGGGGGCGGGGGAAGGGAGCAAGGCTAGAAGCAGGGAGACCTGCTAGGAGTCCAGGTGAAGACGAGGCGGCGTGGGCCAGGTGGAGATGGTGGGAGGTGGTCTGATTCTAGATGTCTTTTGAAGGTAGGGTGGGCTTGATCCTCGGTAGGGGGTGTGCAGGAGGCAGCCAATTGATGTTTCTATCTCTCTCCCTCTCCCTTTCTCTCTCTCTAAAATCAATACAAATCTTTTTTTAAAAAAAGAATACTTTAGAATTTTTCTACTCTCATTTTATATAAAATAGATAAATATTATATGGCTCCAGTTTTCAATTCACAGTTTTTTGTTTTTCCTTGTTATTAAACTGCATTCATTACCTGATCCTAAGACAACTGTCATCACCTTTATACTAAAAGAGTCAGTTTAATGCCTTGGCAAGAAAAGAAAAATTCAAATGTCCTGAAACACAAGAGATAAGGTCTTATTGCCAACCTTCTCTGTGGGAAGCCGGGTCAGTGTAGCTGCTCATACAAAGCAAGCTGTGACCAAATAGGAAAATTATGTTTTGGAAAGCCATGAAAGTATGCACAGACAGTGAGCGATCTATGTTTTAGCATGTTAGGAGAAAATGACATTCACTTGTACCTGCTCGCATGCATCTTCATATGTGCATGTGAAAGTGTGTGCATGAGTGTGTTGGAAGGTGTGTGAGTGTGTGTGAAAGCTTGTGCATACCTGTATGTGAAAGTGTGTGCATGAGTGTATTGGAAATTGTGTGTGTATGTGTGAATGCTTGTGCATTGGGTGTTCATGCAAGTATGCATTTGGAATACTTAACACTTACTGACTACCAAAGCAGTTGGCCCTGTGGGTATTTGGCACAAAAGGGTGGGCTGGAATTAATTATCTTGTTTCCACTCCTTCAAATCATTGAACTGGTGACAGTGAGAAGGGAAAACAGTTGCCAAGAAGAAAATAAATTCAATTTTCCATGAAATAGGACTGCCCTGTTTAGCAGATAAAAATACAGGACTCCCAGTTAAATTTGAATTTCAGATATACAATGAATTATTTTTTGGTATACGTATGTTCCTTGCAATAATTGGGGCATCCTTTATCAAAAAATTATTTTTTATCAGAAATTCAGCTCTAACTAAGCATGCTGTATTTTATCTGCAAACTTATCATAAAAGAGAATAAATTTAGCCCTGGCCAGTTTGGCTCAGTGGTTAGAGCATCGGCCCGCAGACCAGAGAGACCTGGGTTCGGTTTCCGCCAAGGGCCTGTACCTCGGTTGCAGTTTGTCCCCAGCCCCAGTTGGGGTCATGTGGGTGGCAACCAGTTGATGTGTCTCTCTCACATCAATGTTTCTCTCTCTCTCTCTTCCTCTCTCCCTCCCGCTCTATCTCAAGATAAATGGAAAAAAAAAAAAAAATGTCCTCAGGTGAAGATAAAAAAAAAGAGAGAGAATAAATTTAAACACCTGTTGAATTCCAAAAACTTTTAAATCCACAAACTAGCAGAGACCCTTGGTTCTGGCTGGAGAGTCAACTCCCTTTCTTTCTCAGAAAGTCCCTTAGTGGCTGGACACCGCCTTCTGTGAGCCAGGGAAACAGTCTGAGGGCCACTCTGCCTCCCCAGGGAACCTGGAAATTCCACATCCCATCTTCACGTGCGCTGGCCGGGCACTTCATAGAACGTCATTCTCCACTTCAATAAAAAACAACTAAGACTTTCCCAAAGGATTTTAATTAAACTCCTTTAATTAAGAAGTTTTTTTAAATGTCTTAATAGCCTGGCCAGTGTGGCTCAATGGACTGAGCATCGTCCCATGGACTGAGAGGCCTTGGTTCGATTCCCCATCAGGACGCATGCCAGGGTTGTGGGCTCAGGAGGCAGCTGATTGATGTTTCTCTCTCACATCGGTGTTTCTCTCTCTCAAAAACAAATATCAATAAAAGCATATTTTAAAAATATAAATAAATAAACTGTCTTAATAGCCAGCCAGTGTCCTATAGTGTTCAATCTCTTTTCCTTTCCCTGTCTCCAGCTTGCATGGAAACAGAATGCTGCCCTCAGGGGAAGAGCGGACTCGGGCAGTCTCGGGGAGGAAGAGCAGCACCCTGACCAGGGGGAGACTTCCCGCGACCCCGAGGCTCGCAGCAGGCCCAGGTGAGGCCCAGGGCCAGAGGCCTGTGACGATGTGACTGGAGGGGAGCCCTCGGTGCCCAGACGGGGGTCTGGACCACACAGGACTTCTTCCAACTCCCAGGGCCGTCCTCATCCTTTCCCTGGAACAAGGAGCATAAGCGGGCAAGCCTCGGGCTGAGTGGGTCGGGAACAGTCCCTGTGTCTGTCCCTCTCTTGTTGTGTGAGCTAGAGCCTCTGAAACCTCTGCTTTCCTCGCCTGCAAAGGGCTGAGGCTCTAGCGCCTACGTCACAGGGTTACTGTGAGGACTAGATGACAACATTGAGAACACCCCGTCTGGCCCTCAGAAAGCACTTCCTAGGTCATTACTATTATTGTCGTTGCTGGGACAGTGTTCCTAATAAGTCCAGTTATGATTTTTAGTAATAACCTATTCTGACGGTAGATGTAATGCATAGTCATAGAATAATACGTGAAAATATAGAAAAACCACAGGAAAAAAAATTAAATCAGAAACACCCATAAATAAATACCCCTGTGTTTGTCTTTTCCTCTCTGGATAGACTAATGATTCTCATTGCGTCAGAACCAGCTGGGGGAGCTTTTAAACCACCGACACCTGGACCCCAAACCAGATCTAATAAATTAGAACCTACAGGGGTAGAGGCGGCGCATCTGTATTTACAACAAGAAACCAAAACATTCCAGAATATGTTACTGCAAAATCGGGCTTAGGAACCTTGGCAGTCACTCACACGTGTGCGCTTTCTCTCTCATAACGTTTTCAAAAACTGGACTTTGAGTTTTGTAACCTGCTTTTCTCAAGTGGCCTTATCTCTCATCATTCTTCCACAGGATCTGGGGTTTTGGTTTGTTTGTTTGTTTGTTTGTTTGTTTGTTTTTAAGGCTTTAGCTGCAGTTTCTGAGAAGCCCTGATCCATTGCTTTTCACCCAGAAGTCTTCTCACAAATGTATCTATTTTTATTTTTTATTTATTTTTTTTATTTTTAATCCTCACTCCAGGACATTTTTGCATTTATCTTCAAATAGAGCAGGAGGGAGAGAGGGAGGAAGAGAGAGAGAGAGAAACATCAATGTGAGAGAGACACATTGACTAGCTGCCACCCACACGACCCCAACCAGGGCTGGGGACAAACTGCAACCGAGGTACGTGCCCTTAGCAGAACCGAACCCGGGACTCTCTGGTCCGCGGGCCGACGCTCTAACCACTGAGCCAAACTGGCCAGGGCCAAATGTATCTGTTTTTAAACGTCATCACTCCTGCCTTCTCTTGCCCGTCCCGTCTGCCGTGGTTGATGAATAGAGACCTGTGAGTCACGGTTACTCGCTCGCCCCTCTCTGAATCGCAGCCCCTAACTGATGGCCACACGTGGCTCCGGCCTCGTGGCTTTGTGGCTCAAGCTCGGGGTCATGCCGGCGGTCGTGCCAGTGCAGGTTTGCACATTTCCTTCCCTAAAATATTAATTTGGCACATAACACCGTTTTTCATTTAATGTTCAGCTGACCCTGCTGGTAGTTTATTTCAGCTCAAAACAACCTCCAAGGACTGAGAAGGGAAATTTCCTTGACTGTTCAACTGACATTTTAGGAAAATAAAATGACATTAAAACGCCATAAAAAAAAAAAAATCCCTCATAGACAGCTGTCTCCATTGTCTGATTAATGAGAACGGAAAAGGGGTGAGCAGGGACCTTACACCAATTAAGAAGCAGACACCGGCCACGTCCGCGGTTCTGCTGCCCACGTCTGGAATGACGGCCGGGGAGCAGCCGTCACAGGGCCGCCTGTCTGGCCTCCCAGGCTGACATCCAACTGCCGAAGGGAAGCGCAAATGACGGTTATTTGAAAACTTTTCCAAACCTTGACAAGCAGGGGTTTCTCAAGAAGCGCCTTGATGAAATGTGCATTTGGGCATCGTTTGTGCGGAATGACAAGCAGCCTGGGGTTTGGCAGGTCTTTGAGCTGATCGGCCCCCGCCCCTCCTCCCCCGAGAGCTGGACCATTTGCTTCAGCGTCTCTGGTCAGGCCACCTAAGAGATAAGAACCAGGGCTGCGGGTCACTGTGAGGACAGCAGGGTTTCATTCAAGAAGCCGGGGCTGTGCGCTGAATGAACAGATAAGGAAGGATGTGCCAGGCACCCCTAAGGAAGCATCGGGTGACAGCTTCTCCCCTCCTGGGAGAGTGAACGTTTTGAATGGTGCTGGCAGGATGGCTTTCGCCTTGAGAATGAAAGAGAGGAAGATTCGCAGAGAGATGGAGCCCACGAAGTGAGCTGCGGTGTGCTGGCCTGTTCCCCTCACCGCAGGCCTTAGGGATGGGAGTCTTAACTATGGGGACATTTTTTATTGCATTGGGAAAGAGTGTGGGTGCTGTAGTCACACGAAGGTGCAAGTTCTTCCCCTTCCGACTGCTTATTTAATACCTCCGGGGCTCAGTTTCTCCCTCTGTAGAATGGGGATAGCACTCACTTCATGGAGTGGAGCCCAAGAGGTCAGTGCCTGCACAGGGTCTGGTACGTACAGGGCTGGTGTCCCACAATCAGGGGGCCAGAAGGGAGGGGAAGTGAAAGTCTCCACAGCAGGCTGAGAGGGGGAGTGTGGCTGTCAGGGTGACAGAAGGCTTTGCTTGAGGGGCAGTATGACTCAGATCTCTTTCCAGGGCAGGGAGGGCCCTTAAGGCCCCAGCTGAGGCCAGTACCCTGAGTGTGACGCTTCGGTGCTTTGCCAAGCCAGGGTAGGCATTGCCCAGCTCCGGTTGGTTGTTTAGCAAGCCCTGACTGATAACAGAAGTGACACTAAGGTGTGCCAAAATTAAGACTGCTTCTTCTCTGTGGGGCAGTGTCTACCAGGATTGGCTTTGTCCCACATAATGGAAATTGCAGGGTCCCAGGAGGCCGAGACCGGTCAGAGGGCGTTTGCACTTTCTTTATATCCCCGATGCCCCACTGCTCCTGTCTTCAGCCTGAACACGGGCTTCTTCAGTTTTCCAAACCCTCCTCACCCCAGTGGTGGTATCTCCCATTTGACGGTGATGGTGGACAGAAGAGATGTTCAGGACCCAACCAAGTCTTTGTAAGCCCATCCAGGGACCGTGCCAGGGGAGGAAGGCTCGCTAACCCTCTTGGTTAATTTCTTCAGGGCAGAAACTGAGCACCCATGGGGATGTTAAATTTCATCTCTCCTTCCCGGGCACTGAAGGAATGGTTTCTTCTCGTTCTTAAATTGAAATAAGAAACGTAGGCAAGCCCTGGCCAGTTTGGCTCAGTGGTTAGAGCATCGCCCCATGGACCAAAAAGTTGAGGGTTCGATTCTGGTTGAGGGCACGTACCTCAGTTGCAGTTCATCCCTGGCCCTGGTCGGATCATGCAGGAGGCAACCGGTTGATGTGTCCCTCTCACGTCGATGTTTCTATCTTCTCTCTCCCTCCCTCCCACTCTATCTGAAGATGGATGGAAAAATATCCTCGGGTGAGGATGAAAAAAAAAGGAAAAGTAGGCCAGAATAATTTCTAAACAAAGTATGATTATAAGCAGAGGATTTGTGTGCATCTGTTCTCTCTCCGTGTACAGATAGGCCACCTTTCTCTTATTGCAAAAACAATAGCTATGGATCTCAATCTGCTCACTGCTCTTGCTTTTCATGAGGAAAAGGAAAAGACAGCTGCATGGGGGAGGTCTCTGGGCCCCATAGAAATAGGAGCCAACATCCCCAAGCACCTACCACTGCCAAGCAGTGTGTTAGATACTCTATGAAATTATTTCACAGCAACTCTTCTCATTTTAAAAATAACAAAAGTGAGGTTTTAGCTGGGAAAACTTGAAGGAGAGATCAGGAGAAGCATGGATCTGAGCCATGGGAACCGGGTGGCAACAATCCCTGCCCTTCCCCGTGTCTGACAGAAAAGGATCCGCCAATCCGTGTGGGAGGATGACAGGCACTCGGAGCCTGGGTTCTGGCCAAATCCAGTCAACAAAGGACACAGAGTGATTTCTGGACCTCTTGTGTAAGTCAGGATTCTTGGGTGCAAGTGACAGAAAACAAAACACAAGCTAGCTTAAGATAAAAGGAAAGAAATCTACTGGGGAGCCGGGATTAGGCACGAGATGCGGCTGGGACCAGGCACTGAAATAACGTTCGCTCCGTCTTTTCTCTCTCCTCTGTGTAAGCCTCCTCTCCATCACTGTCGGGCGTCCTGCCCTCAGCCAGGCTTTTAAGACCCTAGCTCAGCAAGACTGGCAGAAAAGGCACGTTCTCTCAATGAATATTAAGCCTACACACTATCACTGAATATATATGTAAAGCAGGGCTCTGAGAAGTCCTGTTCGTCTGGTGTGCCCCCGCTGTACCAATTATAATCGCATTATGAGGGTGATAGGGTATGATGACAAGGATGGCCAGGGTAGGGCAGTACATTGTGATCGACAATTCCACACGAACGATATGGACCGGCCATGAAGGAGCGCCCCAAAGGAAGTCAGGGGAGCAGAGTAGACAAAATAACAGATGCCCATTGGGCCCCTGAACTGACGAGAAAAATCTGAGTGATGCCACTTTATTTTATTTTTGTTGTTTAAAATGTATCTTTATTGTTGAAAGTATTACAGATGTCCCCCTTTTATTCCCCATGGACCCTTTCTACCCCACCCCCGTGCCTTCAGTGCACACTGGTGTCTGTGTCCATTGGTGATGCATATATGCATGTAAGCTCTTTGGTTAATCCCTTCCCATCCCCCTCCCCCTTCCCTCCGAGATTCGTCGGTCTGTTCCCTGCTTCCACGTCTCTGGGTCCATTTTGTTCATCAGTTTATTTTGTTCATTATTCCACATATAAGGGAGATCACGTGATACTTGTCTTTCTCTGACTGGCTTATTTTGCTTAGGATAATACTCTCCAGGTCCCTTCATGCTGTCTCAAAGGGTAAGACCCTTCTTCTTTACAGCTGCATAGTACTCCATTGTGCAAATATATCACAGCTTTTTTATCCACTCATCTACTGATAGACACCTGGGCTGTTTCCAGATGTTGGCTATTGTAAATAGTGCTGCTATGAACACAGGGGTACATATATTATTTCTGATTGGTGTTTCAGATTCTTAGGATATATTCCTAGAAGTGGGATCACTGGGTCAAATGGCAGTTCCATTTTTAATTTTTTGAGGTAACACCATAGTGTTTTCCATAGTGGCTGCACCAGTCTGCATTCCCACCAGCAGTGTACTAGAGTCCCCTTTTCTCCACACCCTCGCCAGCACTTGTTGTTTGATGACTTGTTGATGGCGGCCATTCTGGCAGGTGTGAGGTGATACCTCATTGCTATTTTAATTTGCATCTCTCTGATGATTAGAGACATTGTTCTTTTGTACCCCTACTTACTCTAAACATGACAATATCACATCCACTGCATGTGTTAGTCGGTTAGGGCTGCCATCACAGGGTACCACAGACTGGGAGGCCGAACCAGAACTTTATTTTCTCACAGCTCTGGAGGCCGGAAGTCCGAGGTCAGGGTGCCAGCAGGGCTGGGTTCTGGTGAGAGTCCTCGTCCTGGCTTGCGGTGGCTGCCTGCTTGCTGTGTGCCAAGTGGCCTTTCCTCAGTGTGTGCCCACAGAGCGAGGGCTCTGGCGCCTCTGTCTCTTAAGGGCACCAGTCCTACTGGGTCAGGGCTCCGCCCTTAGCGCCCACGCAGCCTGGGTCCTCCTTACAGGCCCTAGCTCAGGACAGTCACCTGGGGTTAGGGCTTCGACGTGCGAGTTTTGAGGGGACACAATTCAGTCCAGAACATCCTGGGATCTGATTATTTCTATTTTTTTTTTCCATTTTTTGTTCAGACAGAGTGGGAGGGAGAGAAAGGAAGAGAGAGAGAGAAAGAGAAACATCGATGTGAAAGGGACACATCGAGTGGCTGCCTCCCGCACGACCAACCAGGGCTGGGGACAAACTGCAACCGAGGTACATGCCCTTAGCGGGAACCGAACCCAGGTCTCTCCGGACCGCAGGCCGACGCTCTAACCGCTGAGCCAAACCGGCCAGGGCTGATTATTTCTAGAAGATACAGATTATCTCTGTTCAACAAAAACCTCAGTATTCTAAAAAGCCCTCCATGCTTGAAAGTGATCGTCAGAAATATTTGAAATGTTGGGTAACTGGGATGCGGAGGAAAGACTTGCCTGTAGGTTCTAGCTCCAGGAGGGCAAGCATTGTGCCTCAGTATTTCGGTGTGGAGTACAGCGTGGGCCCTGATAACAGGTGGATTCAGGAAAGATGGTCCTTCCCAAAGACATGACAAGCCCGGCCGGTGTGGCTCAGTGGTTGAGCGTCGACCCATGCACCAAGAGGTCCCCGGTTCGATTCCCGGTCAGGGCACATGCCCAGGTTGTGGGCCCGATCCCCACTGGGGGGCATGCAGGAGGCGGCCAATTGATGTTCTCTCTCATCGATGTTTCTATCTCTCTCTCTCTCTCCCTTCCTCCCTCTCTAAAATCAATAAAGAAAAAAAATTTCTTTTAAAGACATGACAAGATCAGGAGTTTGTGGAGCCAATACTATCTGGTATAATGAAAGCATTTTTAACAAATAAAATACAGTGTATATACCCATGCATACAAAATTAGTTAATTTAAAAATAGTCCCATAAAAAGCTCTCGTTCTCATTTTTCCTTAGAATTCCCCCCTAACATCTAGACAGTTCTTATAGCTTTGTCCTGGGGCTTGCCTGTTCGTTCTCTTTTTCAGGTTTTAGCTCTTTCAGAACCAGTCATAGTTCGCTGCTGGGTTAAAGCCTTTGTCATTATTTCCTTAACTTTTTAAGAATAAAGAGGACCAGGTGTAACTGTTTCTGAATGGCACTCATTTTCGGAACGTGGTGTGGGCTCACTCCGCAGAGGTCTGCCTTGGTGAAGTCTGCCCTGGTGAGGCCTGCCCTGGTGAGGCCTGCTCTGGTGAGGTCTGCCCTGGTGAGGTCTGCTTTGATGAGGTCTGCCCTGGTGAGGCCTGCCCTGGTGAGGCCTGCCCTGGTGAGGTCTGCCCAGGTGAGGCCTGCCCTGGCGAGGCCTGCCCTGGCGAGGTCTGCCCTGGTGAGGCCTGCCCTGGTGAGATCTGCCTTAGAACCAGGCCTGGCTCTACTGCTCACCTGCTCCGGGCTCCGGGCTCTGGGCTGGTTAAGCTTTCCTAGGCTCATCAACTTGTAGGATATATGGAATAAGATATGGAAAGTGCATAGAGCACAGTGCCTGTCCATAGTAAATGCTCTAAAGTAATAGCTATTATCATTATCCCTCCCTTTTGCAAATTGTCCAATGCCGCAAATGTTGGAGTTTAAAACCCAAATGCCTCAGGGCCAGGAAAGGAATTTAAATGTGTAAAGCTACTTGGTGCAGGCCAATAGGGAGTGGAGGAAGCTAGGATAAATGGGAGAGTACATGGTCTGCTCAGAGAAAGTCAATTTTATGACAGAAAGGAAAGGAAGGAAGGGATAGGGAGGCAGGGAGGCAGGGAGGGAGGGAGGGAGGCAGAGAGGTAGGGAGACAGGGAGACAGGGAGGGAGGCAGGGAGGGAGGCAGGGAGGGAGGGAGGCAGGGAGGGAGGGAGGGAGGGAGGGAGGGAGGGAGGCAGGAGACAGCACTGTGTGGTCTGCACACTGGATTTGGCCCTGAAGCCGTCAGTTTGAAGCCCTTGCTCTGATTTAAAGATGAACATACAGATTATGACAAAAGTAGGTTCACAGTGGTGAGTACACAAAGCACAGTTTATTCTTGTATTACTATTTATTAATGATTATAGTATTTTCCATATAAACACCTGTAAAGCTGCCTTTGCCCCTGTGTTTTAAGGAGCTGAGTGAGCTATGTTTGCGAAACATCTGGGGTAACCCTCCGTTTTCAACAGTTAGTGGCAAAGGAAACTCATCAAATTTCTAACCAATGAGAAGTCAAGTCACTCTAAGTAATTCAGGGTAAAGGATTGATCCCCACAACCAATGTGAATGAGATATTCACTAATTTTCAATAGTTTATCATCAGCAACAACAACATAATATTGGCTCTGTCTTGATTTATTATTGTTTATTCTCAGGATGGGACTAGATTTCCAGACAGACATTTTTCTGGTAATTGAACAGCATGATAATTGGTTTCAAAGATGAGGATATGAATTACTTTGTTAGAGACTCTCTGGGGACAAGCCTGAAAGAACTCTATGGGCTGCAGATGGTATTTATTAATATTATTTCTAATCTATAAACATTTATATTCTTCAAAGAACCTGTGTTCAGTCAGGCTTTTCTCATGCAAGGAAGACAATAAGAGAGAAGTAATGTTTGAGAAGAAGCTAAGGAAGACACACACAAAACCACACATTCATTCATTCGTTCATTCATTCATTCATTCATCCATTCTGCCAACATTTATTGAGCTCCGACTCTGGGCCACGCCCTAGGGTGGAGCATGTGCTCCAGGTGGGAAGACACATTACAGAGCAGGGACAGAGGGTGGTGAAGCGTATCATGGGCCACATTCAAAGGGCATTGTGATGATTCATTTTATTTATCAACTTGACTGGTGCATGGGGTACCCAGATGTTTAGTTAAACATTATTCCAGGGGTGTCTGTGAGGGTGTTTTGGGTGAAACTAGTATTGAATCAGTAGACTGAGTAAATCAGATTGCCCTCCCCTATGTGAGTGAGTGTTCTCTACCCACTGATGGTCTATATGGAAGAAAAGGCTAAGAAAGTGCTCTCTCTCTCTCTCTCTCTCTCTCTCTCTCTCTCTCTCTCTCCTTCTCAGCTTGACTGTCTTTGAACTGGACAGTCTCCTCCTGCTTTGGACTTGGACTGGACTTACATCATTGGCTCTCCTTAGTCTCTGGCTTGCCAACTACAGATGTTGGACTTCTTAGCCTCCATGATCATGTAAGCCAATTCCTTTTAGCACAACTCTTTAGCTAGAGAGATCTCCTATTAGTTCTGCTTCTCTGGAGAATGCAGACTGATACAGGCATCCTCCTCAGTCGGGACAGGAAGGCTTGGGGAGGGAGGGCAGTTGTAAGGACAGCTTCCTGGAAACGGACCCTGGGCTGGATTCTGAAGAATACAGCAGAGTTAACAAGGAGGGAGATCGCTCATTGCATGCTTCAGGGCTCTATCCCCAGACCTTTCCAGTTCAAAACGTTAATCAGTTGCTTGGATGACTACATAGAAGGCACATTTATCACTGGAAGATGGCAACCAGTTAAAGAGAGATAGAAGTTACTTTGGATAGTGGGAAAATGATCTTGGCAGGGTAGAGGGTGGGCTAAGCCCAACAATCACACTGAACCGAGGTCCAGGAAAGGCCTCGTCCTTGTGTTAAAGAAAAGAAGCAAAACAACAAAAAACCACCAGCTGCACCAGCTGAGCAGGAAGTTAGGGGTGGGGAAAAAGGGACATTAAAAAGTACATTTTTATTGATATATGTGATTTGATATATGTGTATACTGAGAAATGACCACAACAATAAATTTAGTTAACGTTCATTACCACACATAGTTGGTGATGAGAACTTTTAAGATTATTCTCTTACCAGCTTTCAAATGTACAATACAGTATTCTTAACTGTTGTCGCCATGCTGGCCATTACATCCCAGGACATATTCATCTTGTAACTGGAAGTTTGTACCTTTGACCCCTTTCACCCATTTGCCCACCTGCTGCCCTCCACCGTGGGCAACCACCAATGTGTTCTCTGCTCTCTGTTTTCATGAGTTCTTGGGGGTGGGGTGGTTTGCTCATTTTGATTTTCTTTCGATTTCACATATAATTGATACCATATAGTACTTGTGTGTGTGTTCTGACTTATTTTACTTTGCACAATGCCCTCAATTCCATCATGTTGCAAAAGACAAGATTTCTTTCATTTATAAGACTAAATAATATTCATTGTGTGTGTCTGTGTGTGATATTTTGTTTATCCATTTATCCATTGATGGACACTTCGGTTGTTTCCATGTCTTGGCTATTGTAACTAATGCTGCAATGAACATGGGAGTGCAGGTATCTTTTTGAGATAGTGATTCCATTTTTTTAAAAAATAAATACTCAGAAGAGGAATTGCTGGGTCATATGGTAAAGAAGACATGTATATGATCTGCTTTAGTTCAGAAGTGGGCAAACTATGGCTCATCAGCCAAGCTTAGCCAGTTGCCTGTTTTTGTAAATAAAGATTTGTTTGTTGTCTGTGGCTGCTTTCCTGCCACAGCCACAGAGCCGAGTAGTTGCAACAGAGACCGAGTGGACTGCAAAGTTGAAAATACAGAGGGGGGCAAAAGCAGGTTTACAGTTGTTGATATGGAAAACAATACGATAATTAATAAATAACAACACAAGAATAAACTCTGTGTTCTGCATACTCACAACTGTACACCTACTATTGCCCCGCCCTGTATTTATCATCTGGTTCTTTGCTGAAAAGTGTGCCGACCCCTGGTTTAGTCCACTGTGAGTTCACTGAGTCAAAGTGTGGTATGTACACTAAAAAAGCCAATTCTCTTCTAGGATCCATTTATAAAAATATAGATGCTTACAATAACTTATGAATGAATCACTGAATGAACAAATGCCCACACCAGAGAGAGGATTGTCCATCCTGGTCTTCATGGACCAGAACTCACAAGAGACCCAGGCTCCAGCTGGGGATACAATGAAGGAGGAACACTGGCGTCCTGGAGAGGAATACCAATGACTGGAGCTCACTCAGAGGAGGGGGCTGAGGTGTATTGGGAATGGTTGCATCAGAGAAGGAAATAGAGATGCTTAGCCTGAAGAAGCAAATTCCCAAAGGAGATTTCAACAGCAGCAGATTCATCGACAACATTGACTGAATCTTATGTACCAGGCTCTTTAAACATGTTATCTCATTCAGTCCTCACAACAACCCTGAGATTGGTAGTATTAGTATGAACATTTTGTAAAAGAGAAATCTGAGGCATAGAAAGTTTAAGTTGCCCAAGATCACACAACCAATAAATGGGGAAGCTGATATTCCATCCATGCAATCCGTCTCTAGAGCCCATATGCTTAATTATATACAATTAGTTGGCTGTCCTCCATTATTTAAAGGGATATAAATAATCTTGTTATCTCCAATTCCAATAGACAGAGGACATAGAAAAGAGACTCTGGCTCAAGGAAGACTTTTCCAATGTCTTCCAAACCTAAACCAATGATGGAATAGGTTTTTCATTAGGGAGAAAACCTTGTCATTGGGTTGTGTCAAGTAGGAGCCTTCAGAGAGAGGATTCCGGAAGAAATAAGAGCAGATGTCCTCCAAGATTCCTCCCCCCTCTTGATTCTCTCCTGGCTTGGGCCTTGGGACACTCCCTAGGATGGTTGACTTGAGTCAGCAAGAGGCAGCAGCAGAGGGGGACCTAGGAGGGAGGCATTTTCTCACTGCTTTATATATGTTAACTCCTTTAACCCTCAGAATGGTTGAATGAACAGATATCATGAATGTCATTGTTCCCATTTCACAGCTGCAAAACTGAGTCACATAGCGACTACATAATTTATCCAGAGTCATATAACTAGTAAGTATTAGGACCAGGATTTGAATTTAAGTCGCCTGACAGCAAAATCCATGCTCTTAAGCATTTCCATATAAAAATCTCTTATGAAGAGGGAATGTGTCATTTGAAAACGGCTCCTTTTATTTCTCCTGCCTCCGCAACAAGGTTTTTGATACATCCTCTTCCCCTGTTGCAAGCTATTGTATTACTAGAAGTTAATGGTAGCAGCTGCCAACGTAACATTCTCATTTTGTCAGGTGATAATTTGTAGGGTCTGATTCTTCTGCTTCAGAAGCAGACTCAGAGGTAGGAGGATCCCAAATGCATCATAAGCTCTACAGATTAATCAAGCTGCTACGACTGTGTTCATTTTCTCAAAAGTCCCATCTGAACGTATTAACAATAATGTCCTACTTACAATATGTCTGGTTCCTGCTGAAGTATGATTTCTACTGCGGGGACCACTGGATTTCTATACCTCTCTACAGAGGCAAGGCTGAACTTCCCACTAATGATTCCTGTGTATTCATTTCGCTGATGGGTAAGGTGCAATTTGATAATAGTGGGACTGCACTTGACACATAGTAGGTGCTTAATACATGTTTGTTTAATACATATAATCAATTGAAATGTATTGGCTTTAGGGGAATGACATGGTAAGAAAATTTATTTTCCCTTATGGTGCTCTTTGGGCTCTGAAGTGAGCAGCTAGTACTGTTTTGTTTTCCTCCAAGAAATTTGTGCTTCCAGTAGCTGAGTAAACAACAATTAGAGCAGCTCTTCAGTTGCTTTGCATTGCTGAATATAAACATCTTTCTCAAGAAAAACTTGTGGTTATTGTTTAGACAAACACCACGTTTCCAACCTGCTTTTCTTTTTCCTCCATATTCAAAGAAAGCATTGCCAGTCCCATTAAGACATAGAACATGAATGGTTAAATAACTGATTCACTCTGTAGGTCAGAATCCAGGCTGAGTGTGCCTAAGGAGACCCGCTTGATTCATTGTGTACAAGGACAGAGCGTTCCTTGCCTGGATTCGTGTTTTAATTAACTGCCCAGCTTCTCACGGCAGTCGCTGTTCCAAAGGTAGAGAGGTTGGAGCCTGCTAAGGTGTTTGCTTGAGTAAGAACTTTCTTATTAGGTCTGCACTTTTCTTTCTCCTCTTGTGTTTGCTCAGGGACTGAGCTTTATGACCCAATATGGCAACATTGGCATCCTCTCCATGGATAAGTGGCCCAGAGGCAGGCTCCTTAATGGCAAGAACTTTGTCTCATTGTCTTTGTACTGTCTCAGCTTTGCTCAGTGCCTAGCACACAGGAAATGCTTAAGACATCTTGGTTGAACTGTTCAACTGAGGTCTATTCAGAAGGCACACATGCTTATCATCTTCTCTTTTACCCTCTCCCCCAACTATAGCATGGCCGGTCTCCAAATCTTGTAGAGTCCGTAATGTTCAAAACAGTTAACCCACTATATATATATTCTGTAGTCTATAGAATGTGTGTGTGCAATCTTATAGTCTTAGCTCTGTCTCCTGAAAGGCCTAAAAAACTTTGTGAGCAAGGTAGAAACATAGAGCATCCTGAGTATCAAAATGCTGGTCTTGAAATACCGTTTACCAACAAGTAAAGTTCAGGCTTCTTGAAGAAATGGATGATTCTCAGAGAAATGGCTGATTCCTACCTGGGACTGAAAACATACAACATGAGTCTAGAACATTTTGTCATCCCTGATAGCAGGGAAGGTGTTGAACACACCCAGGGACATGGCAGAAAAACCTCAGAAGCTGAACTGAAGAGGCTCTCGCTGGCCCAAGATGAAGCAACGGTCTTTCAGAAAGGATAATCATTGCAGTTCATTAAAATTCATCAGCTATGTTTATACATTCATGAATTCATTTAAATATTTTTAAAGACAACTGATTACTTTCAGAGGATGATAGGGAACCAATTCATTATCTTGAAAACTGGTAAATAAAGAAATACAATCCAACATTTATCTTGCCTCTTCTGTAACACTGGGTAACCAGCAGGGGTGAATTCTCTCTTTATGAAAGCATTTCAATTAATAAATAAAAAAGAAAGGTAGACTTAGAAATCTGTTTTCATTGTTATTATTTTTTCCATGGTATATAGAAATCTTTGTAATCCTTCAAAAGTCAATAGATTGAGGAATTGATCAACGGCAGCTAACATCAGCAAAGGAGAGACAACCAGGCATGATGCACCGTTGCTGAAGACGCCATACCACCTGCGGTCTTGCCAAGGCGAATCTGGATCCAGCTGCCGTTTTGTAGAAAAGACAGAGGACAGAGGAACACACTGAAGTGAATCATAACTGTACAAACAGCAAAACCCAGACTGTGGGCAACTCAGTAAGGAGGACAAACGCCCTGGGTTCCTCAACAGATACAGGAAAAGAAAGAAATGGAGGGGGGCCCTGTAGATGAAAAGAGACTTAAACAACAGATCAATTTTTAAAAAATGGATAAGACATCCAGAAATGCATGCATATTTGAGTGATAAACTATAAAAACTGTAAGAAAATTAGTACTTAAAAAATCAGGATAAGCCCTGGCCAGTGTGGGTCAGTTGGTTGAGCATTGTCCCGGGCACCAGGGGTTGCTGGTTCTATTCCCAGTCAATGTTGCTCTCACATCAATGTTTCTCTCTCTCTCTCTCTCTCTCTCTCTCTCTCTCTCTCTCTCACTCTCTCTCTCTCCCCCTCCTCCCTCTTCCTTCCTCTCTCTCTCTAAAAATCAATAAACTATTTTTAGAAAGTCAGGAAAATATTTACTTTTGTGGAGAGGAGTGGGGATGAAGCACAATAGGGGCGTCTGGGTTTTCTGGCAAGGTTATATTTGTTGACTTGGGTGGTGTTTACAAGGATGTTCACCTTAGTAACTTAAAAAGCTACACATTTGTTGTTTGTTTGTGTCTGAATCTGTATTTCATTTTCAAGTATGTTTTAAAGAATGATACCGAGAAATTATAAGTCCTCCCCTTAATTCTCTACTCCAGCTTCAGAGATAAATACTGTTAACACCTTGGTGTTTGTCTTTGTAGACTTTTTAATGCATACACAAACATGTACAATATGTAGGTTTTACCTGTTCGAGACCAGACTGCAATGCAGTTTTGAAACCAGGCTTTGATGAAGACTCAGCAATATATCGTGAACATCTTTGCATGTCAAATGATAGAGAGCAGCCATATTCATTTATGACAAAAAAGAAAAGGGAGGATTGTTATTAAATAAAGTTATTCCTTACCAAAAGTTTCAGGCAATAAAGTACAAAGAAGAGAAGCAGAATATTCCTCAAAATCTTACCACTCCAAAAAGAAGGAATTCCTGTCATTGTGGCTATGTGTGGTGATGGATGTTAACTAAACTTATCATGATAATCATTTTGCAATATATACAGATATCAAATCAATATGTTGTACACCTTAAATGAGTACAATATTAGATGTCAGTTGTATCTCAATAAAACTGGGGATACAATCTCACCACCCAAAAATAATGTGATAATGTAATTCGAGAAGTATCTCTATTTATATACAAAATTAGGAGATGAGAGAATTTTACAATCATTTACCCAAGTTATTTTAATTAAAGTATTGGATTTAAATTTTACTTTTACAGGAGAAAAAAACTAAAAGTAAACGAAATTCAGTTTCTGATAACTCCATTTTTCCACCATGGGAGAAGTGTTTTTCAAGACATTCCTGAAGTAAAGAAAAAATTGGGAAATAATGAAAAGGTTAAAGTTACAACACTGGTCTTGACTTATGTTTTAATTTTAGATCATTACCATTAGTTCCCTGAAGACGAAAGATGAAGTCATTTTACTTCCTCCCTCTCTCCTCCTTTCACCTCGTGATTTTAAAAATCTTTCTACTATTTTTACTTGCTAGGATCTGATTAGTTGTTTGGTCTTAGTTCTGTATTTAAATAGCGTATCTACCGAACATCAGTACTCTTGCCTGTTACCTTGGTGTTTTATGTTCCTGAATCCCTTTTATGAAATTCATCTCCTTGTCCTGATTGTTGTTTTTTTCAAGAAGGACTCGTGAGTGTTTTACTCTGAGTTCTTTCATGCTTGAAACATCAACCTGTGGGAAGGTGTGATATTCCTAGGTCATACTTCTCTCTCTCTAAACTCTGTTGACGTTGCTTCATCGTCTTCTGGCATTGAGATGGTTTGGAAATATTCGCATCCCTCCTACCTGTCTCCATGGATGATTTGCCTTTTCTGCCCAGATGTCTAAATAATTATTTTCCCTTGAAAATTCATAACTTAATCCAGCTATGTCTTTTTTTTTTTTTAATTGATTTTTTAGAGAGAGGAAGGGAGAGAGAAATAGAAGCATCAATGTGAGATTCATCAGTCGGCTGCCTCCTGCACGACCCCTACTGGGGATCGAGCCCGCAACCCAGACATGTGCCCTGACTGGGAATTGAACCAGGACCTCTCAGTCCATGGGATAGTGCTCAATCCACTGAGCCATACCAGCAGGGCAGCTATGTCTTGATGTTTGTTCAAAGTAGCTTTTTTTTTTTTCCTGGCATACTGTAGAAATTCTTTGCAGATTCAGTTCTTCCTTCATTTTAGGAAAAATGTTCATATATTGTGTTTCTGAAGGCTTATTTTGTTGCATTTATTGGATTTTCTACACCAATTAGGGACCCCAATTATCCTTATGTTTGATTATCTCCTAGTTCTCTTATTATCTTCTCACTAATTGCTTTATTCCCTCTGCATTTTCCCTTTGTATTTGTCATAATTTTATCAAGCCTTTTATCCATGCCATTAATTCGATTTTCAATCATGTCTTTCCTGTTATTTGGCATTTCTAATTCATGTATTAGATATACGATGGTATTTCAGTTCTCGATTCATTTCCTTATCTCTGAAATACCCTTTCTATTCTTCCTCTGTTGTTTTATCATCTTGATTTTGAGGTCTTCTCTCGGGCTCGTATTTTTAATAAGGTTTTTGTGTGCAAGGCACTCCCTGGGGAGCTCCTGGGCCTTGGAGTTACGTTTTCTTCCAGACTAGTTTCTTCATAGTTTACCCATTATTTTCCTCCGTCTCCATCCCTCCCTTCCCTTTTTAGACTGCCACCATGCAATTTCTTTTCATCTCACTCTTGTGTGGTAGGGGCAGCTCCAACCAGATCTTTTTGTAACTGTTACCTATTATAGATAAAGTATCCTTGCCCCTCTTCCCACCTCATCTAGGGCGAGTTTCTTGCCCTGTCTTGGAGCTTGTTTTTGTTCATTGCATTTGGTATTAGAAAAAGGAGAACCTGTGATCTTTCACTCTACTATCTTTACCCTGAAATTTTAGAAAGCTTTTTCTAAAATGCAAGTTTTATCCACATCTCGCTTAAAACTCTCTGGTGGTTTATCATGGCTTTTAGGGAAAATGTCTACACTTCTTAACCTACATCCGAGATCTTTCATGATTTGGCCCACCTACCTCCCTAGTCTCAGGTCTCCCATCATTCTCTACACCATTTGCTCATTCATCATGGAAGGCTTTTGCTGAGCCTGGCTCTGCCTCAGAACCCTTCTCAACACAGGTAGCCTGCTGGCCATCGGCTCCAGTTAAATCCCATTCATGTTTGAAAACTCAGTTCCAGTGTTTTGCTTCCCCCTCCCACCCCCACCCCGGGAAGCTTTCCCAGAGTCCTTCGCCTTTCCTTGTCCTCCACTTGTCCCTCTTCTGTACTTTTCTGTCATAGAATTGATTATATTTCATTGTAATTGTCTTTTACAGTATAGTATAATGGGTTTTGGAGCCATACTACCTGGGTTCAGAAATCAGCTCTGCCACTTGCTATTTGCATGACTTTGGGGGACATTATGTAACCTTTCTGTGCCTGTTTCCTTATGAGAATTAAATATGTTAACACATGTGAAGCTGTCGTTGAGCACATGCTCAATAAATGTTATTTATTTTAAATAAAAAAATTATTTTTTCATTAAAGGGAGTCATCGCTGGCAGCAATAATGGACTCAAAGAACCCAAAGCCAGGACAATCCAGGAGCTGTCCGAGGTGCTAAAATAATGTTCTTCATCACAGGACAATGCCCCCATTGTCTGTCATACATTTAGCTCCATACAGGGTAAATCCATGGTTATGTTTCCTGCTTTAGAGGTGGATGGAGAAACTGTTTCTCCCTTCACATTGTCACAAGCACCATTCTAATCCTTGCCTTGGTCACCTCATCAGCTTCATTTTGTGTGACTGAGGTCAGCCTCCTAACTGGTCTCCCTACTTTTGGACCATTTGATTGACCAACATTCACATTATCCTTCTCCAAATCTATCTTTATATCAAGTCATGTCCCTACTTACTAACTCACAAGAAATTTCAAAACAACGGAAGTAACTCAAATGACAACATGAGGGGATGGTTAGATGATGATATATCTGTGAGAAATGTACATTAAGCAACCAATAAAAATAATTATTAAGGCTGTGTACAAATATAGAAAATTGTCCTGGCTGGTTTGGCTCAGTAGTTAGAGCATCGACCCACAGACAGAAGGGTCACAGGTTCAATTCCTGGTCAAGGGCACATACCTGGGTTGCAGGTTCGATCCCCAGCCCTGGTCAGGTTGTGCAGGAGGCAACCAATCGATGTGTCTCTATCACATCAACGTTTCTTTCTCTCTCTCTTTCTCTTTCCTCCCTCCCTTCCACTCTATCTAAAGAAATCAATGGAAAAATATCCTCTGGTGAGGATTAACTATACACACACACACACACACACACACTCATTTGTTGAGTGAAAATAGCAGACTACAATATTTTTTTTAAACAGGCTTAATTCACTTTAATATTCTTGTATAAAACTCTGTGTGGCCACAGCTGGAGCCTGGGTCCTCTGCATGGAGACTCTGGGTTGGGTCTTTACAAGATGGTCAGTGAATTCCTGCTGTGGAGACTTGGGAGATACGGTCTCTTTCCAGAGGCGGGGTGAGGCAGCAGTAGGTCTTGGAGATGGCATCAGAGGTGCCTCGGCAAAGCTGCCTGGGGCGGCAGTGCAGCCCCTGCCCGAGGTGTAGCAGTCCCCGAGGCCGTGCATCAGCAGCAGCTTCTTGGGCCCAGGGGCTGAGACAATGCCAGTGCCCCTGGCAGTGGGGATGAGGCCACCAGCACAGAGCAACATTGGCCAGTCACCTCAAAAGGGACAGTGTGGGCCTTGCCAATCCTGTTCCTCCAGTAGCCTCGCCACACAAGGACTGTGGAGAATTTGGTCAGCATGATGGCCCACGGACGGCAGTGGCTACTTCCTTGTTGCACGTAACACCCTGACCAACATGTCCGTTGTGATTCCCAGTGGTGACACATGCCCTGAACCTGGTCTGCTAGCCAGCCTGAGTCTGCTTGTACATGGACATAATCTTCAAAACCTCGTCCTTGAGGGATGTCCTCAGGAAAAAAATCAACAATGTCAGATTCCTTGATGGGCAGGCAGAAGAGATGGAGGGCGACCAGGAGGCCCAGCTTGATGACAGGGATCCACTCCTTGTCCTTGGCCTTGCTTCTGCCAGCTCTGCGGCCTCAGTCCCAGCCCTGACCCAAGCTGCAGCCTTGGCCCCGAGTACCGCTGCTAAATCCCCCACAGAAGCCACTGTGGCTCCCATTCCAGGGTCCCCATGGGCCTCTGGGCCCTCCCGCTGTGCCAGCATCATCTGCCATTTGATGTTTTCTTGGAGAAGGAGCTAGGGTTTTAACAATATTCATTCAATTATTAAACATGTATTGAGTGCCTGTTTTGTGCTAGGCCTTAGAGCTGTAAGAATTATTAAGACAGTCCCTTCTTTAAAGAAAGGCAGAGTCTAGCCATGTAAACAGACTGCAAACAGAAGTGCCTTTGGACAAAGAGTAGGATGAAATATGGAAATAACATTGGGGTGGAAGTGTGCGTCAATTTTGTCTTTTTAGACACCTCTTTGGAAGTGAACCCCAGCACAGATGCTCAGAGGAGTGAGCACAATCAAATTCCTCTGGCCAAGGCTACGAGTAACCTGTTCCCCACTCCACCCCTGCACATATAGGCCACCTACAGAAAAACCAAACCAAACAAAAAGGCTCAGTGGAGTGCCCAGTCCCCAGATGTGGCTCAGAGAAGTCAAACAAGCCTTGACTAGGGCAAGAGGGAAAGAAAGGGCATAACAATCACGCAGACCTTCCACAACAAAGTAAATGCATACTTTGAGTGACTGTGATAACACAATAAAAAAAATAATTGGAGGGAATGTGTATAATGGTATCCTGATGGGTATCCCAGCCCCTCATTAACTGTCCACCGGGCTTACCTCCCCAGCCACGCGCCCCAGGATTCCCTAGGAAATCTGGTCTTTTTGTTACCGAACAAAGGTTTGTTGCCCACACGCAGAGAAGCCAATACTGTGACATTCTCAATCCTTTTGAAAAAGGAAAGAGCAATTTATTTAATCCTGAGCCCACTTCTAGGACACAGGAGGCCCTCTCCCATCTGTCTCCTCAATCCGGGATTTGTGTTGGGTTTGAAGGTGTTAGGGGAAAACAGGACTGTGGAAGTCCTGGCGGGCACTTTGCTGGAGAAACTTGGAGCCTGGCCATTTAGGGTAAAGGCTTCAGAACCAGATCTTCCCGGACAACAGACCCCTCGCTTCTGAAAGGGTCTGATGTTCACGTTCTGGTTACATCCTGGTCCTCTGGTTCTGGGCGGGGAAGGAGGGGCGAGACTTTGGTTCTGGATGCAGCTGGAGGTCAGCGTTTTCTCTGGGCATGTTTCAGATGTATGGCTCGCAGTTTAGGTCTGTTGTCTCTAAAAAGTCGCTCAGTATCTCGTGAGAACCATTCAAGCTGGTTCTGAGGTTCCATTTGTACTGTAACCACCTCCACGCTGTTGGTGATTTTGAGGTCCCCTATCAAGAACATTCTTCACTCTTTTCATTCAAATCTTGTATTTTTTAAAGCTAATTAGTCGTCTTCTTCGAGAACCCTTTCCTAGTTAACTCCATTCTATTCTAGTATAAATATTTGAACGTCAGTTTTACTGGATTTAAAAACCTTGGCTCGCATTGCGACTGCTCTGAAGACGTTCCAGAGAGAATAGAGTCTGTGATACTATCAGCATCCACCTGTCATTGGTTAATCGCATAAACTCTGGAGTCAGACAAATTTGGGTTAGACATGCTTCACTTATTAGCCATGCAACCTTTGGAAAGTGTTCAATCTTGATACATCTTAGTTTCCTAATCTATGACATGGAGACAATAACTATCTGTTAAAGATGTAACAGTTTCGTAAGGATGAAACAGACTGTTAAATGTAAAATAGCTCGTCACAGTGTCTGGGGCATATAAAGTGCTCAATACATGTAGTTGAGACCATTTTGTTTCCTTGATATTATTCTTGATCTGTTTCCGGGAAATAGAAATGGATTCAGCCAATAATGTATGTCCCCACAGTAGGTATTTAACAGCTTCCTTGTGAAGTGTTCTAATTTAAGAAAATGACAAAGAGAAACAGTATTTTATTACTAATGCATTTCCAAATGGGGGATGACAGACCTGTAAGAAGTTATGTTAATTGGTAACATTTCTTATCTACAAAAAATGTAGACTAAATTTTCATTTCTTTTTCTCTTTATGTGAAATTGTAAACTGGTTCATTTTTTCTCAGTTTTATCAAATGTCTATCTATGTGAATAATTAATGAAAGAGTTAGGTTGACTCCTGATCCTAGTACATTTCGTGCTGTATTTAAGATAGAAACCTATGAATCTGGCCTAAAGATCAAGAGGGTTGAATATCAAGAGAGGTGTTTGTAACTGGTGGAGATATTGTTACACAATTAAGAAAAAAGGGGAAAAAGTACTATGTTCTCAAATATTAGGAGGTTTTCAAAGAAACAGAAATAATATGTCTGTGTTTAGATGGCTAATGGGGGTATGATAACATGAAATAGAGATACAACTCATCATCAAAACACTTTGAAGTTCCTTTAAACATATGAAAGAAATAAAGACCCGCCTACTCACCCCCCACCTCAAAAGAGGAAATCTGATTCAATCTAGTTTCACTTTTAAATGGGTTCTTCAAGTTAGTTAGTGGTAGCATCGCAAATATGGGGATTTCCATAGATGAGCAGTATGACTGTGCCCTATTAGCATCTGATGTGTTGTCATTTATTTGGTACAGCTGAATAATTGTCTTGGCTTCTGAAGGGAGTTTAAAAATTATTCCGGCTCACTAATACTTGGAGATCACCCTAACCTAACAATTACTTGACTGAAACTGCCTGGAGTCACACTAGGGATCTTATCTAAGTTTAGCAACAACAACAAAAATCAACATTAATTGGATTAGGTTTTGCATTCACAAAGCAAACAATGTTAATTAGAAGGAGGAGAGGGAGCTGGTGTTGTAGAAACAGCATAAGCAGTGCCCTGGCCGGTTTGGCTCAGCGGTTGGAGCGTCCCCCTGCAGACCAGAGTGGTGGGTTTGATTCTGGTCAAGGGCACACTCCTTGGTTGCAGTTCAGTCCCCAGCCCTGGTTCCAGCCCTGGTTCGGGTAATGCAGGAAGCAACCAGTCGATGAGTCTCTCTCACATTGATGTTTCTGTCTCTCTCTACCTCTCTCTTTCCCTCCCACTCTACCGATAAATGAGAAAAATATCCTCGGGTGAGGATTAAAAAAAAAAAGAAACAGCATAAGCAGTATAAAACAAAAAGCTGTGGTAAGATACTACACAAGCCAATGAAGTTACTAAGATGTCCTACAATTCTGAGCACAAAATAGTCACATGGTAATATTTGCAAGAACTTTACTTCTGCACAGGTCCTTACCACATCTGTTTAGTCCAAGTTCTCCTTTTACAGATGAAGATGCTAAGGCCCAGAGATGGGAAGCTACTAATTTGATCTATGACAAGAGCTCACGTTTTTACTTTGAGTAACTACTTTCCACTGCTGTACCTTTTATATGAAGCAGAGCACAGGAGGGCAGTAAAGCATAGGGATGAATTGGGTGGACCCTGGAGTCAAAATGCCTGAGTTCAAATCCTGACTGTGCCACTAACAAGCTGTGTGACCTTGGGCAAATTACCTACCCTCCCTGAACCTTAGTATCTCTCTCTGAAAAACCATACAATCATACTACTCACTTCATAGGGTTGTGTGGATTTAAAGTGATAACAGGTAAAGCCCGTGGTGCATAAGTACACTTAATAAAATTATTTCCCCAAAGGCAAAACATCAAAGACCAGTCTGAAAAGCTTCATATCAAGGAAGAAAAAAAACCACTGTATGCAGATCTTAAGTTAAAGTAAAAAGGAGCTAGCAGACTTTATTAATTTCCTTTGTTTACTTTTTCTCCTAATATATGTCACCCTCCTTTCATCTGTGCTGGTATGCACCAAAGAGAAATTCAGACAAAATGATTTTATTCATGGGATCATAAACATACTTAGTCTGTTTAATATTTGGTCTCCATAGTGTGCTGCTGACACTCTATCAGTGTTAGAAAATTATAACAGTATTTTCTTTGACAGTGGTGATAAGTGGGGATATGCCAGAATTACTGGCGTCCAGGCCATGTCAAAGCCAAAACAGTCCTCAGAAGTGTTTACCCAGCACAAGTCTTTGCATTCCACCACTGACTGCTGCTTACCTGTCACAGTCAGGTTTAAAAATGCAACATCCTTGTAGGCTTTTCAAAAGCTCTTTTCATAAACAAGGGATATTTTTTTTCTACATCAAATTCAGGATACCTTGAATTCTGTGCTATTTGATTTGCTTTGTTCAGCTGTAGAAGCCAAATAGAGAAAGGCCAGATTTCTGACCTCATACCATCCTACGCTTGTTCTTGAGGGTTTGGATCTCGCATTCCCCTGGCTCAAGGGTGTGCAGTGGTTTCACGGTCATGAGGAATATAGCCCCCCTCCCTCACCTTTTCCCCAGAAGCATTAGCTTTTGGGGATGGGCTTTTCCCTGTTGTTTGGAGAAGTTGGGTGGGGGGTGGGGAGGCCATTTGTGAGGAGGAAGCTCTGCACTCAGGGGTTTGCCCGGGAAAACCTGTGGGTTCTGCAGTACGGGGGTGCACACCCCTCCCCCTGATGAGCCGCTTCATCCGGAGAAAACTAGACCACCTCTGCTCAATGAGATTCTTTCCCCGAACCCTGAGCTGATCTGCTGTTGCCCCGCTCTTAACTCCCACCTCACCCCACCCCACCCCTCAAAAGACTTATGAATGGTCAGGACTTGCAGAAGACAATCGCAGACTCTAGAGTAGTGTGCACACCGGGGAGAACAGCAGTACTTTTAAGGTGGTGAGAACTCCCCCCTCAGTTCTCCACCAGTCCCCTCTTGCTCCTCACACTGGGTTACCCAAAAGGTGGGCCCCAAGGCTCAACTCCCAATATTCTCCAGCTCGGAGCTGGGGGCGAGCACGGGGCAGGCACCTGGATCCAGGTCCTCTGTGGGTGGGCAGGAGAGGGGTGAAGCACCCTGGGAAGGTGGGGACGCCCCAACGCGAGAAGAAGGTCCCCAGGGCTGGGAGGTCCCCGCTGCCCGCGCCCCGCCCCCGCGGAGGCCGGCGCCCGCTCCTGGCCGAGGCGCACGCGTGTGCGGGCGGGGGCAGCGCCGCGCTCCCCTGCAGCCGGCCGCCACCGCTCGCCCTGTCCACCTCGCGCCCGAGCCGGCCCGGACGGTCCCGGCACCATGCGGAGGGTGAGTGCGCGGTGGCAAGGGAGCAGGTGGCGAACGTGCGGACGAGCCTGAGAGCGCGTCCCTCCCGCTCCCGGCCGCCGCCGGCCCGAGCGCCTCGCGGGGAGGTGGGCGGGAGGGCGGGGGGCGAGGAGGGTCTCGCGGGCCGTGGCAGCAGCCCGGGCGGGGGAGGGGCGCCTCTGACGACAGGAGGATTCAAGGGGTGCCACGGGGTCGCTCCTCGCCTGAGGGCCCACGGCCCCGCGCTCCCTGATACGGCGCGGACACGTCGGGGCTCCCTGCCCGCGCCCGCGCCTCCCCGGGGGCCTATTCCCAGCGCCCCCCGCCTCGGACTTTTAGGGGAGCCCCTTTCCGGGCGCCCCGCGCTCCCGCTCGGCTCCTTTCGCCGCGGCGTCCTGCTGCTCGGCCCCTCGCTCCTTCCCGGGAGCCTCGGGGCCGTGCCGCCGGCATCGGTGGGGCTCCCTGGGCGCTCACGCCGGGGACGGTGGGCCCCAGCCCCCCGCCAGCGGTGGCAGGTAGAGGGGGTGTGTGCGTGTGTGCGTTTCGGGGACGGGATCCTCGCCCTTCGCCTCCAGAAATGCCCTCGCTTCTGGCGTTCGGAAGGCGCGCGGCAGTGTGAACCCAAGTTGTTCCCTCCGCCCAGGGAGCTGGGCGCTGTCCGCCGCCCCGCACCGCGCGGAGCCCAGGAGGAGGCGCCCTGCGCGGCGCGGTGCCTGCGGCAGGTGCGGGGGTCCCTGCGCGCGCCCCGCCGCCTCCTGCCCGCGCTCTCAGTGGAGAAATTCCAGTCCGCAGGCTGAGCTGCAGGGTCTGTTCCGCCTCAAGGCACAGCCTGGGGCTTGGAGCTCCTTCATGCCAGCCGCGGAGAGCGCGCACGCAGGCCCCGCGCAGCTTCGTCTTCCCTCTCCGGGGGAGCTGGTCTACGGGACGGGGTTGGGGATTTCATAGGTTACCAGCCCCGGCGTGCTGTTTGCATCTGAACCTTGGGGGTGGAGGCAACTTTCATCAAACGCAGGGTACCGGCACTTCCCGGGGAGAAGGGAAGCAGAGGAAACTTAAGGAAATCCAGGTAGACATTTCCCAGACCTCCCAAGGCCAACCCTGATGACTGTGGAGGCGCCCAGGAAAGAGTGTTGGTTGGATGAGACAAGGGTGAGAAGAAATGGAAAGAACAGAATAGACTTTGCAGCAGAGCCTTTGGATTGCTCTGGGTTGGACTTCGGGGTTGCCTTGTTACTAAATTAGGTATGTGCCTATTACTTGAGTCACCTGAGTAGCCCTTTCAAAGATTTCTTCCTCTCACCTGCTGGGTTGCTTCAGCGGGTACTCTGGCCTTCGGTTTTGCAGGTGGTACCAGAATTAAGTCTTCTGTGTGGGTATGTCTGTATGGGAAGGGTGGGGCAGTGGTATTTGGAGGGGTTGTAGAACAAGTATGAATTGGCCCCAGCCGCCTCTGGGAAGTCTATTAGTGAGCTGACATGGAAATTTACCTGGCTTACCTTTCGGATTTAGTCCAAACCTGCTCAAGTGTTTCTGGGGAGGACAGAATTCCAGCCAGGCTGGCCGGCTAGTTTGAATGCCTGGCATTGGTTGAAGCAGACAGAAATGGAAACTGGCGGGGTTACTTGTTTGAGCTCTAAATTCAGGGGTCAACAACCTCTTTTACCCTCAGTGCCACCGGGGTAATTAAGGAAAGCAGCTGCGCTGGGATTGTAGGTCTAAGTAAGGGGTGTTAGAGGGAGAATCAAGATTTGGAGATGGAGGGGCATTGATTAGAGTACAGGGTACCTTGGAAATATTGCAGGTTTGGTTCCAGACCACCATAATAAAGTGAGACCACGAGAAAGCAAGTCCTAATCTTTTTGCTGGTTTGGGGGGGGGGGGTCGGTCTTGCCTTAGGTATTTTAAAATGTGACTTGTATACTACCTGCTTTAAGATGAAAGAGGTGGGTGCTTGCTAGAAATGCAGATCCCTGAGCTCTAATTCAGACCTACTAAATCAGAATCTCTGGAACTAGAGCTCAGCAATTTAATTTTAAATACCCAACACCACCACCATAAGCATATGTATTAAGCACTTACTAAGTGTAGGCACTGTTGTAATTTTTAATGTAGTATGTTTTTTATTGATTTTAGAGAGAGGAAGGGAGAGGGAGAGAGAGAGAGGAGCATCAGTGTGAGAGTGAAACATCGATCTGCTGCCTCCTGCACGTCCCCTGCTGGGGATCGAGCCTGCAACACGGGCATGTGCCCTGACCAGGAATCAAATCAAAGACCTTTTGGTGCATGGGACAATGCTCAACCAACTGAGCCACCGTGACCAGGAATGTAGGCACTTTTTTAAGCCCTGGGAGTGCAGTTTGGAGATGATAATCAAGAACCTGTTCTCTTGGAGGCTACATGCTAGTTGAAAAGTTACGCAATAAAGAAGTAGACAGATAGGCCTGGCCAGGT
This sequence comes from Tadarida brasiliensis, assembly GCA_030848825.1. NCBI lineage: Eukaryota > Metazoa > Chordata > Mammalia > Chiroptera > Molossidae > Tadarida > Tadarida brasiliensis. The sequence continues at coordinate 100,704,866 of CM061263.1, forward strand.
AGCTCAGTTGATTAGAGTGTCATCTCCATATGCCAAGGTTGCTTGTGGGTTCCATCCCTGGTCAGAGAGTATCCAAGAATCAACCAATAAATGCATAAATAAGTGGGACAACAAATCTCTCTCTCTCTCTCTCTCTTTCTTTTTCTCTCTCTCTCTCTCTTCCCCTTCCTCTCTAAAATCAATAAACTAGATCCCACTATATGGGAGACCATAATCGCCAATGATGCATCAGATAAGGGGTTAATTTCTAAAGTACATAGAGTGCTCATATAAGTCAACAAAAGGAAGACAAAGAACCTAATTAAAAAATGGGCAGAGGACCTACAAACAGGACATACAAATGGCCAAGAGACATATGACAAAATGTTCAATGTCACTAATCATCAGAGAGATGCAAATTAAAACAACTATGAGGTATCACCTCACACCTGTCAGAATGGCCACCATCAACAAATCATCAAACAAGTGTTGGCGAGAGTGTGGAGAAAAGGGGACTCTAGTACACTGCTGGTGGGAATGCAGACTGGTGCAGCCACTGTGGAAAACACTATGGTGTTACCTCAGAAAGTTAAAAATGGAACTGCCATTTGACCCAGTGATCCCACTTCTAGGAATATACCCTAAGAAACCTGAAACACCAATCAGAAACAATATATGTACCCCTATGTTCGTAGCAGCACTATTTACAATAGCTAAGATCTGGAAACAGCCCAAGTGTCCATCAGTAGACGAATGGATAAAAAAGCTGTGGCACATATACACAATGGAGTACTATGCAGCTGTAAGAAAGAAAGATCTCTTATCCTTTGAGACGACATGGAGGGACCTGGAGAGTATTATCCTAAGCGAAACAAGCCAAGCAGAGAAAGACAAATATCACATGATCTCACTTATTTGTGGAATATAATGAACATAACAGTCTGAGGAACAGGGTAGACCCAGAGACCTGGATATAGGGTACAGACTGACAACCCTCAGAAGAGGGGGTGGGGGGAGGGAAGAGATAAACCACAGAACTTATATGCATGTACGCATAACTGATGGACATGGACAACAATGCTGGAGATGGGGCGGGGGGGATGGGGAGGAGGGTGTCAGTGGGGGAAAAAGGAGAAACATCTGTAACAAAAACAAATTTAAAAAATAAATAAATAAAATCAATAAACTAAAAGAAAATAACTCTCCAGCCCTTTGTTTTAAAAAAGGAAGTAAACAAATATACACATAATTTTAGATGGTGATGAGTGCTATGAAGAAAATACAGCAGGATAATGAAATGGGGGGTGACTCAGGGCGTGAACCCATTTTAGTTTGCATGGTCAGGGAAGATATTTCTAAGGAGTTGACATTTGAACATATGATGGAAGGAAGCCAGCTATGTGAAGGTTTGGGGAAAGAGTGTTCCAGACTGAAGAGCATCAAACGCAAAGACTCTGAGGCAGGAACAGACTTGGTCTCTATAAGAAACAGAAGACACTGGGGCTGACGCAGAATGGATTGTATGGGGTAGAATGAAGTGAGGTTGGAGAGATAGGCAGGGACCAAGTTCTATAGGGCCTTGTTGACCATGGTAAGAAAATTGGAATTTAGCCTAAATGCAGAGGGATATTATTTAGAGAATTTTAAGCAGAGGAGTAGGATGATGTGATCTGGTTACTTTTTTGAAGATCAACTTGGCTGTTGTGTATAGAATGGACTATGGGATGTGGTGGTAGTAGTAAGGTAGACCATCTTTCTGTGCAGGAGTGATGGAGACAGGTGGAGAGACAGGATGTATTTTGGAGATAGAGTCAACTGAACTTGCTGATGTGGGAGGAAGGGAGAGGTGGGAATCCTCTAATGTACACCTAACGTTGCTAAATGTGTGTGTGGTGGGGGGTGGATAAGGTTGTTGTTAGGTCTCAGTTGGGATGCCCCCAATGATAATTGATAATAGCTGGTATTTAGTGAACATTTTCTGTGTATCTGGTAACATGGTACATGTATGAAGAGTCCTTGGAAGGATTCTGTTGCTCAAGCCCACTGAGCAACAGTGGAGCTGTTTGTTGGAGCTGGGATTTGTACCTGGGTTTGCCTGACTCCAAGGCCCTGGCTCTTGCCAGTATGCTGTGTTGCCCACGAACTGCCTGAGAGGGCTCACATGGTGCATTACCACTCTGCGCAGTGCTTTGAACTTCATGTCATGACCAGCACAGAAGTCACACGCTAGATTCTTCTTTACCCTCTTCACAAAGCTAGTTATGTTTTGTTCTCTATTTTTGCATCCAAAATGAGTTCTTTCCTATGTAGAGCTAAAAGTTTCAGAGGCTTGGTTACTTTTCAAAAATTACTTGTATTGAAAAAGTTAGAAACCACACACAAAAAAAACAACCACAGCAGTCTTGAGAAAGAAGAACAAAGTTGAAGAAATCACACTACCTGATATCCAACTACACTACAAGGGCCATTGTAATCTAAATAGTATGGTACTGGCATAAAAACAGACATATAGATCAATGGAACAAAATAGAGAGCCCAGAAATAAACCCGTGCCTTTATAGTCTATTAATATTTGACAAAGGAGGCAAGAACATAATAATGGGGTAAAGACAGGCTCTTCAATAAATGGTGTTGAGAAAATTGGACAGATATGTGCATAAAAATGAAACTAGACCACCTTCTTACACCATACACAAGAATAAACTCAAAATGGATTAGAGACTTAAATGTTAGACTCAAAACCACAAAAATCCTAGAAGAAAACATAGGTAATAAAATCTCTGACATTTGTCATAGCAATATTTTTTCTACTATATTTCCTCGGGCAAGGGAAACAACTAAAACAAATAGGACTGCATCAAACTAAATGTTTTTGCACAGCAAAGGAAACCATCAACAAAATGAAAAGACAACCCACTGTATGGGAGGACATGTTTACCAATGATATATCTGGTAAGGGGTTAATATCCAAAATGTATAAAGAACTTATACAACTCAACACCAGAAGCAAACAATCCAATTAAAAAATGGGCAAAGGACCTGATAGAACTTCTCCAAAGAAGACATACAGATGGCCAAGAGACATGTAAAAAGATGTTCAACGTTACTAATCATCAGAGAAATGAAGATTAAAGCCACAATGAGAGCCACCTGTCAGAATGGCTGTAATCAATAAATCAACAGACAGCAAGTGTTGTCCAGGATGTGGTGAAAAATGAACCCTCGTGCACTGCTGGTGGGAATGCAGATTGGTGCAGCCACTGTGGAAAGCAGTATGGAGTTACCTTAAAATTTTTTAAGTGGAACTGCTTTATGACCCAGTGATCCCATTTCTGGGAATATATCCAAAGAAGCCTGAAACACTAATTCAAAAGAATATATGCACCCCCTACATTCATTGCAGCCTCATTTACAATAGCCAGGATTTGGAAGCAGCCCAAGTGCCCATCAGTAGATGAATGGATAAAAACTACTTGGCTGTAAAAAAGAAGGAAATCTTACCTTTTGGACAGCATGGATGGACCTGGAGAGTATTATGCTAAGTGAAATGAGCCGGTCAGAGGAATACAAATCCCATATGATTTCACTTATATGTGGAATCTAATGAACAGACAATAGTATGGTGAAGGCAGGGCTGGGTTGAGTGAGGCGGAGGGTGTCAATGGGGGAAAAAGGGAGGGACATCTGTAATACTTTCAACAATAAAGATAAATTTAAAACAGAATCAAATACACATCTACAGAGAAAAAATAAACTAATAACAAAATAGACTCAGATACAGAGAACAAACTAATTAATAGCTGTCAGAGGAGAGGGTTGAGGAGCTGGGTGAAAAAGGTGAGAGGATTAAGAAAAAAACCTCATGGACAACAGAATGGTGATTACCAGAGGGCAGGGGCGTGGGGGGAAAAGTAGGAGAGAGTAAAGGGGGGATAAATGGTGATGGAAGGAGACTTGACTTGAAGTGGCGAACACACAGTACAATATATAGATGATGTATTATAGGATTGTACCCCTGAAACCTACATAATTTTATTAACCAATGTCACCCCAATAAATTCAATTTTTTTCTTTATTGATTTTAGAGAGAGAGGAAGTGAGAAAGAGAGATAGAAACATCAATGAAAGAAAACATTGATTGGCCGCCTCCTGCATCCTCCCCACTGGGGATCAGGCCCACAACCTGGGCATGTGTCCTGACCGGGAATCAAACCAGCGACCTGTTAGGGCATGGGTCGACGACGCTCAACCGCTGAGCCACACCAGCCGGACTATAAATTCAATTAAAAAAAAAAAGAAAAGATAAACCGTTTGTGGAAAAAAATGATAACAGTAACTACAAAGTACTGATCTCTGTGCCAGGCACCTGTTGTCTCCCTTCATGTTCACGACAACCTTTTGAGGTAAAATGGATAGGTGATCCACTTACACAATATAAAATTCAAAAGGTAGGAAAAGTTTGCTGTGAAAATCGTTCTTCCCATTCTGTTGCCCAGCCAGCTGGTTCCCTTTCCCCAGAAGCAACTGATGGTACAGCCATTTCTTGCGTCCTCCCATGAATAACCTGTGTGTATACAAGCAGCTGTACGTTCATACTTTTTCCCCTTTTTACACACAAATATAAATGTAGCATATAAGTGCACTTTGTTTTTCGCCCTTGTACATAAGTACAGTATGTGTAGATCTACCTGGTTCTTTTTGTGGCTACATATGGGATACGTGTTTTTTTTTTTCCCGTATGCTCCCCAACCGAAGATTGAACCCGCAACCTTTTGGTGTACAGGTCGATGCTCCAACCAACTGAGCCACCCAGCCGGGATACCCTCATATGGATAGACTAGAATTAGTTATTTCTAGTCTTTTGCTATTGTCAGCAGTGCTACAGTGAATACTTTTATACGTACATTATTTTACCTATGTGCAAGTATATCTGTACGACACATTACAGTAGAATTTCTGGGTCAAGTGATATGACCATCTTTTGTTAGGTGATGCAGCATAGTGTAGGGGAGACATCTATACTATATCTACATCTTACCTATACCTGTATTTATATCTGACACATCCACGTATAGCGCAGACTTTGAGCTGATGGCCAGTGGTTGACTCTGCCGTTTACACACTGTGCAAGCCACTTAGCCTCTCCTTGCCTCGGCTACCTGATTGTGTACAAGAGGAATCATGATAGGACCTACTAATAGGATTACTGTGAGGATTGTATTCATGACTAGTTTGTGTTGCATAACAAATCACCCCACAACGTATTGGCTTAACTGCAATAGCTGTTTACTTCGCTCGTGAGTGTAGGGTGGCTGGGAGGCCCTTCCAATCGGGGCAGCCCAGCTGAGCTCTGCTGGGTTTCTCATGCTTCTGTGATCACCTGGTAGGTCCGCTGGTAGCCGGCAGATGACAGGTGAGTGGGTCCTGCGGGGACCTCGTTTGGGACGGCCCGGGCTCTCTTGTGTTCAGACAGTTAGGTCAGGTTTCTTCACGTGGTGGTCTCAGGGTTCCAAGGAGCAGCAAGGACAGCGAAGCCCAAAGCACAAGCATTTTTCAGACCTCTGCTTCTGTCACCTTTGCCATTGTCCCACTGAGCAAAGCAAGGCCCAGGGCCAAGCTCAGAGCCTGTGTGGGAGGGGACTCTCCAAGGACAAGGATACAGTGAGGGGAATCATTGCTGACATTTTGCAAACAATCTACCACGAAAATCGAGGAAGTTAATCCTCGTGAAGTGACTAGGGTGGTACCTGCCACGTTGTAAGTGCTCTGTAAGACTGAAAAATGAGAGGAGCAGAGAGGGGACCAAATTGTCCTCAGTTTACACCCCACCAGCAATGTGTGCCAAGTGCCTGATTCTCCCTAACACTGTGTCGCCGTGATGTGTCCCTGGAGAGGCGGATGTTCTTGTTGCCATTTGACAGATGAAAAAGTGATGCTCAGAGGTGTGAAGACATGTTTCTGATGTCACAGGCCCAACGAGAATTTGAATCCTTGTCTGTCTGGCTGTAAAGCACCTCAGCTGGCCTGGCCACTCTACACAGAGGTGTGATTTCTGTGTCCCGAATCCCCCCATCCACTGCCCTCCTGCCCTTGCGTTTATGTCTCTCATTTCCAGGTCACATTGGATCTTACTAGGTCGAGAAGGATCTTTCAGTCTGTTGAAGTCTTTAGCAGTGATTTTGATTTCAACCTGGCCTACTGAATTCAAAGTGAAGTGTCTGCAAAGGTAGCGGGCTCTGTTATGTCTGGGAAGGGATAATAAAAGGAACCCTGTTTTAAATTGAGAAAACAGATGAGTCTGGCCTTATTTTGTTTACTCTTCCTTTCCATTCCTTACATCTTTTTGCCTCACTTTCTCCTTTACAGTTCAGGAATTTCATTCCCCAAGGGGCAGAGGGGAAGCTTGTTCTCCGGACACAGATCGTCCGGGTCTAAATCCACCTTCGCTGTTCACTGGCGGTGTGACTTGGACTGGTCAACCTGCATTGAAGGGTTTCCCTGAGGTCTGGATGATAATCTGTGCGAGTGCTCAATTGTTATTACACAGCAGATTACTTTGCCTCCGTCACTTCTTTAAAACTTTTTTTCTTTATTGATTTTTAGAGAGAGAGGAAGGGAGAGGGAGAGAGAGAGAGAAACATCGATGAGAGAGAACATCGATTGGCCGCCTCCTGCATGCCCCCCACTGGGGATTTGGCCCAGAACCTGGGCATGTGCCCTGACTGGGAATCGAACCGGCGACCTCCTGGTGCATGGGTTGATACTCAACCACTGAGCCACACCAGCTGTGCCTCTATGTCTTTTCTGTTTCACCTCCCTTCTCCTCCAGACCAATTCCTATGCCCCTAGGTATGTCCAGTGTTTACTGAGCCATTACCCCAAGTGCCTTACATGTCATTGTCTCACTTAATCCTCACAGCAACGCTATGAAATAAGTCTATTTTATTCCCAGGTTCAAGTGAGGAAGCTAGACACTGACTGGTTAAGTAATTTGCCTAGAGTACCACAGCTAATAAATGATGTAGCAGGGATTTTGAACCCTTCATTCTAGCACCACAGTCGGTATGCTTAATGTTTTTGCTTTAAAAAAAGGGGGAGGGTGGGGGAAGGTTGGGGATTTAAAACTGAGAGCTTCTGCTCTAGGTAAGCTGCTGGGGAACTCATATGCAGCCTCCGTCTTTGGCAGCCTGAGTATACCCAGCTGTGCCTTAGACATAACTCCCAGCACAAAAATTACAAACGGCCAGTCCTTTTGCCAAAAGCCTTTCCACTTTAATCATTGTAATCCTAACCAGATTTCACGCATTGTGCCTCCCTCGTAACTGAGGTGTGACACTGTTGAAAACACAAGGGGCTTTTTTAAGGTTTGGGCATCAGGCTGGCTAGTTCTGAGTCTTGCCACCTCTTGCTCCTTTTCTCCGGTGGCAGAGGATGCTTGCCAAGGCAGCAGCAGCATGAAACAGACACTGGAGGTAACACAACTTTCTGAATTTAGAATTGTGCATGAATTCAAGTTGAAGGAAACAACCGAGGCTGTTTCTAAGCATTGTTTGCAAATAAACTAAATGCCATGTGGTAACACGTACCAAACAGAGGTTTTAAACGAACGTGCCGCTGTGTGGTGGCATCCATTGTGAGTGAGCAGGCTCTGCATGGCCCAGTCTCCTCATCAAGTTTGTAGTCCATCAGAAAGGGCAGTTGTTCCGTCTCTCTTGGCCTGCCAGGGGTTGGTGCCATGCAGTGAACTACAAGCACACACTGGTTGGAGTGAGGGGGAGCATCCAAGAGAGCACATGCTCCAGATCTCTGAATGCAGCCCAATTTATTTGCCAAGTGGTTCCCCACGTTGTATGTTGATTTAGGTAATTATTTCCTTGAGATGGCGTCTCTGCTGACCATACAGCCAAGCCCTGTCTTTCGCTTTTTACAGTGAAGAAACATCAAAGGAGATTTAAAAAAAAAAAAAAAAACCATCCATGCTTAGGCTTCCTCGCCCATCATCCTCTCCCATCATCCTCTGGGGTGTTCTTCCAACTCATTGACATGCAAACCTGATCTATTCACATGCAAACAAAACATTCAGTTCCAAACAGGGCGATCTTCCTGCCTTCCAGGCAAACCTGTCTGTCCACAGGCACACTTTGATCCTAGGCTGGCCAGGTCGCTAGAATGCATATCACAAGGTTACAGTTCGTTCATCCACCAAACCCCCATCCCTACACAGTTGAGCTGTTCTGTGAATTGTGGTGTACCGTTGCAAAGGAAGAATAAATTGCTAGGGGATTGTAGTGAGAGTTCCTAAAACCTAGCCTGGGGGGTTCATAAAGGCCTTCCAGATAAGGTAACTGTTTAGCTGAGACTTGAAAGGCGAGCTAGTGCAGCCAAGGAAAAAGGAGGTGGATTGCGTTCCAGGTAGAACGAACAGTACATGCAGAAGAGGAGCAATAAATGGTGCATTTAAGGAAGTGAGATGTGGTCAGAGTAACTGAAGGGGTAGAGTGCCAGGGTTGAGGTCCAAATGGTAGGGAGAAGACAGGTCATAAAAGGCTGTGTAAGATGTATTGAGAATTGTCCTGAGGGCAACGAAAACCCATTGAGAAATTCTAAGCAAGTTTTTGAAAATCAGATATTTGTTTCAGAAGGTTCCTTTGGCCAAAGGGGGACATTGGACTGGAGGGACAAGCCTGGAGGTAGGAAGAGTGGTTAGGAGGCTATTACAGTAATCCAAATGACTGAACCAGGAAGGGGTGAAGGGAATGGAGACTGGTATTCTATTTGAGAGGTTTTCAGAGGTAGAATCAATAGGACTTGGTGACTGATAAGATGTGGAGGAGAAGGAGGAGAGGAGTTAAGATGACAGATTCCCAGGTTTCTGGCTTGGTAAAACTGGGTGTGTGGTGGTGCCATGACCTGAGATATAAAACTCTGGAGGAAAAAACCAAGGGGTGGAAAGGGGGAAAATTGCTTCTGTTTTGTACACACTGAGTTTGAGTCAACTGTGAGTCATTGGAGTAGAGAGATCCAGAGCAGATGATTATTGAGGGCTGTACCTTAGAAGAAAGTTTTATTTAAAGATATAAATTTATGAGTTATTGGCATAAACTAATAGTAATTGAAGCCGTTGGGCTTATAGAGTACCACAAAGAGAACGTATTTATAAATAATGGTTTGCAAAAGCTGTTGTACATAAGAATCACCTGGGGACCCTGTTAAAAATGCAGGTTCCGCCCTGGTTGGTTTGGCTCAGCGGTTAGTGTCAAGCCGCAGACCAAAGAGTCTTGGGTTCAATTCCGGTCAAGGGCACGTACTTCAGTTGCAGTTTGGTCCCCAGCCCTGGTCCGGGTTGTGCAGGAGGTAACCAATTGATGTCTCTCTCTCTCTTTCTCCCTCCCTCTCCCTCTCCCTCTCTTTCCCATTCCATCTGAAGATAAATGGAAAAATATCCTCGGGTGAGGATTAAAAAAAAAAATTGCAGGTTCCTCTGGTCAGGTTGCTCAGTTGGCTGGAGTATCATCCTGTTATGCCAAGGTTGTGGATTGGATCCCAGGCCAGGGCACATACAGAAATCAACCAATGGGTGCATAAATGGGTAGAACAACAAATCAATGTCTCTGTCTCTGTCTCAGTCTCCCTTTTTCTCCCTCTCACTATCTCCCTTCCTCTCTCTCTCTAAAATCAGTAAGTAAAAAAATGCTGATTCCTGAGCAACACCGGCTAAGCTGCTGATTCAGTAGGTCTATAATCAGAAACTGGAATCTTCAATATCTAGTAGAGTTGACAATATGCATAATCTACAACCCAGCCCTTATACCTTTAGGTATACGTCCTGAAGAATCTCTAGCACTCGGTGACCTATACTTTTTAAAAAAGGAAATATTTAACATATATAAAGGTATAAAGAATAATACATTGATATCCATGTATCCACTACAAATTCAAAATAAAAAAGTACTCAGATACGTTGTGGTATATCCCTGAAATGAAATACCACACAGCCATGAAGAAGACTAGACTACTGTACATGCATGAACATGGATGAATCTCAAGCTACACACAAAAAAGTACATACTGTATGACTCCATTTATGTGAAATTCTAGAACAGGAAAAACTAAATTATGGTGTTAGAAATAAAAACAGTATTTGCTGACAGGGACTGACTAGGAAAGGGCATAAAGGAATTGTCTGGGGTGATGGAAATGTTCTTGATGTTAGCATGGTTTGCATGGGGATATACACTGGTCAGACTCATTGGACTGTACACTTAAGACCTGTTTCCCTGTTGTAAATTATGCTTCAATGAAAGACTAAAACAAAGAAAAGCAACAGAGATGGAGCTCTCCTAGTGCCTTTCCTTCCAATCACAGGTAGCCTGTACTCTGAATTTAACGTATCTATGCACTTCAGTGCTTATATTACATATGCATATATCCTTAAGCAACATATGCTCTTATTTTGCATGTCTTTAAACTTTATACATATCACACGTGTGTAAATGAACGCATGTATTCTGTGATTTGCTTTTTTGCTCAATATTATATATGTAAGTTCCATCTTTTTGATACCAGTAGCTGATTATGCATTTTTAGAGTTAAGTATGTTCATGTATTGGAATACTGCATAATTAAGTTATCCTTTCTCTTTTGCCATACATTTAGGATGTTTCAAAACCATGCTGCTATGGCTTTGTGAGCGCTAGGGCAATTAGGGGTGGCGTGGTAGGGCTATCGGATAAGCCTACTGTCAATTATAGGTATTGTCACACTCTTCTCCAAAGATTTACCAGAATGGCCTATATTTTTACCGAGCACTTGGTACTGTCAGACTTAAAATGCCTTTCACATATGACAGGGATGAAATATTATCTCATTATGGTTTTAATTTGTGGTTTCTGATTAGTGATGTGGTTGAACGTATTTCAATGTATTCATCGGCCCTTTGAGTTTCCTCTTCTGTGAATTATCTGTTCATATCTCTTATCCATTTCTCTTTTTGATTGTCTTTTTCTTACCGAGTTGCAAATATATTTTTCCAGTTTGTGTTTTTTTGTTAATGGAATATTTTGATGAATTTTAATGGAACATTTTAATGTTATCTAGTCTTCATTCCTTTGTGATTTATGCTTTTTGTTTTATAAGGAATCCTTCCATGTGTGCAGACTAAAGATATTTACCTATGTTTTCCAGTAAGAGTTTAAGTTTTGCCCTGGCCAGCGTGGCTCAGTGGCTGGAGCGTCAGTCCGCACACCAAGAGGTCACAGATTCGATTCCTAGTCAAGGGTGCGTACCTGGATTGCAGGTTTGACCCCCGGCCCTGGTTGGTGCATGTGTGGGAGGCAGCCAATTGATGTGTCTCTCTCACATCAATGTTCCTCCCTCTCTCTCTCTCTCTCTCTCTCTCTCTCTCTCTCTCTTTTCCTCCCTTCCACTCCCTCTAAAAATCAGTGGGAAAAAAAAAATACCCTCCAGTAAGGATTAACAACAAAAAGAAGAGTTAAATTTTGCCTTTAATATTTAGACCATTAATCCACTTGGAATTAAATTTAGTGTAGTAAGTGAGGTAAGGATTGTTTTTTTCCCCATATAGATGGTCAATTATTCCAGCCAGACTTACTGAATACCCAGCCTTTCCCCTCTGAGGTGCTGTGCTGCCTTGGTCATATATCGACTTTCCACCTGCAGGTGAGTCTGTTGGCTCTTTATTCAGATCTTATTTATTACGCATTTACAGTACATCTTGACATCAGATATGGTCATCCCATCTCGTTCTTGAATATGTTTAAATGTTTTATTCATTGACTTATCTACTGCCTAGAACAATGGCAGGCCCAGAGTAGGGGCTCAGTAAATATCTATTGAATGACTGAAGGAATCTCATCTGGTACCAGCTAAATAAGTAGCTCAGCCGTTCCCTGACGTGCTGGACAGTGTTTTATCTTTGGGGAAAAGAAGAGGAGGCGGTCAGGAACACTCTCTGTTGCTTCCATTCTCCCTTGCTCTCTGTGGCCTTTGTCCTTTCTCATTCAGACCAGAATCTTGAACAATGAATCCTCAGCAAGCCCAACAGGGTTTAGCAAGGGTGACCTTGCTAATTGTGACCTTGGAGGATTTTGACCACAAGTTGTGGATAGCTCAGTGAGATCTTTTTTTTTTTAATTCTCGACGATATTTTTCTATTATCTTCAGATTGAGTGGGAGGGAGAGAGAGAGAAACATTGATGTGAGAGGGACTCATTGACTGGTTGCCTCCCTCATGACCCCGACCAGGGCTGGGGACGAACTGCAACTGAGGTACGTGCCCTTGACCGGAATCAAACCCAAGACTCATTGGTCCACGGGCTGACACTCTATCACTGAGCCAAACCAGCCAGGGCTCAATGAGATCTTTTTTGAGGTCTGGCCAATATCTGGGCCCTAAAACCTTGGAAATAGGACAGGGGGTCATCTAATATTAGGTCTTCTGTGCATTTGAGCATCTTTATTTTGTAGGTTAATGTTGCTTTAAAATAGACTTCTTTCTGCAGCATAGTTCTTGGCATGTTTTGTTAATAATAACAGGAACCACCACTCAGTTAATGTTTGCTATGTGTAAGACGTAATGCTAAGCAGCTTGAATATACATATATATTTTATTGACTCTTTAAAATCATATCTCTCTCTCTCCTTTTTTTTTTTTTTTTTTTTGCCTTTTTGCTCTAGCAATATTTATTCATTCTTTTATTCCTCTAATATTCTTGAGCTCTTGAGCTGAGTTAGGGACTAGGCCTGCCAAAATACACAGCTTCTGAACTTCAGGAACTCCCAGCTTAGTGAGGATCAGACTTTTAAACAAATAGTTGCCATGCACTGAGATGATCAGATTAACAAAAGCATATCCAAAATGCAGCCTAGAAAAGAGCATCATTAACTCGGAGGGTCAGGGAAGAGGAGTTGTGGTGTCGGGGGAATCTGGGAAGGTGGTTTCAAGTAGGACATGACCCTAAACACACGCTTAAAGGTCTGTCGGTTCTCTCAGGCTTGATGTGACGACCCGACCTTCCCCTGGTCTCTCTCTCAATGAGCGTGTCTTCCAGCTTGCTTTACTCACCGATGGTTTTTTGCCCATGACCTCCCTTCATTACAATTTTTTAAGTTAACGTTCTAACAACTTGATTGAGGAATTGTTTACATATTCTAAAATCAACCGGTGTTAAGTGTATAATTCAGTGATTTTAGTACATTTGCTGAGTCAAAACCATCGTCTAGAGTATTAACCCTGTTTGACAGGTGGAAACTGAGACCCAGGGAGATCAAGTATTGGACCCCTGTACATCCCACTAGGACCGGCTAAGCCGGGTAATGGTTTGTTAAAGCAGAGTCACGTTTTCAACAGGAAAATAAGCCTATGGAGTTCTTCAGTGTAAGGGCACCTGCTTTGTTACGGTGACGTCTAAGGACTAGGTACGTTAGAAACTGGACAGTGTTGTTAACACAGGGTAGAGGTAAAAACACTGGGAAAGAGGGCTGGATTCAGTGTTTGAAATGTGAGTAAAATACTTTGAGTTGAACCAGTACACACAACCAGCCAAACAAAAACCCGGCATTAAACATTTTTAAAAAAAGAGTTGAACTAACAAGCAATATGTGCGATAAAGCCACACATTAAAATATGTACTTGCAATGTTATTAGTAAACCATCCAGTTACCCTTATTCAGCATTATGCTTATTGTTTGGCTTTCCAGGGTATTTACAAACATCTCTGAATGGGGGATATTTCCTTATTCCCACTGCCAAGCAAGCCGTGGCATGGAATAGTCGAAGCGGCAGGCCAAAGGAGCAAGGCTCTCCACTGTTCCCAGTTCAAAGGACAGGGTTTGAAATGCTCTGACAGTTGAATTAGCGGAATGGTGTAACAATACCAGATGCTTTATCATTTGTGTTGTCTGGCAGAAATTAGGCTTCTGGTAATGGACCGAACTGTCTGAACTCGGAAAGGCCACCCTGCAGCCTTCTGGGGAAGGGAGGCGGCAGCGACTTCTGCCTTTCTATTTTGAAGTATGCTTTACAAGCCGCATCCCTGGTGTTTGAAGAGTAATGCTGGGAAAATGGCAACAGTTATTTGTGGACAGGGTGAAGCTATCCGTTTCTCAATCCGTGCCGAGGGCGCTGCTGGTTTAGCGCGCTCAGCGGCCTCTCTGTGCCCCCGCATTCGAACGATGGAATTGAACGTGCAGAGACCCTTCCCTGTCCCTGCTGCTGGATCGGGAACCCACAGGAATCACCCCAACCCCACCTGGGGACACTCAAGCAGAGGTAACTGGACTGTGGTATGCTTGTTAGGTCAGTGTCAACGAAAATATACCTGAGATGATTTAAGTTCAGTATTTTATATCATATTCAGCAAATGAAGGCTAGATCACAGTCCGTTTTCAAGAGGCAACCTAACACCTCCCCTAAAGCGGGGATTCACAGACTTGTTCTTTGAAGGGCCAGAGAGTAAATATTTTAGGCTTTGTGGGTCATACGGACCCTGTCACAACTACTTAACTCCGCCATTGTAACGTGAAGGCAGCCGTAGACAATAAAATGAACCACTGTGGCTGTGTCCCAATGCAATTTTATTTATGGACACTGAAATCTGAATTGAATATAATTTTCATGTGTCATAAAATATTATTCTTCTGATTTATTTTTAATCATTTGAAAGTTGTAAAACCGTTCTTAACTTGTGGGCCATAAAACGCACGCACACACACACACACACACACACACACATACACACCCCAGGTTGCTGGATTTAGCCTGTGGACCATAATTTGCCTGTAGCTTGAGAGAGTCTCCTGTGTTACACGTAAGTCTGCAGTTTGTTCTCCAGTATGTGAACCAGCCTTTTCTGCCACAGCCCATCCTCATCCTCAGTGGGTTATGCAGAGCTACACAGACAAAAACCCAGAAACCCACACTAAACCAAGATACTTCCGTCTCCTACCCGCCTCACTGCTGCCGCCTCATACACACCCCCACACCACTACCTACCTTTATTTGCTGTTTCCTTATTACAAGGGATCTTGTTCTTATCCTCTGTTCTTATCCTGGTTAGTTACATTAACTAGAGACTTAGATGTAGGCATTGATTTAAAAATAAATCAGTTGGCATTTAGCACAATGTTACGGAAGTTACTGGTGAGGGTACGGACATTACTTTCTTTGCAGAAGCGGATACATTTGTTTCTTTATCTTCAGATAATTTTTTATTGCAAGCTATAAAATGAGATTACTTTACAATGTTACCAGCTGTGTATTCTACAAGTTTATTAAAGTTGCATTTGAATGGGTATTTTTTTTTTTTTATCCTCACCCGAGGACATTTTTTTTCCACTTTTTGTTCAGATAGAGTGGGAGGGAGAGAGAGGAAGAGAGAGAGAGAGAGAAACATCGACGTGAAAGGGACACATCGAGTGGCTGCCTCCCGCACGACCTACCAGGGGCCGGGGACAAACTGCAACCGAGGTACGCGCCCCTAGCGGGAACCGAACCCCGGTCTCTATGGACCGCAGGCTGATGCTCCAACCCCTGAGCCAAACCGGCCAGGGCTGAATGGGTATTTTTTAAAGCTTATATAGTGAAAAGTGGTTAATTGGGATGCAGATTGTCTTTCCGAACTAGGGACAGAATTGTTCAGGTGCACCACAGTTGTCAGTCAGTCAGTTGCATGGATACTCTGACGTGAGACCCAAGATCAAGTTAGAGTTCGCCAATGCTCAGAAATTGGGTGCTCCAATAATGCTTCAGTGGAGACAGCATTTTATTGAGGCATTGGAACTGAGGTCCAACACACAGAGACTTGTGACCTTGAACCATTCCGAGCCTCACTTTCCTTCTTTGAAATGGGCATGAAAGGGCTTATGAGAAGGTGCTTTTTGTAAACTGAAGAGCTGTCCATGTGCAGACATTGCTGTTATCTGCTGAGTCTGAGTGCAGTTCTGTGTTCACAAACCTGGCTGGTTATTAGAATCATTTGTATGAGTATTAGTGGTGGTGGGTGGGGCTGGGAAAGTACAGATTACTGGTCCACCCCAGACTTACTGAATCAGAGTTTCTGTGAATAGACCTAGAAGTCTCTATTTTTAACAGGTTCTTCTGGTAATTGTGATGTATTTGGGAAGCTCCATTTTGTTTATAAGCCTCAGTTGGTAGGTTTAAGAAAACCAAATACTTCCGTCTTAATCCTAGTTTGGACTTTCCCCTGAAAGTGTATGCCCTTTGTCTTCAAAGACAATAAGGAAGTAGGAAGAGAGAGGGTCAGGAAGAACGAGAATTATCTTTATTCTTGGGTATGTCTGTTTCAACCAGGAGAAATGGTGTTCTGGTATACAACCCAGTGTATAAGCCCAAATTGTGTTTGATTAATGTAACATTAATCTCTCAGCTCTCCTTCTGCAGCCCTGAGATTTACAGTGGTGTCTTCACTTTCCTCTGTGCATGGAAGCATGTTTGCGAAAGAGCGTGAGATTCAGCATACCATGAATGTGCAACAGATTGACAATATCCTTTCCAGTCTTGCTGCTCAAAACTCATCATTGAAAATATTTTCTCCAAGTTATTTCTGGAAATGACATAGTTGTCATGTTGGTACGTACATCACAAACACAAAAAGAATCTCAGTAGTACTGAAAAGATAAATTAATTCTGAATTTCTCACATTTTCTGCATTGCCACTGATTTACATATGAGTAATTGTAGAATTCAAATGAATGAAAGCATCTGCCTGCACATTGGCAGCCCAGATTGTTTGCAACAGTAGAACTCGGTAGTATGTACATACACACAAATGCTCTCTTGTCATACTTTGAAACTCCCTAATGTTTGGAAGCCATACAAAGCTTTTTCCTGTTTGCAAAATCCCTTCCACAAATACTAAGTATTTGCTGTTTCCCAGATATCTGTTAGACATTTCCATAAGACAGAATCTCACAGTCCTTGTCCCAGAAGTTCATAGGCTTGGTAGGAAATGGTCATGAATATATCGCTGCAGAAGAAGTTAGCTTTCATGTTATATTAATCAAATTGTACTTCCAAATTATAATCATTATAGGAGAGAATTTCTCCCGTGGGAAAATGTGAGATCAATATATCCTGTGTGAAGCCTGATCCTTTATTCCATAATTTATTATAGTTTATCCTTTATTATTTATTTCACTTATTATTATTTCATCAATTTGATGGAGATACTATGAAAAGAAGTAAATGCTTAACAAATGTTTGCAGGACTAAAAGGGGTATATCTTCTATATTTAGTAATGTTAGTTAGATATGTTCATACCTGTTGTTCAGCATTCGTTTCCTGCTGCAACTCTCCCCAGAGGATGTGATGTTGGATGCTGAGTCTTTGCTAGCAAAGTCCGAATACCTCTACCTTTCTCCTAAATGGCCCTCAAATTCCATATGTCCAAAATGGAACTTATTTTTACCCTCACACCTGATCCTCTTCTTGGGGTTCTTATTTCGGGGACCCTCACTGCTGTTCTCCCGGATGCTGAGGCTTCAGCCTTGGACGTCCCCTCTGACTTATAACCTGGATGTAAATACTGTTGGGTGAATCTTTGTTTCCTTCCCTCCACTACCACCCTCCTCCATTTACATCTTTGTTTCTCAAACCAGGGTCCAAAGGACTCTCAAGGGGCTCCGTACAAATATCCTTGGGGATTTCAGTGTTGTTCATCGTAAGTTTTACAGTTTCTATTTTCATGTCCAGGATAGTCTAACAGAATTAACAGATATATGTTTGGGGTCATCAAGATTTGTACCTGATTTCAGTGTCCTTGTGTATGTTTGTGTGTGAGCTCTAAATTGGGCACGCCCTCTCCTGGACTCTCACGGTGGCCACTTCCGTTTAGAACATGCATTATTAAAATTGCGTGAGTCTGGCTTTCCCGTTGGACGGTGAGATCGCAGAGGAACAGGAACCATGTCCGGCTTATTTTTGTGTTCCCAGAACCTAGCTTTGGGCCTGACACGTAGTAGGCACTTTGGGTTGTGGTCACTGTGTGTATATTGCTTTGGAGTCTGCTTTTCCCGCCATACGCATTCCCATGGATGGCTACCGTTTAATATTCATGCAGCAGTTAGTCATGTAATAGATGACATTTGGCTTCAACCATCCCTTATTTTTAGACTTTTGGATTATTTTCATTTGTTGGCTGAGTGTATCCGAAGTTATTTCCCTGTAATGTAGATTGTTTTCTTGGGAATCCCTTAATGGAATTACTAAGTCAAAAGGCACAAGCAGTTTTATTCCTCTTGTAATATGATTCTAGGCTTTTTTTTTTTTTTTAATGAAGGGACTGGACTAAGTTGTAATGTATTACCTCTTTTTATATGTTTCCTTCATTTTCATTTAAACTCTGTTTGATTTGGAATCAAGCTACAAAGAACAAACGATGATTACCTTTCTGCCACTGCACCGTCATTGCTTACCTGGACCATTCTCCTTCCCGTCTTACACCGCAGGCCACACCTTCAGAAACGTGGAAAGTGGGTATTACTTCAGCCTGAGTAATGTTTCCGCAGCAGATCTAATCATTTCATCCAGTCATGCTCCAAGGAAACGGAGGCTTTCCATCGCCGGCAAGATGAAGTTCGACTGTGTTGTCAGGGCTTATAGTTGGCTGCTGCCCAGACACACGCTCTGCTCACCCTGAAGGCACTGTTTTCCGCTGGGAACGTACATGCCGTTCCCTCCATCTGACGCGAGCTCCCCAACCCTTTGCCTGCCTGGCATGGCTTACTCATTCTTTAGGATTCAGCTGAAAGTCCTAAGGGCTGCCCTCCTTCTGACCCTTATTACCTGCCCAACCCCCACTCTTTCAGAATGTTTTCCATCCTTCATTCAAGCTTCTGTCATCTGTATTGAAGCTCTTTGTTAATTTTTTCATCTTCTCACTTCGATTGTGAGCTCATTACGGATGGGACTTGTGTTAGTCATTTTTGTTACCCAGACTTCTATATAGTGACTAGCACATAAACTGTCCCATAAACATTTTATAAATGAACAGAACTGTTGTTTTGGCTTATTTATAAGTAAACTACTTATAGGTAAGTCTACTTATTTGTACATTGAGAATCCATTTATGGTATATATGGTAATTTTCATTTGTCCAGAATTTCAGTGTGTTAAATATTCCCTCCTTCCCCAACTATCTGGTATGTTTTAAAGGGCTACAGTTGTAATTTTGTTTGTTAACTAAACTGTAAGCCCTACACTGTAAGCTACATGCAGAGGTATCTGGTTCACCATCATATTCCCAGAGCTCAGTACTCATACAGGACACCCGGTAAGCAATCGATGACTATTTGTTGAATGAGTCAATAGATGAATGAATGAAATTTTGAGAGAAGGCACTCACCATGTGGTATGCCGCACACCTGGACAGGTGGGGATGAACTACATTTATACATGTACAGATCTGCCCTATTTTATCCACACCACGTTGTTGAGGTGTCCATTTAACCCACTGGACAACCTCCGTGCCATCTTCCACCCCTACCCTTGCATGGCTCTGCGAGCCTGTGTGAGCCATGCCAGCTCCTGCTCATCTCTTCAGCGGGAGATGACTTGGAAATGTCGACTACCAGCCAGGAAGCTAATACCTTGGTATAGTGAGCAAGATATTGCCTTTGCTCCCCAGCCAGGCAGCAGGCGGTCTCTAGGGCTGGCCTCCCCCTTTAGCTCCAAGCATCGAATCTAAATCAGCCAGCATGTTGTTCTGGGGGATAAATCAATCATATCTGCATGACCACTCTGATTCACAGAGACCTGGTGTTAGCGAGAGCCCGCTGCCGAACCTGAGGGACGCATGGAGTATTTGCAGAGGAAGAGCACATCCCCCTTTTCTGTGTCGAATCTCTTTGAGATGTGTCTCACTTCGTGGTGTCCTGGCGGAAATCTGAGTGGTGTTCTGTTGTGTGTGTGTGTGTGCTTTTTTTTTTTTTTTTTTACCACAACTTATTACAAGGAACAAAAACATTCCATTGACTACTTAGTTTCTCTCTTGAATGATTAGTCCTATTTAAAAGCTTTATAAAGAAATAAAAAACTGAGATAGTAATTAATGGAGGGGAGGGAGTAACACGGTGTTGTGAGGAAAAGGAATTGTCTTTAGCTGTGTATCGGAATGACGAGAGACAGAGAAAGGCTTTAAAAAGAAAGGAACCTGGAATGGCACCAAAAGTCCTGCTATTTGGTTCATTAAAAAAGGTATTATATATTCTCAGTGACCTACTCCCAGGCTTAGGACTTCTATTAAAGCCCTGCTGTGCGAAAGCTAAAACCTTAATTGAAAATAGAATGGATTGAGCCAATAGCAGTATTTATTACAGCTATTGTCAATGCTGACCGCTCTCAAATGTGGTCTTTTGATGATTCTGGAAGGATTGCTGGAAGCTTTGCAGTCCTGAGCATCGTTCCGCATTAGCTGCAGGGCTAGCTGGAGACAGCGGTGCCCAGCTGGCATGGACCAGGCAGGGCCTGGGTGTCTAAGTGGCACAGGCTAGTGTATCTGTGCCAGAGAAGTTTTGCATCTATGTGGCAGGTGATGCTAAATGAGGCTGACTCCTGTTTTAGGACAAGGGCGAGCAGTCATGGGGGCAAGTGAACAGTGCCTGGCACACAGGATAAAGCTGAATATTTCATGAAAGAGGACCAGGGAGAGCAGAGGGAGGCAAGGGCTTGATGTAGATGTAGTTTCTCTCACTCCATAGCCAAGGCCATTGAAGTTCCCTTGGCTTTGAAATTCAGGGGACGCTGATGTATGAGTGTTCTCCAGAGAAACAGACCAATAGGATATGTACATGTGAGGAGGTTTGTTACAGCACTGGTTCGTGCGGTATTGGAGGCCGAGCTGTCCCAGGATCTGCAGTCTGCAAGCTGGAGAGCCAGGGAAGCCAGTGGCGTAATTCAGTCTGAGTCCGAAGGCCTGAGACTCGGCTGATGGCGAAAGTCTGATCCGAGTCTGAATCCAGAGAATCAGAAGCTCTGATGTGATGTCTAATAAGAGCAGAAGATGGATGTCTCAGCTCAGGCAGAGGGAGTCCGTTTGCCCTTCCTCTGCCTTTTCGCTGTTTTCAGGCCCTCGGCTGATTGGATTATGCCCGCCCGCATTGGGGAGGGCCATCTGCCTTACTCAGTTCCCCAGAGCAAATATTAATCTCTTCCAGGTACAGCTTTACAGACACATCCAGAAATAATGTTTTACCAACTCTCTGGGCGTCCTTTAGCTCAGTCAAGTTGACACACAAAAGAACCACCACAGCTGATTCATTCTTAAGTGCCTATAAAAACTCCTGCGTGTATTTCCAGAGTGCCCAGTTGCTCTCCACCGTGGGCACTAGAGAAAAGGCCAGGTCCTGGCAGCTTACGAGAAGAGCGAGAGGTAGAGGCTGTTTGTAAGGATTGTGGAAACCGGACCCATTTACAATGGATGGATGAATGTTGTCTGGGCCTGCGTGAATGGAGAACTCTCCAGCTACTTACAAGAGAGGGTTTTATTTTTTATTTTTATTTTTTTTATCCTCACCTGAGGACATTTTTGCATTTATCTTCAGATAGAGCAGGAGGGAGAGAGGGGGGAAGAGAGAGAGAAACATCGATGTGAGAGAGACACATCGACTGATTGCCACCTACACGACACCAACCGGGGCCGGGGACAAACTGCAACCAAGGTACGTGCCCTCAGCGGGAACCGAACCCAGGACTCTCTGATCCATGGGCCGATGCTCTAACCACTGAGCCAAACCGGCCAGGGCAGTTTTATTTTTTTTAATTTTGTTGTTGTTTGTGGTTTTCCTACCCACAGAAGAGGACTAAAAACATACTTTGGGTGAGCAGATCAGACCTAAGACCCAAGGGCAGTGAGATTGGGAAGGCAGAGACGGTCTGGGGTGTTGGTTGGACTAGCTGTACAGTGTATCTGTTTTGTGATCCCAGACATATGAGGACTGTGGTTTAGGGGACAGATGGGAGACTGGGAGGCAGAAGTCCTGGATTCTAGTTCTGAATCGGCCACGAATGAACTCATTGTCACCAGAGTTGAGTCTGGAGCGTGTCACTTGGATGTGGGGGTTTCAGATTGTCTAGAGAACAATGAGGTTGGTTCCCAGACATGGGTTTAACATGCAGTTTTCCTTAGTCTGAAGCACAACTGGCAGAAAGAAAAGACTACAGTTGGCTTGTTGTGAAACTCAGCGTACTCAGTGTAATGAGTTCTCCTATATTCTAAGATTGGCTGTGTCCTACTTCTTGATGTAACATCTCTTTCTTTTATGAAGTGATAGTGAAAACAGATAGGTTTTTGGGTTGTTTTTATCTTTTAATGACTTTACTTGGCAAAATAAGTTGACAACATTGTTTTAATCCTTTACATTCTTTTAAAATGTTAATGATACACGAAACCCATCATGCTCAGACCAGATAACCTTTACAGTTCCCTTCAGGTCTCACAGGTGGGGACTTTAACCTTTTTTGCCATTTTCCACTGAGAGGTGAGAAAGTCAAGTGTCAGTTTCTATTTGCTCTCTGACGCAAGGTGCGTTTTTTGCCTGGGAAATCATAGCGCCCTACATAAGGATTAGGGATGCTCCGGCTTCTTTTTCAGCCGCAACCAAACCAGAAGCATTGCTTTAAATCTTAACTTGACCAAGGACTGGAACGGGAATAGTGCAGAAACACTCGGTCATCCTCCCATGGGAGTGTAACTAGGCCTCGTGGAGGGTCAGCAAACCTCCTCTGTAAAGGAACAGATACTAAGTATTTTAAGCTTTATGGGTCACATGAGGTCTTTCACATATTATTCCCTCCCCCTCGTTGTTTTTTTTTTTTTTTTTTCCAAACAACTCTTTGCAAATGCAAAACCACTTTATTTCATCTGCTGGATTCGGCCTGTGGATCACAATTTGCTGACCCCTGTCTCTGGAAGCTGGTTTGGCTTTATTTGTCCAAGTTAGAAATGCAAGGTTATCCACAGGCCAAGCAATTCCACATGCAGGAATGTATCCTGCAGAGAGGCTTGCATCTGTGCAAAATGAGCTGTGTACACAGTTAACTCATTAGCATTGTTTGCAACACCAAAATACTGGCAGCAAACCTAAATATTCATTAATAGGAACTGGTTAAATAATAGAATATCCATAGAGCGGACCATGATACGGTCTGTTAAAAGAATGAGTCAGTTCTTTATAGAATAATACCTGAGATGTACCATTAAGAGAGAAAAGCAAGGTGCAAAACAGTGTTTTTAGTATCATACTGTTTATCAGTTTAAAAAGAACAGCGTGTGTATGTGTGTGTGTGTGTGCATGCGTGTGCTCATGTGTGCACACGTGTGTACATGGTGCTTGCACTTCTTACACGTATAGAATACTGGTAGCTGTGGTTGTCAATGAGGAGGGTAATGGAGTGTCTTAGGAATAGGGAAACTTACTTTTTACTTTATATTATTTTGCAACTTCTAAGTTTAGTACCATATGCATGCATCACCTATTCAAAATATAAATTTAGTTTTTTTTAAAGAACTAAAATGGGGGAAATAATGGTAATTCTCGGTGTGAGCAAATTCAAAGATGTTATTGTTTGAAATAGATCTGAGTCTGTCTCCAGTCACAGGTGAATGTGCACTCCCCTGAAAAATGTCAGTGTTTCGTTCCTGTCACGCCAAGGTGCTTTGACCGAGTAATAATCCTTTGTCCGTCTTTGATCATCAGAGGTAGTAGAATACTCATCTCAAGAGGTTGGCTTTAAGGTTATGCTGTTGGAAGTACTCCCTCTGATTTTAAAAATTGTAGGCGGTCATACCAGAAGTTGATCTAAAGAATGAATATCTGTGAAGAGAGTTTAGCTTGGTGACATAATAGAATCCTTGGCCATGGAATGTTGGCCCTGAAGGTTCACTGGACTCGTCCAACCCCTTGGTTTTCTCAGTGTCCTAAGAGGTCTAGAGCCTTCCCAAGATCAGGCAGCTACTGATGGCGAAGCCTTTAACTCAGACTCGCCCGGTTTTGTACATACTGCTGACATGCAGACGGCTGCTCCTCTAACGGGCGTTCCTCTGTGCAGTCCCGCCTTTATTTTCCTGTGTCCCTACTAGCAGGAAGGCAGAGATGTGGAACATGGTTCCCCCGCAGTCGATCTCGCCTGAGTCATACCCAGCCTGGTCTCTGCGGTCTGCTGTGGAGTTTCTGTTCTCTCTCTTTCCTGCCCTGCCCCCTGGGACATCTTTAAACAGTTCACTTAACAGTTCTTGCTCCTCATCCCCATCAGAAGGCCCAGCTGCTTCCTTGGGTCCTTCCCTGAGACAGCTAAAGTGTTGGGGCAAAAAACAGCACTGTCTTGTCCTGGCCGGTGTGGCTTAGTGGGTTGGAGCATTGTCCTGTGCACCGAAAGGTTGTGGGTTAGATTCCCAGTCAGGGCATATACCTAGGTTGCAGGTTCGATTCCCGGCCTGGGAGCGTATGGGAGGCAACTGATCAATGTTTCTCTCTCACATCAATGTATCTCTCTCCCTCCCTCTCTCCCTCTCCTCCTTTCCCTCTCTCTAAAATCAATAGACATAAACTCAGGTGAGAATTAAAAAAAAAAATAGCCGTTGAGAGAAAGGGTGACTTGTGGCCGAACACTGTAGCAGGGAGAAGGTGTGAGGGAGAAGGATGCAGGGGCACTGAGGTGTAGACTTAGCGAGCTAAGGACAGAAGAGGTATGTGTGATGGATTGCAAGGGTGGCCGGTTTCCACCTCGCCCTCTGTCCGTGCCTTTTTGAGCTCTTTTCACTAAAGACTCAGATTCTGTGTCCTCACCTCTTGAGTCTGGCCTGGCCTTGTGACCCTGGCTTTGGCCAATAGAGTGCTGTATTGATGTTGGTGTGCCAGCTCCAAGCCCAGGCCTCAGGAGGCATTGCACACTTCTGCTGGTTCTCTGTGCTCCACCATGGCCATGAGAACATTTTGGAGCGGAACCGAATGACCCTAGTCTTCCCAGCCAAGGACTTCCTGAATCAGTAAACAGCCAGCCGACCCCAGGGTGACAGTTATACCAGGGTCAGTAATCCCCGCCGAGATCAGCGGAGCTGCCTAAGTGACCGTCACACCTACCAGAAAGAGCTGTAAGCACTTCCTGGGTTATGCCAGTGAGGGTTTACACTGCTTTTTCTGCTGCATTATTGTGAAAATGTATACATATGGGGTGTTCGGCTGTGTGTTCAGACATGGAGAAGCCAAGGTTCTCCTTCCCCTCCTATCTGAATCGTGGAGAAGTGTTTCTGATATGATAGAACAAAACAAACCAAACAGCAAAAAGCCAGGGCTCAGTCTCAGCATCAGGAAAGTATTTCGTAGTTGGTGAAGGACCACACAGGAAAAGGGATCCTTTGGGCAAGGACTGAATCTAGCAGGAGCTGTAAAACCATCAGTGTACTATAATACTAGGATTTCCAAGACTCTCCTCCCTTCCTTCTCTATAAACTCTTTAACTTAATCTGTTAGGATTTTTTACTCTTACCACGGGGTAATCGGTTGCTATTGCAATTTTCCTGATGTACTTATTTAAATATCCAAATATCGTCCGGCTGGTGTGGCTCAGTGGTTGAGCATCGACCCATGTACCAAGAGGTCGCCAGTTCGATTCCCAGTCAGGACACATGCCGAGGTTGTGGGCCAAATCCCCAGTGGGGGGCATGCAGGAGGCGGCCAATCGATGTTCTTTCTCATCGATGTTTCTATCTCTCTCTCCCTCTCACTTCTTCTCTCTCTAAAAAAATCAATAAAGAAAAAAAGAACAAATATCACATAATTTCCACATTATATAATTGTGGTCACAGTCAAGTAGAAGAGCTACCCTAGTCATATGATTTTTAAAAACCTAATAAAGCATATGAAACGGTTAAAAAAAAAACTTTAATAGGAGAAGCATTCAGGATATTGGCATGACATTTTATGCCAGGAATATAAACATCTTTTTTTTTTTTTTAGAAAGTGTGTCAATAGATACTATAGCCAATTGTTCCAGTAAGATAAACCATGTGCACACCTGTTCTTAATTTTAAAAATAAAACTCTTAGAAAAATAGGGTATTTCTTTAGCATGATTTAAGTATATTGAAAACCAAAAAATGAAAATGTGTGTATATATATTCACACACGTGTACATACATCTTAAAGTAACATCTAATATCATACTTAGTAGGAAACACTAGAGATTTCCATTAAAAATTTTTTTTAAACCAAGATGATACTCATTATTTTTCTGGCATTGCTTGCCAGTGCAATAAAGCATTAAACATATATTTAAACTGTACCTGATAATAGGAAGGAAAAGCTTTTAAAAAATAAACAACAGCCTAGCCCAAGTGGCACAGTTGGTTGAGTGTCGTCCTGTGCACTGAAAGGTTGCTGGTTCAATTCCCGGTCAGGGCACATACCTGAGTTGGAGGTTCGATCTCCACTTGGGGAACCTACAGACGACAACAGTGTTCCTGTTTCTCTCTCCCTCTCTCTCTCTCCCTCTCTCCCCCTTTCCTCCCTCCCTTCCTCTCTCTAAAATTATGTCCTCAGATGAGGATTAAAAAATAAATAAGCAATAAACAACATAACTAAGACCCATAAAAATAAGCAAATGTATGGTAACACTCCTGTAATTAATGAGAGCTCAGTAAACTTGTGGGTGCATATATGTGGAATAATAGCGATAGTACATGCCAGCAACAGCCTGTTAGCTATAATGGGAGAAATGCTCCCTCACGATAGCCCCAAAAAGTATAAAACCCATAGAAGAACTCTCACAATATGTTGTTAGACTTACGTGAACAACAACAAAAAATTACTAGGAGACCTTTTTTTAAATTTGAGCACATGAAAACTATATCATGTTCCTTAATGTTAAAATACTGAATATTTTACATTTGTCATTTCCGCCCAGTTATTTTATAGATTTTAGATAAGCCCACAGAGTGCTGAGGAGTAGGTTCATTGCTGCAGGCTTTCTGGGAGCTCAGTGTGGTAATGTGCAAGGAAAGCTTTGAAAGTCTCTCTTCTTCTGTCCTCAAGAAACAGAAAACCTGGCTGTTGCTTTAAACAATAAGAGGTGTAGGTTTATTATCTCACTGTTTTTTAGGTGTTGTGTTTCCAGGGAATTCAGTGCCCGAACAACGCCACAAAGAATGTGGTTCTTTCCTTCTTCTGCCCTGCTGTCCTCAGGTATTGGCTCTCCCCCTAGGCGTGGCTCCTCACAGTCACAAGGTGGCTGCGTCAGTTCCGGGCAACACATCCTCACGCTCTGATGCCTCAGGTTGAGAAAGGGGACCATTCCTTCCTGCACGGGTATGTTTTTATAAGGAACCTTTTTCTTTTTTTAATTTTTTTTTCCTTTATTGATTTTTAGAGAGAGAGGAAGTGAGAAGGAGAGAGAGATAGAAACATTGATGAGAGAGAGCATCGATTGGCCGCCTCCTGCATGCCCCCCATTGAGGATTTGGCCCACAACCTGGGCATGTGCCCTGACCGGGAATCGAACCGGTGACCTCTTGGTGCATGGGTCGACACTCAACCACTGAGCCACACTGGCTGGACTAAGGAACCAACACTCAACCACTGAGCCATACCGGCCAGACTAAGGAACCTTTTTCAAAGCTCCCCGAAAGACTTCTCCTATCTCACAGGCTAGAATGACATTAAACAACCCTTGCAAAAACAGGTGGTGAGCTAGATTTAGCGGACAGCTTAGACTAACCAAGAGTCTCCTCTCTTTGCTGGGGAGAGGACCCCACTCTGAGAATGTGGTAGAGCATAGGGTGAACAATTGAATAAAACAGGTGTCTGCCAGCAAGGAAGGGGTGTGTGTGTGTGTGTGTGTGTGTGTGTGTGTGTGTGTGTGTAGGGGGACTGGCTTTGAGTAGATGACCGGTAGTCCATACTCTGAATCAGGAATTTCAGTTCTAGAAGTTTATTCTAAAGAAATAATCATAGAAGTGGATAAATCTTTCTGCACTCAAATAAACAGTGTCATTTACAATAATGAAAAACTATGTATCTAGTTATAGAACTGTAAAACATATGGCACGGGTTTAAATGATTGTATATTCATGATAAGTATCATGAAACCATTAAAATCATGTTTTCATAGCATAAAAATACTCTATAGAGTGAAGGGGGAGCAAGACAGAATTGTAACTAAACTGATCTATTTCCATTCACTCACCCACACTGAAGATTAGGAAGAAATACACCAGAGTATTGGTTTTCTTCTAGTGATAAATCATGGACAAGTGTCTCCTTTTCTGTATCTGCTGACCTTCCTCCAATAAATAGGTAACACTTTTAGGATCAGAACAATTAACATTAAAATCATACATTTCTGTTGTATCAGTTAGATTTCACAGCATAACAGACTATTCCAAAATTTCATTACTTTACTTAGCCTATGAGTCTACAGGCAGCTCTTTGGGCAGGGCTCAGGTCGGCAGTTCTGTTCTTCACTGGGGTTGCTCAGTGTCTAAGTCAGCGACTGGGTTGGCTGGGGGACCTCACCTTTATGCGGGCTAGCTCTGGCTTGTTCTCTTGGCTGCAGGACAGGGTTCCAAGGGAGTGAGCAGAAGTAAACAGAGCCTTGGGGGCCTAGGCTCAGAGTGGCACCCTGTCAATTCTGCTGCGTTCTATTGCCCCAAGGAAGTTACAAGGCCAGCCCAGCTTCAAGGGTTAGGGAAACAACACCTCCCTCACCCCCATGCCCTTGATGGAAGAAGCCACATAATCATGTTGAATAAAGGATGTGGATGCAAGAGGCATGGAGAACTTGAAGCCATTTTGCAAGCCATCTGTCACTACATCTTAAAAATGTAGAAAAAACACAACAAGCCTTACCCAAAGATTACTGAAATAAATTGTAAAGTGAAAGGCAGATATTTAGGTGGTGAGAACTTTGAAATGTTTCCTTCAAGGTCATTAGGAAGATTTTTATCTTTTCTTCTCACTCATGGCTGGTTGAGAGTTTAGTGACAGCTTATCTCTTGAGGTAGCAAGTCAAGCTGTTTTTTTGAAGGAGAAGGGGCAAGCAGAATCCTCTCTGTAAATGAATGAATACTGATGCACACTCAGAATTTGTCCTTTGGGCCCTGGCCGGTTTGGCTCAGTAGTTATAGGGACGGCCCACGGGCCGCAGAGTCACAGGTTCGATTCGGGTCAAGGGCATGTACCTTGATTCCAGTTCGATTCCCCGTCCTAGCTGGGGTCGTGTGGGAGGCAGCCAATTGATGTGTGTCTCTCTCACATTGATGTTTCTCTCTCTTCCTCTCTCTCCCTCCCACTCTATCTGAACAAAAAATGGAAAAATGTCCTCGGGTGAGAATTAAAAAAAAAAAAAAAAAGACAATACATGCCATATCTTGATGTGTAAAAATAATGGGGCATTAGTAAATAGATAATAACTGAGTCATCCTGTGATGTTGAAACTGGGGTGACGGGGCCCACCCAGGGTTTTGTGGGGACCTGAAGCCTTAGCATGGGCAGGATGTATCTTCCTGGAGCATCACTTTTGCTTTGTGTTAAAACTTTATTTTGAAGTAATCTTAGATTTATAGAAGAATTGTAAATATACTAGAGAGAGTTGATACATAGCCTTCTCCTAATATTAACATTTTATATAACCATGGTTCGTTTATCAAAACTAAGAATTTACATCAATACAGTATTGTTCCCCTTAGTTGTTAACTTCAGACGTTATTCATATTTCCCCAGTTTTTCTATTGATGTTCTTTTCTGTTCCGGGATCGAATTCATTTAGTCATCGTGTCTCCTTATTCTCCTGCAGTGTGTGACAGTGTTATCCCCTTGTCTTACATGACCTTGACACCTTTGAAGAGTGGTGGTAAAGTACTTTGTAGACTGTCCTATGATTTGAGTTTGTCTAGTGTTTTGTTGTGATTAGACTGAGGTTATGGATTTGGGGGATGAGTACAATGGAGGCGATATGCCCTTGTCATCACATCATGTCAGGGAGTACATGATGTCAACATGACTTCCCCCTGGTGATGTTAACCTTGATCACTTGGCTATACGGTAATGTCTGCCTGGCTTCACTACGGTAAAGTCACTGCTTTCCCTTTCCATAACCTATTCCTTAGAAGAGAATCAATGCATCCATCCCACACTCAAGGGGAGTGGGAAGGGATTTACGTACCACCTCTTGGAGGGAGGACTAGCAGAGAATTGGTGGGCATATCTTAAAACCACCACAGTATTCATATTTATTAATATTTTGGGGAAGATACTTTGACTATGCAAACATTCATAGTTGCACTCATAGGTGTCCTGATAGTCCACCACTGCAGGGTCAGGTTTTTGGATTGAGATGTTTCCTGTTATGATTGCCTCTTAGAAGAAGTGACGAGTCATCTCCATCCATTATACCTGAATTTGACTTACCCTTCTGGATTATCTTATATGTTACGGTCTGCTAAGGAGGAGCCTGGGGATTGGATTGGACTGGATTGGGTTGGAGAGTTGACAGTGAGCAGTGGAGAGTGCAGTCCAGTTCACAGGTGGTGATGGCCAGAAGAAGGGGCAGCCATTGGGATAACTACCTTCTTGTCCTGGCTGTGTCACTACAGAGGTTGGTAACCTCAGACAAGGCCCTAAATAGGTGGTCTTAGGATAATGTGTTATCTCATGTGACTTTGATAGGCACAGGCACAGTGTCCTCTTTTTTCATTCGTAAAATGGGGAAAGTGGGGGTGATCTGGATGAACCTTAACATGCTATGATCCTAGGCTGCTGCTCAAGAAAGGCAGCTGGTGGGAAAGATGCAGGGGGGCTGGGTTGGGGGGACATGCTCGTTCAGCTGATCACAGGGTAGGAGGCATGTCACAGGAGAGCGGGCCCTGAGCAGAAGCTGCTAGGGTCCAGTGTTGCCTTCTGCTGTCTGCTCTGTGTATTCTGTTCTGCCTGTTCTGCCTTTCTGTCATCTGTCTGCCCCTGCCTATGAGCTGCAAGGAATCTCTGCCAGAGAAGTAAGCTGAGAACTCAAGCTGGAAGAAGTGGGGATGAAGACAAGCATGGGAGATTTGCAGGGCAGGATACCCTGGTTAATTCCATCTTCTTAGACCCCATGGGGCGTTCTTTCTGGGCTCTGGTTTATGGCTGTCAGCGGCCCCAGAGCCGGCCGATCTATCTCTCCCATCTGGATGCTGAAAAGAAAGAAATTCTTGGTCCTCTCTGAGATCAGACAGCCTGTCCTAGCCTTGACCCCAGTAGGGGCCCACAGTTTCTCTTTTCAGCCATTTTGATCTTCTGCTTTTTAGTTTTGGTGACTGATCCTCTGTCTCAGGCAGGGCAAAGAAGTGGGCTGCTGGTTAGCTGTCTCCAGGACTCTCTTTTTTTTCCTAGGCCTTTACAATCTCTCTCATTTAAACCAGGGACTATTGGACTAGTGAAGTCATCACTCCCATTTTCTTTTCTCTTTGAAATTCATTCCTATTTTACAGAGCCCTGCCCCTCCCTGACCCAGTACTTTCAGGCATCGTCTTTCACATTCGCTTGGAGGTTGAGGTTCCCCAGCTCTCCATCTTGTGTTCTCTCCTCCCAAACACAGGCCCAGCTTCCTCGGGCTCCACCCGCTCCCTCTCATAGCTGCTTTGTAATATGAGATCTGGACCCATGTCAAGTTGCTTTTTTAAAAAAGCAATCTTTAAAACATACCCTTGTTTTGATTTCTAAAGTGATAACATGTCTGCTGCATAAGACTTGGAAAGAGAGCAGACAATAAATGTCCACCGTAGTCCAATTGCCCAGAGAGTGGCTGTTAACGTTTCAATGATCTTCTTTCACTCTCTTTTTGAAGTATGTATATATGTGCAGGTATGATTATTTGACATATTTGGAATCATGTTGTACTTAACGTTTTATGACATGCTGTGGTTTTGCTTTTGCTTTTCCACCAACCACTGTTAACATGACTCTTGATGCGTCTTTCAATTTTTTTTTTAAGTTAAATGATGTTCTACTTATTTAATGACCACACACTCACTTTCTGTCTTTTTTCACAGAATTGCCAAGGTTTTCACTCTCATTTCCCCTGTTTTAGGAGGAGGAGGATGATGATGATGATGATGGCATTACACAGTGCTTACTATCAGGCACTCTTTTAGAAACTATATTGGTACATTTCATCCTCAGAGTACTCTTGAGAGTTGGTGCTTTTATTAGCCCCCTTATGGTGGATGAGAAACCGAGGTTAAGGAATGTGCCTAAAGTCATACACTTTGGTAAGGGACAAAACGGGATTTGAACCTTGCCATCGGCTTTGAATCCATATTCCTTACTTCCTTGATCGTTTCCTCATGAGCACTTTCTTTCTGGGTCATGCTCTTTGGTGGAGAGGGTGGATTGTATTCTCAGGCAATGGTACTTTCCAGTTGTTGTGGATAAAGGTCGATGTTAGTCTTGGCTCGGCCACATGCATGCTCTGTGACCTCTGATAAGTCATTTCACCTTTCTGGGCCCCAGTGGGCCTTCTCAGCTCTCAAGTTCTCCGAGTGTGTAGGGCGAAAAGCAGAACAGAGGCAGCATTCAGGGGCAGACCCAGAACGACAGGAATATTATTCCCCACTCGGATTTCAAGGGCAGTTACATTTGGCCCCAGTAGACTTTACTGTGAGGAAGTTGCTTTTCTCCCATTTTTACTGAGTAGGTGGTGCCCGGGAGAAG
The DNA here is from genome assembly GCA_030848825.1 of Tadarida brasiliensis. Classification (NCBI taxonomy): domain Eukaryota; kingdom Metazoa; phylum Chordata; class Mammalia; order Chiroptera; family Molossidae; genus Tadarida; species Tadarida brasiliensis. Next base: position 100,737,563 of record CM061263.1, read on the forward strand.
TCCCCACAGAGGCTGTGAGGTTTCCTTGGGTGCTAACTTAAAGCAGTGCTCATGACAGGTAAATCCCATGACACGCTTCCTTTGCATATTTTCAGGTCTTGGGCTTTTGTGGCTGACCAGCAGGTATGGGGACTGAAGGGCAGGCGCCCCTACCTGGTGCAGCCACCCAGTCCCTGGCCACGTGGTCTGTCTCTTCCCTGCTACTCTCCAAGGTGTGTGGCTAGAAGGATGTGCTGGAAGATGTAGGTTGTCTGGGGCCGTGTGTGCTGGCGGGCTAGTGACCTTCTCTCGATGTGATGAGGTGTGGTTCGCTGGCACCATAGGTGATTTCCTAGGGTGCTTTCTGCTCATTCCTTGCCTGACAGAAGGAAACAGAGAACCAGAAGGCACTTCTCTTACAGAACAGAGAATTCACCCCTGTGCACTTTCCCTTCCCTTTTCATATAGACGTGAAAGCAAACAAACCAAAAAAGCAGGGGGGTTTTGGACTTGGCTGGATTCCAGCTTGTACCCAGGAAGTAGCCAGTACTGATCCACGGCCCCTGGCTTTACCCTCTGGGTGTTGGTGATTCTCCAGTGCAGGGCCTGGTAATCTTGTCACTGAGCCAGCTCCTCTTGACAGATGGCTTTATTTTTCTAATGCTATTTCCCTGTGTGCCAGGCATCTCGGAGGAGATGCTGACATTTTCTTCTTCGTCCAGTTCTCCTAGAAACAAATGAGAAAAATGTACCTATTTAAAAATTTTTTTTTTTCCTGTTTTTGACTTGGAAAAAATCTTGCTTTGCCAGGGAATGGGACAGCTTTCCAGTAAATGATTTAGGAACCTGATCTCAAGTCTTACGTTCCCGAGATAACGAATGAGGGTATCAAGGAGCCCTGGTCATGTTTGGGCGGTGGGAGTCTAAATTAAATTGCATAGAGCAGTAATGAAGTGCCAAGTGTCCATTGAGAACACATATGTATCGGTCACGTTGTCAGGTTTCCTGAGGGAACAAAGGTGGTCGTGAAGGTAATGATGATGTGTTGATAATGAAAATGGCATTGGCATTTGTTGAGTACTTCCCGTGTACTGGGTAGTGTGCTCATTTAAACAACTCTGTGGTGTGTGGGAAATCTGTTTCACAGGAGCAAGGCACTGAGGCTCAGGGTAGGTGACTTGTTCAAGGTCACCTGGTAAGTAGCTGGGTTTTAGACACAGGTTGAGCCCGCAGTCCCCACCTTTAACCTCTAGGTACACTGCCTCCAAATCGTGTTATAAGAGAACCTGGGCATTCTTAGCTTCAGATTTTGAGATACGTGAAGAAATTGATTTTGATAAGTAAAATAGAAGAAAAAGAAAGTGTGTTCTTCTTCTCCATTCTGTTTCTTTGAACTGAATATGACTTCATAGTGAATAAAACTTAAAGATGTGCCCTCTGATCCAGGCCCACTATTTCATGTGTCTCGGGCTATACCACTTATAAAAAAGTTTTATTGAAGTAGAATCTACATATTATAAAATTCATTTATTTTTTATTTTTTAAATCTGTTTTTATTGATTTTAGAGGGAGAGGAAGGGAGAGAGAGAGAGAAACATCGATGTGAGAGAGAAACATTGATCGGTTGCCTCCCTCATGCACCCCAACCATGGATGGATCCCACAACCTGGGCATGTGCCTTGACTGGGAATCGGACCAGCGACCTTTCCTTGCACCACACGGCACTCAACCAACAACGCCACACCCGCCAGGGCTCATAAAACTCATTTATTATAAATTCGAGTTTTTGTGATATTTCCTTATATCAATGTACCACATTTTGTTAATCCATTCACCAGTTGTTGATGGACATTTGCATTGCTTCACGTTTTGGCTTTTTGAATAATGCTGCTGTCATCACTTGTGTGTGAGTCCTTATGTAGACAGACAGTTCCACTTCTCTTTGGGAGATGCCTGGCAGTGAAATTGGTATGCCTATGGTAGATGTGTGTTTAATCTTCTAAGAAACTATTAAACTGTTTTCCAAAGTGGCTGTACCATTTTTATCTTCCCAGTTCTGGAGTACGAGGGGGTTCCATTCACTCCACATCCTTGTCAACATTTGACATTGTTGGTCTTTTTTATTATAGTTATTCTAGTGTGTATGTGGTGGTTCTAATGTGCATTTCTCTAATAACTAATAATATTGAGCATCTTTTCATGTGCTTATTAGCTATTCATATATCTTTTCCGGTGAAATGTTCATTCAATTTTTAACCCATTTTTCACTTGCATGCTTTGCCCTCTTATTATTATTGCATTGTAAGAATTCCTTATATATTCTGGATACAAGACCTTTATCAGATATGATTTGTAACTATTTTCAACCGTCTGTGACTTATCTTTTCATTTGCTTAATGGTGACTTTGAAAGGCAAGGGTTTTTTTAATTTTGATGAAGTTCAATTCTTCTTTTTTTTTTCTTTTGTAGATTGTGCTTGGGCTGCGCCTTTTAGCCTGTCTCTTTGGTTTATTCTTAGTTTAACCGCCCCAGTTTTCACTCTCACATCCTCCCTGTGTCTTGCATTTATTCCTGTTTGAGGACAGAAGGCAAAGCCCAGCGACTTCTGTGTGGCAGGCACCCTGCTGGCGTTGTGTCTGCGGGCCCCCTTCACTCTGGTGACCAGGTCTGGAGATGAAGGGGAAATTAACCTGCCTGGCAGTTTACAACTGAGAGTCAGAGAAAGAAAAAACTCAACCGCTCCACTTGGAAGTGCTTCCCCTTTTTCAAAAGTTAGTTCGGTGCTTCTCGGCTTATGGATAAACAGCAATAATACTAGACATCCCTTACATTACTTTGAGGTTTTCAGAGTTTATTCGCCTTTATCATCTCATTTATTTATTTATTTATTTATTTATTTATTTATTTTTTATCCTCACCCGAGGACATTTTTTCATTTTTTGTTCAGATGGAATGGGAGGGAGAAAGAGGAAGAGAGAGAGAGAGAAAAACATCGACGTGAAAGGGACACATCGAGTGGCTGCCACCCACACGACCAACCAGGGCCGGGGACAAACTGCAACCGAGGTACATGCCCTTAGCGGGAACCGAACCCGGGGTCTCTCTGGACCGCAGGCCGACGCTCAAACTGCTGAGCCAAACCGGCCAGGGCTATCATCTCATTTAAATCCTTTTGCAGATAAGAAATAGAGGGTTTAAGTATAGTAGATGGGTATTTAACAAAAAGAAGTCGTTCATATTTGAGACACAAGTATTACTTAATCATTTTCTTCCAGGGTCTGTCAAGAATATTTTAAAGTGTTCACTGTTTATGTTGGAAAAGAGATTGACACTGGGCTTTGTCTGCTAATCTGATCAGTCTCAGCCATGGTCAGTCATAGAACTGCATGTTCTTGATGTTGGAAGGGACCTTCAAATTGGGGGATGTATCTTTCACCCATTAGTGTCTTTTTATATAATTGTCTCTTTTTATGTAATTGCTGTTTAAACATGAATTCAGGACTTTATAGTTAATGTTATTATTTACTCTTAATGATAACACTAATATCTAATCCTTAGATTGCGCTTCCTGGCCCTCTGTTTGGTAGGCAGGCCTGTCCAACAAAGGAGCTTATAACCAACTCCTCAAGCCCATGAGATCAATTCCTGGGTAATTTTAAGTATTAGACAATTATTTCATTTATGGAGCACAGCATTTCCCTGTAATGTTTACCCTTTAGCAATACAAAACAAGTTAAGGCCATTCTTTATTGGCAATTCTTCAAACAGTGAAGGGTAACTACCTTTACTTCTAGAGGGTCACATACCTCCTAACAACTATTTTGTCTTTAATTTGGATTCGAGACCTTCCGTCATTCTGGTCACTTCTGGCTAGAAAAGCTGTAGATCGTCCATATCTTTTGTGTCCAAATCAAACCTACGCAGCAGACATGGCCTGGCTGGTGGAGATCGGGGAGCCCATCGCTTCCTTTGATGTGGATAGACAGACGCAGCGATGGTTATCTAGCAGCTAGCTGCACTGCTCTGTTAGTACACGTGAAGTTGTGGTCTACCAAAAACCCCAGTAGTTTTTTCCTCCCGAGGATTTTGGCCAAGCCAGTTTTCTTTTAGTCTCTTTTTATATAATTATCCCTTTTTATGTCATTGTGGTTTAAACATGAATCTGATCAGGACTTTATAGTTAATATTATTATTTACTATGAATGATAACACTAATATCTAGCATCTGCCAAGAATGTACCATGTTTATCCTTTTGGTTTTTCCCCACGATTTGCCTTTGGGGATCATTTTGAATCTTGTTTCTTCCCGTTTCTTGTTTCTTTCCCAAGAAACTTCTGTGTGTTGAGAGAGAAGTTTTCGTAGCTAGTTCCTACCCATCTGGGTGTCCTCTCTACCCAGATATGTTTTTGTTTTACCTCATTCATAATGCTGACCGGTGTGTAGGAGACAGGTCCATTGGGACGGATGAAAGCTGCTTGGATTTCTGCACATGTGTCCATGTAGTCGTCCATGGCCCTCCTGGTCCTGGGTTAACACGGCTCATTATCACAGATTTCTGCTCTTTTGTGGATACAGTCAGATTCTCCACCTCATTGCCCCACATGGCTATATAGCAATGATTATGACGTACTTAGATCCATTCAGGAAAAAAGTGACAAGGAGGGATTTAAAACAAAATAGAGGAAGAAAAAAAGATGGGCACATTTTTAATTTAAAATCAGCACTCCACCAACTCAGCCCTAACATTTCTTTCTCAGTCTCCTCCGTCCTGTTGTCTCCATGGTCACTTCACGTCCTTCGTGCCCCTTCCGTGCTGGGGACTGAGGGTCTCTTAACTGCTCCTCATCAGAAAACGAGGTGCTCTTTTTAAAAATGTTATAGTTCATGTTTTCAGATGACATTTTCTTTCCTGAGCAAGGAATAGGCTGTTTGCTGGAGACCCTGACTTGACTCATAGAAGAGCAGATTCAAACTAGGAGAAAATATTTGCAAATCATGTATCTGACAAGGAACTTGTATCCAGAATATATATGAAGAACTATTACACAATAAAATCAACCCATTTAAGGAATGGGCAAAGAATTTGAACAGTCATTTCTCCCAAGAAGATACCTAGATGGCCAATAAACTCATGAAAAGATGTTCAGCATCCCTAGTCCTGGTGAATTGCAAATTAAATCATAATGAGATACTATTTCACACCAACAGGACTGGCTAAAATAAAATTAAAAAATAGACAATAACAAGTGCTAGTGAGGTTGTGGGGAAATATGAACCCTCGTACCCTGCTGGTGGGATTGTGAAATGGTGTAGCCACTTGAAAAGACAGTTTGGCACTGGCTCAAAATGCTAAACATAGAATGACCATGTGACCCAGTGTCCCACTCCTAGATCAAAAAGAAATGGAGACATGTGTTCAGGCTAAAATGTGTACTAGTTGTCTTTTTATTGTTGAGTTGTAAAGGTGTTTTAAAAATGTAGTTTGGATACAAGTCCCTTATCAGATACAGGATTTGGAAATATTTTTCACCCATTTTGTCTTTTCACTTGGTTGATGTTGTCCTTTGATGTCTAATTTACCTGTTTTTTTCTCTTGTCACATGTGCTTTTGGTTCTTATATTTTTGAAGTGCTAAAAACATCAGCTTATCTTTTATTATGGGCCAGTGGCTATAATATACAAGAGGAGTTAGCTGTGAGTAGTGGAATAATCAATGCACTTTGTCAGGGAAGAATAACAAGCGCACACAAGTCTGAGGTTCAGTGGATGCTTTTCCTTCTTTATCTTTGTATCACACCCAGCCATCCAACCCCCAGCATGTAGTGTGGTGTTGTGAATATTAAATAGATGCTCAAAAAAATGCTTGGTGGCTGAATCTAGAAAGGAAAATTTGTCTTTGCTAAAGACCCAAGCTGTGTTTTGTTCAGGCTTTGAAGGTAAGTGAGTTGCAGTCATAGCTCCTCTTACTGTGTGGCCTTTCCCCAGCCACCAACCTCGGCTTCCGCAGCTCTAGAGGAAAGACAATAATCCTTACCTCGGGAGGAGGGGGACTGTTGTACAGGTCACATATAAAACCCTTGGCACATGTAGAGATTCCACAAACAGCAGTTACTGTTTGTCAGTTAGTTGACTATATGTCAGTGTCTCTGTTTAGTGCAGTGGTTCTCAACCTCCCTAATGCCACGACCCTTTAATACAGTTCCTCATGTTGTGGGGACCCCCAACCATAAAATTATTTTCGTTGCTACTTCATAACTGTAATTTTGCTACTGTTATGACTCGCCATCGGAAATACGTGTTTTCCGATGGTCTGAGGCGACCCCTGTGAAAGGGTCGTTCGACCCCCAAAGGGGTCGTGACCCACAGGTTGAGAACCGCTGGCTTCGTGGCATGGTAATCGTGCTTGTCTTTAGCCCTGTCGGTGGTGTCCATAAAGATTCATGAGGTAGTCGATTCAATTCTCCCTGCTTCCGCTGGTAAGTAAAACAGTCCATTTCCCAGAACCTTCCTTGGTCCCTGACCATCTCTATTTTTGTGGAATTCATGTTGAGGGAACTTGGAGAGTCTAAGCTGTTGTACTATCTAATACAGTAGCCACGGGCCACGTACGGTTCTTTCAGTGAACAGTAACAGAAATTAAAAATTCAGACTCAGTTGTGCTAGCCACATTTCAAGCGCTGAATCCACATGTGGCTGGCGGGTACCATGTCGAACACGGTCATCACTGGATGGCACTGGAGCAAAATGTTGGACAATTTCCTGTGACTTTCTGTTCAGCTGCAGAGCATGGGAGATGAGGCTTTTCTATGCACTCAGCTAAGCAGCCCCTCCCCAGCACCCCTTCTGCCCCACGGAGGGGATACTCAGGCTCAAGGACCTTGCCTGCTGTGGAATCTGGGAAACAGAGTTACATGACTCAGGATGGTTTTACTGTGCTACGCTGTCTCAGAAACCTCCGCTTCCTCTTTGCTCATGCTGTGCCTTTTTAGTAAGTCTGATCTTTAGGGAGGCCAGAGTTTCTTTTGGACAGTGATGGTTAGGTGAATTTTACAGGGACCTGATGGGGTGGCAAGACGCTTCCCCAAGTTCTTAATTTTCTTTTTTTTTTTTTTATCCTCACCCGAGGACATTTTTGCATTTATCTTCAGATAGAGTGGGAGGGAGAGAGGGAGGAAGAGAGAGAGAGAAACATCGATGCTCTGAGAGAGAGACATCAACCGGCTGCCACCCACATGACCCAACCCGGGCCAGGGTCGAACCGCAACCGAGGCACATGCCCCTATGGGAACCGAACCTGGGACTCTCTGGTCCACGGGCCAACGCTCTAACCGCTGAGCCAAACTGGCCAGGGCTCCTAATTTTCTTTAAGGTGTGTGGTGCTAGGAAAAGAGACAACCTATATTACAAACAGATGTTTAAGATTCTGGAAATTTTTTCCAGTTACAGAATTAAGATAATTTTCTAGAGACTGGAGTCTTTGGAGGTGGTTTGCCAGGGAACCCCTGAACATTCCTCTTGCTTGACCCCATTAAACTGACATCGGTGGATTTCTTCCTGATGATGCTGTACACATTCTGATTAGGTGGGAACGCAGCTGTTTCTTCTAGTTGGCCTTTAAACACACACACACACACACACACACACACACACACACACACACGAGAATTAAATTTCCTTTTGTGGACAGGATTGCTCTTACATTTCCTTCCTTTCTCTTATCCTCCAAACCATGCTTTCCATGAGCCATTCTAGACGTTATGGGTCCTTCTCTGGATGGGACACATCTCAGAGGGATCCGGAGGATAGCTTCTCTTTTGACTTGATCTAAGATACGAATGCAGGCACTGAATGGGGGCCGTGGGAATGCCTGGGGTTAAGGTTCTTCTCTGTCTGCTCTCAAGTTTTGACCTTGTCAGGCCAGGTGAATGAGCCCACAGCCATTCCTAAATGGGAAGACGTGACTAATCTCAGACTGCCTCCGCATTTCCAAAACCTGGATTCTGGTGGATCTCCCTTGGCCAAGGGAGTCTGTGGTTAAGTCTTCAAACAATGGGTAAAGCAAAACCAGACAGGTTTCTTTCCTGGAAGGGGTTTGGGATCTTTAAGATGTTGATGGGCATTGTGGCTTTTCAGGAGAGAAGTGTCGTATGTATTTCCCACTTCACCCGACCTTATGACCCTCGTACGGCCCAGCATCTTGCGGATCCGAGGCCTCCGGGTCCCTGTTTGGGAATTACTGGAGTGAAGGACGGTGATCTGAGAGACAGGAAAACGCCCTCTCTGGGAGAGTGCGCATGGAGCGGTTTTGTAAGTACTTCTGCTTTTGGTTTCTCCGTTGTTTCTCAGTTTTTGTTTCCCAGTGATTATTTTTAACCCGAACAGTAGTCCTTAGAAGCTCTCATAAACCCAGGGCACTGATCAGACAGAAGTGCCCCGAGCCTCGCGGAATCACGAACGTCATCTGGCCCGAAGAGAAGGTAAAACGTGTTCTCTGACTTTATTTCAAAGCAAGCGTTTGGTGAAGCTGCTAATTTGCTTCTGCCATGTATATGTTTAGGGTCTGCTAAATATATATTTCTGCTTCGAGGTACAATCTCATTCTAAGAATTAAACAATTTATAGGCAATTCTTGTATTATGGTGAGAATTCATGAATGGCATTTAGAAGCTCTGAGAGCAAACGTGGTTGTTAAGGGATAGATTATATGTGCGTCTTGCTTCTGTTAGTATTTATTTTGGGCAGATTAACTAAATGAACTTCTGTTTAACGTGGTCTAATAGTGTCAGCCAGGTCAGTGCTGCTGATAACAATAGTAGCTAACATTTCTTAAGTGGCCGCTCTGTTCCAGGCACTATTCTAAGTACTATGCATGTGTTAACTCATTCAGTCCTCGCAAAAATGCAACAAAGTAGCCGTTATTTTTCTCACTTTATGAATGGGGAAAATCCTGTAATTGTGAAGGCTAGAATTAATTATAGGGTCTGTGTTCATATCAGTGAATAACAAAGCACATTTTCCAGTACATTTTCTTCAATTTTGAGATAGTGGTAATTTTCATAAAACTACAGTTGTATGTAGTCCATAATTGGTTTTCCAATTAATTTGTTGTTTTGAAGATATCTATCATACATTTTGTAAGTGTTAATAGGAATGTTTAGATGTCAGTAGATGCTGTAAAAATGGGATTTTGTACGTATTTTCTGTACTTATGTATTTTTCAACAGCCTTTTCTTAGACCAGTTTCCGTATTTGATGCCAGTGCTCCCGGAAAGGGGCCCTGGCCCTGAGCAGGTCTGTCTAGGCCGCCCAGTAGTGTGGGGGTTCTTGACTTTGTGCAGGAAAAATGTCACAGCATGAATCCACGCGACTATGAGGGAACATTAATTGAAGCTGGGGGCAGTGAAACAAGAAAGGGCTTGGCATGGCAGAAGCAATAGGAGAGCCTGGGCCAGGCTGCCTTAGCTCTCTGCGAAGTCAGAGAAAAGGGGACCTTGGGGACAGGTTCAGGGATTAGCCTGGGCTGAGCTGCCACTGCCCATTGCTGCCCTGGTTGCAAGGCTCCTGGGGTCCCTTAGAGTTTAGGAGATGCTTGCCTGTGGGGGGAGAAGAAGGGAAAGGGAATGGTGGGGGCTGCTCCCCCGAGGGAGAGCATGAGCTGGGTCCTTTGTCTTGAGGCTTTCATCTCTCTCTTGCAGGCGGGAATCTTAGGGGAGGTCTCAGGGGAGGGTTTCAGCAGAATATTCATCAGTTTTCCAATGTCAGGTCAGGGGGTGGGTAGTCAATGCAGCTGGTCCTGGTGTCGCCCACCTGGTTTTGCTGCTTTTCTGGGCCTGGAGCTGAAACACAACGGAGGCCTAGATGTTATTTCTAGGGAGGTGACCTTCTGTATCTGCTGTAAATGGCTCTGTCAGTTTGCTCAGCTATCTGTCTCGGTTTCCCTGTTCCACTTGTCCTGGCTTACTGGCCTGTCTCACTGGGAATGCAAAGATGACATCAGTCCCTGTGTTATTGGAGAAATGCATGGATGGTCTTTCTCTGTTGCTAGTGGGAGTGGGGTTCTTGGGGAGCCACTGGAATAAGCATTTCCAGAGGCCCCCACAGAAGGATGAGATGTGGTAGAAAGCTTTATTTTCGTGGAATTACATCCCTCGGTGTCTGAAGACCCCTTTCCCTTAATCCCGTCCTAGAAGATGTGCAGCTGGAGATTCAGAAGAGCTGGAAGCAAAGCCGGTGTCCAGAGTTTCCATTCTACAGTGGAGCTGAGTCCAATTTAGCATTAGGCTAGTTGCAGCCCTGCAGCCCGTTAGTCCATTGTGTGTGGGCGAATGCAGGCGTATAAGAGCCCTGCAAGCCAGGAGTCAAGCACCAGCAAGCAGGAGAGCAAGAGAGCCAACCAAGAGAGCAAACCCCTTTGTTTGGGAGTTTAAATATTTCAAATCTTCCCATGCCTGCAGTGGCCACGCCTACTCTGGCCAACGACCCGAGCAGGCAAGCACCTTCTGCTTCACCCAGACTTTACTGGGCATGCATCTAAACTGCAGCTTCCTGGCAGAGCTGCACAAATGAATGCCCGTGATAGTGCCTTCCCTTTGCTCCTTTCCAGTTATTAATCACTAGGTTAGATTACAGTGATGTCACCTGTCCTCATAGAGATGTCATAAATGGGAAGAGCTGTAATCCTCCAGACAGCTGTCATTTTGTTGTTGTTGTTAATCCTCACCCAAGGATATTTTTTCATTGATTTTTTAGAGAGAGTGGAAGAGAGGGAGGGAGAGAGAGAAGAGGAGCATCAGTGTGAGAGAGACACATCGAATGGTTGTCTCCCACACGACCCCAACTGGGATCAGGGCCGGGATCAAACCTGCAACCCAGGTACGTGCCCTTGACCGGAATTGAACCCGCAACCCTTTGGTCCGCAGGCTGATGCTCTAACCGCTGAGCCAAACTGGCCAGGGCTCATTTTCTTAAGCCATGGCAGGGAAAGCAGTTTCTAGCGTTTTATTTTTAAAAGCCTAAGAGATAAGTCTGCAGGCTGTTGAGGGACAGACACTGGAGAGAAGCCCCAGGTCTCGAACGATTTCCCCCCCAGCTTTATGGAGATATTATTGACATATAACATATGAAAGCTTAAGGTGTACAGTGTGATGATTTGATTTATTGCTACATGATTACCACAGCAAAGTTAGTTAACATCTCCATCCCCTCACATAATTCCCTTCTGTGTGTGGGTGGGTGTGTGGTGACAGCGTTTAAGATTTGCTCCCTTAACCACTTGCAAGGATAAAATACAGTATTGTTCATCATAGTTACAATGCTGTACAGACCTTGCATTCCCAGAGCTTACAACTGGAAGTCAGTACCCTTTAAACCAACAACTCCCCGTGTCCCCACCTGCCAACCTCTGACAGCCACCCTTCTCCTCTCTGTTCCTATGAGTTTGGTGTTTTTAGATTCCGCGCAGAAGTGAGAACAGTGCAGTATTTGTTTTTTTCTCTGTCTGACTTATTTCACTTAGTATGATGGGTCCATCCACGGGATGACTTCAGTTGTCCCCGAGCCCTGGCTTGATTTCACCCCAAGCAGTCATCGACCCTTTGTAGGACAGTGCCACCCGGGAAGCAGGCTTCTTCTGGGCGATCAGAGAGCATCAGTGCTGTGAAAGGAACCCCGCTGGCCCCTCTGATGGTCTCCTGAAAGGCCCTCCCCAGGGCGGGTCCGGCACACTTTCATAATGCAATGAAAGGAGGGAAGCGAGGCCGCGTGGAGCGTTCTCCAGGGATGAAAGATGGGAGAGGCTGGCGGTGTGCTTGGGCGAGGTGGGCCTCCTGTGACCACCTTTTGCGTTATTCTGGATGCATGGTGAGCACTGGGCCAGGCCTCCTTGTTAGAATCAGCTTTAAAGGAAAACAGTGGTGGGGGTTGGGGGGAGTGTAAGAAGCAGAGTCTCCCTGGGAAATTCTGCACAGAGACCCACGTTAACTTGGTTGGTAGGCAGGACTCCGAGCTCTTGGAGAAGCCGAATCTAGCAGCCAACCCAGGCCTGTTCTGCAAGCTGGAATGTGCCTCCCTGTCCCCCAAATCTGCTGCTGCTTGGTGTGCTGTGACAATTACATTGTCATCCGTCTGTTGGGCTGTATGGTTTCACAGGTAAGGCTACTCTCTAGGTTAAATGATTAACTAAGGGCTGTTGGTGTTGTCCTAAGCACTTTTCACATCTTTGATTCACTTAAGTCCCACCACAGCCCTACGAGGTGTGTGTTACTGCTCCCACTTCGCAGACGAAACGGCGCTCAGAGAGGCCGAATGGCAGGTCCAAGCCAAGAGTCGAATTGGGAAGCCTGGTTTGCAGGACAGTGGTTTGGCTTCTAGCTCAGGCCGGAATCTACCTAAGTCATTCTAGGAAGATAGAAATCTTAAAACAAACAAAACATTAACTAGGTACACAGCTCTAGTTAAACAAAGTAACAAAAATATCATCTTTATTATTATAGCCGTTATGTGATTATTTGTCTCTGGACATGACCAAGAGACTTTGAGTCATTTTTGGCTCCCGGGTCTCTGGCCTGGGTGACTGGGTGACGGTGGTGAGATGTGACCAGGGACCTAAGGATTAACTTGCACGGTTTTAACTCTAGGTCAAGAGACTCAACAGGAATAAAATGTGCTATAACAATCTGATCCCAAGCCAGAGGGGTCTGGAATGACTCAGGATACGCACAGTCACCATTCCTGCCCGCCCTCACCCCGCCTTCGGGGAAGCGCCACAGTCCCTGTCTGATTACCCAGCAGAACGTGAGCCTGGATTTCTGTCTGTTTTGTTTATTCCTGTATCTCCAGTGCCTGGCACATAAAAGGGACTCAGTATTTGTGGACCACGTGAATAAATGAAGGAATGCATCGCATGTGGCCACACAGTCTGGCTCTCCAGGAATAACGCGGGAGTTGACATCCCGTTGTGTATCCTGTCGCAACAGCAATGACAGAAAGACACAGGCTCTCCAACCAGAGTGCACAAGCCCACATTTTTAGAGCACAGGGTCCCCACTGCCCCCTGCCACCAGCCCGCTGCTGTCCCCACAGCCGTGACAGGGCCGAGGAATGGGGGATGGCAGCTGGCTCACCCACAGGGCTCCCTTAGGAAAGGTCAGCACCTCCCCCTGCATCGGGCGCTCCCCTGGTTGTCGTCAGCATCCCATTAGGTTCCGGGGCTCCCCAGTAGTTGGTTCCAGTCACTCCCTCCACCTCAGTGGTCGCCTTGTGGAGGGATGACTCCTAGAGCTCCCTGCTCTGCCATTCTGCACGGCATCACGCTTCGTTTCTCAATGCGAAAAACTTGGTCTTTACGGCAGAAGGGGCACCCATGGGAAGAAGCACCAGGCAGAAGTTCCCTTCCTTTTCATATCGATTGGGTCCTTTTTGGGGTCACTGCCCTCAAGGAGCTCAGTGCAGGGCAAGAGGCATGTAACGTGGAAAATACACAGTTCCACAGAAATGCTACCTCGACAGAAGGAAGAACGCAATGCCAGGGGGCAGGGGAGGGAGGGGCTCACGAGTAAGGGAAAACTGGGTTCCCCACGGGCAGATTGAAGTACTTTGCTAACTGCAGGTCTAGCTGACGGGCGGCAAGTGCAGGTGGTCCCACTTTCAACTTCCTGTGGCATGTCTCCTAGCTGTCCACTTCCTCTCGTCTTGTTCACGCCTGGATCTCATTCCAGCCGTCCTGTCGCCCTCACTGTCGCTGAGACTGCCCTTGTCTGCTTCTGTATCCGCTCCTTCAGAGACTTCCCAACTACCCTGTTCAGGAGGGTCCATGTCTCTGTTCTGACCTTGCTGTGTTTTCATTCAGAGCCGTGGCACTCTCTGGCACGTGTGTATGAATGGGCAGGTGGTATTCATTTGATGTGTCGCGTGTGTTTGTACAACTGATATGGATTGAACACCACCGCGTGCCAGGCACTGCTCTAGGCTCTGGAGACAGGTGGACAAGACCGAGTCCCTGACTTCATGAGGTTTACCTTCTGGAGTGGAGAGGCAGGCCAAATAAAAACGAGGAGGATACTTTCCGGTAGTGGTAAGCGTATGAAGAACAAGAAATGGGGCGATGAGATAGACTGGGGGTTGGGGAGAGCTCCTCTCACCTGGGTGGTCAGGGAAGGCCTCTCTGTGGAGGTAATGCTTAGACTGAGATTTGAATGGTGCGAAAAAGCCAGCTGTTATGGGTTGAATTGTGTTCCCTAGAAAATCATATATTGAAGTTCTAGCCCCCAGGACCTCGGAATGTGACTTTACTTGCAGATATAACTAGTTAAGGTAGGCCTCTAGGCCAATATGACATGGAAGATACCAGAGATTACCAAGGGATACCAAAGATTGCCAGCAAACCATCAGAATCTAGGAGACGAGGATGGAATCGATTCTCTCCCATCACAGGGAACCAACCTTGGTACACCTTGAGCTTGGACTTCTAGCCTTCAGAACTGTGAGACAATACATTTTTGTTGTTTAAGCCATCAAGTTTTTGATACTTTTTTTTTTTTTTTTTTTTAACAACAGCCCTGGGAAACTAACACAACAGCCTTCGAAAGTTATGGGTCTAGGAGTATAGTGTTTCCAGTAGAGAAAATAGCACGTGCAAAGGCCCTGAGGCAGAAACTAAATTAACCAGCTAGCTCACTGTATTGTAATTATTTGTTTCCATATTTGCCTGCTACCTTAGACTGTGAACTTCCCAAGAACAAAGATAGTGTTTATTTGCCATTACTCCCCTGTGCCTAGCACAGTACCTCACACACAATGGGTGCTCAGAAGATACGTGTTTAATCTATGAACATATTTTCCTTCAGCTGTAAATCAACCTTATTGTTCAGGATGCAGCTTGTTTTTTTTTGTTTGTTTATTTGTTTGTTTGTTTTTCCAGCTCACCCTGAAGATGTTAAGTGACTAGTTAAATGTATGCCGTGGAATTCTTCTGCAACTTATAGAAACGAATAGCTTAAATATCAGGGTAGAAATTGACTCACGTAAACAGAACTTGCTTTTCTAAACAAGCAGTAGCACAGGTGTCAGGTACAGCTGGATCCAGGGACACACAGCCTGCCCCATCCCTCTTCTGTCTATCCATCTCTCATTTTGACCCCTGTCCATGCTTGGCCCCATGCTCTAAGCCAGCGGTTCTCAACCTGTGGGTCGCGACCCCTTTGGGCGTCAAATGACCCTTTCACAGGGGTCACCTAAGACAGAACAGTAGCAAAATTACAGTTATGAAGTAGCAACGAAAATAATGTTATGGTTGGGGGTCACCACAACATGAGGAACTGTATTAAAGGGTCGCGGCATTAGGAAGGTTGAGAACCACTGCTCTAAGCACTTCCTGTGCCTCCATGTAGTGAGGTTACAAGGGCTCTAGCCACTGTGGGCCATAGCCTTACAGCTCAAGAGAGGATAAGGACAGTGTCTTCCTAGCTTCAGTAGAATAAATATCAGAGGTGGACCCTACCTGGTTATTATGAGTCATGCCCTCCCTTGTGGCTGAGCATAGGGTAGGGGGCAGATTCAACCCTTCTGGAATTGGGTGGGGTTGGGACAAGAGGAACACTTCCCAAAATAATAACAACACACCTGTTTCTGAAATCAGGGAGCATGCATCAGGGAGAATGTGCCATAGTGGATACGAGCATAGATGCTGGAACTGCACTGGCTGGGTTCAGATCCTGGCTCTGCCATTTGCCAGCTGTTGGACCCTGGGCATGTTACTCTCTGTGCCCCTGTGTGCTCAGTTGTAAAAGGGAACAATAATGGTATCTGCTAGGACGGTGTAGTGAGGATGAAGTGGGCCAATGCACACAAAGCCCGGGGACAGTGCCTGGCACGTGGTAGGAGCGATCCCCCTGAGTGCTTATTGTTGTCACACAGGAGTGCATTGGTAAGCAGGGAGTATTTCCCTTTCTCCTGATTTATCTGTCCATCAATTCCATGAAAATAAGGGGAATAAGGTTGACACTGTCCTGAATGCTGAACTAATCCTTTCAGAGTCGCCCTTTTCCCAGATAGTGTCTTTTTCTATTTTTTCCCCCCCAAGAAAAACAGACTTTATTTTTAACATAGAAATTCTATTTTCTTGTGAGACAGCAACAAGTGTTCAGATACAGAGAACACATAAGTACATGGTAACAATTTTTTCTTCCGTTTGCCACCTCCCTCTGTGGTGTTTTAGATACAAACAGCTAATTGACTTAGCCATCAGCCAGTTCTTAACCCTTGAAGAGTTTTTCTTTAAAACTCACATTCAGATGCCTTATTAGCACATTGAAAGTGGTTTGATTTGTTTGTCTGGACTAGAACATGATGTCATTTTCATTAGGCATAAACTGAAAAAGAGACTATTTTTGTTTTACTGCAGCTGGTAAGACTTGAGGTTGGGATCTAGAAAGCCTTCAATTTTTGAGAGCCAGAGCCCTCAGACAAAATCTGAATAATAATGGTAATAATATTAATTATGGTTCATATGGATTGAGTGCTTCCTTTTTGCCAAGCTCTGTGCTAAGTGTTTTGTATGGATTATCTCATCGATCCTCACAGACATCTTTGAGATGGCTAACGTATCCATTTTACAGATGCGCAAACCTGTGATCAGGGAAGTTCATTTGGCAAAGTTCTTCTAGATGGCAAGTGGTGGATCTCTGACTTGGACGCAGGCTCTTTGGTGCTAGTGTCTGAGCTTTGACCACTCAGTGACTGTCATTTGGCATTGCAGAATTATGATGGATGAAAGATTTCAAGTTTGAAAAGAAAAGGAAAATCAGACTGTACAGCCTGCTATAGATAAACAAATAACATTGTGGACTGTTGATATGTAAAGATAGTTTCAAGATTATCGTATGAATCCTGGCATGATTAGCTCCTCAACTTAAAATATATATATTAGATCCCCAGTATACATGTACATACACACACACACATGCCATATGTACGTCATATATATGTTAAAAGTTAATCTGCAAATGAAAACATTGATTATAATTCAGATACTTTTATTTTTATTTATTTTTATTCTTGCCTAATTGCTCTGGCTAGGACTTCTGTATAATACTGAATAATAGTGGGTATCCTTGTTTTGTTCCTGATCTTAGAGGAAAAGCTTTTAGTTTTTTACCTCTGAGTATGATATTAGCTTAGGATTTGTCCTATCTGGCCTTTATTATGTTGAAGTACTTTCCTTCTATACCCATTTTATTGAGTGTTTTCATCACAAAGGGATATAACTTGTCCAATGCTTTTCCACATCTTCTGATATGATTGTATGATTTTTAACTTTTATTTTTTTAATGTGGTGTACCACACTGATTGATGTGTGGACGTTGAAATATGCTTGCATCTCTGGAATGAATCCCTCTTTTTTTTTAATTAATTTATTTTTGTTACAGATGTTTCTCCTTTTTTCCCCATTGACACCCTCCTCCCCATCCCCCCCACCCTGTCCCCAGCTTTGTTGTCTCTGTCCATCAGTTATGTGTACATGCATATAAGTTCTGTGGTTTATCTCTTCCCTCCCCCCCCACCCCCTCTTCTGAGGGTTGTCAGTCTGTACCCTACTTCCACGTCTCTGGGTCTACCCTGTTCCTCTGACTATGTTCATTATATTCCACAAATAAGTGAGATCATGTGATATTTGTCTTTCTCTGCTTGGCTTGTTTCACTTAGGATAATACTCTCCAGGTCACTCCATGTCGTCTCAAAGGATAAGAGATCTTTCTTTCTTACAGCTGCATAGTACTCCATTGTGTATATGTACCACAGCTTTTTTATCCATTCATCCACTGATGGACACTTGGGTTGTTTCCAGATCTTAGCTATTGTAAATAGTGCTTCTATGAACATGGGAGTACATGTATTCTTTCTGATTGGTGTTTCAGGTTTCTTAGGGTATATTCCTAGAAGTGGGATTACTGGGTCAAATGGCAGTTCAATTTCATTTTAAAGCTAACATACTTCCTCTTATTATTTGGGACTGTGAAGTCTAATTGGACAGCACAATATACGCTTCTCCTGAATCCCAAATTAACCCGTGATTTTAGACGAGAGGGAACAGAGCCAGGGTCTGAGACTGGCATTTCATCATTCCCCTGTCTCTTACGGAGAAGCGGCTACTGTGCAAGCTCGGGCGTACCCAGCGGTAGTAGGAGGAAAACCAACCCTTTCCCCCTGCCCCCCAGGTTCTCCAGCTGGGGCGCTGTAAACAAGAGAAAAACAAACGTTGATTAACATGTGTATTGCGCATGCACACGGCAGTACTCAGTGATGGGTAACTCAAAGGGGTAGTTAGAACTTGGGCTTATATAGCATCTTAACAAAAGAAGAATAATTTTATAGAGAAGTGACAAGACAAAGGAAAAGGACTTAAGGCTTCAAGGGTGGCAGATGGTGGGAAGGCAAATCCATGGGGAAACCCATGGTAGATGAGGGCTAGCTTTAGGAAGGTCTGTCACACACATTCCTCCGGTGCCTTCTCTGGGCTGGTGAGGGTCTAGAGTTGTCTCCAGTGATTAACTTATGTCCTTCCTGGTAGAGAGGAGACAGGAACAGCTCTACAAATTTATGTCCTGGTTTTAGGCAAATAGGGGGAGGGCAGAGGGCTTTTCTTGTATCTGCTTTCTCAATTGTCTTCCGCTCAAAGTAACCCACATGCTAAAGTGGCATATTCTGCTACTCTTCACAAGCTATGCATGGATGATTATAAATTAAATCATTTTTTTCTACAAAGAATGCCTGTTCCACGCACTGTTCTAGGTGTTGGAGATACATCAGTGAACAAGACAGACAACCCCTTCCCCTTCCCTGGAACTTATATTCTAGTTGAGGAATATAGGCAGTAGATATATGGATATAATACAAAATATATCAGATGGTGAATTATTTTTTTACATTTAATATTATTTTGTATTAGTTTCAGGTGTATAGCAAAGTGGTTAAACAATTATAAGCTTTACAAAGTGCTCCCCCTGATATTTCCAGTACCTGCCTGGTGCCATAATATTATTGACTATATTTCCTATGTGTACTTTATATCCTGTGACTGTTTTGTAATGACCAATTTGTACTTCTTAATCTCTTCACCTTTTTCTCCCAGCCCCCACCCCCCCACCCCCCTTCGACAGTCATCAGTCTGCTCTCTGTGTCTGAGTCTGTTTCTGGTTTGTTTGCTCATTTATTTTATTCTTTATATTCCACATATAAGTGAAATCATCTGTTATGTGACTGTCTCTGACTGACTTATTTCACTTAGCATTTACCCTCTAGGTCCATCCATACTGTCTCAGTGATAAGGTTTTCTTCTTTTGTTGTTGTCCAGTAATATTCCATTGTATGTATGTACCACCGCTTTTTTATCTACTTGTCTGTTGATGGACACTTGGGTTGATTCTGTATCTTGGCTATTGTAAATAACACTTCAATGAACATAGGAATGCATATATTCTTTCAAATTAGAGTTTTGGGTTTCTCCAGATATATACCCAGAAGTGGAATCGCTGGGTCATAAGGCAGGTCCATTTTTAATATTTTGAGGACCCTCCACACTGTGTTCCACAGTGGCTGCACCAATCTGCATTCCCACCAACAGTGCGTGAGGGTTCCCTTTCCTCCACATCCTCGCCAGCACCCATTGTTTGTGAATTTTTTGATGATAGCCATTCTGACAAGTGTGAGGTGATATCTCATTGTGGCTTTAATTTGCACTTCTCTGATGATTAGTGATGTTGAACATCTTTTCATATGTCTATTGGCCATCTGTGTGTCTTCTTTGGAGAAGTGTCTATTCAGGTCCTCTGCCTACTTTTTAATTGGATTGGTTATTTTTGTTTGTCTGGTTGTTTGTTTTTTTGATGTTGAGTTGTATGAGTTCTTTTTAAATTTTGGATATTAACCCCTTATCAAATGTATCATTGGTGAATATTTTCTCCCATTCAGTGGGTTGTCTTTTCATTTTGTTGATGGTTTCCTTTGCTGTGCAAAAACTTTTAGTTTGATGTAGTCCCATTTGTTTCTTTTTCTTTTGTTTCTCTTGCCAAGGAGATATATCAGAAAAAAATATTGCTAAGAAATGTCAGAGATTTTACTGCCTATGTTTTCTTCTAGAAGTCTTACGGTTTCCAGTCTTACATTTATCTTTAATCCATTTCGAGTTTATTCTTGTATATGGTGTAAGAAAATGGTCTCGTTTCTTTTTTTTTTTTTTTTTTTTTTTGTGCATGTATCTGTCCAGATGGTGAAATTTTATGAAGGAAAAAAAAGCAGGGGAGAAAGAAAGAGAGTGCTTTGAGGAACAGCTTGCAATTTAAAACAGAATGATCAGGGAGTTAATATTTGAACAAATACCCAAGAAAGGTGAGGGAATCAGCCTTGTGGGTACCCAGGGCATGGGGGATGTGTTCCAAGTAGAGGGAATAGTAAATAAGCTAACTACGGCTGGCTGGAGTAGCTGGAGGTGGGTAGGGGTGGGGAAGAGTAATTGGAGATGAGGTCTGAGAGAATTGGGGATGAGTGGAGGATTTATGAGTTGTAAGGACTTCGGCTTTAACCCTGGATAAAGTGGGAGTCAAAGCTCCTGAGCATCTAGAAGGGCGGAGTGCCCACTTACTGCAATGGCCTTTTACAAGGGCAGAGTTGAGGGGAATATAGGAACTTCTTTTGGGTCATGAGATAGATACCCATTAGACGTACTAGCAGCGATGTTGAGTAGACAGCTGAATGTAAACACCTGGAGTCCTGGGATAGGGCTACACATTTGGAAGCCATCAGCATGTGGACTGCATTTAAATCCATGAAATTGGATGAGAGTACCACGAGGACTAGTGGACATAAAGAGGTCCCTGAGGCACTGCATGGGCTGGGGAGAGGAGGATGAAGGAGAATCCAGTGAGGTAGAGGAAAACCTAGTAGAGAATAGGATCTTGGAAGTCCAGTGAACAAAAGGTTTCAAAGAGGAGAGTGTGTTAATGTCAAATGCTGCTAATAGGTCAGTAAGATGGCCGAAAATTGACCACTGGATTTACAGTGGCCACTGGAGGTCATTGTTGCAATTACATTGGAAGCTGACTGCTGATTATAGCTATCTGTCAGGGCTTTTCGCTGCCAAGTGGACATGATGTGCTCAAGTGTATACTCTGTGGCTTAGGCTCTACCTTTTTCTACTTTAGCATCCCAGCAAAATTGTTTCTACACACCTGTCCTCGTAGATGTACAGTTGTAGACCTGAGGGATATTCTAGTCCAGCACCTCGTCTGATGGCCACAGAGAACAAGGTGTGGACAGGGTAAGTGATGCAAATAGCTTTGCTCATGGTAGAACCAGGACAACCCCAGGCTTCCGAGTGCCAGGCCTCTTGTTTGTCTACCACCCCTGACCTGCTCTGCTTAAAAGTGCCGAAGTCAGAGAATGTTAATTCTTGTCCCTCTTACTGTTCTCTCTCTATAAGCTTGTTGAGCAGAGGTGGAAAACTGTTGAGCATAGCTCCCAAATGCTCTGGAGTTCTTCAAAACTGGGTTTGAATCCCAGTTCTTGCACTCACTAGCAGACTAAGTCATCTCAGTGAGCCTCAGTTTATTCATCTGCAAAATGGGAATAATAATGACACCCCTTAGAGTTGTGAGAACTAAACTGCCACTTGCCTGTAAAGCGCCTTGCACTACCCAACATATGATGAGTGCCTCATGGTGGTTCTTATGGTTATTAGGACATTAGGACTTCAGTTTCTAGGACATTGCTCTTGTTAAAACCAGCTTTAAAAAAGAATTTTAATTGATGCCATTGCCTGGGGTTTATTTACAAAACAGACTGAGTAGAGTTACACCCACAAATCTGTTAAGATTTTCCCTGAAGAAGTTACCAGATGTCTTTTTTTTTTTTTTAAACCTAGTGCTGCCGCTGGAGAAAAAACTCCAACAGAACAACTTAAAACAATGTTGCACACTCAGTGCAAGTGCGCAATTTATTTCCCTTTTTACCAGGCTGAGAAAAGAAAGCAGTCAGTTTCCATTTCCCGAGCTCTCCATCACTCAGGCTTGGAGCAGCTGCACGAGTCAGGAACAGGAGCGCTGAATCGGGAGTTTAGTGTTGACGGGCCTTTGAGATGCTTCAGGGTTACCTCACTATTTAGAACGTCATGGTTACTGTTGGCAATAATGCAGATTTTTTCAAATGAATCTGCACCAACTCTTTTCAAAACATCCGTAGAAAAGTAATTGGTAGAGCCGATTAAGTGGTAATGTGTGTTTACAGATTAGCCTTCCTCAAATCAGTATCTGGTTAAAAAAATTATTGACCAACCCAGACCTTTAATGACGAGGGCAGGAAACGTAAAGGAAGAGTCTGAGTTACAGAGTCTTTTTCAGAATTGTTGCACTTCTGTTTCTTTAAGCACATACAGGGACTGGACTCACTGCAGTGTTTTTGCCTGTGTTATTAAAGTGGAACCTGATGTAGTGAATCAAAACATAAATATGTTCAAATAAATGCTAATGAATAGCATTATTTATTTACATGTATGCAGTAAACACTGGAATTCCAGTTATGTGCCAGACACAGCTTGTCGTGGGCCAGTAAATAATAATTAGCTAAGCTCTTTTAGTGAGCTTTACGACTATGCAAATAACATGAAAATGGCAAACCATTTCGTGTTACAACAGTACAACGAAAAATGAGTGTCTTTTCCATCCTACACCGTCAGAGTTTCACTTTCCCAAGAATATCATTGCAAATTCACTTATGTATGTATCTTTCTCATCATTTTCTTCTTGTTATTTTTTAACATGAACGAAACACCTTAAACAGCATTCCACTTCCTGCTTTTTCAATTCAGCAATTGCCCTTGTTACTATGTTAGCACCAATTGGTCTACCCCACTGGTTTTATTACAGCTGCATAGCGTTCCATCCTATGGATGCACCATATTTAATTTTCCAGACTTGTAACTTATTTTAAAATGGAAACATTACTTCCTTCACTATAGAGTTCTCTTTTAATGAGGACTGTACAGAATAATGTCTGTCTGCTGCCCCAGTGCCGGCCCATCAGAGATTCACTTCTAATAATTACGAGTAGAATGGATGAACTGATCTTGTTTATTCTGTTCATTTACTATGCATACTGTTTTTCTTTATAGATCATGAAAAAATAAAATGCAGAACTGGAAATGATCACATATTCCAAAATAATGGAGTCTGTGCTCATGAGGTGTGTGTCCTATCATCCCTGGCACCTAATTTGCACAGTGACATGCTCAGTAAATGTCCCTGATGAGGACAACATGAATAGTTACAGCATTCATTAGTGCTGAGGAAAAGTGGTATCTCTCTATAGATCAACAAACTCTGCGGCACATTTCTTTCTGTCTGGCAGGTATTTTAATTTTAATGAGTGATCGAGGCCTTAAACTCAGACAGGTCAGACTCTAGGAGCATATGAGGATTATTCTCAGAGCCCTGGCCGGTTTGGCTCAGCGGTTAGAGGGTCGGCCCGCGGACCGGAGCGTCCCGGGGTCGGTTCCCGCTAAGGGCATGTACCTCGGTTGCAGTTTGCCCCTGACCCCGGTTGGGGTCGTGTGGGTGGCAACCAGTCGATGTGTCTCTCTCATGTCGATGTTTCTCTCTCTCTCTTCCCCCCTCTCTCCCTCCCGTTCTATCTGAAGATAAATGCAAAAATGTCCTCGGGTGAGGATAAAAAAAGAAGAATTATTCTGAGTTTTTCAAGTCTTTAGGGATCAGACTTTGGAAACCCAGGAGCTGTAATTGGAGTGGAGGACGTTCCGTTCCCGGTGGCAGAGTCCCTCTGTGTTTTACTTCAGGCACGTCTTGGTTCCGTAGGCAGATGGTCTACTTCAAGGTCATCTGACAATGTAGATGTTGTGGAAAGTAATTCAGTTGTGCATTGGCTGCCAATCAGTTATCACTGGTGCTTGGAGGGCTCGTGGTGGGTAAGATTCCCTGCTAGCTGCCGTGGAGGACCCCGAGATGTATATGATGCAGGCCCCACCCTGCAGAAGCTCTCAAGTCACTGTGGGGGGGGGTATGACACTACCCCCAGATAGCAAACAGTATAGTACCTTCTGGCCATAAAGAGCAGGGGCTCACCTCTCTCACTTTGTGACCTTGGCAAGGTAGTTGACATCTTTGCCTCAGTTCCCTCACTGAAGAATGGAGATAATCATATACTTACCTCATTGTGAGAATTGAATGCCTTAGTACGTGGAAGGTACATGAACAGTGCCTGAGACATGAGTGTGAGTCATTGATAGCTGTTGCTACCATAAGGTCTAGCATTACAAATGGAAAAGGAGACAATAATAGCTACTGTTTGGTAGTGAGCTACAGGCCTTACCCATGCCAACCTCCATGCCAAGTGCTTCACATTCGAGCTCTCAGTTAATCCTTAGGATGCCCAGTTAATTAAGACATTTTGAAGATGAGAAAATTGAGACTCCGGGAGGTTAGGTATCTTCCCAAATCACATAGCGATAAGTGATCTGAATCTGCATCTGATTCAAAACCTGTGCTCTTTGCTCTAAACAAGATTTCTAGGAAAAGATCGCGAGAAGGAAGGGATATTCATTCTGTGGATACACAACGAGGCTTAGAGCACTTGAGCAACGTAAGCAGTTTGCCCAAGATCACGCGGAAACCCAGTTTTCTTAGCCCAAATCCCACAGCGTTTCCAGATGTTTGTAGGGCTGACACATAAAGGGGACAAAGTGGCTGTCCCAGGGGAGAGAGCCAGGGCCGGTGCTCTGAAATAGGCTGACTGGGGATCCATGTAAAGGAAAATCTTTTTCACAAAGCTGTCAACAAGGAAAGGAGATAGAAATTACTAGTTCCGAAGGAAGCTGGAGGTAGGCAGGCCAGAGGTAGTTATGGTGGCTCCACAGAGTCATCAAGGACAGGGACACAGGGCCCGGGCCCTGTCTGTGGAACTTCTGCCTAGAATCTATACCAAGGCTTTAGCTTTGGCATTCTGAAGGTCATTCACATGAAGCACTTTTATTACGTTTATAGGAGCTGTTATGCCTTTGAGGAAGCAGACTATGAAAGATTAATTTATTTTCAGATGTTCCCCATTGACCCCTCCACCCCACTCCCGTCCTCCACCCCCCCCCCCCCACCTTCACCGCACTGTTGTCTGTGTCCATTGGTTATGCATACATGCATATAAGTTCTTTGGTTAATCTCCTCCCGCCCCTCCTGCCCCTTTCCCCTGAGATTCGTCAGTCTGTTCCATGCTTCCATGCCTTTGGACCCATTTTGTTCATCAGTCTATTCCTTACTCATTAGTCTTATGTCCGCCAGTGTTTGCTTGGTTTGCTTTTCTTTTATGTCCTGCCATTTTATGAATCCAGTGTTATAATCTTTTTAATCTATTTGGTGCCTATTGAACCTTTAGCGTGCCTACTGACAGTGGCCCCAGGACATTCAAAGGCTGGTGAAGAATCACGGCGGTGCCCCCAGTGAAAAGGCAGGTAACAAGGCATGGCCCTTTGCTTCAAACAGGGGCATGAGTGAAGTCTAGATATACTTCATTATTCTAGGAAGAAAATATTACTTATTAGACCATTTCCTATTGAGATCTGTTTTCAGTGTTTTAAACCTTTATTTACTTATTCATGGGGAGGAAAAGACATATATTTTAAACAAAGTCAACAGTTCTGAGCAATCGAGATGCAATTTCTGCCTCCATATAGTTTACCAAAACAGCAGGAAATACAGTTGAATATAATGAATGCTATATAGAATAATTACAGGTGCTGTAGGCACACGTGGGGAGGTACCTAACTCAGTCTTTGGAGGTGAGGGATGCTTTCCTGAGGAAGCAGCATTCAGGGTGTCATGTAAGAAACGTCCCAACCTGAGGGATTTGGGGGCATTCGGCTTCGTTGAGAGAATGGAGGCCGTGGGTGCAGCCTGGACAGTTGTGGGTCACACAATTCACACCAACCACCTATATGAAGTATCTCTAGGGCATTGAGATGCCATTGTAGAATTAAAACTAGGGAATGACATCTGAGTGTGAGTTGCAGAAGGGTCAAGACAGTAGGGGATGCAGAGTGTTTCAGCAAATGCAAATGCCCAGAGGTGGAAAGAGTTGAGCACAGTGAGGAACCTGCGAGGTGGCCGGTCAGCTTGGGTGCAGTGCAGGGAGCAATGGGGAAGAGCCCCGATAAGGAGTCTCTACTTTGAATCTTGTAGTCATATTAATGACTTTTTACTTTCGCTTAAGAAAATCATTCCTTGAGCCTCAGTGTAGCTAATGGACTGGGGGCAGGGGTGGCAACAATAGAGGAGAGAAACCAACTAGGAAGGCATGGTGGTGGTCCAGGGAGGAGAGAAATGATGATGGCTTGGACTAAGATGAATGGATGGGAAAAATGGAGAGAGATGGTGAAGAACTTGCTACAAAGCAAGGGACAGGGATTAAAAAGAGAGGCAGGTGCTTACTCCCAGGCTGGTACTTGGTTGTGAATTTGAGAGACCCTAACCCATGTGGTTGTCCAGAGGAGGCTGGTCTGGGAAGCTAGCAGCGGAAGGCCACGGGATGGTGCTGCGTGGTTGCCTGGATGCTCACAAAATAGTCCACTGGGCGTCCCTGGAGGAGCTCCTTGCTGTTGGGATCCTAGTGTGATCATGCCGCACGCTTGCTTCCTGAACTATGACTGTCACCCTCCCCTCCTCTCCTT
The DNA here is from genome assembly GCA_030848825.1 of Tadarida brasiliensis. NCBI lineage: Eukaryota > Metazoa > Chordata > Mammalia > Chiroptera > Molossidae > Tadarida > Tadarida brasiliensis. The sequence continues at coordinate 100,764,262 of CM061263.1, forward strand.
GTGACTGTGATCTGTCGGTCTGGGCTCCGACCTCTGGAGCCTAGTAGAGCAAGTGTGATCAGTCTCCGCCCAACAGCTGTCCCAGGACAGTTGTTAAATAGTCCTACTCAAGGTGCACATCCCACTCTGTGAGCCATTCCTCATGGGCTTGTTGTCAAAGCCCTTTGCCAACCTGTTAGTCACCTTCCTTCAGACACCATTCATCATGTACTGTCCTTCCTAAAATATGATGGATTGCAGCTGGCTGTCACCTTGACAACAGAGACAGAGGCCTTAGGAGAAGATGGTACAATTCTTTGTTTAACATTTGTATTTCCAATTAAAAAAGGTGATATATACTCACAGAAGAAAAATACAGAAAAGTATAAGGAAGAAATATATAAAGTCCTGTAATACTATCATCTAGGGACAATTCGCTTAAATTCCGGCTTAATTTCTTCTAATCTTTGGTGTATTTTTATTATTTTTAATGGGTACAAATAAGCCACTTGCTTTTATATTTAGCTTTTTCATGTCATTAAAAGTTCTCTTTGGCATTGTTTTATTGGACTATTTCCTGATAAAATCGTTTTCGGTTTTTCACTTTTATCAATAACATCCAATGGCACATAAATAACAGCATTACAGAACGTAAACCGTTCTTGCATGTCTTCTGTCCTTAGGATAGCTTCCTAGAAAGGGATACTGGGTACAAACATTTTCTGAGCTCTTGTTACATATGACCAGATTGTCCTCCCAACAGAGTAGATGGACTTGTCCATTTCAGTCTGCCCTCACCTAATCCCAAGGATACAATAAATCAGCGGTTCTCAACCTGTGGGTCGCAACCCCTTTGGGGGTCGAACGACCCTTTCAGCAGGGGTCACCTAAGACATAACAGTAGCAAAATTACAGTTATGAAGTAGCAACAAAAATAATTTTATGATTGGGGGTCACCACAACATGAGGAACTGTATCAAAGGGTTGCGACATTGGGAAGGTTGAGAACCACTGCAATAAATGGAGATACAAGTCCTAAAAATGAGGGCAGGAGTAGCTGGAATACCATGAAATCAAACAGCTAACAGCTCCGAGTGCTTCATTGTGTGTCAGACACTTAAGCATGTTTCATATATTTCTATCAAGTGCTTCTCTCATCAGCTTTACACATCAGGTGCTATTACAGATAAAGAAATGGATACAGAGAAGTTAAGTGACTTGCTCAAGGTCACACAAATAGTTAAACAGTGAAGATAATTTGGGTACAAGGAACAGAGTACTTGGCTAAAAGAGGCTTTCGTTCTAGATTTTTTTCGCAGTAAACCTTTTTTTCAAGTGTAACATACATACAGAAAAGTGCACACACATCTTCAGTGGTATTGTTCGATGAACTTTCTCAGTTATCACCCCTGTAACTATCATCCAGATCAAGAAATAGAGTATTAGCAACATCCTAGATGCGAACCCCATGGCCCCTTCTTCACCTGCTCTGCAAAAGATGGAAACCACCATCCTCCGTGTTAGAAACAACAGTTACTTTTGCCCATTTTTGAACCTTATATAAATGTCATCATAGTGTATATGTGTTTTTTTTTTCTTTCCCTCAACATTGGATTTGTAAGAGTAATTAGTTGCGTGTGGCAGTGGTGTGTGCATTTTCATTACTGGAGGGCATTCCTATTGTAAAGTCACACTCTGGCGTACCATTTTCTTGTTGATGGACATTTGTGTTGCTTCTGGTTCGGGGCTGCTATGAATGGTGATTGTGAACATTTTTATACAACAGAAGCCATGCATGTTCTTCAGGCCCAGAGGAGACTTACATAGTTTCCTATTTTTCTATGTCTAAAACATTTCTTTTAAAAAACTATTTTGTGTCTTGGTGTATGTGTATGCGTGTGTGTTTGAAAGAGAGCAAGAACACACACACACACACACACACACACACACACACACACACGATCCTAGTTGATCATGCCGCACGCTTGCTTCCTGAACTGTGACCTTCACCCTCCCCTCCTCTCCTTGTGACTTTGATCTGTTGGTCTTGGCTCTGACCTCCGGAGCCTAGAAGAGCAAGTGTGATCAGTCTTCCACACAACAAGTGTCCCAAGACAGTTGTCCTGTTAAATAGTCCTCCTCAAGGCGCACAACCCTACACGTGTGTGTAAAGAGAGGAGCGAGGCTGAGGGTCTCAAGGAACCCGCTGCAGGAAAAGGCCGCAGGTCCTCCAGTCAGAGAACGTGGTCCCAGCTCTTGGAGGGATGAGCACTCCGATGATGGGACATTGATTCTGCCGCTGGCAGCTCCAGACAGAGGGAGCTTTGGGAGGAGGAACATTCCCTAATTTAATTATGGGTTTCAGGGAGGCACAGGATGATCCCCTCCCACCCGCTGTGCTGGATGAGAATGCTGCTGGGACGTCTCCGGTCCTCACATGTGCTGAAGAGGAGGGGCGAGGGACTGTGTGTACCATGCAAATGAGGCGCACCTCCACCCAACAGGAGTGTGACCACCAGAGACTTGGGTCCAAAATCTGGTCAGTCCCGTAAATCACTTATTTCTGAACTCGATAGATTACAGTTGTATATGGGAAAGTTAGAACTAGAGTGATCACAGGTCCTGGTGCAGTTGTTAATAGCACCCCCTTTTTACTCCCAGAAGTGTCCCGATTTGTATCATTACATGGTCACTCACTTAGACACAGAGTTTGAGGCTGTGCCACTTACATGCATTGTGACCTCAGCCAAGGTCCTCTACCTGTCTGAGCTTCCTCTGCCACACCTGCCACACAAGGTTGTGGTAAAGATTAAATGCGGCAGTAGGTAGTTGACCCTTAGCCCTGTCCTCGCTCAGAAAAAAGGACTTGAGTCTTAAGGGCCTTTACGGTGTTATCTTTGCTAACTTATATGCATGATGCAGAACCAATGGACAGAGACAACAGCACTCTGAAGGGGGGTGTGGGGCGGGGAGGAGGGTGTCAGTGGGGGGGGGGGGGAAGGAGAAACATCTGTCACAAAAATAAATTAATTAAGTTTTTTAAAAGATTTTATCTTTGTTGTCGTTGTCATTGTAGCTGAAATTTTCTTCAAACAATAAGCTCTGAGTGTCTGAGACAGCAGAGACTGGGAAGCTGTGTGTCTTCCTGTCTTGTCTCTTAAAGAATTGGCTTTTTTAATAAAAGGAATAATTAATTGTTTGGGCTTTCCTTCCGGTTTATACTCCAAATGCAGAAGCTAAGAGCATTTGAAATGTGAACTGGCCATCAGTTAAGCGGGATTGGATTTAAATGCCTCAGTCTTCACTGTAGAAACCCTGAAATAATAATCGGTATTTATGGAGTGATTATGCAGCCTGGTTTATGCCTGTTGTCCTGGTATAATTATTAATAGCATTCCCTTTCACTCTCCAACATGTCTCAGTTTGGACAATAAATTATGTGGTTGCCCTAAATATTTAGGATCTGTGTAAGCCTATTTTGAGGTTAGGAGTCTTAGACTAGAAACAAGGCAAATATTCATAAACAGGAGAATGCTAGGTTAAACTGTGGCATGTCCCTTCAACGAGTTACTGTTATGTAGCAGTAAAAATGAATGAGATGTAACTACTTGTGTAAACATGGATAAACGTCAAAAAAATAAATATTGAATGAAAAAGCAAGTTGCAGAATAGTACTATATAATTTGCTTTACATGGAATTTAATACAGCAAAATTAAATGATGTATTGCTTAGGAAGCCTGTGTATGTGATGAAACTATAAAGGAAAACAAAGGGATGATTAACTCACAATTCAGATTGATGTTTGCCTGCTCTGGGGGTGGGGGTGGGGCCAGGAGAGGGCCAAGAATCACAGAAGGGCACCAGGGGCTTTAAAGATACTGATTTTACTCTCTTTAAAAAAAGGTTTTTTTTTCTTTATTAATTTTAGAGAGAGAGGAAGGGAGAGGGAAAGAGAGACAGAAACATGGATGAGAGAGAACATCAATTGGCCACCCCCTGAATGCCCCCCACTGGGGATCGGGCCAACAATCTGAGCAGGTGCCCTGACCAGGAATCAAACCGGCAACCTCTTGGTGCATGGGTCAACGCTCAGCCACTGAGCCACACCAGCCGGGCATACTCTCTTTCTTAAAGTCTGGGATGAGTACGTGGGTATTTCATTATTGTTCTTTTATTTGAAATATACATACATGTTATGTCCATCCCTTTGGTTCCTTGCAGTATTTCACACATACAAAGAAACATGCACAATAAAAAATCTACACAGAATAAAAATAAAGCAAGATGTTGCATGATGTCAAAGGTTGTACTTTTGTCTGCACTGTTGTAGGGTAGTTGTTCATTGTTGAGTGTGCTTAGGGAGGAGGTAGCCAGGCTTTCAAGATTTGAGCTGGGAGGATCGTGAGGCAGTTTGATAGTGTCTCTAAAACCCTGGTAGTTACAGGACAGGCGTTTGGTCTTGTTTTTCTCCTGCCAGAATTACTGCCACCCTCCTGCCGACACACTGATGTGCACTGAACAAACATTTGTTAATCTTTAATGTATACGTGTCTTTTAATTCTTAAAAAAGTGCTGTAGAGCCCCAGCCAGTGTGCTCAGTGGTTAGAGCGTCAGCCCGCACACTGAAGGGTCGTGGGTTCGAGACCCAGTCAAGGGCACGTACCTGGGTTGCAGGTTCGGTCCTCAGCCCCAGTCAGGGCACGTGCAGGAGGCAACCAATCAATGTGTCTCTCTCCCTTCCACTCTCTCTAAAAAAAATCAGTGAAGGAAATACCCTCAGGTGAGGATTAACAAAAAACAAAACAAAACAGAAAAGTGCTGTAAGCAGAATCCCTTGTCTCCATTGTGGTGGTGGGTTAAAGTGTTAGGAAATCCCTGGCAGGGTCTGCACTGGGAGCTCACCTTCACTGTCTGCTGCTTCCTGTCTCACCCGGGGCAGAGGAGGGGGCAGACGCCTGACCTGTTCATTTTACAAAAGGCTTTCGCACCTTGCTGTTTTCGAGGGTGACATCTTTGTCGGCTCCGCTTACCCCATGGCTAGTTGCCCGAAAGTCCCTGCGACTCTGTTAACAGGAGGGTTGCTGCCCTGGTGACCCTGGGGAGGCGAGTTCGCAGCTCCCGGTGCAGGGTGAGTGGGGAGTGACAGATTCCTGCAGAGCAGGTGACCCTGACCTGACCAGTTTGGACTGACTTCTTATGAATGGGTGGGAAGGGGCTGATCTGAACACTCCTGGGAGAAACCGGAATATTTCCTCCATTGAATTCGCAGACTTAGCATGGTTATCTTAAGAAAACATATACATAATGAAAGAAAAAGGGGGCGTGGCTGGGCTTGCAGATGGAAGTCCGGGGATCCCTGCACAGGGGCTGCTGCAGGGGCAGAGAGGTCAGCCCTGGGATGAAAGACAGCCTGGCCCCGGTTGTGACCCCAGCTTTGCCCTTACTACCTGTGACCTTTGGCAGGTTACATCACCTCTCGGAGGTCCCTGCTCCTCTGTAGGTTAGAGGTGATAGTACCATGTGGGGCTGTTTGTTGTTTGCCTCAAACCATTATTCTTTCCGTCCTCGTTAACCAAACCAGCAGAGCTCACCTGAACTCAGGAAAGACAGGCCTCTCCCCTGGCCTTAGGGACAGGCTTGTGAGTGCCTCGGTCCATGAGATGTAGGGAAGTCGGCTGGGAGATTTTTCTCCCGGGTGGGGTGGGGGGTTGGAGGAGAACCTCTGCCTGTGTTACTGCTTCCCGCTGTGCCGGGATGCGATGCCTTGGAATCACAGCAGCCATTTTGTGGCTATGAGGGGAGACCAGGAAAATCAGGGAGATGCCAGCCTCATGTCCTACCATCATTGAGTCCCCTAGGCATCCCTGGAACTGTCTATATCCAGATTTCTTACATAAATAGACCCCTATTTATGTAGGCTGCTGTTAGCCATGTTTTCTGTTACTTGCCATCAAAAAACAATTTTAAAGTATTTATTTTTTATTGGGCTCTTGTGAGAATTAGAAAGACTATATTTTAACGTGTCTGGAACAGAGTGTGTACGTAATGGTAGTTGCTGTCATCATTACCCCACCATCACCCCCGGGTATCTCCGTGGGCGGGTCATACTTTAGGCAGAAGAGAAGAAATAGTGAAGGATTTTGTCTCTTCCCTTCCTCAGTACACCCTGCCTTTAGTAAGAAGCTGTACAGGGCATGGTGGGCTGCCCCATATCAGGGGAGGGCTGGGAAGGTAAAAGAGAAGAAAAAAAATTTAAACCTGAGAGAATAGAAGGAAATCACGTGAGCAGAATAGGCTCCTGGTTTAAAGTTATTACTTTCACATTTTATTTACCTGAAATGGGATTCAGTCATCCTGGGTCCCTGATCAAACTGTTTTAAAATAATAATAATAAATGCAAATATATTAATTTGTATAGGTTTATTCACATTTATGGCTTAAAAACACTGTTAATGGTTACACCCTTAAATTTTTAATGGCTATTTCTTTAAATAGGTTCAAGGGGACTAGTACATTTTTACACAGTAAATATGTCTGGTAGAGGATTGTGATAATGAGACAAAGTCTTTCTTTTCAGCTCTCAATTACTTTTCAGTCCAGGAGCTGGTTAAACTGCACTGTATTCGGTGTGCCAGGAGCTGGAGAGCTGAGTGCGTTAGCCTCTGAGCGTGAAAGACCAGTGCTTTGCGTAATCGTTGCTGGAATCATTCTTCAGATTTGGCACCTGTCACTCTCGCCCTCCAGTGCCCTCAGTTGGGACTCTGCCCAAGCAGAGTTCTGGTCGCTGGTTTCCATCCTTCCCAAACCCTGGTGTGGATTGTCTGGTCACCCGCAGTTGCTTTTTCTTCCTGACACATTTATGCTTTTAACAGAGTCCCTGTGATGATTCCAGGTTTGTCAGAATAATGAGAGAAAGCCTGATGCGCCCTGGCCAGTGTGGCTCAGTGGTTTGAGGATTGTCTCATGCACCAAGAGGCTGCTGGTTCGCTTCCCGGTCAGGGCACATTCCCCTGACCGAGAGCTTGATCCGGGTCGGGTGCGTGGAGGAGGTGGCCGAATGGTGTTTCTCTCTCACTTCAATATTCCCCCCTCTCTCTCTCTCTCTCTCTCTAAAAACCAATAAAAATATATTTTTTAAAAAGCAGATGGGAAGAATTGGGTGAGGTAGTGAATGAGGCTGCAATGTTGGGTTTGTGGGCCAAAACTGAAAGGAGGAGGAGCAAAACCAGGCATGCTGTTAAAGTACTTTTCAACTGGTACAAAACAGGTCGTTCCCCCCTAACCGCTGGGGGCCACGGCACTGGAGTAATGCTCTGGGGTTCCTCCTGAGCCTGTCACGAGTTCATGGAGGGGGTCTGGGTGCTGGAGAAGAGATCAGTGGCAGGGGGACCCTGGGGAGGCTGGAAGTGCCAGAAAACTAAAAAACTTGAGGAACTTGTATAACCACACTGCAGCGTGCAAGCAGAAAGTCAGCTCTAAAAAGAACCTACTGTGTTGCCAAAGACACACTGAGTAGGAAAAAGGCAGGCGGGCCTATGCCTCACCTCGCACCTGGCACATAGTAGGTGCTTGATGAATATGTATTGAAAGAATTAATAAATGAATGTGCCACCAAATGATGTATCAGAAATCCTCTTATGTGCTCAAAGAAGAACCCGTTTTCATGACAGCCTTCTTGTGTTTTGCTGGACTTGGGATCGTATCGTATATGATTTTCAAAATACGCAACAATGGCACGTAGAGAAAAGGAAAAGCAGTATGTCCCTGTGGAGAGAAAATAATATTTTTCCCTTTAAATAAAAGCAGAGAAAGCTGTTGCATCTCCTGATATTTTTCCCTTTGTACTCTATCTGGTAAAATAATTTGTGCAGGATAAAAATCAGTAGTCTTGCCTTAGCCCGTGTGGCTCAGTGGTGAGAGTTGTTGGCCCTCAGACCAAAGAGTCATGGGTTCGATTCCGGTCAAGGGCATGTACCATGGTTGCGCGGTTCAGTCCCCGGCCCTGGTCGGGTTCATGCGGGAGGCAACTAGTCGATGTGTCTCTCTCACATCAATGTTTCTCTCGCTCTCTCCCCCTTCTCCCCCTTCCACTCTTATCTGAAGATAAATGGAAAAATATCCTCAGGTGAGGATTTAAAAAAAAAAATCGGTAGTCTTTACAAAGGCGGCTAGTGCAGTGTTTTAAAGGGCTCGAGATCTCTGTGATGGAGAATTATAGCAGAAGGTACTTGCAGTGAGAAAACGTGAATCAGAAATGACAGCCATCAGTTTCTGGCCACAGGTTCTGTGTCAGATGAAGCATGGTGTTTGTGTTTTAAGACAAAGTTTCTCCTTGAGGAGATCATGGGTGTCGGCCGTTGTGGCAGAGTCAAGCAGTATCTGTTCTGTAACGAATACAATGTTTTACTGTGGCCTTTGAACACCAGGCTAACCCCAGTAAAAGAAGTACAGGTTCTTAAGAGCTTTGAGCAGTGGGTAGTTCTGATGAGCTCACTTAGGAGGGGCTAGAACTGTGTGCTATTTTTGGTGGACTATAAAAGAGTCCAGGGAATTTGTTTATTTTACCTACTCTGTTCCTTCCTATAAATAATTTGACGTGACTTTCAACAGATGTATAATAATGAAGCTGGTAGAGTGGATCTAGAAATTGAAAATCAGAACCAAGTAAAAGAAGAGAAGGCCAAAATGCTCTCCATAAGTGTTAAATAGGCCTTTTGCGTGATTTTACATGGAGCTCCCTGGCAGCCATGGCAAAAAGGAAACATGATCAGGTACCTCACTCGCACTCTTGGAAAGGAGAGAGTATATAAGTTTCTCAAAGGAGGCAAACCTTTTCTAAGAGATTGCAGTTTTAGTTGTTTTTATTATTATCCTAGAGCTGATGATTTAATTTTGATCATTCCATTGCTTACTTCTTCTCCCTGTTTTTCTTTAGTTGTTAGAGTTACTCCTTTGCTCCACGGTCTCCACATTGTCAGTGATACACTCATTATTAGTGCCATCAAGGAATACAGAGAAGGGACAGGAGGTAAATTCAGAATAGTCCGTTTTATAGCTAATTGCAGTTCTGGTTAACGTTATACATGATATGTCATTCTAGCTAAGCTGCTGCTGTCTGTTCATTAAAAAATCGTTTTTATTCTCCAAGCCACAGAACAGAGAATTGTTTATATTTTTAAAATCCCTGTGAGTTTATATAAAGCCCATCTAGCTTTGCCTGGGCTGCCGATTGGAGCCCCTAATCAGTTGGTCAATTTTCAAAAGTTAAATTTATGTCCTCGTGTATATATATTTAATGTATATCTAATTATAATCAGTAAAAATCTCTGTTTGCTTTACAGGATACAGTTTTTGTTTGTACATGGTTTTCATTTTTAATGGCTATATAAAATACAGCATTTTGTGTAATGATTCAGTTCTACTATACAGTTCAGTATCTATTGACTTTTCTCACTGAATATTCTTCAACAAACATATTTGTTTCACTGTTGAATAAAATGCAAAAAATGAGCTTACTGTATCAAAGAATGCACCCATCTTTCTTTACCATTGTATTACATTCTAAAAGCATCAGTTAACTTTTTTTTTCATATTTCTGTCCACAAAGAAGATGAAAAGAGCTATTGATAAACAGATTATCTCCACGCAGTTTATCAACAGCTTTTCATCTCCTTGTGGCTCACCTGTGTGTACCAGTTCTCCCAGTGTTCTTGTCAATCTTGTCAGTGTGGAGTGAGTTCTGCAAATTCCTCACACTTAGCACTTAGTGATATCAGTGATGCTCTCCTTTTGAAATACCCATTTATTATATTTTGACTTTCTAGCATGTTGAATGTTGTGGCAGAGACATATATTATCTCTCTCTCTCTCTTTTTTTTTTTTGGAACCTACAAGTTTTAGTTGTGTACACAGTCATCCAGAATAAAGACTACATTCCCAGCCTCCCATGCAAGCAGAGGAGGCCAGGTGACTAGTTCTCGATGGTGGAATGTGAGTAGAAGGGTTGTTTGGTAGCTTCCAGGATCCTTTGGGGGGAAAAAAGCTGATGTGTACCCTTTGCCCTTTCTTGTTTATTTCTTCTCCCACCCTTCTGCCTGGAGGACAGTTATGATGACCAGCGCTCAAATCACCACACTGCATCATGAGAACAAGGGCCGTACTCAGAGCGTGGAGGGACAGTGACGTGGAAGGCTTTCGGTTCTGTGGGACTTTATTGGCCAGACCTAGCATGCATGGCCCTGCGCTGCCTGTGTCTGGACTTCCACGTACAAGAGAAACACATTTGTATTTTGTTTAAATCATTATTTTTGGTCTCTGTTACAGCTGGATCTAACCCTAACTGATAACATGTGTGTTCATATAGAAGAGACTACATCAACAATTTAAGTGTCTCAGACATTATCATTTGTTGGCCATGAATACATGGTTAGGCTGAAAGATGAGACCAAACTAAAAGTAAATTGCGAGGATCAAAAGCCTTTCTCAATTCTTTTCTTACTATACTCCTTTCTATTTAAAAAAAAAATCATCTATGTTTATTGAGCTCTTCTTATGTGCTTATCTCATTTAATACCCTATGAGGAGGGACACTTGCTAGCCCCATTTTACAGATAAGAAAATTGAGGCTGGAAGAGATCAATTAACTTGCAGGGTCCCCTATCTAACAAGCGGTGGAGCGGACTCTGTCCTGGATCTTCCTGACTCCGGAGCCCGTGTCTTCCCGGTGTTGGTAAGCCGCACCCTTGCACTTGCTGTGCCTTCTCCCAGGAACACCAGCCCTCTCTGTACCGTCTTTGCCTAGTGACTTCTGTGCACCCTAAGTCTCCACTCCTCCAGCAAGCCTTCTTTGATTTCTCCCTGCCATTCCAGCCCTGTTGTCTCCATAGCACCTTACACATCTTCTGTCACAGCGCGTATTGGACGTGTTGCTCACTGTCTCCCATGAGGGACGCCAAGGTCCTGGGGAGGGGCAGGGAGGGTGGGGTCTCATTCTTTATTTTATCCCTAGAACCTAGCATGGAGCCTGGCATATAGATCCTTAATAAATATATGTTGAGTTATTAGATGAACTCCTGTGAGTGTCCAAAAGATGATTCTGCGCCCTGGCCAGTTTGGCTCAGCGGTTAGAGCGTCGGCCTGCGGTCCAGAGAGACCCGGGTTCGGTTCCCGCTAAGGGCATGTACCTCGGTTGCAGTTTGTCCCTGGCCCTGGTTGGTCGTGCGGGTGGCAGCCACTCGATGTGTCCCTTTCACGTCGATGTTTCTCTCTCTCTCTCTCTCCCTCTCTCTCCCTCCCACTCTATCTGAACAAAAAATGAAAAAATGTCCTCGGGTGAGGATAAAAAAAACAAAAGATAATTCTGCTGATTTTTCGAAAGTTCTCTTTGGCATAGATGATTCTCATTAATCCCTGTCCTGGAACCGTTTCTTATTCTGGTAGAGCCTTGTGTCACAGTGAAGCGTGTCCGTGGGGTCCGAAGGTTCGCCGTGGCAGATAACTGAGACTTGCGTCACAAGTGGCGTTCCCGTCAGTGCCCGGCAGGCCAGCTCTGCCAGGAGCCAGGGCACCGCGGGACAAGCCCTGCGTGCTGTTCGGCTGCGGTGACGTTTCACACGCACTCGGGAGAGATGAGAGAGTTGTGAGCAGGCATCGGCATGAATTCGTTCAGAGAAATGACTCTCTGGGTCCCAGATTGCATCATCATATTCTTTTATATTTAGTGAGTGATAAGAGATTGTGGCCGTCCTAGAGGTGGCAGAGGTGCTGTCGGGTCCCAGGGGAGGAGCCAGAGCTTCCCGAGGTGTAGCCAGATCTGAGTGCGGTGTCGTTCGGTCCATGCTGCGCAGAGTTCTCATTTATGGGACTGAAAATTTATGGATCTGAAAATTCCTCTAGGGTAGAGGCTCCTTATTTGAATCCCCAGAATTCACCAAGGTACCTCACGTAATACAGATCCTCTCCAAATATGGGAATCGACAAAAGGAGTTTATTGTCACATTTGCTGTCTCCTTGAACTCAGAAGACTGCTTATTCTTGGATTGTTCAAAACTTTTACTTTTGCCCTGGCTGGTTTGGCTCAGCGGTTAGAGCATCGGCCTGTGGACGGAAGGGGCATAGGTTCGATTCCAGTCAAGGGCAGGTACCTGGGTTGCAGATTTGATCCCCAGCCCCAGTCTCTCGTACTCACTCTCTCTCCCTCCCACTCTCTAAAATCAATGGAAAAATATCCTCAGGTGAGGATTAACAAAAAATAAATCAAACGTTTATTTGTCATGCTTTTGGCCCATCTTACCTTGTGGCGTAGACGTTGGCAGGAAAGAGCGAGGTGATGAAATTGAAACCCAAGGACGGGGAACTAACTGCTGCCCTCATCTTTTTATCTGTTCAGAGTTCCCCGGTTCAACTGTGTTAAAGTGTGCAGTTCACTGGCATTAAGTACTTTGACATCGTTGCGCAACCATCGCCACCATCCGTCTCCAGAACTCTTTCATCTTCCGAAACTGAAACTCTGTCCCCATGAAACAATCACTCCCCGCCCCCTCCCCTCCCCTCCCCCAGGCCCTGGCAACTGCCGTTCTTCTTCTGTCTCTGTGAGTTTGACTACTCCAGGTACCTCATATACGTGGAATCATACAGCACTTGACTTTTGTGGCTGCCTTATTTCATCGAGGATGATGTCCTCGAGGTCCATCCATGTTGCAGCATGTGTCAGAATCTCCTTCCTTTTGAAGGCTGACTAATATTCCAGTGTGTGTACATACCTCGTTGTATTTGTCCATTCATCAGATGGTGGACAGTTTGGTTGCTTCCACCTTTTGGCTGCTGTGAATGATGCTGCATGAACATGAGTGTGCAAACATGCCCTCGTCTTAATTTCATCTCCCCTGTATGATACATCGCAAGAAGAATTTAAAAATATTTTAGCATCAGCAAAATTAAAAACTGTGTTTCAAAGGACGTTGTCAAGACAGTGAAGACAATTCATACAATGGGAGAAGTATTTGCAATTCATAAAAATGTCTTGTATCCAGAATATATAAAGAACACTTAACAAAAACAATAAATAAGCTGATTGAAATAAGTAAATAAATAAAAAAGGAAGAAAAAAATGGGCAAAAGACTTGAATGGAAATTTCTCCAGAGAAGATATACAATGGCCAATAAGCACATGAAAAAATACTCAACATTATTAGTCATCATGAACATGCAAATAAAAATCACATGATATAACACTACCCATTAATTAAGATGACTGTAATAAAAAAAAGTCTAGAATGTTGGCAAAGCTAAGGGGGAAAAATGGAACTCTCATGTGCTGCTTGTGGGAATGCAGAATGGTACAGCCACTTTGGAAAACAGTTTGGCAGGTCCTCAGCATGCCAAACATAAAGTTACCACATGACCCAGCAATTCCACGCCTGCGTATATATGCAAAAGAAATGAGGTATGTCCACACAAAACTTGTGCCCAAATGTTCTTAACAACATTATTCATAATAGCTAAAAAGTGGAAACAACTCAAATGTCTTCCAATTGATAAATGGATAAACAAAAGGTGTTTTTTTTCATATGATGGAATATTATTTTGGCAATAAAAAGAATGGAGTACTCATCAATTCTGTAACATGGATGCACCTAAAAAACACTATGGTAAGTGAAAAAAGCCAGTCACCAAAGACCACACATTGTATAACTCCATTTATATAAAATGTCCAGAACAGACAACTCTATAGAAACAGAGAGTTGAACAGTAGTTACCAAGGGTTGAGGTAGGGGCAGGTGGCAGAGAGTGGAGAGTGACTACTCCTATGTATAGGATTTTATTTGGGATGATGAAAATGTTCTAAAATTAGATTATGGTGACAGTTGCAACATACTAAATGTACAAAACCCCACTAAATTGTCTATTTTAAATGGGTAAACTTTATGGTATATAAAGCTGTTTTTAGCAACAATATTGCAGCGTTCCACAGAGGAGGGTGTCAGATCATGAAAGAGGTCATTGTTTGTTTGTTTGTTTGTCTTTAACCCTCCATACAATAAAATGCTATACTCTTTTTGGAGAAGAAATTAGGGAATTTGTCATTGAAAATATAAAGGAAAAAGAAAATTGAAAAATTTTGTTTCTAAGGTTGTAAGAAATAAAACAGATTTGGGCAATGTTTATTCAGTTCCTAAAAATGTAGCTTTTTTTTTCTTCTTTAACAAATGAGGACAAAATTAGTGAAATTGAGCTTTGCATCACAGGACGGTCACAGACTGTCAAGATACTTCTGGTCTGTCTTTCCCTTGGCATGTAAGTCTTTCTGTCTCTGGCTTGCAGGCCAGGGAAGCACTATGTCTAGACTCCCCACCCAGAGGTCTCTCCTTTTGCACGCTCTCTTCTTCCTCAGTTAGTGTTTGGTCCCTGCCCCTTCCCTGACTTGAGATAAAACAGTAGTCCCTCTTCCCTTTGCCTAGTAAGTCCGTTTTAGGCTTACTAGCAGGAGTGGTTCAGGCTAATTGAGAGAGATTTACCTATCAATCTTTTGAAAAGGTTTTACCTATTGATTTAAATTTGGGGTTTTCTGTAGATTTTATTTATCCGCACCATTCCTGGCTTGGATTGCCATATGACCAGACATCGACTGGACTCTCCTTTACCTGTCAGCTCCCATTGCCTTGATGGTCCCCCTCACACAGGTCCTTGTGCCTGGGTACTCACTCATTTTTTCACCAGATTGTAGACTCCTGGGAGGAACCGGGACCGCTTTCAACTTCTCACAGTGCCTTGCGCTGCATAGGAGCTTCGTAATCATTGTTGCACGAATAATTCTGGGCAGATAGAACGTAAGGACGTGCGCTACAGAAAGGCAGCTTCTATGCAGTAGCTGTGTTTTATTATTTAATGTTCGCTGAAAGAATGCTACGCAACCCGCTGGGAGAAATGCACGCTGCTTACTGTTTGGTCATAACACAGGCTTGCAAGCGTGCTAACATGGCGTTAAAGTACGTGAGTTAAACCACAAGAGTGAAAATAATGTTTGATTTTTCTTCCTGACACTCTGCATAAAATTCGTCGGTCCAGAATCTCCCAAAGGCGCCTCCGGAAGGTGAGCTCCGATGTCTTTTTGGGTTTCGTTGGTAGGGCCGATCAGACCGATCAGTCCTGTCTGGTGGTTTGAGCAGGAGGGACATCAATCTAACCCAGAGCCAGGCACAGACTTTTATTTTTTTTAATTTAATTAATTTATTTATTTTCCTTTATTGATTTTAGAAAGAGAGGAAGTGAGAAGGGGAGAGAGACAGAAACATCGATGAGAGAGAACATCAATTGGCCGCCTCCTGCATGCCCCCCACTGGGGATCAGGCCCACAACCTGGGCACGTGCCCTGACCAGGAATCGAACTGGCGACCTCTTGGTGCATGGGTCGATGCTCAACCACTGAGCCACACCGGCCAGACCAGGCACAGACTTTTAAAACAAAAGTCCCATGTCCTGATGTCTTGTTCTATAATATACCTTGTTTTGAGTTGGCCATGAAGAATGTACATGAAAAGGAGAAACATCTGTAACAAAAATAAATTAATTTTAAAAAGAAAATGTACATGAGTCTTCTCAAGTCCCTGTGTTTTTGGTGGTGGTTAGAACTAGGATGTGGAATTTCTCATAACAGAGTAGAATACAAAAGTTCCATTTCCATTCAGCAACTTGAGTTTTAGAGATTAAGGAAGGAGGATGTGAGTGGGTGTGGTGTAGGTGAGACCTTCTCAGACCAACGTGAGAGGGGCGAGAAGCTGCAGGCCTAACCCCACTGGTATTCAGCCTTCCCGCTCACAGCTCTGCTACTCTGTGCCTCTACTCTGGCTCCATCCCATCTTTTCAAGGAGGAAGAGCCTTGCTCCAAACGTCTGGTGACCTGAATTTGAGACTTGGCCCTGCCTTTGACTTTGGATGGGGCTTAGCCTACAGCATCCTGTCCCCTACGCGGCACTTTGGGTATTTGGGCGCCAGTTTTAGGTGTCACAGTTATGGGCGTTCCGTCATTTATGATTCGATTTGATTTCAGGGTAATAAAGGTGGCATTATAAATATTCATGATAAAACGAGAGCAGTGGGTTTTTGGCTTTGGCATTGAGAACCACTTGAGTAGATCACTGGGCTCTCTGCGCCTTCGTTTACCTGCACCTTCTTCTGAAATGAGGGGGATGTCTGGTCTACTTAGCTCTCAGAATGACTTTGAGGATCGAATGTGGAAAGACTGTGAATCTGAGTCTCTGAGTGTGTCTCCTCCACTGCAGAATGGCGATGGCGTCGTCCTTGTACGGATTACCCAGGATCACGCGGCAAACGGTAAAGCACAAGCACCAATAATGTGTCCACCAGCAGTGATTTCATCCTGAAGTCCTGCCATTCACTCTGCTGCCTAGCCAGCTTCTTAATGTGGACTGCATGCATTGGGTGATGTTCCATCTTTCCTTCCAGACCTCACTATGCTCTCTCTCTCTCTGAGCCCTTCCTGGAATTTTCCCCCATCTTCTCTGCCTGCCCCAGTCTGCTCTTTCCTAAAAATGCCTCTCATCTAACCTCATGCAGGGCCCAGTGAGAAGTGTCTTCGCCTTCTGTTCGTCTCCTGCTCATTTACTTGGACAGCTGGCTAGCTTTCCACGCACATGTGTTTCATCGCTCCCTGGGATGGAAGTCCCTTGGCCTTAGCACAGGGCTGTGCAGTTGGTAGACGCTCAGCGGTTGCTTGTTGATTTTTCACACCCCAGAGACATGCTTTAGAATGAGACAAGTCGGCAAACCTAAACTTTTTCTCCCTTGAGAATACATACCCACCCAAGCAGTAAAGCTAAATAGTTGCAGGCACACCTCAGAGGTATTGCCAGCTTGGTTCCAGACCACCACAATAAAGTGAATATCACAGCAAAGCAAGTCACACGAATTTTTCGGTTCATATGAATGTTACGTTACACTAAGACTGTGGTCTCTTATGTGTGCAATGGCTTATGTCTAAAGAAAACATTGTATCTACCTTCATTTAAAAATACTTGATTGCTAAGCCATCATCTGGGCCTTCATCAGTTGTAATCTTTTTGCTGGTGGAGGGTCCTGCCTTAGCCTTCATGGCTGCTGACTAAAAGCTGGCGGCTGCTGAAAGTTGGGTCGCTATGGCAATTTCTTAAAATAAGACAACAATGAATTTTGCTACATCGATTAACTTTTTCTCACCCAGGATTCCTGTAGCAGGTGGTGCTCATTGATAACATTTTACCCACAGCAGAACTTTGTTCAGAACTGGAGTCAATCCTCTCAAACCCTGCTTTATCAACTAAGTGTATGTGATATTCTAATCCCTTTGTTGTCATTTCCACAATCTTCGCAGCGTCTTCACCAGGAGCAGATTCCTTCTCAAGAAGCCACTTTTCTTTGCTCCTGTGTAAGAAGCAGCTCCTCGTCCGTTTAAGTTTTATCATGAGCTCGCAGGGGTTCAGTCGTATTCAGGCTCCACTTCTAATTCCGGTTCTCTTGCTGTTCCCACCCCATCTCCAGTTACTTCCTCTCACTAAAGTCTTGCACCCCTCAAAGTCATCCATGAGGGCTGGACTCGGGTTCTTCTTAACGCTTGTTAATGTTGATATTTCTTCCTCGTCCTATGAATCGTGAATATTCTCAATGGCATCTAGATTGATGAATTCTTTCCAGAAGGTTTTCAATTTACTTTGCCCAGATCCATCAGAGGAATCACTATCTGTGGCAGCTGTAGCCTTACGAAATGGTATTTCTTTTTTTGTGTGTTATTGATTTTTAGAGAGAGAGGAAGGGAAAGAGAGAGAGAGATAGAAACATCGATGAGAGAGAACATTGGCTGCCTCCTGCATGCCCCCCACTGGGGATCGGGCCCACAACCTGGGCATGTGCCCTGACAGAATCAAACCAGCGACCTCTTGGTGCATGGGTCGATGCTCAACCACCGAGCCACATCGGCTGGACATGAAATGTTATTTCTTAAATAATGAGACTTGAAAGTTAAAATTACTCCTTGATTCGTGGGCTGCGGAACGGATGTTATGTGAGCAGGCATGAAACATTAATCTCGTTGTACATCTCCATCAGAGCTCTGGGGTGACCAAGTCCATTGTCAGTGAGCAGTAACATTGGCACCCCAAAGTAATTACAATGGGAACATCAACGATCACTGATCAGAGATCACCGTAACGAATATAATAATCATGAAGAAGTTTGAAATATGGCGAGCATTACCAAAATGTGACACAGAGACATGAAGTGAGCAGATGTTGTTGGAAAAATGGTGTTGGTAGACTTGCTCGAAGCAGGGCTGCCACAGACCTTTAATTTGTTAAAAGAAAAAGAAAACAACCGGGAAAAAAAAAAAATCCCCTCCAGTATCTGCATGGTGCAGTAAAACAAAGAGCGATCAAATGAGATCTACCTGTAGAGACTTGTAGAGCAGGAAAGAGCCTTGGGGAATTACTCTTTATTACATATAATAGATGCTTTATATCGTTTTTCATGATAACGTTAAAAGGTAAGTTGGTTACCTACGTTTTGTAGGCAAGGGATCTGAGACTCAGAGATGTTAAATAACTTGTCCAAAGTCACTCATCTAGAAGTAGTAGAAGGGCAATTGAAATCTGTCTCTTTGTCTTCAAAACCCATGTTCCACTATTTTATTCTGCTTCTTAAGGGAAGGGAAGTTTTGATCATCACCAGCAAATAGCATTTGAGGGAAGAAATCTGGACGAATCAATATTAAGTTAAAAAGAGAAAGGCGTGAGTGAGGCAGGGACCCTGAGCCACAAGTATTAGGTGGCCACCATCTAATGCCAGACTGGGGTTTTGCTGGGGTACGAGAGAAGGGGAGGGGGCTTCATCCTCAAACTTCACGAGAAAACCCAGAAAAGCATACAGGATGCAGCAAGCAAGTTTGAATAGCACAGTGGCAAGTCAACAGCCTCTGGGGTCAGACTGTGGATCTGGTCTTAGCTTTACAGCTTTTTCACCTAGGGGGTGGGGGGCAACTTCTTTACTTACCCTCTCTGTGCCTCAGTCCCTGCAGTTGTACAATCTGGTGATGATAATCGAACCTTCCCCTCAGGGTACTTGTGAAAAGGGAAAATAAATAAAGACTTAGAATAGTGCCTGGCACATAAATAAATGTTTCCTCAAAAAATTAAAAATTGAACTGCCATTTGACCCAGTGATCCCACTTCTAGGAATATACCCTAAGAAGCCTGAAACACCAACCAGAAAGAATACATGTACCCCCATGTTCATAGCAGCACTATTTACAATAGCTAAGATCTGGAAACAGCCAAAATGTCCATCAGTAGACGAATGGATAAAAAAGCTGTGGTACATGGCCCTGGCCGGTTTGGCTCAGCGGTTGGAGCGTCGGCCTGCGGTCCGGAGAGACCCGGGTTCGGTTCCCGCTAAGGGCACGTACCTCGGTTGCAGTTTGTCCCCGGCCCTGGTTGGTTGTGTGGGTGGCAGCCACTCGATGTGGCCCTTTCACATCGATGTTTCTCTCTCTCTCTCTTCCTCTCTCTCCTCCCTACTCTGTCTGAACAAAAAATGAAAAAATGTCCTCGGGTGAGGATAAAAAAAAAAAAAAAAAGCTGTGGTACATGTACACAATGGAGTACTATGCAGGTGTAAGAAAGAAAGATCTCTTATCCTTTGAGACGACATGGAGGGACCTGGAGAGTATTATGCTAAGTGAAGGAAGCCAATCAGAGAAAGACAAATACCACATGATTTCACTTATTTGTGGAATATCATGAACAAAAAAAGCTGATGAACAAAATAGACCCAGAGACAGAGAAAGGAGTATGGTTCAGACTGACAAACTTAGAGGAGGGGGGCGGAGGGAAGGGATGAGCTAAAGCAAAGAACTTATATGTATGTAGGCATAATCAATGGACATAGACAACAATGCTTGGGGGGCAGGGGGCGAGATAGGGAGGAGGGTATCTGGGAACATCTGTAACAAAAAGATCTGTAAAAAGAAACATCTGTAACAAAAATTAATTAATTCATCATTTTTTAAAAAATAAGCCAGAAGGGAGGGACTGAGAAAGCAAGACTGCAGGAGTGCTGAGCTGTAGCATTTGTACAGGTGACGGGGGCAGTGGGGACTGGGGACGTTGCATGGTGAGGAGGGGAGAAGTGAGGCTGGGAAGGCACATGGAACCCCAGTTGTGCAGGCAAAAGGGCATGGTGGTGATTCTGTGACCACTGAAGATTTTGTTGGCCTCTTTGTTTTTGTTTGTTTGTTTTTTAGAGAACAAACACAATTGAGTCTGCCAAAAAAAGGAGGGGGTTCAATAAGTGTAGGTTGTTACTGTTAATATTGTCATTAAGGCTAAGGAAAGTGTTGCTCAGGGAGCTTCAAACATTCCTACTGCTTGGAAGGTCCAGAGGCTGATGGCCTAGGATGAGCCTCGGGAGCCTCGTGGGCGGGGGCCGGGTCTTTCCCAGCTCCCGGGAGGTCCTCATAAGGACCCCATGCACGTGTATCTAGCGATGCGTCCAGTGAAGGCTGACTTCAGACCAGGCCTTGCCCTACAATAACGGTAATATTCTTTGACTAGGAGACCAGCTTATGTTGCTAAGTGGTTTTGTTATTAAAAGTAAATAGCAGCGCATGCAGTTCTTCCTCCAAGAATTCAAAATCGATTGACTTCCTAGGACGGGTTTATAACTAAGTGCCAAATCCTTCACACTGTTCTCTGTAAGTCCCTCTTAAGCCCCAGAGAGGCATCAATCGTTTATGAAGATTTTGCGTTTGCCGATTGGACCCTTAATAAAGTTGCCTGTTTTTAGAAAAGTGCTTCCATTAACTGGGTAAGACTGCGTGGGCCTGATGGTCCCCGATGAGGTGTGGGCAATGTTAAGGCCTGGATCTGGACGGGAACCCTCAGCCTGTTTCTGACCTCAGTGTAGTAGCCCCCATCCTTCCCCACTAGAAAATGAGAGACCAAGAGGGTCATCTAACCTGCTGGTAGTTGGGTATGTAATGCAGGAAATGGCCATTCTTTCATCAGCTTCTTTTCATGTACTTTGTAAAACCTGTGTGATTGTTTTTCCTCTTCATAAAGGCCTTGGAACTGTGTTGCTGGGCTTAGGCATTTGGTGTTGCCCGTCATGAAATTATATTGCTCTGTGGCTTGTGGCTTGTGACATGAAGCTTAGGAGACAGTGGCCCTGAGAGGATGATTTCCCACCCTTCACTGCAGAGAGGGTCTCACCAACCTTTACACCTGTCTCAGGCTCCCTTTCTCTAGGATTCCAGGAAACCCACAGTGGCACCTCTGCACCTAATGTCTGGGGCTTAGAAAAGCTACTGTTGAAATGGGCTGTTACTGTACCAAAAAACAAAAAATATGGTTTCAGAAAGATGGGAATGAAAGAGCCACGGGAAATCACTACTACAGCTGCTTGTCAGGACTGGGCACATCTGGAAATGCTGCTGGTATTCAGGTGACAGCAACCGCTTGTGTTTTTTCCTGCCAGCTCAGGGCGAGGCCCTCCTCTCACCCTGGAGAGCAAGGGATGGGAGGTCAGGGCGGTGGAGGGAGGGAGAGGAGGGCCAGTGGCTCACCATCTGTTCTCCGGACGCTCTGATTCCTAAAGGTCAGCCTGAGTCACGCGTTAATAATAGCTGACGTTCACGGAACTCTTACATTTCTCATCAAACCCTCACAGCCCTGGGAGGAAATCACTAGAACCCCCATCTTTACGAAAAGGAAACCAAATCTGAGAAAGATGAACTTTCCCACAGCTACTAAGAGGTGGCCCTGGAATGTGAACCCAGGTCCAGCTGCAATGCCACCCATCTACCCACGATGCTGGGCTGTCCCTTGGCTTTGCATTCTACGTTTTTCTCTTACTGCACAGTACAAAGGCTGCCTGCAATATACGGAGACCATTTCACGGTTTGTATTTTGTAATGGGGAAGTCATGTAAATTGATGTTTTAATATTCAGTTTTCTGTGCTAGGAGGTTCATTTTCATCCAGTTCCTTTATGCTCCATAACAGAGGAGTCTCCCTCTTTAGAACAGAGCACTGGATGTTCACACATCTGGGGCATGCCAAGGCCAGCCCTGCAGCTGGGGGACTCTGCGATGGGAGGAGCTTCCCAGGAGGCCCTGCTCTTCTTTCTCTCCCCTCCTGGCCTCCTCCTATTGATCTCTGCTGCCACTCCCCTCCCCTCCCCACGGAGCTCCTAATTCCCGCCTTTCTCCAACCCAGACCTCTTTCTTAAGGCACGTCTAAAAAGTATATTGACATTTTCAAAAAAAATTTTGCTCAGTGGCAAGGAAAACCAAAAGAAATTAGTAACAGAAAAGAAACATTTTTAAGCTGCATGTTTCTATTTCTAAAACTATGAATTTTACTGGGACCCCAACCCCTTCCTTTAAACTAGTTACACTGTAGCAGTTCTGGATGTGAACAACCTCCTAGCCCTTTGCTTGGCCTGTAGGTACCATCTTCTTTTCCCAGCACCTGGGATCTGGGTTGTTTGCCTCCTACTTCTTCTTTTTTTAATTTTTTTCCACTTTTATTGAGGTGTGATTGGCAAATACAATTATAATACATTTCAAGTGTACAAGGTGATTAAACGAGGATACATTGTAAAAGGATCCCCACAATTGTCTGCTCCTTGCTTTATTTTTTTAAATCATTTGTTATTTTCAATTACAGTTGACATACATCATTATATTGATTTCAGGTATACAACCCGTTGGCCAGACATTACATAACTTAGTAAGTGATTGCCCCGATAAACCCCACACCCATCCAACACCACACATAGTTATTAGAATATTATTGACTATATTCCCTATGCTGCACTTTACATCCCCATGACTATTCTATAACAACTAATTTGTGCTTCTTAATGCCTTCACCTTTTTAACCCATCCTCCCGGCCCCCTCCCATCTAGCAAAGAGTTCTCTGTATCTATGAGTCTGTTTCTGTTCTGCTTGTTCATCTTGTTTGTAGATTCAGTTGTTGATAGATATGTATTTAATGCCGTTTTATTGTTCATATTTTTTTAATCTTCTTCAAGAAGACCCTTTAACATTTCATATAATACTGGTTTGGTGGTGATGAACTCCTGTTGTCCGGGAAGCTCTTTATCTGTCCTTCAAGTCTAAATGATAGCTCTGCAGGGTAGAATAATCTTCGTTATAGGTCCTTGCTTTTTATCATTTTTAATATTTCTTGCCAATCCCTCTGGCCTGCAGTGTTTCTTTTGAGAACTCAGCCGACAGCCTTATGGAGGTTCCCTTATAACTAATTGCTTTTCTCTTGCTGCTTTTAAGATTCTCCCTTTGTCTTTAACCTTTTGCATTTTAATTATGATGTGTCTTGGTGTGGGTCTCTTTGGGTTTTTCTTGTTTTGGACTTTCTGTGCTTCCTGGACTTGTATATCTGTTTCCTTCACCAAGTTAGGGAAGTTTTTGTCATTATTTTTTCTGATAGGTTTTCAATTTCTTGCTCTCTCTCTTCTCCTTCTGGCACCCCCATGATGCGAATATTGGTACGCTTGAAGTTGTCCCAGAGGCTCCTTACACTGTCCTCATTTTTTTGAATTCTTTTTTCTTTTTGCTGTTCTAATTGGGTGTTTTTTACTTCCGTATATTCCAAATATCTAATTTGATTCTTGGCTTCATCTACTGTACTGTTGATTCCCTATAAATTATTCTTTATTTCAGTTAATGTATACTTCATTTCTGACTGGTTCTTTTTTATGCTGTTGAGATTCTCACTAAGTTCCTTGAACATCCTTATAACCAGTGTTTTGAACTCTGCATCTGTTAGATTGCTTGTCTCCATTTTGTTTAGTTCTTTTTCTGGAGTTTTGTTCTGTTCTTTCATGTGGGACATGAAATGTCTCCTCATCTGGCAGCCTCCCTATGTTTGTTTCTATGTATTAGGTAGAGCTGCTACGTCTCCCAGGCTTGGCAGAGTGGCCTGATGTAGTAGGTGTCCTGTAGAGTCCAGTGACACAGCCTCCCTGATCACCGAAGCTGGGCCTCAAGGTGCGCCCTCCCCCATCCCCGTGTGGGCTGTACACCCTCCTGTTATAGTTGAGCCTTGATTGCTGTTGGCACGTCAATGAGAGGGATTTATTCCCAGGCCAATCATCTACAAGGACTGGCTGTAACCACTGACCACCAATCTCTGACCACCTTGGAGGATCAGCTGTGCAGGAGCCCACCCCACAGAGCAGGACTTACTTCAGCAGAGCTCTGGTGCCCACTGAGTCTACCCCTTGAGTGTGTCGCTTGTGGAGGTGATTGGGTGGTGGTGCTTTGATGTGGTCTGAAACTGTCCACTGGATGCACTGGCTCTGGGGCCTCCCAGGAGGTACAGGTCAAGGTCAGCCACCGCCTGTGTTCTGCCCGGGGCCACCTGACATAAGCTACAGTGATGGCTGCTGCTTGTGCTGGGCTTAGAGGTGCCCTGGTGAGGCCAAGCTGTGAACCAAGGCTGGCTGCTGCTAGTGCCAGGCTTGGGGTCCCCTTCATGAGAAGTACAGGGCTTGGCTGAGGCCAGATGCTGCTTATTTGAGAGATTTAAGGAAAATCTGAAGCATGAGCCAAGACTGACCATTTCTATGGGAAGGCCACCTGAAACAGCTTTGGTGGGCCCGGAAGTTGGGTGGGGTGGGGCCTCAGGGAATCACCAGGGTGGGACAAACAGTGTGAGCCAGGTTGACGGAGTTTCAGATATTGTGCCCAGCTATCATCTCTGAGAGGGGAGGGCTCACCAAAGGAACAGTGGCCTCTTCCAGCACTTCTGTTTGGGAGAAAGCTGCACCCCCAGCTCTTGCCTTGTTGCCAGACAATTCAGTTCCTCCCCATATGTCTCTGGTGCCTTTCAAGCTGCTTCCCCTGTATTGGGGCCCAGAAGGATCGAGTCCAAGTAAGTCAGTGCTCGAGCCCTTTAAGAGGAACTGCCTAGGACTCCAGAAGCCCTCTGTCTCACTCAGCCACAATCTCTGCTGGTTTTCACAGCCAGACATTATGGGCTCTTCTCTTCCTGGCACTGGAACCCAGAGCTGGGGTCCTGGTGTGGGACTGGGACCCCTCACTCCTCAGAGGGGACCTCCACAGCCAAGGTACCCTCCTGATTTATATCCGCCACACGTGGGAGTGGAACCAGCCCGTCCACGCCTCCGCCCTTCCTACCACTCTCGATGTGGCTGCTGGTTTCATTTTGTAGTTGGAGGATTTCCGTTCAACTAGATTCCAGGCGGTTCTGAATGATGGCTGTGCTGTAGTTTAGCCGTAATTTTGATGTGGTTGTAGGAGGAGGCGAGGACCATGTTTACCTACACTACCATCTTGACTGGAAGTCCCAGTTTTTCTGGAATGCAAACCTCTCTCTCTAGTTAGGGTCCTTGCAATCCATTCTCAAATCCACTCTGAGGAATAGTGATGGTTTTCAAATATCCACAAATTCTCCTCCACTTAAAAGGTGGAGACTGATTTTCTTCCCCTTGAGTGTGACTCTTGCTTGATGACTCACTTCTAATTAATAGGAAGTGATGGTGTCAGGCTTCGGAAACTAGGTCATAAAAGGCATTGTGGCTTCTGTTTTGCTCTCCTCTGTATTGCTACTTCCGGGGGAAGCCAACTGCCATCGTCACGAGGATGTTGAATCCTGTGGGAGGCCCACGTGGCCAGGAGACGCTTCCTGCCAGCAGCCGTGAGTGAGCCGCCGTGAAGTACTTCCTCCAGCCCCAGTCAAGCCTTCAGATGAGCACAGCCCCAGCTGGCATCTTGACTGGAAACTCTTGAGAAATTCGGAGCGAGAACAACCCAGCTGTGCTGCTCCTGAATTCCTGGCCCACAGAAACTGTGAGATAATAAACACTTGTTGTTTAGACCGCGAAATTGGGGGGTAACTTGTTACATTGCAACAAGTGTGCGCCTCGTTTTCAAGTGATATTTGTGGCAGTGGCTGTTACACACTGGTATTCACATCTTCATTTCCAGTTTGAGCTCGTGTTTGGGAACTTACTAGCTGGGTAAGTCATGTAAACTAGGTGTCCCTTTCTTCCTCTCTAAGAGGGGGATAATGATAGATTCTACTTCAGTGAGTTGTTTTGAGTACTTGGTTCATGGTAGGCCACTCAATAAATGGGTAACTGCTAGTATTATAATAATACTAATATAATTCTGGGTTCCTCTTACTTATTAACAATCCGTATTTTACTCTTATTGATACAACCTCTCAGCTCCTTGAGAAACCTGGTCAGGAGCTTCCTGTAGCACGTGGACGTGGGTCTCTTTTTGCTGTTACCATGTTGCACAGTGATAGCCTGTTTATGGATCTCCCCAATCAGCAGTGAGCATCACGAGGACCGGGAAGAGACTGCTATCTGTTTGCATAGTGCCTAACACCAAGGACAGGAATGGGCGGACCACGCAGCCTCCCGCACCGCGTTCACACATGAGTGATTGGCATTTACCGTCATTCAGATGATTGACTCTTGTCTCCAGCCAAAGAGGGTACGTGTTAAAGCACAAAACCAACTTGGAGACCGTTGTTCATTTTGCTCTCTGCTTTTCCAGCCTGAGAAACCTGTAACGTTACTGCTGACTCTTGGTGGGTCGATCATTGTTCTTGCTTTCCTATCTTTATAGCATCTACAGACCATTTAGAAGTCGGGGGATGTTGCCGTGGGAACCTCTTCATAACAGCTAAAATGCAGTTGATTGTTCGAGGCCATTGGTTGTGATCCAGATTACTTATTGCAACACAAATTCTCATAGGGCATTAAACAGTTGTTTTTTTCCTAATGTTGGGAGGCAGCAGAGAACTGGGGAAGTGAATGGGGCTGTTTCTGACCTAGGTCCAAATCCGGATTCCAGAATTTATAAGCTGTTTAGCTGCCCAGCTCTGCCCCCAGCTGTATCATTCCCAAGTATCTCTTTGTCCCACTCAGCATGGACGAAAGTAGAGAAGATCAGAGAATAGTCCTTATTCAACCTCACCCCAGCCAGGCCTCCGTGACTCTTTTCGTTCCATGTTTCCTCTCTTTGGTGTCTTCTTGTCCACCAGACATTTAACAGGTGTTTATCACATCCGACAGGGCTGAGCACAGGGGCTGTCCCAACAAGGAGCTCCTGAGGACTGACAAGTTGGAGTCTGTACCAGGTGAATGGGTACCAGGCAGCTCTCCAGCATTAAGAATGTTAAGGTTTAAATGTCCCTTAGCACACATTCTGGGGCCCACGCAGCCCCCGGTGACCATCTTTCCAGCTGGTGGGTTTCGATGCCGTGGAGCAGCCCAGTGTGGTGTTACTCTCAGTTTGCTTTGCTGAGGGAAATCTGGGACTTGTTATTCTGTTGTTAAAACACTAATTAGTGATACTTGAGACAGTAAACATCATGTAAGCCAAAATTACTAGTTTTAATAATCTTCTGCGGAAGCCAAATAAGAGTGAGAGCCAGGTCTGGTGGGAGATGGGCCGCATGCTTCGGGACCAAAAGCAAAGGGGTGCTCAGCAGAATTGGCCAGGGAGGAAGGATCGCCCCCCGTAAACACAAACTGGGTAGGAGAGTCCCAGAAACTGGAGAGAGACAACGTGTTCACACGGCCCAGTGTCTTTCCTGGTCCTCCTCGACCCACCCACCGGTGCCTGCTGTATATCAGAAGTACACAGAAGTAAAGTACATAGTTCTTATTCTCAAGAAGTCTGTGATGTAATAAAGACAGATAATTAGTACACAATTACAACACAGTATTATATATATTTTAAAAATATTAGCACCCAGTGTTGGTGAAGGAAAAGGGAGATGAATATTCTTCAACACTGATGCTGGGAGGTTTAATTAATGCAGTTGAGAGTAATTTAATGATGCTTACACGTGCACTATTTGTATTTCCATTTGTCAAGCGGTTGCACTTACAGGAGTCTGCCTGGAGCGTGTGATAATGGATGTGTAAATAGATGTGTAAGAATGTTTATAATTGTTTTTTCATGACCACCAGAGAAAGGGAAACAAATGAAAAGTTCAGCAGTAGGGGATTAGTTAGTGACAGCCTTAATTGGACGTACAGTGCAGTCTTGAAGCAGTGAGTTTTGGATGAGAGTTAAGTGACCTGTGGAATGTTAATGCCACATCGTTAAATGAAAAAAGTAGGTAAGAAGTGTATTTCCATTTTCTGTACTAAATATATGCATAAAAATAACGTTGGCAGTGGCTATCTCTGCATTATTTTAATCTTCAAATTTTAGTTCTTTGTGGAGTCTGACATTTTCTACAAGGAACATGAATTACCTTTGTAGTTATGGAAAGCCATTCATCATAGACGTAATAAAAGCAAGGCTTGGCTAAGGGCCTTGGCCAAGGGCTTTGGGCGCTGAGACAAGAGCTCAGGAGTGGAGCTCAGCTGAAACAAAGCTGTTCTGTGTCCAGGTGCACGTACGTACATCCGTTAATTTTTTGAACAGATACCTGTGGTTGCAGGTGGTGAGTCAGGCAGTAAGGCTAGAGGGGTAGAAAGGGGCCAGAGAATATTCAGGGCCGTGCAGGCCATGTTAGGACTTTGGATTGTAGTCTACATGAGATGGGAATCCTTGGAGGATTTTAACCTGAGGAGTGGCTTGGTCTGATCACTTCTGGCTGCTCTGAAGCACCACAGACCGAGGTAGCTATTGCAAGAGGGCTGCCCGTTGAAGTGTCTGGAGAGCTGGAACCCTTGGCATTGCCACGTGTCTGTCCACTTCAGCGGTAGCCCAGTATAGCCGGGAAGGTGGCCGTGCGCCCTGTGTGCTGGGCGGCTTCCACTGGCAGCTCCAGATCCCCTTCTCCAGCCTGCCCTGAGCCCTGGGAGGTGGCCTTGTGTGGACCAGTGAACAGGCTCCCTCAGCCTCTGGTTTCCCAGTGGTTTCAGACGGTTGGGGAGGCCAGTGAGAGTGGTGTGGGGGGGTGATATTGGGGTAAGCTTCCCAACTTCCTCTCTGTTAAGTCGCCTCTGCCACTGGTCTCAGCTCCTGTCAAGGGGACTCTTCACTTTCCTCTCCCCTTCTGGGGTTGGTGAACATCCCCTTTCTTCACCCTCTCAGGCCTGGGGGTGCCAGTCCCTGTGGTTATGATCCAGGGTACTGCACTTTCTCCGGAGGTGTTCCCTCCACCTGACCCCACCCCTTTGCAAACAGTCCCTTTCCTAGCCTCACCTCGCATTACACCATTTGATTTGCCCTGTTTCTAGCAGGAACTCTGTCTGATAATCCACCTTCTTTCGGGTGGGATCTGGGGCATTCTGACCAAACAGGGGCTGTTCCACAGGAGCCCAGGGCCCAGAGTGGCCTTGGTGAGGGCTTCCCTTAGTGGGATTTTCCAGAACAGACCTCAGTAGCACATGGGTTCACTGGTCCCCAGTGTAAATGCAGATGTATTCTACCACCTTTTCTGTTAAAGGATTCGTGGTTTCCATTTATTTCAAATAGGGATTCTAAGTACCTTATTTATAATGAAAAAGGATGTGTAAATAATGTATAGAAATGATCAATAGTGTATCAGGGTATAACAGGAGGGAGAGGTGGGTGGGGGAGGGAGGGAGTAGGCAGTGTTCCTGTAGCGACTTCTTTCACTGGAGAGAGAAAAGGAATGGAAGGGATCTGAGGGTACATGGACATTCTGAGGACAGCAGCCTCCCCATCTCCTGAGGTGGGTGTCAGGAACTGGACCAGGAGGACAGTGGGGCTGACAGGGAGAGACAGACTGACCAGTGGAAGGATCCCAAAGCCAAGTGTTGCTGAGCACCAGGATGGGAGGCCTCTGTCCCCAGACAGCAGCCTGCAGAGGAGGTAGCCTACTGCAGCAGGGCTGTGACGGCTGCATTTTCCTGCTGTCTGTGTCTGTGCCGAATTTGCTTTGCTTACAGAACTCGGACCCTGGGAGTGAGATTCTTACGCCCCTGTTAGACATTCAGCAGCGATACTGAGACCGGAGAGATTATGGCCTTACTGATTGTATCAATTTTGGCAACTGCCTGATTGAAAACATCTCAAGAACTGGACCTGTAAAGTGACTTCAACTGGATGTGACCCATGGTCAGTGTTTTGACTTTTCATTTGAAGCCGCTGTCCTCCGTGACCTTGTTCCTGTGGCCAGTAGTGTCTGTCACCCCCGAGCTGGCCTTCCATACCGTGTGTCTGTGTGTGTGTGTGTGTGTGCACGCGTGCATGCACGCGCGCTCATGCATATCCAGGTCAGTGCTTGCTGTTGATGTTCAGCTCTGGGTCATGTAATCAGAGGCGTACCCAGTGGATATGCGCGGAGCACCTGCTATTGTCAAGCAGCATGGGGGTTGCTGTGCGCAGGGAATGCGGCGCCGTAGTGGCCGGAGGCGGACCGCGGAAGCGTGTGGGTGCTGCAGGGCGGTGGGGAAAAGCCAGGAGGAGTGCGGGTGGACCAGAAGAGTTCAGACCTCATTTGTGGTCATCAGTTAATAGATGTCTTTGTAAAGAAGGCTCCAGGAGACATACACGTTGCTTTCATATCGGTATTTGGAGGGATGACAGGTGACCGAAGGAGTGTTACATCCGGCAGAGTATAATTTTCTCTAACACAAGACATGGTCAGCAGAACCATGTTTTGTTTTTCAAAGTCAGAGTTCTTTTAATGCAACCTGCTTAAAGATCGCTTCCTACTTTAAAGTATGTTCTCCATCACAAGAGCTGATCTTTTTCCAAACGAATGCAACTGTTGCACTTTTAAACTAAAAACAACCAGAAGCCAGTGAGCAGAACCCACAGTCTCTACTGTTCATCAATCTGCATTGACCCGAGTGGCCCTTCTGAGTGTCTGCCAGCAGGTGGTAACAGTGCTGCCTGTGCCGTGGAACTTCTGTCTATTTATAAAACACAGGCTACCTGTTCGTTAGAGGAGGAACTAGAAAGCATACCGGGGATGAGTGGGTGGGAGTCACATAATCCCACCATCCCTCGATAGTCAGTGCTGAAGTTCTGGCATGCTACAGCCTTTGTTGCGAACTGATCTAAGTCAGTTCAGTAGTTCACGATTAATACGGCCCTTTTGGGTAGATATTGGTAGCCATGAATGATTACAGATCCTTGGAGGTGAGGACCATGGGTCTGCACCACCATAACCTCCCTCAGAGGCCAAAGCAGTTCTCAGAACCAAATCCTGCTCCAAGGACAAGGCTGCGTCGAGCAGGCACACGGCCCGTGTGGGAACTGCTGGGGAGGCCCCGGCTCCTGGCCTTCCAGGCACCCAGACAAGCGGCTGGCTGGAAAGACCGTGGTGCCGGCAGTAGCAGCACTGTGGCTGCAGAACTGAGCTCACTTCACAGATGCTCAGGCCACAGGACCCACCGTCACACAGGGCTGGAGGGAGCAGGGCTGCTGGGCTCACTTAACTCTCAGACCCTGGTCATGAGAAGGCGGAATGACCTGTTTGGCAGTTCAGGCTGATCCGTATATTTTTATCGGTAAAAATCATTTCTACTGTCCATTACACTTGTTAACAGCCCCTCTGATATTGATCAAACATAAAAAGTAGTTGTCTTGTAGTAACCACTTCTGGAGTGGCAACTTTTGATTAGTCTTTCAAATGGTAAATAACTGCTTTTAGGGTATAAATTAAAATCCACACACCTGGATATCCTTTATGCTGGAGTATTTCGAAGAGAATTAGAGACACTGTTTCAGTTTATGTGGAGAACGTGAGTGCATTTGTGTGTGTATATAAATTGCTTAACATTTTTCAACTTACGTTCTTTGTGCGTCTGTATTGCTTAACAAAAGTGGGATTACGTGCTGTACCTGGTTTTATAGCCTGCCTTTGTCATTGGTAACAATATATTTATTTACAAATCAGTACTTCTGCATTATCAGTTTTAATGACTGCATAGTATTTCATTTTGTAACATAATTTACCCCCAGCTCACTATAGTGGACACTTGCGGTTTTTACTTTTGCTATTAGAGGCATCACTCTAAAGGTTGTGTTTGTACATGTTTCTTTGTGTTCTTGTTTGTTTATTTATTAGGATACATTCCTGGAAATGGAATTGCTGAATCATAGCGTGTGCGCATTTAAAAAGAGGTTTTAAACAAAATTTCAAATTACTCTTTGAAAGAATGTAGCAATCTGTACTCCCACCAGCATCTGCTTTCTTAAGTACTCTCCCACACTGGAAAGAATATTTAAAAAAACATTTGCCCATCTAATAGGTAAAAAAAAAAAAAAAAGGTCATTCATCTAACTAGTGAGGTTGGACTTTTATTTATTTATTTATTTATTTATTTATTTATTTATTTATTTTTAGTTCTTAATTAATTTATTTTTGTTATAGATGTTTCTCCTTTTTCCCCCATTGACACCCTCCCCCCGTTCCCACCCTCTCCCCCGCCCCAGCATTGTTGTCTACGTCCATTGGTTATGCTTATATGCATAAGTTCTTTGGTTTATTTCTTCCCTTCCTCTGCCCCCCTCCTCTGAAGTTTGTCCGTCTGAATCCTACTTCTATGTCTCTGGGTCTATTTTGTTCATCACCTTATTTTGTTCATTATATTACACAAATAAGTGAGATCATGTGGTACTTGTCTTTCTCTGACTGGCTTATTTTGCTTAGTATAACACTCCAGGTCCCTCCATGTCGTTTCAAAGGATAAGTGATCTATCTTTCTTACAGCTGCATAGTATTCCATTGTGTACATGTACCGCAGCTTTTTTATCCACTCATCTATTGATGGACACTTGGGCTGTTTCCAGATCTTAGCAATTGTAAATAATGCTGCTATGAACATAGGAGTACGTATATTCTTTCTGATTGGTGTTTCAGGCTTCTTAGAGTATCTTCCCAGAAGTGGGATCACTGGGTCAAATGGCAGTTCCATTTTTAACTTTTTGAGGAAATACCATATTGTTTCCGTAGTGGCTGCACCAGTCTGCATTCCCACCAGCAGTGTACTAGAGTCCCCTTTACTCCACACCCTCGCCAGCACTTGTTGTTTGATGATTTGTTGATGGCAGCCATTCTGGCAGGTGTGAGGTGATACCTCATAGTCATTTTAATTTGCATCTCTCTGATGATTAGTGACATTGAGCATTTTTTCATGTGTATCTTGGCCATTTGTATGTCCTGTTTGGAGAGGTCCTCTGCCCATTTTTTAATTGGATTCTTTTGTCTTCCTTTTGTTGCGTTGTATGAGTACTCTATAAATTTTAGAAATTAACCCCTTATCTGATGTATTGTTGGCATTTATGCTCTCCCATATAGTGGGTTCCCTTTCCATTTTGATACTTGTTTCTTTTGCTGTGCACAAGCTTTTTAGCTTGATGTAGTCCCATGTATTAATTTTTTTGAGGTAGGACTTTCAAAAATATATTTACATTTCTCCTTTTTTATTGTTTCAAATATTGGATGTGTTGGAAAATTAATGCTCCATACTCTTCCTATCAGTGATTAGATGCCTTAAAATTATCTGTCAGATTGGGAAACATAAAGTGTTTCGAATCATCACATTTTCCTCAATGAAGCCCCTGTCCAAAAGTGGGGTGGTGTTTCCACTGTGCCATTTCTGGTAACCCCCAAGAGTCAGCTGGGCATTGCTTTATACCCTCCTTTAGGAAGGGATAAAGACACTTTTTTTCAGCTGCTGGACTATTCAAAGATGATGGCAAGATGGTGAGGTTACCAGCATTTTAACATGCAAATGTAATATTCATACAACACACTATGAAGTGAGACTTTAAGGTTATTGAATTAATTTGATAGATGTAGTCAGCCAAGAAGACCATTTAACCACCAGAAGGATGCTTTTTCAGCAGAATTAGCTGGTTTTCTTGTCTACAATTGATTAAACTAACCAGAAAAATGCTGTATCTTTATTCATTTGCTGATGTGTTTGGGGGAAGCCGTGCAATGGAATATTTCCTTCTCCCTTCACCCCATCAGTGGTTTAGAGTTAAGTATATGGATCCTGGACCAAAATAGCAGCTCTGAAGATGTTTCTGAATTGTTTAGATATAGGAAAAGAGGGCTAGTTTCCAGATGTAGGCGACCCTCTGCCCCATGGCCACAAGGAGCCTGATACCTCCCTCCACCCGTTGCCTGATGCTCAAAATTGCTTTAAGAAAAGATGGGCCCTCTAAATGAACGATTTCCATTTTGAGCTATGGCCTAAAGTTAAAATATGCTGAAAGGTAATGACTGTAAGTTCACTTTGAAGTATCAAGGACTTAACTTTAGGTCTTTCTGAGAGAAGGGGACGAGGTGAGTAAGATCCGCCAAGAAGAAAGAACCAGAACGACAAGCTGGGCCACAGAGCATCACAGTTTGCCTACACTCACCTTGGATGACAGGTTTACTCTTCAGGGACCATTTCCCTGTGTCACTGGTATTTGTGATGGAGCGCTTTGTGAGTAATTGGCATCTTAATGACTTCATCTCGTTTGTTCTGTTGCTAGAATTCTTTCCCTCCCTCTGCCTCTCTCCCTGGCCACACTAACAGTTATAGCAGGTCTTCAGGGAAATTTCGGTTTGTAATTCTTTGATGATGTTCTGCTTTAAAAGAATGTGTGTCTGCTCTGCAGATGCTTCTTACTTAAAAAAAAAAAAAAAAAAAAAAAAAAGCTCCTTTCCAGTCTTGAAAAGCCCTGGTCCCTTTTCTCTGCAGTGTTCTTGTCCCTGTGAACAATGTCTCGGTTCTCGTACTTGCACTGCTGTCCTCGCGTCCTCCCGGCTGGAACCCCACGTTCTGTTTCTTCCTCGGAGCCTGCGTCAGCCCCGACTCCTGGACCCACTCACCTGCCCCCTGTGTTCAAGCAACGTAAACTGTTTCTGAACACGTGCTTTCTCTAAAATCTCTGTCCATTTGTATCCATAACTGTCCAATTAGTAAATTTAAAAAGAAACAAAACCCTTTTTAAAATATAAGAGAAATATATTGTCATTGTAAAAAATGTCGACATAGGGTAAATGAGAAAGTGAAATTCCCTCTCCTCCCCACTCCCATACCCCCGGCTCTAATATGCCTCGTGGTTGGTTGTATCTTTTCAGACTTTTCCTATTCATATACAAACATTGTATTTGTTTTATATATATATATAATTATTTCTACAAAAATAAGATTACACTGTTCTAGAAGTTGCCTTTTAAAAGTTAACATGCTACATATACATTTTCTTTCATGCTTTTTCATGGCTAGATTGTTCTGGTGTATGGCTACGTTATAATTTATATAAGCAATCCCCTATGGATGGACATTGAAGTTATTTTTCGTGTCGTCTTGTTATGTAAGTGATGCGATAACATCCTTTTACACAGCCCTCTGTGTGTGTTTCTCTCGGTAGAACACCTGGGTCAAGGGTGTGCACATTTTAAATCCTGATAAATATTCCCAGATTGCCCTCTACAGAGAGCACCTTATACTCCCGTTGGCAAACCGGCATTCAGTCCTTAAGTCTCACCTGAAATGCCGCCTTCTTAGGGAAGCCTGGCTGGTCGCCTTTGCCCCAGGCAGCATGCGGTGCCCCTCCCTTCTTCTCAAGCATCCTACCAGAGCCCTGGTACATTCCCGGATGTTCGAGCTCATCCCACCATTTGAATATTTGTCGAACAATCTCCATCACCACACCACCATCTGTATGTTTTTCTGATTTCAAAAGTAACCCAAGTTCATTATGTAAAATTCCAACATTATGGAAGGACCTTACATTAAGGAAATACAAACGATCTTTGTCTGTGTTAGTCCTCCTGTGTGCGCCTTGCACATGCCTCTCTCTTTAGCACTTACAGCATGGACCACACCAGCTGAAACGCCCGCCTGGCTCCCCCACAGCCTGCCTTCCTAGAGGGACGGGCCCAGGTCTGTCCATGTGTGTGCCCCACACTGAATATGGCTCCTTGTACATAGTGCATGCTAAGTAGATGCTTGTCCCCAGGAAGAGCAGGGAACAGGACAAGCCATGGAATCTGCCTGGTGTGGCTCAGTGGTTGAGGGTCGACCCATGCACCAAGGGGTCGCCGGTTCGATTCCCAGTCAGGGCACATGCCCAGGTTGTGGGCCCGATCCCCAAGAGGGGGCATGCAGGAAGCGGCCAGTCACTGTTCTCTCTCATCGATGTTTCTATCTCTCTCTCCCTCTCCCTTCCTCTCTCTCTAAAAAAGTCAATAAAGGGGAAAAAAAGATTAAAAAAAAAAAAGACAAGCCATGGAAAACATGCCAAGTTACATAAGCACCTGGATTAGATACTGGTGTGACCTGTGGATTTTTTTTTCAGCTTAGCCTCCTTTCAGGGGGATGATGGCTTTGCATGGACTCTCCTACGGTCCCAGGCCCTCAACAGAAACTCGACTGCCGATGAAATGCACTCTCTCCTAGAAGATTTGGTTTCATAGCCGTTAGGCACTATTTAGTTCCTCTAACAAAGCAAGCGCAGGAGCCTGGGAAGCAGTTATGAGCTGAGGGAGATCGGCTTCCCAGTGCAGTTCGCTGCTGTGTATGTTGATTATCCACTGGCTCTGTGCTCGCGAAGTCAATACCCCTGCATTCTGCTGAGCCAAGCGAGCTGCTGAAATCGCAGTGGAGTCAAGCACTGTTCAAGTTCCAGGATCCAAGAGCAGCAACAAGAAGATCTGCCATCTATTGAGTGTCTCCCATGTACTGGATGTTTTACACGTCATTTAATCCTCATAAAACCCCTATGAGGGAAGTGTTGCTTTCCCCAGGTCCCGGGTGACGTTCAGCCTCCGGGAGGTATACTTTTCAAGGTCACATAACTACGAAGTGGTACTGGCTGACTTTGAAGCCCAGTCCTTTTGCTTATAAACCATCTTTGGCCCCTTTTGTTTAAATCCTTTTTCTTTGTCCTCTAGCCTCCGAAATGGTCCTTCTGCTATGGAACAGAAAAAGTAGATCATCTGATAGAAAAGCTTGGAGTCCCTTCCCTTGTTCATGAAAACCACTGTTCGAATCCTCAACAAAACACCTCATCTTTCACATTGTTTTATTCTCCTCTTCTAAAATCTTAGACCCCTGGAGATGAAAGGGATCAAGCTCGCTGGCTCACCTCCTTCTCGGGGAGGAGCAGGCGACCCGTGACTGTGTTACCCATTCTCACTTGCCACTGCGGCAGAAAGGCTGCCAGGTGCACTGTGTGAGTGGGAAGTCTGCTGTTTGGTATGTGTATGGATGCAAAGCTGGAGTTCGACAGAATTAAATGTAAGAGGGCAACCGCACACTAGAACCGGAAACACAAGGGCAGGCTCCTCCGTGGACCCCGTGAGGACACAGAGATGGCCCCAAGGCCATGTTCCTACCAGAAGCTACAGGAGGTCTTGCAGGTCTCCTTTTGATCAGATTCTCCTCTATCCCAGATGATCCAACATTTCCTTCGTGTTTACTGATGCGTGGAAAAGGAGATGTGCGTCCATTATTGCTTATCTGATGTTTCTGAGCAAAGTCTTTGCTTATTTCATGTTATAATTGCATCAGATCCCCGTGGAACGGGGTAGCACTCCACAGTCAGACTTGGTGATGTGTCTGCGGGACAGCTTACTGTTGTTGACCTTAGATGGAGTGAGTGAAAACTATAACTGCCCGTTATTCCAGGTCAGCTTTTGTTACCACACGCTCAGGAAAAAACTCAATTTTCAGAACATTGGGGATTCTGGAGTTACAGATAAAGGATTGTGGGCCTCTGATTTTATCCTTTTTTGAACTGGTGGAAGTTGAACTCGTGGACTGCCAGCAATGTCTGATAGCAGACCCTCATGCCCCTTGATAAAAGCAAAATAAACTGTTTTCACCGAGCAGTCCGCCTCCCGGACACTTAGGGACTGGTTGGCCCCATTCCTGTGTGTGTCCCCTTGGTAGCGTATGTCAGTCCCCAGCTTGACACTTCTCAGGGGCAGGGAGTTCCCTCAGGACTGTTCTCCCTGATGCCCACCCCAACCAGTTCCTTCGGCCATTCCCTGTGTTCTCTCCTAAGTGCACCTGGAGAGCAGTCAGTTTCCATCATCATCTTCGTGAGCCCTGGTCACACCTCACACCCCTCAGGAGGCTGCTTTTCTGGGTGTCACACGCTCCCTAAGCCTTTGCTCCTTGGTTTTGGGAGCCTTCACCATGGCAACCGCGTTGGCTCATTCCGTTCCATTCCCAGGTGGTCTCGGAGGCCTTGCCCACATGGTGCCAGAACTGGGAAATGCACTCTGGCTCACAGGTTTGCTTTTCGAGTTTTAATTGCTTATTTAAATTGCTTGCGGCACAATTCCAAGGACTTTTGTGCAGAGGGGTGGTTCCCCGTGCCTGGTGCCCGGGCTGCTGTCTCTCGCCCTTCTCAGCGTGAGACACACGCACTTCTTACACCCTCGTAGCGCCTCGCGGTTTCCAAAGCCGTTCCGAGATTAGGACAGGCCAGAGCCAGATGCTCTGACAAACTCTGGCTCCTCTCGGCCTCTTACGTTTTGTTTTGCTATGACTTTTCCAGTTTGTGGGGTTCATCAAGCCATGAGTGTCTCCAGAAACTACACCATGAAGTGTTGTTGCTGGTGGTTGGAGTTTGACAGCTGGTACCATCAGCTTCTCCCACCACCTGATTTGTCAGGCTGCCACGTCCATGCCATGTGGCGCCCACTCAGCCAAGCGTCTTCGGTCAGCCCAGCGACTTAAACTGTGAAGGAAACTCTTCTGAGACCTCAGGACTCACAGCCTACTCTCGGGCTGTGAGGTTTTCTCTGGAATTCTTGCTGGCAGAGTTTACTCCCATGGCCTCCCGGATTTATAGGGTGTACAAATCTTTGAGCTCCTCTGCAGAATTCACTTTCATGCATGCAAGTCCTTAAACAGGGGCTTGAAAAAGATGACCTTTCAGGTATCCATGAACTGCTGGGAATTGAATGCACTGTTTTGTACGGATGTGTGTATGGGCATTTTTTGTGGGGAGAGGCTTGCACTGGGTTCTTGACATCATATCCTAAAGCAATGTGGCCCCAGAAAAACTATTTAGTCTTCTGAGCCTTTGGAAAATTAGAATAATACTAGATTTTACCCCATTCATTTGAATGAGGATGCAATGGGAAACTGCATATAAACTGCCTAGGACAGTATCCATAGCACTTAATAAATGTTAGATATCATTATTGGTCTGAACCTGTGATCTTCTAAAGGTTAAAACTATGTGACGGCCTTTTATGCCGTACAATTAGGTAGCAGATATATAATCAGTAATAAATGTCAGCATTTTTACAGCCCTTCATGCTGTGCAGAGAATCTTCACAGTACTGCCTCATAATCCTCGCAGCATCCTTGTCGGCAGGTGGGAGAGACTGCTTAACTATCCCCTTTTACAGATGAGGAAACTGAGGCTCAAGCGAGACCGAGGGCTCCCAGCTAATAAGGCTCAGAAAAGCGGCTCCAGCTCACAGTCTGGTGGACAGATAGCTCGTAAGACAAACAGTTACGTGCAGAGGAGTGCCTTAACCCTGGAAGGACAGGATGGTAAGGCAGTCGGGAGGGTCAGGGAAGGATTCCTGGAATGCCGACACTTAGTCTGAGCCCTGAAACGTAGGCAGGAATAGGCCAGGCAAAGAGGAGGGTGCAGAGTGTTGCATGGGGAGGATGCAGCCTGTGCCAGTTCCTAGAGGCGGGAGACCTCGGGTTGGGGCATCCTGGCACGAGGGCATGGAGATGCGCACAGGCCTAAGGGGAAGGGCAGTTTCCTGCACCCGCTAAAAGGAGATGAATGAAGAAAAGGGAAAAGCATAGAGGAGAGAATTAAGTTTGGTTTTATAGACATGCCTACAAACCATGCAACTATTTAAAATAATTCTGGGAAAGACCAACGACGTGGGAATGTGTTGGTTAAGTAAGGAAGGGTGTGCATAAAATCGCCCCGTGCCATGATTTTGGCTGCATAGAAATGAATCTGCAAAGGACGAAGACATGGACGTTAGGCGGAAGAAGGAAAATAACTCTTGTGGTTAAGGCGATACATATTTTAAAATTCATTTTGAGTGGTTATTTGGTGAGTTTTCAGTTGGTTGTTTGTTGCTCCTGGCTCATCACCTGGGCAGTCAGGGTTCCAGCGTTCTACTGGCCCTCAGGCTCTGTAGTCTGTGTCATTCATTCATCCGTCCTGTCCATGCCCACCCTTTCCAGGCACTGTGCTTGAGCAAGCGTCTGTGTGTGCAGACCTCCTCCCTGCATAGCCCCAGAGACCTTCTCCCTCCACGGCTGGATAGAATCACTTGCTCTCTCATTAGCGCTCAGAAACACCTGTAATTAATACTCCCTTTTGTTTATGTGAGGAGAGAGAAAAGGTAACACCAGTCAGTGAACCAGGATCTAGAAGGAGTGACGCAGGGAAATTAAGTAACCAGAAAGGAGAAACGTAAATAAGTGGGTATCAGGCAGAAATGTCCATTTGGCCTGGCTCATTGCTGTGTGGAGCCTGGTGCTTTTGGAAAATTGCCTGGCTCCATCTAAGTTTTCCACCGGGAGCGAAGGCTTTGTTTTGCTCTGAATACGTTGTTAAACCATTAGTGGGAAACTTTCCCTTTCCTGCAGATCAATGAGAAAAAAAGCTGCATGCTTATTTTGCAGCATGCCGAGATTGGGTGTCAAGAAACAGCCTGTCTTTGCTACCCTTCATGTATGTTCTGTGCGTTTCCAAGGTTCTGTCCCTTCTGAAGGCAGCCTCAGGACACAAGGACGGTTAAAAATTGTGTTGAAAGTATGATGTGTGGTATGTGCTTTAAGATGCTCCAATACCCACACAGTGTGTGGGAGGAAATGAAATAGGGTGATGGATCTATGGGATTCTTTATACTATTCCCATTACCTTGTTTATGTTTGAAATTTTTCACAAGAAAAGAATTCTTAACATTTAAAAGACGGATAACAAAATACCAGAAACAAGTGTATAAAGCCCTACATGACAGTACAGCCTCTGGTAGATGCCTTTGGGGGCAGCCAACCCCAGGTGCCATGGCCATCTTTGGACCTAGGTGTTCGGTGGAATGGGAGCCGATGAGCCAGGAGAAGCAGAGGTGCCCCGAGGTGGAGCTGTCTGTGGACGTTGGGCTCCCCTCAGCTCCCAGAGTGTCATTTCAAGAGCTACAAG
Source organism: Tadarida brasiliensis (assembly GCA_030848825.1). NCBI lineage: Eukaryota > Metazoa > Chordata > Mammalia > Chiroptera > Molossidae > Tadarida > Tadarida brasiliensis. The sequence goes on from CM061263.1 coordinate 100,805,370, forward strand.
CTAACTACTTCCCCAGAGCAGTGAGTTCATCCATTGCTTTCCTTGATGCTCTCTGACTGTGTTTTGGGTGAAACTGCCAGTCTTCTCATTCATTCATTCGTTCGTTCATTCATTCATTCATTCATTCATTCAGCAAATACTGACTGAGCACTGTTCTGGCAGCTGAGGGTACGGCAGGCGAGGTTGATGCCCAGGTTGAGGATACACTCCGCGGTGGGGAGACTGACAGTTACCACACACACATGTAAGCATGACCATTTCAGGTGGGGGTCAGTGAGCGCCATGAAGAGACATACACGGGATGGTCTGGAGGTCCGGGAAGACACCGGAGCCACTTCAGGTTGGGCGATTATAGGAGACCCTCTGAAGAGGTGCTGTTTGAGCTAAGACATGAGTGATGAGGAAGCCAGCTGCTGATATCTAGGGGAACAGGTGTCCAGACAGAGGGGACTGCAGACAGGAAGCCACCTGGACTTGGTGGGAAAGCAGTGTGAGCGCCCCGCTGGCGAGGTGTGGGCTCGACCTCTGGTAGCTTTCTTCTTTTCCCTCTCCTCTCCTCGTTCCTTTTAAAAGGTGCTTCCGGCCCATTTTCCAGTCACTTGTCTTTGTGGGTCATCTCTGAGCACCCACAGATGTTCCACACTGACCTTTGGTTGGGGAGCCCTGCACTGCTGAACCGAGACCAGGCGTACACGATGTGGAAAGATTTGTATGGATTGAGTTGTAGCTCGCTGCCAGCAGTGTTATCATGGCCTTGGAAAGGAACTGCAAGGCAGCTGCCAGTCCTTGGAAACCACCTTCAGCCCGGCCGGCGTGGCTCAGCAGCTGAGTGTCGACCCATGCACCGAGAGGTCGCCGGTTTGATTCCCGGTCAGGGCACATGCCCAGGTTGTGGGCCCGATCCCCAGTGGGGGGCATGCAGGAGGCGGCCAGTCAATGTTCTCTCTCATCAATGTTTCTATCTCTCTCTCTCTTCCCCTTCCTCTGTCTCTAAAATCAATAAAGAAAAAAAAATTTTTTTTTAATAAATAAATAAATAAAACCCACCTTCAAATCTCTTCTTTTTCACACGTTGAATCAGAGATGGTTAGTTGTAAAAGAAACCTTAGACATTATGTAATCATGAGGTTAATTTTTTATTTTTAAAAGTGATTTTTAATTTTTAGAAATGGCAGTTTCCCCATATTGAGAAGAAAATGGGAAGGTGAACATTCTCATAGACTGCTTGTTAGAGTAAAAATTGGTATTGGCATAAAAAATGTAGACGTCTTTTGACCAAGAAATTCCATCTCTAGGAGTTTCTTCTAGAGGGATATGCGCGAAGGGTTGTGTATAAAAATCTTCATCACAGCGTGTTAAGTGGGAAGTGATCTAAATGTCGAACAGTGGAGAACTGGTGCAATGAATCGTGGCACATCTCTGATAGAATACTGTGTAGCCACTTAAAGCGACATGGAAGAAGAGTAAATTCAGTAGCATGGAAAGCTGCTTACATTTCATTTTATGTCAGGAATGCTTTTGGCTGCAACTAATAAAAAATAATGATTTGCACTGTCTGGAGGAAGTAGGGATTTACTTTTCTCGCATAATAAGAAATTGGCGTGTAGCTAGCCTCGGTTCAGGGGTTCAGCAACATCAGGACTGCATTTCTGCAATGTCTGTGAACTTTCCCGTGCTCGACACCTCATGGTCACAAGAGGGCTGCTGTGCTTCAGGCATGGAGTCTACCTCCGGAGCAGGGAGGGAGTGCACCTGGCAACTGCTGCTAATCTGCCTTTTCTCAGGAGAGTAAAAGCTTTCCTGGAAGCTCCCTAGCTGATGTCTCTTTACCTCTTATTGGCTAAAACCTTGTCACATGGACACCTCTGCTTTTACAAGGGATGTTAAGAAAGTGAGCATTTAGCTTTTCAGAACTGGAGAGAATAGGCAGACTGAGAAATGAGCGTTGGAAGTGAGTATTGAGTCACCCAACCCACCGGATCTGCCGCACCACACTGACTGAAAAATAGAGTTGGCAGAGTAACATTCACAACATGGTCTCATTAGAATGTATATAAAAGAAAATGGATAATTACATGAATTTTTTTTTTAAACTAGAAAGAAGTATTCCAAAATTTTATTCCTGATTGATTTATTTTCTTATTTTATGTTTTCACAGTTTTCTATAATAACATAGCATTAACCTAGCTCTCTAACTGTGTGTGAACGCCCCAATGCGCTGGGTGATGGGGTTGCATGTGAAGTGAAATTCAAAGAAGTGATGAACTTCTGCCAGGTGCCACATCCAGTTAGAGGGGGAGCTGACCAGGCCCAGGTGTGGCCTGAAGAGGGAGTCACACTGTAGTTAAAAAAACAAACAAACAAGAAAACAAAAAACCATTGCTTTAGTTCTATACCCTTTCCAAAATGAGCATGGACTTTTCAAGCCTCCTAACCAACCAGATCCCAACTTCCTCTTCTTCCTTCTGTATGGTGCCTGGCATTCCCTGACAGACAGCTGTCTTCCCACTTTCCAGTTGTTGATACCTACGGCTGCACTTGTTCAATGCACAGTCCTCGGTCGCTTGTCAGTCAGTACTGGACAAATATTTGCTGTTAGACTCTGTTTTAGGCACTGGGCATATAATGAAGAAGACAGTCCTTGACTTGAAGAATTTGCATAGACAGAGAGGGCCTTGGATCTTTGGGGAGGTGTATTCCATGGATTCCATGGATTTTCACAAGGAAGCCACTCCCTGCAGAGATCTGAAAAAGAAATAGGTACTGCCCTGGCCGGTTTGGCTCAGCGGTTAGAGTGTTGGCCCTCGGACCAATGAGTTGCAGGTTCGATTCCGGCCAGGAGCATGTACCGCAGTTGTGATCCATCCCCGACCCTGGTCGGGTTGTGCGGAGGCAACCACTCAATGTGTCCCTTTCACATTGATGTCTGTCTCTCTCTCTCTCTCTCTCTCTCTCTCTCTCTCTCTCTCTCTCTCTCCCCCTCCCTCCCTCCCTCCCTCTCTTCCTGTCTCTCCCTCCTACTCTATCTGAACAAAAATGGAAAAATGTCCTTGGGTGAGGATAAAAAAATAAAAATAAAAAATAAATAGGTATTAACTAGGAGGAGGGGTGCAGAAAGACGAGGGGCAAGCTTCCCAGGCAAAGGAAAACAATTACAACCTTTCCCAAAGCACATCTGAGGGTTATGGGATATTAGTATCTTTCCTGGAAAAGAGGTATTATGGTTAAATAGGTTAAGGAAGCTTAAGAGGTTTTGGCATGTCCCAAACTTTCTTCAGCCCTATTTTTCCACACACCATATTACCAGACAGTTTCTCTCCAGAGCTCTTGGGGTTTATTATGTTTATTCTACTGAGTGTCACTGAATTGCATGAATAGATGAATTCATATATTTTTAATATTTAATTTAAAAACATCACCAGTTCCCCTTTTTCTCAGTATTACTTTTTATCACACTTTGTAGCAGATTCGAAATTGGGAGTGTGGGGAGGGCGTCCTTCTGAGGACACTTTCTGGAACTGGCTCTCAGTGTTGCCTTGGGTCCATTTAGAAGGAATGATGTGGAGAAATGAGGCACAAGGGAGGAGAAGGTAAATTGGTTTTTAAAATTTAGCAAATATGGATTTGAAAGAATGTTTCGTGATCCTGGGTTTGTCTGTCTGTTTCTGTGTTGCTGTCTGCAGGTTTCCAGAATACACGGCAAGACTGCCCTGCATACTTGGTCAGGAGGGAGTTGCTTAAACCCAACTCAAGGGCCGCGTATGCCCGGTTTCAAATTCATTGCTAGGAGTGAGAAACAGGCAATGCAATGGCTGCATCTCTTTAAATGTGTTCCATCTGGGTGAGGAGTTTGTTGAGTAACTGACAGCACCTCCAAGCAGAGAAGCTGGAATGCCAGGAGACGTCGGGCTGCTGCTCACCCTGGATTTACTTGCCAGGATCTCGGCCTTTCATCTCCCCTGGGTGCTCACCCCTTCCAGTGCCCAGTGCCTTAAGCAGAGTAGCATTTCATCCCTTATAGACCCTTCATTGCCTTTCTCAAGGAGCTGAAACTGGTTTTCCTCCCTGTCCTTCCAACGTAGCGTTCTGTGGGTGGAAAGCCAGGGAGGGTATTTGGCGTCAGGCTGGGTTTGGCTTATCATTTAGAAAATGTTGCTTCAGCTCTCTTAGATTCAGTTTGATCTGCTAGAGAATGGGGATTATTAATGTCTGTCTCCTAAGATGATTGCATTGGAAACATAATGTGTGCAAAGCCGCATGTGAACCTGGCGTTGAGCGGTTCAGTAACCGTCAGGCTTCGGTAGCTCCCCTTTGCCTATGAAATAAAGTCCAAGACCTTGAGATCAGAGCCCTGGACCATGAGGTCCTGGGCCCATCATGACGCACCCTCGTCCCCCTCTTCCATCCTCCCCGCTCCTTCCTGCCCAGCTCTCCAGACTCACCACGTCACCGGCTGCTTCCCACCTCTCAGCTTCGGCTTTGCTGCCCCACTCCATTCAGCGAAAGCAGCCAGAACAAAGCCAGCATACAGATACATCCTTCTATTTATGTGAAGTCCAAGAACACACGAACCAGTCAATGGTGATAGAAGTCAGAAACCAGGGAAGGGGGAGGGATTGACTGGAAGGGGGCATGAGGGAGTTTTCGGGGTACTGGCCATGTTTGAGATCTTGTTTTCGGTGAGTGCTACACAGCTATGCAGTTGTCAAGGCTTATCAGGCTGAATATTGAGCATCTGTGCATTTTGTTGTATATTAATAATAACATTTTAAAAACGAGCATGGACATTACCGCCTCTAGGAAGTTTTCCCTGGGCTGCCAGGCTGCATTGAAGCCTCTCTCGAGGGACCCTAGCTCCCCGCACATCCCTACCATTGCACTCAGCCCGTAAATCTCTCCTCTCTCTGTTTTATGCCACATTCGTCAGTAAGCTGCTACAAGGGACTAGTCTCTTGCTATCTGTGTAACCTTGAAAGCTGCTTAATCTTTACCACTCTATGTTAGTATCTTCTAACTTAGTTATTGTGGTGATAAAATGAGAGTATTTGTCAAGGATCCAGTACATAGTAGGAACTAAGTAACCATAGCCCAACAACAGGGCAGAAAACTTACATGACACTCCTACTTGCGAAGAGAGCTTCGCTCATTTTCCCACAGCAAACGCGGTCTCGCTGGGGGAATGCCTCTTCTCCCCAGGCCGGGCAGCAGAGGAAAACCAAGGTTTAGCCCAGTCTGATGACTTGGTCCCGGTAACTGAGACAGGCCCTTTAGGTAACTTCGTTTTTTGTTTGGATGTCTCAGCCTTTCAGAGCCCTGTCCCCGCTCCAGTTCCTCCTTCAGGTGTAGCAGGGAAATGCGGTTTGCATGGCAGCGCAGGGACAGGGACAAGGGGCCTGAAAGCCAAGATGAGCCTTCTGGGTCCCTGTCTGTGCCTGGTCTGGGCTGCTCCCTGGAGGGTGGCGGCTGAAATGCTTCTGGTGCTGCCTGGCTTTTCAGGGCATCGTGTCAGCAATAACCAGCGGAGGCCCTGGGCTGGGCATTCACCACTCGCCTCCACGTCCCTGCCCGCTGCCAGCCCCTTGGCCCTCAGACACAAAAGGGGGAAAAGCATAGTGATGTACTTGAACATTATTCCTATTTATTATCTTTGTACGCCAGCATCTGGCATAGTTTCTGGCCGTAAATGTTTAGTACCTCAATTAATATGCATTAGTTCCCTATCCTTTTCATTCTGGTCCAGTTTCTCTCTTCCCTTGAAGAGAGGATAGAAAACAGACAGATCCTTATGGGCTCAAAGCAGCGTTCGGGAGATAACACTCGGTAGTCAAACAATATGGGATTTCAAACTTTTTCAATAAAATAATAAGGTGGAAGAAACCTGCCCATATGCTCTAAAATTTATTGAAACGCCGGGAAATTTCAGTAAGCCCCAGCAATAATAAAATTATTGTTACGACTACCACTCGTAAGGCGCCTCACGGTGATTTTTGCACAGAATGGTGCCTGACTCATTGTAAGCACTCAAGGAATGATTGCTGCTGTCGCAGCTATTGTGTTTCTTTTTTTTATCCTCACCCGAGCACATTTTTGCATTTTTCTTCAGATAGAGCGGGAAGGAGAGAAGGAGGAAGAGAGAGAGAAACATCGATGTGAGAGAGACACATCGACTGGCCGCCACCCACATGACCCCAACCGGGGCTGGGGGCAAACTGCAACCGAGGTACGTGCCCTCAGCGGGAACCGAACCCAGTCTCTCTGGTCTGCGGGCCGACGCTCTAACCGCTGAGCCAAGCCGGCCAGGGCACAGCTATTGTTTTATGTACCCTCTGTACTGCTGTCCCTCTATGGCAGATGAAGTTACGATTTTATTTATGGTTTTAACATATGAGGAGATGGGCTCAGAGACAGTGACTGGCTCAAGAACGCTGCAGCAGCAGCGAAGGCAGGTGGTGGACCGAGGTCTTCTCGGAATCGAATGAGAGCTCCAACTGCTCGCCCACAGCAAGTCGAGGGACGAGGCGTTGGGGCGAGGACAGCGACTTCATTCGGAAAGCCGAGACGATGGCGGACTGGTGTTCTAAAGAGCCATCTTGAGAAAGTACAGGATTCAAGCTTCCTTTATGTCAGGGGAAGGGGGCACCAGAAGGGGTTTGAGGTCAGGAGGTGATTAATAACTGCAGACATCTGGATACCAGCAAGGGTCCGAGGGGGATGGTAGAACTTCACTTTGGGCCAACAAATACCAGTTGCAGGGATCTCGGTCACCAGGTCCCTGTAAATCTTTGATAAACAATCATTGTGTTTGTACATTCCTTCCTTATTTCCTGGGGGAGGTAGTTTCAAGCAGGGAGGTTATTTCAGCAATTCCCAGGCTGCAGGTTAGATTTTTTGTTTTAATGGCTAGCATATCTATGTGCAGGACTAAGCAGAAGTGCTAGCCCCCATGGTACGGGAACGGGGCAGGCTGGAGCCAGAGGGAGTCAGAAAGACTGATTATTTTATTCTATTCCATTCTGGCTCCCGAGCTCTTTTCACTTTAGTTTCCATGGCTCCACCTCCGTACCTGACCCCCAGCCACACCAGTTCAGTTACACAGTCTTTTTTTTTTTTTCAATCCTCACCTGAGGACATTTTTCTATTTATCTTCAGATAGAGTGAGAGGGAAAGAGGTAGGGGGAGAGAGAGACAGAAACATCGACATGAGAGGGACACATTGACTGGTTGCCTCCCTCTCGACCCTGACCAGGGCCGGGAACAAACCGCAACCAAGGTATGTGCCCTTGACCGAATCGAACCCATGACTCTTTGGTCCGCGGGCCGATGCTCTAACCACTGAGCCAAACAGGCCAGGGCTCACTTACAGAGTCTTAAGGTGAAACAGGCTTGCACCTTTAAGCCAGCCGAAAGGGAAATTCTTAAATTCTAAAACAGAATCTCCTTAGGGCTTAAGTACAACTGAGCCAGATGGGGTCAAACTAATTAGCTTTTGATTCTGTCCTGCAAGTAAATTCAGAGGTAAAGAAAAAGTAGGAGCGTGTTTAAGCAGTTGTTCAACATCTCCAGGTTCTAACAGTAGATGACACACACACACACCATTATTTCCGTAGGTATTAATGAGAACAAAACGCATGAGACTCATTTTCTCTAGGTTCACTAAGAGCTTTTTGATTTAGAAGATAATGCACAGTTTGAACCATTTCTAATTGCAGCAAACACACACACACACCCCTAAAGGAACCCTAGTCTCTTGGCAGTTTGCAGATAGGTCATTGGTGTTGACCATTACTTTGCAGAAAACAAAAGTGAGCAGAGCTTTTGACCTGCGTGTAGGAAGCAAGACCTTTCTCCTGGTGTTCAGTAGAAAGCGCTGGCCCGGGAGCTGGCTCCTCAGGCGGGTGGAGAATGAATCATTTAGTGCCTTCCGCTGTGACTCTTCTGTGCTGCTTGCTCCAGCAGACTCTGAACAAGTGTGCAGATTGACCCTTCATTCTGGCAATGACCCCTCTGAGCGAGTGCGCCCAACCATAGAAAGACACGCCTGGCCCCTGGCTGAGCTCCCGTGAGGTTCAGTTCTTGTTTGGCTGCACCTACTACATGGGTTGTTGCCTGCGATTGCTAATCCATAGTGAAGTGCACGGGAAGGCCACCTGTGGTGTGGGGCGTGGGTTGAGGTCACGGCTCTGCAGCAGTCGTGTTCTGAAGAGGCTCCGTGGAGTGGGAGAGGGTCAGCTGAGCCTGGAACCTCATGTGGCATGGGCACTTGTGACGGCTTGAAGCTGAGGCTTGGACAAATCATTTCACCTTGCCTTCCTCGGTCCTTGCCCTTCCTGCCTCGCCGGGAGGAACTGGTAACCCTTGGCAACTGTTTATGGTTTAAAGCACATGTAGGTTGTTTCCAGAAGGTTAAATACTATGTGATTCCACTCACTGCGGTACCTAGAGTAATAAAACTTACAGAGAGAGAAGGCGTGGTGGTTACCAGGAGCTGGGAGAGGCAGGAATGGGGGCTGGTGTTTAAAGGGGACAGTCTCAGTTTGGGAGGATGAGAGGTTCCGGAGATGGATAGCAGTCATGCTTGTGCAACAATGTGAATTCCCTTAGTGCCATTGAACTGGACACTTAGAAATGGTTAAAATAGCCCTGGCCGGTTTGGCTCAGCAGTTAGAGCGTCGGCCCTCGGACCAGAGAGTCCCGGGTTCGGTTCCCGCTAAGGGCACGTACCTCGGTTGCAGTTTGTCCCCGGCCGTGCAACCAGTTGATGTGTGTCTCTCTGACATCGATGTTTCTCTGTCTCTTCCCCCCTCTCTCCCTCCCGCTCTATCTGAAGATAAATGCAAAAATGTCCTCAGGTGAGGATAAAAAAAAAAAAAAAAGGTTAAAATAAATTTTACATCATGTGTATTTTACCACACTTCAAAAGAACTTAAGTTTTTTTCATGTTCCCGCAAGCCGACCTTGACTATCAGCCTCCCTACAGGGTCCTTAGAGCAGGACCCCAACCTCTCTTTAGTCTCACGGGACCCCCCTCCTCTACATGCCCTGGCCTCTGAGTGGTGATTACTGGGCACTACCAGTCTGTATTGCACCCCCACCGGTGTGAGGCTCTGTGCCAGGACCAAGACATGCAAAGAGAAATGGGTAGATGCCCGTGAGGGGTGCAGACCCACAAGCGGTGCGTTTTCACACGGTGGGGAAGGGTTGTGCTGGGCGGGCGGGGCTGCTGGGGAGGGTGGGGCGGCTTCTAGGGCTCTAAGGGTGTGCCAGGGCCCCGAGTTAACCAGACCAGGAGACTGGCAGAGGCGGGGCCCCCTCCAGCACTTGCCTTAAGGCTCCACTTACTTTCCTGCTTCTCTGCCGTGTGCTGGTCCCATTCCTTCAGCTAGAGTGCACTCTTTCCCTTCTTTCCCCCAGAACTCCCCTGATCCTTCAGTGCCAGCTCAGATGCCTCCTCCCTTTGGGAAGCATTCCCTCCATCCAGCCAAAATCCATCTCCCCTCCCCCAGAACTCCCACAGCCACCTCTTGCATCTCCCTTTAGCACATATTTCTTTCTGCCACTTAATACAGCTGCTTATATTTCTGCCTCTCCTGTTGGGTGCATATTGGGATTTTTATAGTTCCAAGGAACAGAAACCAGCTGGAACCAGCCTTAGCCTAACAGTCATTTATCAGAAACGGGGTGTCTTCCAGACTGAGATGGTTCCTGCTCTCTGTTCGGCTCCCCTCTTCTCCGCCTGCTTCCTGATACGTGGCAGGGCAGGGTTCTCCGGGGCTCCCAGGGCGGTTTCTGTCCTGCCTGGGTCAGTGACCACCTCTTGACCAATGTACCGTGGGCTGGGGAGCAGTGTACACATGGCGTGAGCCAAAGCCCACACACGCCGGGGAAGAGGAGCCTGGAGGGGTCAGTGAGAGCTGAACTCTAGCAGGTGACCACCACAGACCACTCTGTCCTTCCGCTTTCTCCCTGGGCACCCACCCCGTCCCGACCCCTCCTCCTCGTGGTTCTCCTCCTGCCTCTCAGCCCATTTCTTCCTTTTGTTGTTTTTGGACACCACTCCTTTCATTCATCCCTGACATTCGTGTTCTCCGTGATTTCACTCATGCGTCTTCCCATTTTGTTCATTTTCTTACATGATCTCAGTAAGTCCCATGACTTCAGTTGCTATCTGTTTGCATTCAAATGACAGGTACTGCTCAGATCTGTGTCTGACCCATATATTCGCAGTGCACAAAGCTGCATGTACCATCTGCCTGTCGCCCCTCTGGGACACCCCCATTCACGTGACCCCACCCCCCCCGCCCATGTTCTCCATCCCTGTGAATGGGACCACTAGCCACCCTGTCAAACCTGGGAGTTACCCGAACACCTTCCTGTCCTGTACCGCACAAATCCAGTCTGGCACCAAACCCTTTCCCTGTACCCCCTAAGCACCTCCCACATCTGTCCACGGCTGGGCCTTCATTCGGGCCTGCATCATTGCTCCCTGTCTTGTAACAGCCCCCCCGCCCGCGCCCCAAGCCTCCTTGCCATTTGCTTCCCCAAAGTGAAGCTCGTGTGATCTTTCTAAACAAAAAACCTGGTTCTGTTAGTCCCTTGCTTAAAATTTTTCAGTGGTTCCTCATTAATTACCATTGCAATAAAAGTCATGCTTCAGTGTGTGATACGGAAAACTCGTCCTCACCGCCTGCCCGTGGAATCCCTGCGTTCTCTCCAGCCTTCCCGTGTCTGAGTGTGACCTGCTCTCGCAGACTCCCCTTCACGCTTTCTTTTTAAGAAAAATTAAGGCTTTATAATTTACAAAGTAAGTGTTAACGTAAGAGTGAATTAAAAAGTGTAGACTAGCTCTCCGGTGACCCAAGGGAGAGATGAAGTCACTAGGTTCAGAGGAAATATATCTACCCCTGTGACATCTATTTAAAAAGCTGCCATTAAGTCCAAGAATAGTAATAATCCTGTATCAAATATGCCGGATACCTAGATGACTGCGTCCTCCAAAAAACAAAAAAAAGGCCTGGGGGTTCTGACATTGCACCTTGATGTGCCCTGAAGTAACCCACGTTAAATCTGTGTTGCACGTCGAAATCGTGCCTCGAAGGTGGAGCATGTAAGAAGCTTAATTGTCTCCACGGTTGGCAGAGCACAGCCCCTGGACTGACTGGCTTCCCTCATCTGCTAGGCTCTGTTCGGGCAGCTGAAATGGGACCTGCTCTGGGGCTGGGAGAGGACACGTTGGGTGAGGAAGAAGAAGGAGGTATGTTGAATAGACAGCAGGCGGCCCTGCCTCAGTCCTGACTGGGTGCCCCGATGATCGATGTTTTCTGCCGCTCCACCCCGACTGGTGTCCGTGTCACTCATCACAGAGCGTTCTCGGTTTCTGTAGCTACCGTTATCCGAGGTTCAAACTTTTAAGTACAACCTTCCATCTTGTACCATCCTGTTATTCATACTTGGTCACAAATAACAGAAAAATCAAAGAACGATGGTTTAAACAAACGAGGGGGTATTTTTCTCCCATCGTAGGAAGTCTGTAGGTGAGCTGGTTCTTTCTGCTCCTCCTCAGAGGCAGGTGGCGTGCTGGCCTTCGTCCTCGAGGTGACAACACGGCGCTGCAGCGCCAGGCACGCGGCCTGCATCGCAGGGGGAGCGGAGGTGGCAAAGGGTTTCTTCCACCAACCGTCTTATTGTATTAGGAACCAGAAACAGACTTTTACTTAGGTACTTAGGTTTTATTTACCAGAACCATGATGCATGGCCATCTGTGACTTCAAGGGACGCTGGGAAAGAGTATATTTAGCAGGGCACATTAAAGCACTGAACAGAACTGGGGGGTTGTTAAGGAAGGAGCAAGGGTCGGTGTATTCACAGCAGCAGGTGTGCAGAGACTGCATCAAACGTGTGTGTGTTGCCGTGGTTGCTCATCGTAGTCACGATTGCTGAAAACCCTTTGGAGTTATTCTTTTATCTCTTCAAACTCAAATGTCTCAATACTTTTGCAGAGCACTTCTTACTGAATGCAGTTTTACGTGGGCAAGAGGTATTGGCTGGGCTAAGAGTTTTCTGGCAACCACATTCCCAAGTCGTATGAGTTTTTCCACTCTCAGGCTATTTAATCAAACATTCATTCTATGTATGCAAATTTTGTCCCTCTTCTGTTAATAATAACAGTGAGTCTGGATGATTCATGCTTGACACGGGAGCATTAGCCTGACTCCGTGCGTGCGTGGAGACTTCGCGGGTACCTTCACTGCTTGTCTCAGGACTTCTTCACAACCGTTTCATTTTATGATCTCCATTTGTTGGAATTACGCTTGAACAGCTCATCAGTAGTATAATTAATTTTTGTTCCACTTCAGTTCCAATTACTAATTGATTTAAACCCACTGCAGTGTATTCTCTTGGTTCCCCGTGTATTCCTGGATCATAACCCTCACACTGTTACCACTTCACTTTCCACTACGGGAGTTGGATCTCGGAGGATATGAACTGCTCCTTCCTTGTGTATCATCTCCTTAGCAAACTGCCTGGCCCGTAGGAGGTACACGGTAAACCCTGGCTGAATGATTGAATCACCAAATGACTGTTGCCGAGAATCAGTTACACAGCAGCAGCAGAGGCAGTCCCAACTGGCCTACTAGTACCCATGTGCCAACCAGTGGTTTATTAAAAAAGAAAAGTGCAGCCTGGCTGGTGTGGCTCAGTGGATTGAGCGTCATTCCATGGACTGACAGGTCCTGGTTCTATTCCTGGTCAGGGCACATGCCCGGGTTGGGGGCTCGACCCCCAGTAGGGAGCGTGCAGGAGGCAGCCAATTGATGCTTCTCTCTCACATTGATGTTTCTCTCTCTCTCCCTTCCTCTGTTTCTAAAAAATCAATAAAAACATATTTTAAAAAAGAAAAAGAAAAGCGCATAGGTCACACACTGGGATGTGCCAGGCTGTGCTTGGATTTGTAGGTGCTACATGATTGTCCCATTTTTCTCTGAAACGTGTTTATGTGATATAGTCCAGGCACCCAGAAAGAGAATGACTTCACGATTCTAGTTCCCAGGTCCAGAGGAGTGTTACCGTAGCCCTGGTTTCACACGGAAGCCTACCCCTATGCCAGACATCAGTGTCCCGGAGGGTGGGCTGCTTGCAATGCTCATTTTATAAACATTTCGATTGGGCCAGAAGCAATGCCTAGAGGAGAGGTTTGAGGCAGACTGCCCCACGGAAGTGACACGGCCACTCGCGGTGTTGCTGTTGGATTGCCTCGGCCTGCCTGTCTGTGGACAGCTCCCACACTTGTACTGGCCTGAGCTGAGCTCGGTGACTGGCACAGCCTGACCTGGAGGCATGAGAGGGTGTTTGGAGGCTTGATTTAGGCACTGAGTGTGAATATTCACACATTTGGCTGCAAAAAAATATATCAGCGTGGCAGATTACAGGGTACTGCCCCGGCTCCACTGGCCATATTACATAATACCCTTTCCAAATGAGAAAGTCTGCCTTCCAAAATGCATCTGGCCTTTACCTGTCTCATCCTCATCAACCACTGTGTGCCTAGGTGAATGGATTCCAGACTCCACCTTGCAGGGACTGTCAGAGTGCTGAGTGGATGCGTGTCAGGGGTATGTCAGGGGCTAGGTGAAGGGCAGCCTGGGGCCCAGGGAGAGCTGGGAGTAACTCTTAACTCACGTGGTATGGCAAAGGTGGTGGGGGAGAAGGCAGGCGTCTCAAAGGGGATGCCTGAGGTGAGGCTGGAAGACTCCAGCGCCTCCTGCACCGGGCACAGCGCCGGGACTGACGACGAGGCAGGCAGTAGGACCAGCATTGCCCCGGCCCCGAGGGGGACACGGCAACCACTGAATAAGAGACCACAGGTGTGATGAGGGGTGTTCTGGATGGTGTGGGAGCCTCTAAGAGGGAACCAACCTCATCTCGGGGGTCAGAGGAGGCCGCCCTGTCCATGTTCCAGCAAGGCTGAGACCAGAAGAACGAGGGAGTAGGAGTGAGCCAGGTGAAGAAGCCAGAAAGTCATGGAGCAGGGAGAGGAAGGTACATGTCGAGGGTCAGGAGGCTAGGCCAAGCCTGCCCCTTTCAAAACACCGAGAAAAGTCAGCGTGGCCGGAGGAGAGACGGTGAGAGACTGATGCTGAGAGAGAAGAGGCTGGATCACAGGGCCGTCAGACCACCTTCGGGTAGACAGTCCCAGCTTCTGGCCGTTGTCCCAGCATCATTACTAATAGTACTGTCTTTCCCTCTCAAAGGTGTGCTTCTTTGGACCATTACAGCATATGGTCCGCCCTACTTCAAGGCCAACTTAGGGACCTGAGAGCTGATCTTTAGGGAAGTGGGAATACATTGAAAGATTTTAAAACAATGTACATTTTAAAGTAATCTGGGGTGGTTTGGACCACCAGGCTTTGCATGGTGAAAGAATCTGGTGTCCTCCTCTGCCGATCATTCTGTTGGCCTCAAGCGTTGTGTCAGGAATAGATATCAGGCTGGGAAAATGAACTAGAACACTGGTCAGCAGACTGACCTTTGCTGTCACAGGGCAGCAGAATTATTTGTGAGTCTGTGTAAACACGTACATGGAAACAGAGCCAGCCTCTGATGACCCTATGATGTGAAAATGTTCTCTTCCCTTAGCCGAACTCTCAGGAGTTCCTGTGTTGTCTGGACTACCCTCAGAAACATTTATAGGTCTGTTTCTGAAGATGCAGGAAGGGCGGTGGCCTTTTCTTTCCTTTCTCCCAGGTCCGGGGCGTGTGTGTTTGCCCGCATGCAGGACCATGCCCGGGCACCTGCCTTTCCCGGGTTGATTTTCCTTTGCTGATCAGAGCTAGCAGTGGGCAGAGACTTATGTATCAGTCTCCTGCGTTCAGTCAAGAAAACGGGAGAATTCCGGAAAGCCCGAGACTCGTGTTTTAAATCTGTGTGGGATGCTTTCAGTGTCTCCGAGAGATCCACGCCTTTGGGAATCCCTTTACTCCTCGTTCTTATTTCTGTCACGTGTTGAGCTCTCCTGTTGGCTGCGGGGTGGGTGGAAAGATAAAAGCTACATGACAGCTGGTAATCCCCTTTAGGCCTCGCGGTGGGACAGAGCTTAAGGAGGTTTAGTGTTAAGAAGCAGATTAGTCCTCCATAATAGGCAGGAATTGGACTGTCCTCAGCGCTGAAAGGCTGCAGTGGGGGCTGGTGTCCTCAGCTTGGTGGGGGAGATGGGGAGAGGTTCACAGAGCTCCCCTGAGGCAAGCTGCCTGGGACCCAAAGGCTGGCTCTTACTGGGTGAATTCATCTCAGTCCCCGTAAACCAGGAAATAGTACCTAGAGAGAATGGATGGTTCAGGCTCTCAGGGGCAGACTCACATAAAGATATAAACACAACTGCCCTGGCCGGTTTGGCTCAGCAGTCACAGTGTCGGCCCGTGGACCAAAGAGTTTCAGGTTCGATTCCGGTCAAGGGCACGCACCTGGGTTGTAATTTGATCCCCAGCCCTGGTTGGGGTCCTACAGGAGGCAACCAATCGATGTGTCTCTCTCACATCGATCTTTCTCTCTCTCTCTCTCTCTCTCTCTCTCTCTCTCTCTCTCTCTCTCTCTCTTTCTCTCTCTCTCTCTCTCTCTCTCTCTCTCTCCCTCCCAGTCTATCTGAAAATCAATGGAAAAATATCCTCAGGTGAGGATTAAAAAAATAAAAAGATATATACACAACTTACACACACACACACACACACACACACAATATTAGAATGCCAAAATTTATTAGTGTACTCTCGAATCAGTCACTTGCATTCTTTCCCCCAAAGACAAGCTAAGTTATCATTCGAAAGCCTAGAAAAGCTTTTTTTATTTTATCCTAAAAAATCCCTGCTCTGCAGTCAGTGCATGGTGCACCTAGGACAAACTGCGCAGGTAGTTAGACCGTGAGAAGCCTGGTATTGAGGACGTCTCTGCTGCAGCCCCTCAAGGTACCCCACTCACTGCAGTAAGGTTTTTAACGCAGGACCCCCGGCCGCGCACCAGGAATCCGAGAGTTCCGGGAACTGGGGCGTGTATGTGTACATGTGTATTTTTCTGGGGGAAAGATCCATAGCTTTCATGAGATCCTCACCAAAAAAAAAAAAACTGAAATTTGTGGACATCCACAGCTAGCTAATAATGGGGCACCCTTTGAAGTTATATTTTTATTTTATTTTATTTTTTAATCCTCACCCAAGGATATTTTTCCATTGATTTTTAGAGAAAGTGAAAAGGGGAGAGAGAGAGAGAGAGAAACATCAATTGTTGCCTCCCGCAGGACCCCTACCAGGGCCAGAATCGAACCCTCAACCCTAGTATGTGTCCTTGACCGGGAAACAAACCGGAGACCCTTCGCTCCTCGGGCTGATGCTCTAACTGCTGAGCCAAACCGGCCAGGGCTGAAGTGATATTTTAAAATATGTCTGCAGCATATACTTAAAGGGATAGCTTGAGGAGATGGCACTCAGCTTTTCCTCTGTTTCCCAAGAAATTCAACTCTGATCCCTACTTGTGTTTGCTGGTTAGCATAACAGAAGCCCTGTAGATATCCAGCTCTTTCATTACCCCCAGACCCCCTTCCCTTCTGTAGTGTTGAAATGGTTCTTAGAGCAGAAAGCATTCGGTGAAAAGGAAAGTATTTCAGTTCATGAAGGAAGGCTGAGGGAGTTGGGCAGAGCTTGAAGAAGTGAGCCTCTAGAGTTGGGGTCATTGAACAACACCGGATTTTTCAAGGGTGTCTCCAGATCATATTAGCATACTATGAATACTATTAGTGCCCAGGTGGTGTGGCTCAGTGGTTGAGCGTCGACCCATGCACCAAGAGGGCGCTCGTTCAATTCCTGGTCAGGGCACATACCCAGGTTGTGGGCCCGATCCCCAGTGGGGGGACATGCAGGAGGCGGCCGATCAATGTTCTCTCTCATCGATGTTTCTATCTCTCTCTCCCTCTCCTTTCCTCTCTCTAACAATCAATTAAATATATATATATATTTTTTTTAATGCTGTTAGTGTTCCCTGCGGAACAGCATTGCACTTTACTGGCCGAGAGGGAGTGCACTTTGCATTCCAGGATAAGACCCCAGGTGATTATAAGGCGCATGCACACCTCTGCGCTAACAAACCAGGCCTGCCAGTGTGTGCTGGCCCAGGTTCAGCTCCCTCCACCACCCAGCAAGCCTTCCCAACCCCCAGGGACCTCTGCTTCCTGTTTTGGATGCCTGATTTTAAGTCTAGGCTGGCGGGAGTTGGACATTTAATCCAGTGTTGCCCTGGGGATCGGACTCTGTTTCCTGTCTCCCCTTTCCTTTCGCAGGTGAGATGTTGGCACTGGCCCTGCCTTTCCCGGCTGATCTTGGCCTGTTCCTACTGATAGCTCTCCGGTTTCAGTAATAAGAGATCCTGGTGGTGCTGACTCTCCGGTGGACAGGACGCAGGGCAATAACAAATATTAGTTGGGACTTCGCTTCAGTTTTCTTTGAAAAAGAGAGTGTTTCAGGGTCTGCGTGTGGAGTGTTCTCACTAAGAGCTGGACTTATTTAAGAGAGGCTCTCACTCTCCACGTTGTGCCTTTGGATAACATTTAGCCTTTACATGAGCACGTATGATGTTTATGTGGGGTTTGTATGAATGTAAGCGAAACAGCGCTCTGAGCACCGAGCTCTCCGTATTGGCCCCAGCGCTTGCATCGACTTGTGTGGTGGAGATCGAGGCAGGTCTCCCAGTGGGGCAGACCTTTCCTGCGGTGGGCACGTGGGGTCTGTCTCCGCCTCTCAGCTCTGCGGCTGCCATGCAGAAGCAGCCACAGGTGACATGTAAACACAGGGCGGTGCTGTGTGCCAGTCAGACCGGATTGGAGGCCCTGCCGTGTGAATTTCATAAAATCTTCACGTGTCATAAGGTATCATTCCTCTTTGGACTTTGCTTTCCACTGTTTAAAAATGTGAAAACGATCGTTAGCTCCTGGGTCATACAAAAACAGGGCGTGGGCTGGAGTGGGCTCATCCCTGGTCTTCATCAGCAAAGCGGCTGTCGTAGCAGAAGCCATTAAAACAGCTGTGGTTATAGAAGCCAATCAGTGTTTGCTTCTGGGGCGAGGTGGGGATTTTCTCAGAAGAGCCAGCAGGTGACTTCCTCGGTTGGTGGCAGTGTGCTCTGTCTCACTGTGGGTGTGGGTTACACAAGCGAACGCATTTGTCAAAACTGATTGGAGGTATAGTTAAGATCTGAACGTTTTGTTGTATGTAAATTATACTTCAATAGAAAGAAAAGGAACAGATGCTTCATCATAAGCACAAATCTCAGTGGCACGTGATAGACAAGCGTTTATCTCTCCTTCGCATGTCTGTGGGTCCACTGGGGTGACTGCGCCCCACTCTGCCTGGGCCCCAGGCTGGACAAGGGTAGTTGTTCTCTTCACGATGGCAGAAGCACAGGACAAAGTGAACGGTACGTGGTCGTCCAGCAGTCCACCTGTGATGTCACTCAAACCCAGCCTGACTACAAGCGGCCGCATATTGTAATCGAAGAAAATGTGACTAAAATGCAAAAAAAAAAAAAAAAAGCTGCGTCTCTTTTGTGCGGAACCTGCCAAGTGTCCACCTTCACGAAAACGGCGATGTCACAGCACAGCAGGCCGTGCGTGTGGAATTCCAGAAGAGCAAAACGGGACTGAATGTAACCAAGTGCCGTAGTGTGTCTCCAGATAAAAATAGGTTTCTAGAAGGTCAGGAAGGGCACGTCCTCACCGTGGGCGACGACACCTGAGATGGCACTTCCTCTGCCCGTTTCTTAAGATAGCGAGGCTGTCATTCTGCCCACGCGACAGGGCCGCCCTGAGCGAGCTCATCTTGTCCATGCTCTGACAGCCCTCCTCTGCTGCATCCTGACCTCTCTCTGGAGCTCCTGACCCTCATTTCCATCTGTTTGCTGAGTTCCCTAGATACCACGCGTGCACTCAGAGCTGACCTCCTGATTGTCCGTGTTCCTGTCTCAGCGAAACAGCACCATTGTCAAACCAGGAGCCCAAGCCAGGCATGTGGGGGGTCATCCCAGACTCCACTCTCTTTTATCCCTCAGTTCGAGCACTGGCTATACCTAAGTAACCTGTCCCCCTAAGTATTTCACAAGTCTTCATGTTGCCATGGTCTGTTTTACAATCTCATCACGATCCATCAGAACGATTGCCTGTGTGCGGGGCTCCTGGCATTTAGCCTCTCCTGCACTAACCCTCTGTCCGCTGTGTCCAGAGGGACCCACATCTGATCGTATCACTCTCTTTCTCGTGTGTGTGTGTGTGTGTGTGTGTGTGTGTAACAGCAGTTGTCTCCAGAAAAGGGACTGGGGGTCTAGAGTGGGGGGGACTTACTTTGTAATCCTCTACTGTCTTTTCATAGTGTTAGACTGTCTTACCATGAGTACGTGTTTTCATTTTTGAAATACAGTAATTATCCAAAGAAATAGTAGAAGAACGGGTGGCTGGACTTTATGACTCCCTGGAGACGGAGAAGGAAGTAGAAGGAAGAGTCTGGTGATTCTGAAAGGTGAAGGCTGCATTCCTGGGAGATGATGGTGCTTTGGGAGCTGACATTCTGCAGTCGTAACTTACGGGCTTCATCTTGCAGCTCATGGGTCACAAGCCTCACCAGGCAGCACAGGGCTGCTCGGATTCCTAAATCCCACAGCGTCTCAAGGGCAGGTTAGCGTTTTCTCATCGAGCCTGGTTGCTTCCAGCATAATCAGTAAAAGCGGGGGCAGCGGAGTGTGATGTCTGCAAACCAGGCTTTGGGATCTTGAGCCCAGACTCTAACGTGTACTAACACGGTAAATTTGGGCAAGTTACTGACTTCTTAGAACTATACTTCTCTCATCTGTGAATAGTGCCCCCTCCATAGCAGTATTTGGGGGATTGAATGAGATACTTCATGTAAAGCTCTTTCTACAGTGTCTAGTTCATATTATACTCGTGGTCATTGGTAGCTGTTTGTGGTAATAAACTGTGTTCAAGAATTCGTTTTCCTCTGTTCGCCTGGGAAGCCGCAGTGCACAGGTCATGTTTTGGTAGCTGGCTGCATCGTGCTGACAACTCATATTGAGTTAAGAGTCCGCTACAATTCCTACTTCTGCGTCTTCTTTACATGTTACGTTATTCATGTTTTTTTCAGCCCTAGCCCCTCGCTCATCCGCCACCCTCCCCCACCCTCAATATTTTTTAGGCTTTACAGTTGCTTTTATTACATTTCATCTTGTTTAGTCTTACTGAGAACTGGTCTAGGGTGCAAATGTTAATGAGTTTTAAAAGCATTTATATGAACCTGTGGATTCTAAAACCAGAATGGGTTATGAAGGCGTTATGGGGAAATCACTAACATTTAGAAGTCATGTAGTTCAGCCCTGGCCGATTCGGCTCAGCGGTAGAGCGTCGGCCTGTGGACCAAAGACTCGTGGGTTGGATTCCGGTCAAGGGCATGAACCTCAGTTATGGTTCGTCCCTGATCCTGGGTCATGCAGGAGGCAACCAGTCAGTGTGTCTCTCTCACATTGATGTTTCTCTCGCTCTCCTTCTCTCTCCCTCCCTCCCATTCTATCTGAAGAGAAATAGAAGAATATCCTCGGGTGAGGATTAGAAATAATAGTAATCAGATAAAAGTCATATAGTTCATTCCTTCACAGATAATAAGTCGTTACATTGAGTAACACAGGCAGCGAGGCAGGCAAGGACTCTACTCTTGGAGTTTCCTTGTTGACAGGGAGAGCATACGTCAATAAGAGGATCTCGCGGGTGATAAGTGAGGATATCTGAGCTCTCAAGAATGAACCAGCTGTGTAACTTCTGGGGGACGAAAGCTCCAGGTGGAGGGAACAGCAGGGTGACGAGCAAGACTGGCATTTGGAGGCGCAGACAGAAGGCTAGTGTCGAAGGAGAATGGAGGTGGGGGGAGGGGGCGGTAGGAGACAGGGTGAGAGATGGCCAGGGCTGGCTCACACAGAGCTGGAAAGCATGGTAAAGGGGTGTTCTTTGTGCTGTGTTTTGGTTTGGGTTTTGTGGTAGGTTGAATAAGGATGACCCCAGAATGGTCATGATCTATTCCTGGAACCTGTAAGTATGTTACCTTTCATAGTAAAAGGAACTTTCCCAATGTGATGGAATTGAGGATCTTGAGGTGGGGAGATTGTCCTGGTAGGCCCAGCGTAATGACAGAGAAAGGCAACATACACCGAGGCATGCGGGCCGCCTCCAGGCGCTAAAGAAGGCAAAGAAACGTTCTCCTCTGACTCGTCTAGAAGGAACCCAGCCCTGATGACACCTTGATTGTAGATTTCTGATCTCCAGAACTGTGAGAGAATACATCTGTGTTGCTGTAAATCACTAAATGGTGGTAGTTCATTCCAGCAGGAAAGTAATACAGGTTACTAATTCTAAAATGCAGTATGAAGCTAGTGCGGGGTGTTAAATGGGGACGTGATGGGATCCTATTTAGTGTTCAAAAGAATGGGTTATTGGGGGGCAGGAGGGGCAGCAGGGAGGCCAGTTAGGAGGCGTGGCAGTGATCTCAGGGGAGACATAACAGGTCCAGCTTGAGGTGGTGGCAGCTGGACGGAGAGGACTGAGCAGATGTTAGCTACAGAGTCGATAGGAATTATTGATGATTGTGGGGATATGGAAAAAAAGAAATCAAGGGTGATGCTGACTTTGGGCTTATACAGTTGGGTGGCATTTATTGAAATGGGGGAGATAGGACAAGGAATAGATTGGGGGGGGATTGTACACTCTGTTTTGGACGGGTTAAGACTTGAGATGCCTGGTGTGGCTCAGTGGTTGAACATCAACCCATGCACCAAGAGGTTGCCGGTTTGATTCCCGGTCAGAGCACATGCCCAGGTTGTGGGCCCGATCGCCAGTAGGGGGCATGCAGGAGACGGCCAGTCGATGTTCTTTCTCATCGATGTTTCTATCTCTCCCTCTCCCTTCCTGTCTCTCTAAAAATCAATAAAGGAAGACTTGAGATGCCTACTAGACAAAAGCGGATGAATATATTGACAGAGGTCTCAAAAGAGAAACTGCCTGCCTGTCCCCTGAACAGTGCTTGTCCTCCCACAGCCTTTCTCCTGTGCTGCCTTCACTCAGACTCCCCTGGCCGATTAACCCTGTGGCATGTCATGCCATGTGTTTGTCTTCTGTCCCGGGCTCACTTTTCATCGCCTGCTCAGTGGGAGCTGAACGAGCAGTGGACAGAGTCTAAAAGGAGGCCCAGAGTGTTTGATAACTGAAGAGTGATGAAAAGCCATGTAGATTCATCTGTGCCCCAAATGTGTACAATTTTTTAGTATTTTTTCAGAGCGCTAAATGGGTTTCGTACATTTTAATTGCTGTTTAACTTCTCGTTGTGTTCCTGTGGGGCGGCCAGTTGGCACCAGGCCTAAGAAGACGCTGAGCACACACACATGCACGCAGCATGCCCAGGGGCCGGGCAGGAAGAGAAAGGCTGACGGAAGAGAGGAAAGAACAGTGAGTGAAGAATTGAAACACAGGTACTTTCAGAAAAGTGAAAAATTGTCCAAAACTATTGTTTTCTATTCATCTTAAATAATAGAAGGCTTACTGTATTCCCTCTCATTGGTGTTACTGTTACTTTCCCCCCCTTGTATTATAAGAGAAGCTAGGTTGCTATTTACAGTGGAAAGAATTCTGATTTTCATGTTTATGGTTCAGATTGAGCAACGCCAAAAACTGTTGTTTACTGAACAACGTTTCCTGTGAAGTACTTTGCGAGTGCTGAAGAGGACGCAGAAATGGGCATGCTTTGGGCCGACTCGTTGGCTTAAGCAATAAGGAAAGTTGTTGTCTCACACAGGCAAAAGTAGAGCAGCCTCCGGGGACAGTGTGCTCAGCTGCCGCTCTCTGCTGTGATTGCTATGGCTCTGCCCTCCTCTGTTTGACGGCTTCCTCTTCAGGTGAGGAGCAAAGTGGCTGCAGTGATGCCAGGCATCACATCCAGATCTGATAACCTTCAAAGGAAAAAGGAGGGTGGTCTCTTCCTTTTGTGTCTCAAATGGGAAATATCTTTCCTAGAAGCCTCTCAGCCGACTTCTCACATCCCATGTGCCAGGAGGGGGTGTGCAGCAGTCACTGGCTGAGGAAATGGAATTGCTATGATTGACTTAGACCAGGGGCTGGCAAACTGCTGCTCACTGCCTGTTTTTATAAATAAAGTCTTATTGGCACAAGCTGTGCCCGTTCATTTGCATATTACCTGTCTCTCCATTCACACTACAAGCAGCAGAGTTGAGTAGTTGCGACCTAGATAGTTTTGCCCACAAAGCCTGAAATGTGTACTCTGTCCCTTTGTAGAAAAAGGTGGGATCCTAGGCTTGGACTGCTCATCTGGGAGGTATGGGTGTTGGAGAGTCCAGCACAGCAACAGCTGTAAATACAAGAGGTATAGGGTATGGTCCCCTTCCTCGAAGAGATTACTGGAGGAAAGATATTTTGTAACATTAACATACCTACAAACGCTGTTTCCAGTTTAATACTCAAATGAAAGATGTCCCATAAGTACTTATAATTGGAAACTTTCTTTCCTTTCACTACAAAGTAAGAAGAAGAAAAAAAGAGAAACAGTTTCATGGCAGTTCATAAGGAAAAAACACCAGAGGGATGTAATTGATGCTGATATTGGCCAGTCCTTGGCATGCAGCCTGCAAACATCTTGGAGGGAACGAGGACTGAGCCTAGGAGGAAATGATAGACTGGATAGTGTGTGTGTGTGTGTGTGTGTGTGTGTGTGTGTGTGTGTGTGTGTGTAGAGGGGGCACAGGATGTCATTGGCCAGAGGGAATTGACTGGATTTTGAGATGTCCAAGCCATAATGGACAGTTCCTTCGAGGTGAAGAAAATAATGCCAGAGACAATAGATGAGAAGGGCTGGTAGGAACTAGGTAGAGGTTCAGGGTTGGACTCCAATCCCCTCTGAGAACGGAAGGAAGTCCAGTTCTCAGAGATCTGGGAAGAAGTGCTAAGCACGTCAACAAGGCCAGGGACTGGGGCCACCCTGCGGAATGTGTACTAGGTTAGGACTCCGTCTCTGGAGTCTGCCAGAAGAGGCTCTGTCCACCCCTTTCTTCCTGTGTGTCCTGGGACGGGTTACTTGACATTTCTGAGACTGGAGTTTTGCATCTGTTCAGTGGGGATGGTAATAATATCGACTTCCCAGAATTGTTGAGAGACTTAAATGTGTTTAATTAAATGTTCAGTGTATGTCTGGCCTGGGTGGCTCAGTGGTTGAGCGTCGACCCATGCACCAAGAGGTCGCCGGTTCAATTCCGGGTCAGGGCACATGCCCAGGTTGTGGGCCGATCCCCAGTGGGGGCATGCAGGAGGCAGCCAATCATTGTTCTCTTCATCGATGTTTCTATCTCTCTCTCCCTCTCACTTCCTCTATCTCTAAAATCAAAAAAGGGGAAAAAAATTATTTTTAATAAAAATGAAAAACAAATGCTTCGTGTAGTTCCCGAATTGTACACAAGTTCTGTCAGGCAACGTGGGCTCTGTTAACAGAAGTTACCTGTTAGGAAGGATCTTCTATTGCAGTGACTCTGAATCCTGGCTCTATATCAGAATCACTTCAGGAGTTATTGTTTTTTACAATAGCTAAGATCTGGAAACAGCCCAAGTGTCCATCAGTGGATGAATGGATAAAAAAGCTGTGGTACATATACACAATGGAGAACTATGCAGCTGTAAGAAAGAAAGATCTCTTATCCTTGTTTTTTAAATACTGATTTTTAAAAGGATACCCAGATCAATTGAATCAGAATCTCTGGAGCTCCAGAACAAGACCCTGAATGTTTAGCAGTGAGAGCCGCGGCTTAGTGTTACCAGCAGTCCTGGTTGTCACTGGCCCGCGGCCTCGCTCAGTCTGCAGAGGGCCACCTCACTGGAGAGAGCTGGGTAGGGCTGTGGCCATGGAGACCGTCAGCTCTGAACTTCGGATAAGCTGACAGAGAAGGGAAGCCGCTAAAACCCAGCCCCATGAACACATCCACAGATGACATTCATCTGCTTGAGAAGCACTGCGTGGAGTGGGGAGCGAACGGGCCCCCGAACTCTGAGCTGATGGAAACACATCTGGAGCGTGGCATTCTGTTTTCAGAGGGATACAGAGGAGAGTGGACACTGTCTTTTCCAGGCCATTGGACTGACCTGGGAAGAGAGGCAGTGTCCAGACAGGCAGCCTGTGCCCAGGCACCACCGTCTGCTGGAGCAGATCACAGGTGTAAGGCAGTAGGTTGCCAGGAATGAGCAGTCTGGGGAGAGCACAGTGTAAGGAGGGGAGAAGATACCTCAAGTTGAAGTAGAGCTGCAGGAGTGGACAGCTGAGTTTTAATGAGCATTCTAGCAGGCTGCTGAGATACAGACACTGAAAGGCAGAAACAGGGTTGGCTGACAGAACCTGCATGTGTTATTAAAAGCCAATTGAGCCCTGTCCGATTTGGCTCAGCAGTTGGAGCGTCAGAAGAGTCATGGGTTTGATCCCTGGTCAAGGGCATGTACCTCAGTTGTGGGTTTGATCCCTGGCCCTGATCGAGTCATGTGGGAGGCAACCAATCAATGTATCTCTCTCACATCGATGTTTCTCTCCCTCCCTCCCTCCCACTCTATCTAAAATAAGTCAATGGAAAAATATCCTCAGGTGAGAATAAAATCCAGTTGAGAAATTCTACAGACAATGAGCAGTTCACCCACTTCCCGGGGTCAAAGGCATATTCTCAAAGCCCTAACAGAACACCTACTGGAAGGTGAGCAGAGACCACGTCAGGGGAGCAATGGTCAAGGAACTGAGGGTGTGGAACTGGAGAGACAGCTGAGCACAGTGAGAGCATCTCCAGAACTCGAGCTGTTTAGCTTGCAGAGGAGTGTTCCGAACCACTGAGTAGACACGGAGGGGAATCAGACTTTTGTTCAATAGTAGGAAATTGTTTTAACATCAGGAATCGCAATTAGAGTAGGATTATGGGTTGTGAGATGGTACCAACCCTGTCACTGGACATATTGAGGCCGACTGGTGAAAGGTGACCTCGGGAGGTGGAGTAGATGAGAGCGAGGACTTCAAGTCCTCACTCTCAGGTCAGTAGGCTCCGCTCAGCTTTTATTAGGTTCAGATATTGCGGTGAGCAGTAGGATTTTATTTTTGAAAGAGTTATGCTCCCACCCCCTTTCTACCCCCCGAAACTATGAGAAACTTAGATTGTTAGGATTCTTTGATTTCTATGACAAGGAAGGAAAGCATGACAGCTGTTTGAACCACTGAGTGCTACTTGTTTGCATAACAAACCCTAGAGAGTCAAATATTTATATAAATAAGGACTAGTCTTCTTAATGTAGGTGGAATGCCAGGGAGCGTCTGTAAGTTTATTTTTCTTGGTCTTCTACTTTGGGAAGCATCTTTGATAAATGTTTTGAGTTGAAATATTTTATATTCAACCCAACAAACATTTTTGGTACCTACCAAATGTGAGGCAGCATCCTGTACTTTGTCTATTGAGAACCTTCTCTCCCAAAACTTATACATATCGGAAATTAATCTCAGCATTGGCAGCATCTTCCACATTTAAAAAGAGTCACTGCATGACAAACATAAGCAGTGACACCAGTGGACATCTATCGGTTGCTTCCCTGACACTGTATGTCCCTCTGTCTTCTTAAAGCCCCTGTTTCCACTGAGTGATCTGTTTCTGGGGAAGCTGGCTGTACCTTGGTTGTAGGTGGAGCCCGTGTGTTAGGCTAAGCTGATTTATACATTATATCCCCCTTGCCACTGTCTAATCTGGACCAATCAGAGTGCATTTCAAGACTGTCACCGAGAAGGCTGGGACAAAGATGTACAGTCGTGAGCTGCATAACGATGTTTCAGCCACCAATGGACCACATTTTTGATGGTGGTCCCATAAGATTATAATGGAGCTGAAAAACTCCTGTCCTTCGTGACACGTGAGCCATTGGTCTTTTTTTAAATCCTTACTCCAGGATATTTTTTGCATTTATCTGCAGATAGAGTGGGAGGGAGAGAGGGGTGAAAAGAGAGAGAGAAACATCGATGTGAGAGAGACACATCAACTGGCCACCACCCACACAACCCCCACCGGGGCCGGGGACAAACTGCAACCGAGGTACGTGCCCTTGGCGGGAACCGAACCCAGGCCTCTCTCATCTGCGGGCCGACGCTCTAACCGCTGAGCCAAACCGGCCAGGGCGAGCCATTGGTCTTAACATTGTCGCACAACACATTACTTGGGTGTTTGTGGTGATGCTGGTGTGAACCAACCTGCTGTCCTGACAGTTGTATAAAAACATAGCACATACAGTTACGTCCAGTACAAAATACTTGATAATCACAATAAATGATTATGTTATAGGTCTGTGTTATTTACTGAGCTTTTTAGAGTGTACTGTTTCTAATTATAAAACCAAAAGCCTGCTGTACAACAGTACCGTTATCAACCTCATACACCTTGTGTTTACTATGTCTCTTGATTGTATCATTTTCTCCTGTTCCTGATTTAATCTCGTGTTGTTCTGTACAGTAACAAGCTGTAACCGTATAGCCGAGGTGTGCAGTAGGCTAGACCACCGAGGTTTATGTAGGTGCCTCTGTGATGTTCACACAATGACAAAATCGCCTGATGATGCAATTTTCAGAATGTGTGCCGTTGTTAACTGGTGCATGGCTGTAATCTTTTTCTTGCTTCACTTAAGAAGAAATTTGGTGACCTGGAGCTGTAGGTAGTAACTGTCATGCACCCATGATAAGGCTAGCTGCAGAATGAGCTGACACTCAGAAAGGCAGCGTGGAGAAATGGAGAAAAGCAGGTCTCTGTGACATAACCCAGCTGCCAGATTAAACTCTGGCCTGAGCCAAAACGACTCTGGACATTCCAAACATATAAGTTCCCTTTATCATCAAGCCAGTTTGACTTAGGTCTTCTTTGACTTAGAGCCAAAATATTCCTTAATGATCAATATAAGGTTATTTTTGACGAGTAGAGTTACAGGTTTGATTTTATCTATTATTTAACTGTATTTGCTAGATAGTTAGCATGGATTCATTTTGTAATGCCAGAAAACAACACAGAAGTCTATTGACGTGTCATCATAGCATCCGCAGTGCCTGGAAGTTAGTTACCTGGGAAAGTTGACATTCATAACTAGGGCTGAACTAAAACACAGACACCCAAGCGCATCTGTCTGTTGCTTCTGCTGGCTTCTGATGACCTTACTGCCATCTGTGTTATTGTGCTACTGACAGTTCACTGGCTTTGTAAGTTTACTTCCTAAACAGTTTTTATATATGGGTGCATTCTTGACTAGTTGCTTTTGGGGGAGACAGAGAAATACCACCTAATAAAACTGCTTACTTTTCTGTTTTCTGAGAGTGAAGAAACTCAGTGCTATGCTGTTAGCCATTTAATTTTTCCTCCTCCTGACTTATAAAAAATACATATTTGTGGGCAATTATAAATTAATAGATAAATACATTTTTAAATTGTGAGAAGAAAATAAGATGGAAGGAGACTGATGGATTGAGAGACCTAAAAGACATCAATCACTATATGTGCACTTTATTTGAGAGCTGATTCAAACAAATTTTTTAAAAATAAGGTTTATAAAGAATTTAAGCACTGGATATTTGAAGCACTAAGGTGTTATTGTTGATTTTTTAAGGTGTAATAATGGTATTGTTTTTATGTTTTTAAAGAAAGAGTCTTTTGCCCTGGCTGGTGTGGCTCAGCGGTTAGAGCGTCGGCCCGCGGACCAGAGAGGCCCAGGTTCGGTTCCTGCTAAGGGCACGTACCTTGGTTGCAGTTTGTCCCTGGCCCCGGTTGGGGTCATGTGGGTGGCAACCACTCTATGTGTCTCTTTCATGTCAATGTTTCTCTCTCTGTCTTCCTCCCTGTCTCCCTCCTGCTCTATCTGAAGATAAATGCAAAAAATGTCCTCGGGTGAGGATAAAAAAAAAAAAAAAATCTAAGAAAGAGTCTTTGTCTATTAGCAATACATACTGAAATATTTACAGGTGAAATGATACGATATCTGGGATTTGCTGCAAAATAATACAGAAGAAAGGAAGCAAGTAGGAATATAGGTGAAACAAAATTGGTTATGAATTGATCATTGCTAAAGCTGAGTAATGGGTGCCTGGAATTCATTAATCTGTTTAATTTTTCTGTGATAAAAAGTTAAATAGATGTAGAAGTCTCCCCTTCACTTCCTTTCCAGTGGTAATCAGTATTAATAATCTGCTTTTTTTTTCCTAAATAATTTCTATGTATAAGTTACAGAGAGAAAGGAGGGTAGTGGAGAAGGCTTGGTTTGGGTTTAATTTAATTAAATGGACTCACTAGACGTGTTGGTCTACAACTTTCTCTGGGGGGGAGCATGGGGAGCTCAGTTAGTATAAACGTTTTCCATTTAATTTTCTGTTGGAGTAGTTGATGATTTGTTTTTCCCCTAAAGAGAACAGAATCCGTTCTTTCTTTTATAATAGTGCAGCGTCTGCATCCCAGGGAACAATTTTGGCTTTTTGAGGGAAATACCTGTGTTTGAAGCCTGGAGTTTCTGTGGGCTTTGCCCAGAGCTTGGGCAGCCCCCCCTCGTCAGATTGGGGCCCTTTCCTGGCACGAGATCCCCGTCTGAGCATCAGCCCCAACCTCCCCCACCGTTGCTGTCAGCCGGCAACTGTAAAACCCCTCGGAAGGGCAGCGCTCTCTGTTGCCTGCGGTTGGGGGGCCACACCTTTGTGTGAAAATTAGGAGAAGCTTTGCTGAATTCCTATTGAATTTTTGTAATGATTTTTATATAATGTGAATTCTTAGTAACTCATGTCCATGTGGGAGAGAGTGGTTTGTTTTTTAAAAGAATCGGTGGGTGAATGAGCAGGTGACCAGCCCTGGCTCCTTGATGGGGCTTTCCGTTATCATGCCGGGGAACGGACACACTTTCTCTCCAGTGCACCTGTCGAATCTGCTGTTGTCCATTTTCCTATTCTTCCAACAGGAGAAAGAAAGACAATCTAAGCTTAGGATGCCTTCTTTCTCCCTTACCCTTGAGGATCACAGTCAGTATCGTGCTTTTCATGACATGTCTTCAGAGTGTTTTTATACACTATCATCATTTTATTCTTATCAAATATTTTCAGAGTAACTACCTGCACCAGTCACAGTACCAGGCTTTTGAAGCAGGGAATGCGAGATAAATCCGTTTCACATCACTGTTGTCTGGGTGGAAATACTGAGGTTGGGCATTGAGGAAGGTTGGACCTATGATTAGAGTGGGAGTTAAATGGGCTCGTTTTGTGCTTATGTATGTATGTTAAGGATATATGCCATTTACTGATTATTACCATGTGCTGAGTGCCTTTCTAAAGGTTTAATATCAGCTATCTCATTTAATACTCACAGCACATCTTATGAAGCATGTGCTCTTATTATTTTCTTTTATAGACAGGACATAGAAGCACAGAGATTAAATGATTTGCTCAAAATCACAGCTAAACAGTGATATAATCTGAATTTAAGTTCAGTCCTACTATGGAGTCTGTGCTCATTATGGAATTATTACTAAGGAATCTATTAGCTCATTGATATATGGTGTTAGTGGCTTCCAGTTTTTAAAAAGAAAAAGATGATAGCCCAGCCAGTTTGGCTCAGTGGATTGAGTGTCGTCCCATGGACTGAGAGGTCCCGGTCCAATTCCCGGTCAGGGCACATGCCTGGGTTTCGGGCTTGATCCCCAGTGAGGGGCGTGCAGGAGGCAGCCGATCAGTGTTTCTCTCTCACATCGATGTTTCTATCTGTCTCTCCCTTTCTCTCTTCCTAAAAAAAATCAATTAAAAAATATTATGAAGAAAAAGATGGTTAGTTAGCGTCAATCATCAGTATTCCTGGAGTCTGTTGGATTTTTAAATTATGAAACGTGTTGAAGAGCCTTCAACAGACACAATATCATATTGCAGGTGGGGATCAGAACTGATTTCTAGACTTAAGGAAAACTGATCAGATTTTTACGGTGTTGGTACTATCAGGGAATGAAATGTCACCTGTAGTGA
The DNA here is from genome assembly GCA_030848825.1 of Tadarida brasiliensis. Classification (NCBI taxonomy): domain Eukaryota; kingdom Metazoa; phylum Chordata; class Mammalia; order Chiroptera; family Molossidae; genus Tadarida; species Tadarida brasiliensis. Next base: position 100,836,479 of record CM061263.1, read on the forward strand.
ATCTACAGTCATAGCAGAACGAATCTTATTCTGTCACTTTCAGGGTTATTTATGGTGAAAAGAAGTCTGTTAGGCTGCTATATTTGCTAAGTCAGTATTACAACGTTTGGTTATTCATTATGAGGTTTGCTGTCATGTGTGACAGTGTATGTTTTCCCAGTGTGCACTGGTATTTACCCATATGCGTGTGTACGTAGTCTGATTAAAAATGTGAAAATCATGCCCCAGCCGGTTTGGCTCAGTGATTAGAGCATCAGCTTGAGGACCAAAAAGTCAAGCGTTTGATTCCGGTCAAGGGCATGTACCTCGGTTGTGGTTCAGTCCCCAACCCCGGTCAGGGTCATGCAGGAGGCAACCCATCAATGTGTCCCTCTCACATTAATGTCTCTCTCTCTCTCCCCCTCCCCTTTGCTCCCCCACTCTATCTGAAGATAAATGGAAAAGTATCCTCAGATGAGTATTAAAAAATATGTGAAAATCTCAGTACATTGCTAGATTCCTGTTTTGTGTGACTTATACTCAGTGATTCTAAGCTCTTTCGATTGGGAATCACGTCTGAAACTAAGAACTGCATGTTACTGCAAGCTAGGCTGTGTGCCCCTCAATTCACACTCATCGTCCCGATGACCTTTTCCCTCCCTCGCTTCATCATCGTGATGAGAGCTGTCCTACGGTGGACGTCGATGATATGTCAGCTTTGTAGTAAACACTGCCTGTATTATCTTATTTAATCCTCAGAATAACCCTTCGAGGTAGGTTTTGTTATTCCCATTTGACAGATGCAGAAGTGAAGGGTTAGAGAGGTTACCTTAGAGAGGTGACTCGTTCGAGTCCACATGGGTATAAATGGGGACTTCAGTCTAGGTGTGTCTGCTTCCAAGACTAGTTGACTTTCTTTGTGGAAATACTGAAGCTGTCAGTGATGAAAGAAGGATGATGGTCACAGTGGTGTGTGCTGGTTTGAGAGCATTTCTTATGTAGTTTAATTTTAATTTTAATTTTAAAAGATGAACAGCAGTAGCTGTAGCTTCCTGGGCACTGGTGAAATAGGAAGACATTAGAGTTTTATCCTAGCTCTGTTTAATATTAAGATATTAAATTATAATTTCTCTGAGCCTTGGTGTCCTCATCTGTAAAGTGAGGATAATAATACCTGTCTCACCTATACTATAAGGTTCTTGTCAGGACAATGGAAATAAAAATGCTGAGAAAGTGCTGTACACATGTCAGGAATTATTAGCCAGTACTCTCATTTCCCCCACCCCACCTCCACCAATGAACTTACAAAATTCATCTCTTGGGGTTGTCCGCTTTCACCACTTTTATTCCACAGAGTATTGGAAGTCCTAGCTATATCAATTAGATAAGAAAAAGAAATAAAAGGCACCCAAAAGGAAAGGAAGATGTAAAACTGTCATTATTTGTAGAAGACATGATGCTCTATAGAGAGAACACTAAATATTCCAACACACACACACACACACACACACACACACACACACACACACACACTACTAGAATAAATAAATGAGTTCAATAAAGCAGCAGGATACAAAATTAATATTCATAAATTTGTTGCATTGTATACACCAATAATCTATTAGAACAAGAAATTAAGAAAACAATCCCATTTACAGTTGCATCAGAAAAGTAAAATACCTAGGAATAAATTTAACCAAGGAGATAAAAGACCTGTACTCAGAAAATTATAAGATACTGAAGAAGTTAAGAAGATACAAATAAATGGAAGCATATATCATGCTCATGGATAGGAAGCATTAGCATAGTTAAAATGTCCATACTACCCGAAGCAATCTATAGATTCAGTGCAATCCCTATCCAAACACTAAAGGCATTTTTCACAGAACTAAAACAGGTAATCCTAAAATTTATATGGATCCACAAAAGATCCCAAATAACCACAGCAATCTTGAGAAAGAACAAAGTTGGAGGTATCATACTACCTGATATCAAACTATACTGAAAGCCAGTAGCAATCAAAACAGCATGGTACCAGCATAAATATTGGCATATAGACCAATGGAACAGAATAGAGAGCCCAGAAATAAACCTATGCCTATATAGTCGATTAATCTATGACAAAGGAGACAAGAATATACAATGAGATAAAGCCAGTCTATTCAATAAATGATGTTGGGAAAATTGGACAGATACATGCAAAAAAAAGAAACTAGACCTTCTTCTTACACCACATACAAGAATAAACTCAAAATAGATTAAAGATTTAAATGTAAGACCTACAATCATAAAACTTCTAGAAGAAAAAATAGTAAACTCTCTGACATTACTCTTAGTAATATTTTCCCTAATGTATCTCCTTCAGCAAGGGAAACAAAAGAAAAAATAAACCAAAGGGACTATATCAAACTAAAAAGTTTTTGCACAGCAAAGGAAAACATCAACAAAATGAAAAGACAACTTACTGAATGGAAGAAGAAATCCAAACACTAATTCAAAAAGATCTAAGCACCCCAATGTTCATTGAAGTGTTATTTACAATAATAGCCAAGATGTGGAAGCAACCCGAAGTGCCCATCAATAGATGATTAAATAAAGAAGATGTGGTACATACATACAATGGACTAATACTTGGCTATAAAAAAAGAATGAAATCTTACCATTTGGGACGATATGGATGGACCTAAAGGGTATTATGTTAAATGAAATAAGTCAGACAGAGAAAGACAAATATTATACAATTTCACTTACCTGTTGAATCTAAAGAACAAAATAAACGAACAAACAAAACAGAAACAGATTCATAGATACAATGAAAAACTGAGGTTGCCAGGTGGGAGAGGAGTGGGGGAATAGGTAAAAAAGGTGAAGGGAGTAAGAAGCTACAAAATAGTCCCAGGGATGAAAATACAGCATAGGGAATATAGTCAGTGATATTATCATAACTACGTACAGTGCCAGGTGCGTGCTAGAATTATGAGGGGAATCACTTCGTAAATGATATCGTTGTCTAACCACTACGCTGTACACCTAAAACAAATATGAAATTATTAAAAAGCATTTATCGGGATTAAAACTGGAAGCTGATGTAGATTTAACAGATTCCTTTAAAAGGACTTAGTCTTATTTTTTTTTTCTTCATTCGTTTATTCAACAGCTTTTGAGTACCTACTATATGTCAAGCATTGGCATTGTTGCTGGGGTTATGACAATGACTCAGACTTGGTTACAGACTATTTGGGGACATTTTGTGAGAACTGTTGTCTGTAATCCGGTCTAACCCAACCATGTGCTAACTGACCACATGTCAAGTGAACAGGGTCACATTCTGTTTGTGGCTGCCCAGACTGATTTGCATAAAGAATCTCTGGACAGGTGGCGACCCGGCACCTGTTGTGACTTTGCGTCTCGTCCTAGGGGGTAAGTGAAGGGCAGGGGAAGGCTTAGAGGGAAACAAAGGTGAAGCTATTTCTCCAGACACGAAAGCCCAGTGAGTAGCCCTCTTGGGCTTGTGTGGAGTCTGCTTGAACTCCAGAGGCCCCTGGCAAGTTTGTATAAACTATGAAAAGAACCGCGTTTCCTCTCAGCTCACCAACAAACAGCAGTGAGTAATAGACTCTAGTCCATTTTGAATGCATTCAAGGTGAATGTTCTGCAAAATTTCACACTTGCGCTGTTTTTCATGTTTCAAGGGAGCTCGCACACAATCCTATAGGCAAAGGTTGCTCGTTCAGTAAGTATTTTACTAGGCATTTCCTAAGGCAGACATTGTAAAAGATGAAAACACACAAATCCAACAATAGTAATCAACAACAACACAACCTCTAGTTCCTTTATTTATTTTTTTAAATATTTTTTTTCCTTTATTAATTTTTAGAGAGAGAGGAAGGGAGAGGGAAAGAGTGATAGAAACATCAATGAAAGTGAACATCGATTGGCCACCTCCTGCATGCCCCCCACTGGGGATCGGGCCCACAACCTGGGCATGTGTCCTGACTGGGAATCGAACCAATGACCTCTTGGTGCATGGGTCGACGCTCAACCACTGAGCCATATCAGCCGGGCTCTAGTTCTTTTAGATGCCGCCTGCGCTCTTTGGGTGCTTTTGGTCCAAGCACTGATGGTGCAAAAACTCTGAGACCACCTGTCTGATTCCCCAGGGAGGACGGCAGATGAGAAGTCTGAGACCTGGGAGGATATAAAGTGCAAAGTGTCTAAGTGTTCATTAGGGAAAGCATCAAAATCAATTCTGTGTTCTCTGATAGCGAACAGGGGCCACCTTCCTCTTTACTCCCCACCACTCCATATGTATACATGCCTAAACACACATCACTTTCAGAAGGCTACCAGCGATTTCTTTTATTTATTTTTTATATTTTTGCATTTATCTTCAGATAGAGCAGGAGGGAGAGAGGGAGAAACATCGATGCGAGAGAGACACATCGAGTGGTTGCCACCCACGCGACCCCAACCGGGGCCGGGGACAAACTGCAACCGAGGTACATGCCCTTAGCGGGAACCGAACCCGGGACTCTCTGGTCCGCAGGCCGACGCTCCAACCGCTGAGCCAAACCGGCCAGGGCGCGATTTCTTTTGTAACTGGTAAAATATGTCATTGGGGGCAGTAAGGGGGACAGGCTTTGCTGGGGAACAGGAGCAAGAGAATGAGTTCCTACCGCCAAAAGTTTGGGAACAGAACTGTTGTTCAAACATCATTTAATTGAATCCATGCAGCAGAGGTTGACTTGTAGGTGAATTACAGCTTCATGGAAACAACAGCATCACCACATGTAGGCTGCACATCTTATCGCAGTAAAACGATGAGCTCAAACGCCAGTCCCTGGGCTTCCCCAACAGCAGCACGTGGTGGGCGCAGCAGAGCACCCCAGACTCGCGCCAGGGCCTATCCAGCCACGCGAGAGAAAGAAATCACCGATAGGATTGCCTGGTGGACAGAGGGCTGGGGACGTGTCTTTCCCTGCAGCATGCTGACTGCAAAAACAGATGTTTTTCCCCAAGGCCCAATCTTTGTACACTTCTGCACCTGGGGAAAATAACTCCCGTTCCTGATTCTGCAGCTCCATTCTCGCTGATTACATTCACTTCTTTCCGTGATTTTTCAAGAATTTTTGAGTGGCTAGGATATGCTGAGTTCCTGGTCTAATTAGAGAAGAAGAGCTGCTGATCACCCAGGCTCCACACCTCTTGCCTGTGTGCACCTCGTCTTCTCTAGGCCAGGATTCTGAACGAAGAAGGAGCAGGAAGGTCCAGATGTGCCGAGGCAGTAACTATGTAATGGATGCATATAATAGTTATAAAACTTAAAGGATATAATGTAGATCTCTTGCCCAACCCTGTCCCCTCCCTAGAAGCAATCATTATTAAGTTTCTGGTTATCCCTATAAAGACATTCTATTCCTATGTAAATGCATATTTCTATTATATATATATATATACACACACACACACACACACACACACATATGTACATGTACACACATATATTTATTTAATTATCCTCTTTTATTTTTGTTGTTGTTAATCCTCACTCAAGGATATTTTTCCATTGATTTTTAGATAGAATGGAAGGGAGGGAGGGGGAGAGAGAGAGAGAGACAAACATCAATGTAGGCGAGACACATCATCTGGTTGCCTCCTGCACGACCTGGACCGGGGCCAGGGATCCAACCTGCAACCCAGGTACATACCCTTGATCAGGAATTGAACCCATGACCCTTCGGTCCACAGGCCGATGCTGTAACTGCTGAGCCAAACCAGCCGGGGAGTGAGGGGCGTGTTTTTTCTTAATAGCAACAGAATGTTTGTTCCTTTATTTAGATAGATCGTCATTTACTTAGCCAGTCTTTTATTGTTGGACATTTTGGCTGTATAGTCCATTGCTATCCTAACAATACTTAATTGAATATCCTTGAATGTGTATCTTTGGGCACACGTGCTAATTTGTCAATAGTATCAGTTTGCAGAAGTAGAATTACTAGGCCAATTGGTATATTCTTTTAGTAGTAACAGAAATTGCCAGCTTGCCCTTCTATACATCATTTTTCCGTTTCCAGCGATGCCTAAGAATGCATGTCCCTGACTGCCGTTCCCCTCTCTCCATCCCCACCTGGGCTTTATCAGAGTGTGTCCATTGCAGGGGAGAAGGTTTGGGGCTGCATATGAACATGCGTATTTTGAGTTTTAGCAGCCTTTCAGTTCGTTACACATTACAGGAAATCTACCTCAAACGGTCTTAAACCAAACAAAATTTTAAGTGGGGAAAACGATTGGCACAGATCGCACGAGTCCAGTCAAAATGGGGATCGGGCACAGCTGCATCCAGGGAGGGCTGCCGTGCTGTTGCACACCTCCAGGGGGCGCGTTCACATTGCACGAGGAAACGGAGTGGGTGGTGTCCCGGAAATTAGTGGCCCGGTTCAGGGACACAGTTGACGTCATGAGGACTTAGTGTGTCCACTTCTCAGCCCTGGGGTTTGCTTCATTCTTCGGCAGGCCTCCTCCAAGTGGTTTCCCTGGTAGCTCTAGGTTTCCATTTTCTCAACTGGATAACCTCAGAACCAAGAGCTTCCCCTTTTTCCTAGACACAGCAAAAGTCCCACAAATGAGTCATTGACCTGGCTTAGGTCAGATGCTCATCCCTAACAATTGATGACGTCTGGGAATATCTTCTGATTTGCTTGCCTATCGTCCATTCCCTGTTCTTCTGATAATAGCGCCTTGACTGATTTTATTCCTCAGCTATCAGTCCACGCCGTCTGGGACCCTGCCTTCCCCCAGGGGTGAACATGACACCCAGACACCCATTCTGCCAATGGCCAAAGCAATTCAGATATTCAGATACCACCATGAACCTTCTGTAGGCTAAATGAGTGCTTCTGAAACTCAGGAGAAGTTACAGCTGAGGAAGAGGGGATGCAGATGTGCGTACAAACCACCTGGGGACCTTGCGATACAGCAGGTTCTGATCCATGAGATCTGGGGCAGGGGTGAGGTTCTGCATTTCTGACAGGCCTTTGATCGATGCTGATGCTGCTGTCCAAGGACCATACTTTGTTTTTGTTTTTGTTTTTGGTTTTTTTATTTATTTACTTTTGTTACAGATGTTTCTCCTTTTTTCCCCCATTGACACCCTCCTCCCCCTCCCTCCCTGCCCCCGTCCCCAGTTTTGTTGTCCATGTCCATTGGTTATGAGTACATGCGTACAAGTTCTGTGTTCATCGCTCCTCTCCCCCACCCCCTCTTCTGGCAAATGTACCCTACTTCCACGTCTCTGGGACTACCCTGTTCCTCAGACTGTTATGTTCATTATATTCCAGAAATAAGTGAGATCATATGATATTTGTCTTTCTCTGCTTGGCTTGTTTCGCTTAGGATAATAGTTTCCAGGTCCTCCCATGTCGTCGCAAAGGATAAGAGATCTTTCTTTCTTACAGCTGCATAGTACTCCATTGTGTATATGTACCATAGCTTTTTTATCCATTCGTCTACTGATGGACACTTGGGCTGTTTCCAGATCTTAGCTATTGTAAATAGTGCTGCTATGAACATGGGGGTACATGTATTCTTTCTGATTGGTGTTTCAGGCTTCTTAGGGTATATTCCTAGGAGTGGGATCACTGGGTCAAATGGTAATTCAATTTTTAATTTTTTGAGGTAATACCATAGTGTTTTCCACAGTGGCTGCACCAGTCTGCATTCCCACCAGCAGTGTACTAGAGTCCCCTTTTCTCCACACCCTCGCCAACACTTGTTGTTTGATGCTTTGTTGATGGCGGCTATTCTGACAGGTGTGAGGTGATACCTCATTGTTGTTTTAATTTGCATCTCTCTGATGATTAGTGAAGTTGAGCATTTCTTCACATGTCTCTTGGCCATTTGTATCAAGGACCATACTTTGAAGCAAGCGAATACATATAATGTGGATCCAGTGACCTTTCCAAGTTCCTTCTAGCTAATAATTGTGAGATTTCATAGCACATGCAGAAGGATATGAAACAAACAAAGTCCCCATAAGCAATTCATTCCAATTTGTCTCCATACCACACACAAAACAAAGAGCAGTCACCTTTATGATCACATTTATCAAAAAAAAAAAAAAAAACCATAAGTATTATTAAAACATTCATTTATTTTGGAAATAAAATCCATTGCCTGCCTTGGTGGCACAGGGGTGGAGGGAGGAAGCCCTTGCTGAATTATTCCTAAAGAGTTGTACTTTTGACCAGAGTTGGCAAGAAAATAACTTTTCCTTCTGGGACTATGAGCTCTCTGTTGTCGTGGTGTAAAAAATCTGCCGCTGCTTTTTCCACCATCAAGCCAGTGACTTCTTAGCGCTTTGCCCGAGGAACCCATTTGCCCTTGGCAGATGCTAGGCTTTATATATCTAGTTATCCCATCAAAGGTGGGTCGCCTGATAGGAAATTCTGGGGACAATATACTACTTTCTTGGGAGTAACAAAATCCGTCTTTTTCTTGTGACTGCCCTTTAGGTTTTCTTTTTCAACATTCATTTCACATTATCTTGCAGAACCAATATCTCATTTTAATAGCGTTAAATATTTCCTTTGCTTTCCCCAATTCAAATCAGGTATTGAATGCCCCCCCCGGTACCACTTATTGAATCAAAAATGATTTATTTTGCAAAGCAATTTAATACCTTGTTATCTCCAGTTTATTTCTAAAATGAAGTCAGATGGCATTACCAGAAAGGCCCAGTTTATTCCAGAGATTGCAAGGAGAAAAATAATTTTAAGGGACCCAGAAAACCCCTGACACCATTCACTCAGTATCCTCATGCCTTATGCAGCATTGTGATGGTATTTGCTTTTAAACCAGACCTCCTGCAAGGAAAATTGTGACCTCAGATACTTGCATCATTATGTAAATAGGGGTTAATGCGCGGATTGTACAAAATGTACTGTGATGGAGAGATTGGCTGTTTTTACGAGAAAAGAACAAAAAGGCAGCTATGCACCGTCTTCTTTTTTGGTGCACCTCGTACTCTTCTGTTTTACAGATACGGCTTTGGCCAAAAGGCTAGTCTAGAAAATTCTGCGAAATTCTCATCTTGTACTTCATTTTCTTATTGCTAAACGGTTAGGTAAGGCCAGTCCCATCTGTAAGCTTGGAAAGCAGTTTTAAGACTTAATTTTTCAAAAGTAACATCTTCTCTGCCCGGCCTGTGTGGCCCAGGGGTTGAGCATCAGTCTGTGCACCAGGAGGTCCCCAGTTCGATTCCCAGTCAGGGCACATGCCCGGGTTGCAGGCTCGATCAATGTTTTCCTTATCATCGATGTTTCTATCTCTCTCTCCCTCTCCCTTCCCCTCTCTGAAATCAATAAAAACATATTTTTAAAAAGTGAAAATAACATCTTCTCTCTAAATACCGACCCTCTGTAAATACTGTGGTGTCCACATTTGCCTTTTGAGATGAGTATAATACATCCCCTGAATTGGAATTAACTTAAAATGCTCAAGAAATGAGAGGTTGAGCCCCTCTCCTGGTTCTCTTTATCTACAGCTGACTCACTGAGTGGCTGACCTGCCCTAAACGATGCCCAAGCCAGCAATTCAGGAATCAACAAATTGCACTCAGGAATCAACAAATTGCACTCAGGAATCAACAAATTGCACTCAGGAATCAACAAATTGCACTCTGAAGGTGGAATAGAAGGCAGAGGGCCATTTATTGCAGCAAGGGGCCACCTTCATCCATTAGCGATGTAAATAGCTGGAGGCAGAAGATTTGGGGGCTGTCATCTGGCCGAATGACGTTTTTCCAACAACTCCTTATTAAACATCTGCTGTGTCTCATGGCCTGAGGCTAGGTCCTGGGTGTATACTAGTGATGAATCTGACATACTACATCCTGACCTCATGGGGTAACTTAAACAAACCATTTAATTTCTCTGGGCTTTACTTGAAAAATTGGGTTAATTCCTAACCACACAGCATTGCTATGATAAACATATTTAGGAAAGTAAAAAATATGAAACACTTGTAGAGTTCTTTAGGTCAACATGGTTACACAGCCTCAGCAATGCCCTTAACCTTGAACTTTTCAAGATTAGCTGTTTTACTTGTTATCTACTCTCACCAAGTTATCCTCAGATGGCCCTCCCTTTGCCCTTTGTCTTTTTGCGACAGTTGCATTTTCCTCTCCAAAGATGATCCCATTTTCCTGATTCTTGATCAATGTCAGCTCTTCACAAGGAGGGGCCTCCCAGCTACGAAATGTCAAAGGCATCTGATATGAACATGGAAAGGAAAATAACTCTTCACAAAAGATATTGAGAAAAAAAATCAGAAGTCATTTTCTGTATTTTATACACAATAAAAATCAGATAACTTAAAATAACACCCCTGAATACAGTTATCATGAGACATCTCTGTCCTTTTCTAGAGTTAAAAATAAACAGAACAATTTTGGAGCTGGGCAAGTAGCCAGCCTTGTCGTTTCGTTTGTGGATAGGAATGACGGGGGTCATGCTCCGAGAGAGGCAGCCGGCTGGGAGGGGTTTTTTCTGGAATATGCTGGAGCAGCTGAGGCTTGGAAACATGCAAGCAAAGTTTCTAAGAATGCATTTGCTGTACAAGTGGGAGGAGGACCTCAGTGCTTGCATGTAAAGATCCCCTAGCCTGTCACACAGTTGCCCAGGGTACAGTATTTTTTGGCTTGGTGCACACATTTTTATTATCATCTGTTGATTGAGGGAGTCTCTCCTCCCTCCTCCAGTTCTAATAGTCAGAGTATGTATGTTTCTCTGACTCTCTCTGCTCTATGTCCCGTCTCTGTATCTCTGTCTCATTCTCATCCACAACCCCCTGCCCCACATGTGTGATTTCGTCACTAAGGGTAGAAAAGCCAGCAAGCCTCAAATCTGAGCCCCTAAGGAAACGTTTTAGAGGGTCTTTGTAGATTGCACAAGTAGCAGGTCTTCTTAGGGATGAAGGACTTCTTTTCTCCATCCCCTGACAAAGATGAAGCTGCTTGCAGGGGAAGAGGGGTAAGTAATATCATGGTGTAGCACAGGTTGGCCAACATCTTTTATATATATAATTTTTCTTTATTGATTTTAGAGAGAGAGGAAGGGAGAAGGAGAGAGATAGAGACATTGATGAGAGAGAACATCGATTGGCTGCCTCCTGCATGCTCCCCAGTGGGGATCAGGCCCACAATCTGGGCATGTGCCCTGACTGGGAATCGAACCTACGGCCTCTTGGTGCATGGGTCAACGCTCAACCACTGAGCCACACCAGCCGGGCGGCCAACATCTTTTTTCAATGGCCAGATAGTAAGTATTTTAAGCTTTGTGAGCTATTAGGTCTCTGTCACGACTCCTCAACTTGGCTGACGTAGCATAAAAGTGGCTGTAAACAAAATGTAAACAAGTGAGCATAACTGTGTTCCTGTAAATTTTATTCATGGACACTGAAACTTGAACTTCATGTATTACAGGTCATCACATATTCTTCTTTTGATTTTTTTAACCATTTGAAAGTGTAAGAAAACATGCCTCGCTGTGGCCCTCTAAAAGCAGGCAGTGGGTAGGTTTGGGCCCACGGAGCAGCACGCTTTGCTGACCCCTGGTACTGTGAAACAAACACAGAACTGGGAGTGAAGTCTTACCTTCCAGTTTCCGTTTTACTACTTTTTAGCCTTGACTACGTCATTGGACTTCTAAGCTCGGTTTCCTCATCTGCAAAATGAGTATGGAAGGGGACAGGGAGTAACTCGAGACGAGAAACTGGGCCAGCACTACCTCAGCCAGGTGATCAGGGTTGCCATCAGCGGTGGAAAGCCATGTCACAGCATGTACCCTTGTACCCTTGATATATGTGATGAAAATGGTACCTCACCTCTGTGATCATCCTCCAAAAAAACCAATAACCCCAGTCTAAACGTGAGAAAAACACCAGACAAACCGAAATCCTACAAAATACTTGACCAGTAAGCGCTCCTCAAAACTGCCCAGGTCATCAGAAACGAGGAAAATGAGAGAAACTGTCACAGACCAGAGGAGGCTAAGGAGACACAAGGACTCGATTTAATGTATCCTGGAGACAGAAAGGGGGCATCATGGGACATCAGTGACATCCGAATAAAGGACGGAGTTTAGTCATAGTACTGGGTGAGTGTTGGTTCCTTAGCTGAGAGAGATGCACCGTGTCCGTGTAACATGTCAGCAGTGGGGGATCTAGGTCAGGAGAACACAGGAACTCTGTACTAGCGTTACAATTTTGCCATTCTAAAATTAAAACTGTTCTAAAATTAAAAGTTTATTTATGTTGGGGGAGGAGGGGGACTAAGAGAAGAATTTCTGGGATTTGGAGATTCGCTGTGGAGGGCAAAGGAGAAGGAGAAATGAAGATTGTGTGAAAATCTTCAGCCACTCTGAGTTCCTTGGAAGATGGCCATGCCATTGGACAACACTGAGTCTAGGAGGCACATGAGGCTTGAAATAGAAAATAATGAACTTGGAATTATTCGACGTGTGGAATACCAGGGACACATCCATGAATATGAGGTACCATTTAACACTTAAACTGATAAAAAAAAGACTCAGAAAGAGCTTTTGGATTTCAGACATTTTATTTAAAATCCTCTCCAGCCCTGTAGTATTTGACATTTAAGTCCTAATGTAAGAAAGAAAGATGAACCGGATTCAATCATAACATGGTTATTGGGCTTTGTCTAAATAGCTATTGTACACGTACATGTCGTATACATACACGGACGGTTCGACGGGTGGTTTTCAACCTGACAGTGCTGCGAAAACAGTGTGCACTCCGTAGAAACCTTGCATTGTGAATCTCGCCCTCGTCCCGGCTAGCGGAGTGTGGTAAGGTGTGCTCTCCTGCTGGGGAGCCGCAGCTCCCGATCGGCCACGCAGCCGCAAGGGGAAGCCACCAGGCTCTACAGCGTGGTATTCAATGCATTTTCAACTTAACAGCATTTTCATTTTGCAATGGGATTCCTGAGCTGCAACCCCATCAGAAGTCAAGGAGCACTGTGCGTGTGGGTTTATTTATCCTTTTGTCATTAAAGCGTTGCTTGGAGCTAGGAGCAGCTATAAGCCCTTCTTCGTTTGCACCAGGAATTCAAGTGGTGTTGCCAAGTGGACGTTGTGTTTGTGAAGTGGCCCGGCAGCTCGAGCCAGCCCTTCTCCTGTAGCAAAAGTGCCCGTTGTGTTGACCCACACGGGAGAGAATGTGTTGTTTACTTCAGACAAGACTGGGAGCTTTGTTTGAGTCATTCCTTTTTCTGTCTCACCCTATTTATATTTTGCTGCCGGAATTGCATCGAAAGGTCACACGGGCCTCTGGAGGCTTGTGGTGCCTGCTGTACACTAACAAGGTATATGATAAAGCCACAGTCAGGAAAGACCTCACGCCTGCACGGGTCATGGACGGGCAGTTCACAGCAGAAGAGATTTAGAGGCGCTAAACGTATGAAAATAAGCCTCACAGCTAAGCACACACCTCACAGCTAAGCACACGCCTCACAGTAAGCACACGCCTCACAGTAAGCACACGCCAGTGAGATGGTAAAGAGAGAAAAGGAAGGGAGGATCTGGTGTTGGGTGTGGGGAAAGCAGTCTGGTGGGAATAAAAATCAAAATGATCTTTTGGGAGGGAAGCTTGAAATCTATATTCCAAGCTTGAAAATGTGTATAGTCTTGGTTCCAGTAATCCTACTTCTAGGAGGCTATCCTAAAAAATATTTTAAAACCTAAACCAGTCCAGCCGGTGTGGCTCAGTGGCTGAGCGTCGACCCATGCACCAAGAGGTCGCTGGTTCGATTCCCGGTCAGGAGACATGCCCGGGTTGTGGGCTAAATCCCCAGTGAGGAGCGTGCAGGAGGCGGCCAATCCATGTTCTCTCTCATCGATGTTTCTCTCTCTCTCTGCCTCTCCCTTCCTCTCTCTCTAAAATCAATAAAGGAAAAAAAAATTTTTTTTTTTTAAAACCTAAACCGAAATGTAAACTCTCAATGCTAAATTCTGAATGGTGTAAATGGCCCTGGTCTTAGAAGTTACTGTTATTTGTCGAGCCTAAAACACGTTCCCATCACCACCCATACTCTCCTCCTAAATAATGCCAACTTTCTTAAATGAAAGTTACATTTTTTTGTTTTGAGTGAGGGTTTTTATTCAAAATGTGAAGAATCTAGAGCTGTCTTAACCGAAGGGAAGCCAGTACATAGTTGTCATTCCTTAGTTTTATTTCTTGCTACAATACTCAAAGTATTCGAGGTAGTGCTTGGTACAAGGCTGAAAGGATACAGGGTAAAAAAAAAGAAAAGAGATTTAAGGGGGGGAAAATCTCTTTCTTCACTTAGATTTCATTAGTCTATATCTTACCTCTTTCCAGATATATTTACGTTTCCTAGATCTCTCAATACAGTGTGTGCTGAGCATAAAAAAGTGTCCACATACATGGAAAAATCAGCTGTACCATTATACTGCCTCCAAGGTAATGATGATTTATAAAAGACAGAAGGTAGTATTTCCAAAAACACTCGAGATCTCTGAACTAGAGACTTCACCTTTAACATATGATTGAAATGATTCAAAATCATCTTTCTTCCCAGGTCAATAGAAAACAATTGTACCCCTGGCTGGGTGGCTCAGTTGGCTGGAGCATTGTCCCGCACACCAAAAGCTTGGGGGTTTGATTCCTGGTCAGGGCACATGCCTAGGTTGCAGGTTAGATCCTCGGTTGGGCACGTACAAGAGGCAACCAATCAAGGTGTCTCTCTCACATTGATGTTTCTCTCTCTCTAGCTCTCCCCTTTCCTCTCTCTCTCTAAAAATAAAAAATTTTTTAAAAACATATCCTCTGACGAGGATTGAAAAAAAAAGAAAAAACAATTGTAGCCACGTAGTCAGGGCACAGAGTTTGAGAAACAGAGCTGTTGGTAACTTAAACTAATAAAGCTTCATGTAATCATATGCAGCCTGATAGAGCAATAGAAGAGAGAGAAAGGGTGAGGGAGGTTTACAGATCACCTGCTCTTTGCCAGGCAACTGAGCTTAAATGCGTCCTGTGCGCTGTCTCAGTAAGCTGCAGGCATACAGAGGGTGGGGCAGAGGTAGGCTTACAGTTGTGAGTATGTGAAACAGAGTTTATTCTTGTATTAATTATTGTATTATGTTCCACACAAACAACTGTAAGCCTGCTTTTGCTCACTCTGTATATAATGTTCAGATGGTAATTTGGTCCAAATATTTCTGAATAAAGCAGTCCTCTTCTTGATGTTGTTCTTACCAGCTGCATCCCGTGGGCAGCCATTCCCTAGATCTGCCAGTGAAGCAGTTAGTTGATAATGATCCCAGGTTTCCCCTCCTCCCACTACTTCTCAGTATCCATTAGCCACGGCTTAAACCATGCACCATAGCCAGGGTGAGGAGGGCTTGGTTACTTAAAGAGGTCTAACAGATGCCTCTGGCTTCATCAAGTGGTGAACAGGATTTTGTCTTCATTTTGCTAATTTGATCTGTCACTTTCCAAAAAGGATTTGAAATGCCAAAATCTTCCAATAGCGTGTGTGCTGTGAGACATCTCATAAGAGACAACCTTAGGAACTCCACACGGAAGGACAGTATTCAAAAAAGCAAGATAAGAAAATCATCCCAGAAGTCATTTTTGCATAGCTAAAATGTTTTTTTCTCTATCCTCACTAAAGCAAATATCAAAGACCACCTACATGAGTATAGATTCACTGACTAAATTGGAATCTTTTAAGAGAAAAACACATTTGTTACTAGAATCTCAACAAAATGTCATCAAAATCATTACAGAAGCTAAATTAATGTAAAATCAGGTTTTATATGAATCTGTGAGTCACTGGAAATTAGCTATAAGAACTGCACGGTCTAAAGTTTGTTCCTCACATTAGCTAAAGGGCAGAAGAATAAAATCTAATAATAGTTTTTATTTGGCCACTCATTCAAGACTTTGCTTGGCAAATAGTTTCCCAATCAGACAGCGCAATTACATAGGATGCGCTCCTCCAGACCTGACCAGCTAAGTTGGAGAATGACTGCCTACCAGGGAGGTGCTTACTGCAAAGGGAAGTCACAGGATCATCGCTCCAGTTTCCCTGAGCCCTTTCCAATTAGTACTCCCTAAGCTCAGTAGTCCCTGCGGATGAGCGAGGAGGGGAAGAAATGCCCTAGAATGCATGGCTGGTGGTGAAATACCTATTAGATAGTTGATGGGTCTATGAAAACTTAAGATGGCCACAATTATAACTGATTGGGAAAAAGCTGATTGTCAGACAAACAGTAAGTACTGTGTCAAGTAATTTGTTTGATATATATTAATAGATGGGTGGATAAGATAGTGCGTTAGAAAGAGAGGTGTTTTTCAGAAAGGGTGGCAGAATCTATTCTGTTAGACCGGGGTACTACTCCACTCTGCAGCTCTGGTGTGGAAGCAGCCACAGACACATAAATAAACAAATGGACAAGGCTCTGTGTCAATAAAACTTTATTTATAGACATTGTAAACAATTTCATATATAACTCTCATGTGCCACAAAATATTGTTATTCTTTTGATTTTTTAAACTATTTAAAAATGTAAAGTTTATTCTTAGCTCACAGGCTGTACTAGAACAGGTTGCAGGCTGGTTCTGGCCCACAGGCCATAGTTTGCTGACTCCTGTTGTCATTTGGGTGGGGGAGGAATTGGATGGTTGAGGAAAGAGGAAGTGGCTTGTTTTCCACTTTCTATTTACTAAACTTATGTATTTTGAGAAATTTTTAGAATAAGTATATATGACTTTTATAATAGAAAAAAATTGTCCATGGCAGGGTCAAAAGGGAAAAAAAGTCTGTGTACAGGGCTCTGTTCGGGTTGAGTGGGAAAAGGACAAGTGATAGCACTTGGGGCTCACGTTCAAATAATTCAAGATCTCATTCATTCACACTTGCCCACTCAGAGTTTGGGTTGAAGGTCCCATTTGCTCACTCTAAAAATAAGAGATTATTATTATTATTATTATTATTATTTTTGTTTAATCCTCACCTGAGGATGTTTTTCCATTGATTTTTTAGAGAGAGTGCAAGGGAAGGAGAAATAGAGAGAGATTCATCTATTGGTTGCATCCTGCATGACCCCAGCTGGGGCTGGGGATCGAACCTGCAACCCAGTTACGTGCCCTTGACCAGAATCCAACCCAAGACCCTTTGGTCCACATTCCAACACTCTAACTGCTGAGTCACACCGGCCAGGGCAATAAGAGATTATTTTTTAATCAACTTTAATTGTAAACGGTTTAAGGCAAATGATGTTACTAATTATAAATTTTTTCATCTGATTATTAAATATCTGCTTGAAAAGACTGTGAGTCTAAATAAGATGCTTGAAAGCAATACCATATTTCTTTTTAAATGCTGTGTTACTCAAACTAATTCAGACTACTCTCTTTTCTCATTTTACCCACGGTTTATTATACTTTTATGGTACATATCTTAGGCTAATTTGCATTAGGGTTGTTTATTTTCTTCTTTTTTGTCCATCTTCATCTTTGTAAATTCCCTGAAGGCATGGTACTGGCTCTTACTGGTCGCAGATGTCGTTCACTCATTCATTCATTCAACAAATGTGTACTGAGTGCTTCCTAAGTACCAGGCATTGTTGGCCCTGGAGATAATGGTGTGAACACAGCAAAGTTCCAGATCGTTGAGCAGACGTTCTTTGTTGAATTTGATTTTGTCCTGTTCATCTGAATTAGTGTCTTCCTTCAGGGACAGCTAATGAGTTTCACTTCGCAAGTCAACTCCGATGGATTGTCAGTGGCCGTGGGGGGTAGTATATTAGGCCTTCTGAGAGTCTGTTAGGCCTTCTGAGAGTCGACGAGAAAGAGGACCCTCATGTCCTTCATCTGGGGAGAAGAGTGAGAGCAAAGGGGTCACAAAGGTGTTATCCCTTATGTAGACTGTGAATCCTGGCACACGGGAGGCACATAAGGGGACTGCGACGTGGTGATGGTGGAACAGATTCAGATTTGATGTCAGGATTCAGATTTTTATCTCCTTTTAAAGAAAATTAATTTTTATTTAAAGAAGGATAACAAGATTCTTAAATGTTTATTTTGTTTTGTTTTTCTTTGTTGATTTTGAGAGAGGGGGGAAGGGAGAGGGAGAGAGAGATAGAAACATCGATGAGAGAGAACATCGATTGGCCGCCTCCTGCATGCCCCGCACTGGAGATCGGGCCCACAACCTGGGCATGTGCCCTGACTGGGAATCGAACTGGCAACCTCTCGTGCATGGGTCTACGTTCAACCAGTGAGTCACACAGGCCGGGCAGATTCCTAAATGTTTTATTATTGGTCTTTAACAAGTATAAAAGAAGGCTTTAAGGTCCTCACTGTATATTGTGTATAATTTTTGAGACAGGAAAGTAGTAAAACATTTTAGGGTTAATTAAATGTTGTATCGAACAATGAGAAGACGTTGAACAATTTTGAAGACTGTTGTAAGTGTTTTTCCACAAAATTATAGTTTCCCTACAACTCCCTGAGGATACCTTTATCCTCAAGTGAAGATCTAAGACCTCTAGTGTTATTGTTCTTCACAGAATATTTTGAGAAAGCAGCAACCAATACTTCGTGCACGAGTAAATTCAGTAGTTGGATTCAGTAGGCACAGGACAGTTCATTAACCAAGGACTCAAAAAACATGAAGGGGACTTGGTTAAAAGTTATCATGGTTTCATTTTAGTTTTCAACCTTTTGGTATGTGTTTGTGTGTGTGTTGTGTATGACTATATGTGCACATACTTATATTTTAGTTGAGTGATGGTTTAATTTCCGTTTTCAACATTTATGTATGTGTTTGTGTGTGAGTGTTGTGTATGAATATACGTGCATATATTTATATTTTAGTTGACTGCAACAGGTTAGTTGTCTTTTGGGGATTATGGCTCATAAAAGAATTTATACTTAACTGGAAAGCATCATCAACAGATCACCGTAGTCTTTTCTGTCCCCACTATCAAGAAGCAACCCCTAGATTAATTTCTCTTCTGCCTCTTCTTTGAGACATAGCTCATGAGGCCACAGGTACCTCGTGTTTAAAATGGGGGAAGTGACATCTACTTCAGAAGATTTTTCATAAGGTTTACTTATTCTTCTTACAGCCATTGTCGACAACGTCATTATTAATTGCTAATATTTATTGAACATGCATCATGTCCTGTCTTGAGCACTTGACATGTGCTGTCTCATTTATTCTCAATAACACTACAAAATGGGTCCTATTTTTACAGGTGAAAAACTGGGAGGAAGAGCGATTCTAAGTCTGCTCAAGGTTACACAGCACACAATGATGTGACGTATGCCAAAGCCCCCGCACCAGGCCTGGCACATAACAGGTGCTGCTCCAGGTCCTTTAGCCCCTCCCCCTATGTCCTGCATAGCAGCAGATGTTGAAGGGACCTCCGTCTCTGTGGGTGGTTTGTTTATGTGTTGGTAGAGAAAGCCCATGCATTCCTTTTTCCTCCTCCAGGCCTCCTAAGGTTAGACATGTTCCTTAGGGTATTTCTAGTGGTGTCCCTTCTTTTCATTTATTATGAAGGCTATAGCTTGAGCCTTTGACAAGATTACAGTAACACCTGGACTCCAAACAGGAAATAGATAATACAAATCAGATGGTTTGAAGATAATTCCTAAAGAAACTCCTTACAAAAGTGGAGAGAACACAGGAGATGGTGCAGGGCTACTTCAGGGTGGTAATAGAAGGGCAGGTACCAGCCCTGGACCGGAAGAGGAAGGGAGTGGTTACTAGAGCCTGGGACAGGGGGCCATGTGGAAGGGGCTGCCTGACCAGAGCAGGGATGCAGCCTGCCCACAGTGAGCCGTAGAGATGGAAACTGGGGGAATGAATACTCTAGCCTCACTCTCTCTCTTCCTCCCCTTTTCAGTGTTCCCCAGGGGTGGGTCCGACTGGAGGCCCTGGATGCAGTCCATGTGGATTGGGCTCCCAGAGAAGGTTGAGTAGATTCTGAGGGTCAGGTAGAAGATAGTCAGCCCTACTACCATCGCTCGGCTTGCCTGGGAAGTGGTGAGGCGGATTCTCACAGGTCTTTGTATTTGTGCCGATTCAGATGCTCTGGGCTCCAGCTGTTTAAACAGATGTCAAGACCCACCAGGTAGACAGTTACACATTACCTTTTATACGTGCACATGTAGGTCAAGTGTCGGCAATGATTTAGTCGGAGGACAAAGAATGGGAGTCAGTACTTCCACATCTAGCCTTTGAGGCTGATTCACTCTCATTAGCCATACCTCTTAAAAATCTCAGTTCACCTTTTTATAAAATGAACATAGTGATACGTCCTTCTCAGGGCCGTGTGAGGCTTCTACTAGTCAGAGTCTATACATTCTTTGAGATTTGTCACGAGATGAGAAGTCTTATTATGATGTGTATCATAAGTATTAGTAATTGGACATAAATCTCTTAAGTTAGATTTGAGATAAAAGTGCCCTTGACTTTAGATGGTTGATTCTGCGGCATAGTGTGGACTATAAGGTCTTAAAGGTTCATCTTGGAGGGAAATAGTTTGCACTGAAAGGTCATGGGGGTTTTTCTCTGACCTTCTTGCATTTTAGATGGTCTGAGATTGCTGACCAGGATGATCACTGGGACAGTTCTACCAAGAACAACTACTTGAATCAACTGTCTAAACCCTCCTTTGTTATTATTGTACTCTGTGTACTACAGGTGAAACCCAGTATAAATTACTGAACTATAAATCGAACATGTAAAGACTCCATCATGACACATCGACCAGATATCTTAAGGTTTAGACAGGATATCAGTAACCATGAAGAGTAACTGGAATGCTCACGCATTACTCATGGGAATGTCCATTGGTTCAGCCATTTTGAGAAACTGGCCATTTCCACCAAAGCCCTATAGATACCTTCCTGATGAATAGCGTTTTACTCCTGGGTATGCACACATGTTAGGTAAAAGAAGCTAGACACAAAAAGAGTACCTGTGTGAAGTTCAGGGACAATAAAATTAATTGATTAGGATAGAAGTAAATGAAAAAAGAGGATTATTCTTATACCTGGGTGGAGTTAGAGAGGTACTGATTTGGAAATCATAATGAAACCTGGGATATTGGAAAGTTTTTAATATGGGTAGTGTTCGAGAGGTATACCTATTATTAAAAAAATTATTTTAGTGTATTGAGTAATACAGCCAAGCCCTGGCAAATGTAGCAATGATGATACCAGGAAACGCACAATGAAACATTTCCTACAGAGCACACATAGATGCAGTCTTTCTGGAGAGTTTGTCAGTGAGACCCATATCCTATAGAAATTATTATATTAAGAACATACGTACAGGATTATCCATAACGATGTTTATTCCAGTGCCCTGTGTAATGTTGAGCATGTGGGAAGACTCCAGTTGGAGTTTTGAGCAGTGGTAGATATGTTCTGTAGTATTAATAATACACAGCTATTTAAAAAGCATGGCAGGGCCCGGCTGGTGTGGCTCAGTGGTTGAGCATCGACCCATGCACCAAGAGGTCGCCGGTTTGATTCTCAGTCAGGGCACATGCCCAGGTTGTGGGCCCGATCCCCAGTGGGGGGCGTGCAGGGGGCGACCAATCAGTGTTCTCTCTCATCGATGTATCACTCTCTTCCTCTCCCTTCCTCTCTTTCTCAAAATCAATAAAGAAGAAAAAGGCATGGCGGGGAAAAGGCACTGTTTCAATTCACGTGTGTTTCTACCGAGGAAACACAGCAAAGATCCAGAAAACTGTTAATTGACTCAAAAAGTGGCTTTAGTGGTGATGAAGACATTTGAAAACGTGTAGATTAAGTCAAATTGATAAATATTAATAGATACCTGATTATACATTATTCACATCCCAGGAAGAAAACTAGTATAGGTCTTAACATTCCTTGCTGGAATCTATATTCTCATAGTCTCTGGGTTAGCCTTAGATTTAGGGTCTGTGTGTCTGATTCAGCCTCAACCATGAAATCCAGTCCGTGGCCTGCAACCACGGTTTTCTTTTTCAGCAGTTCATGTAGGTGTGCAGACTGGGTGTGAAGCCGGAAAGTCACTCAGAAGGAAGCTCTCGGGTAAAGTTGAAGACTGAAAACATTCCCGTATCAAAATCCGACTCTGTTTTTAGTGACTTATTACTTATCTTTGCAGAGTTGTCTCTAAGAAACCCACTTGGAGAATACAGACTTTCTAAATTTTACTACCTCCTACGGAAACACTACATCCTAATTCATTGTCATGGGGTAACATTATTCAGATAGGTAACTGGGACTTCCAAAGATGATATCAAGTTTTGATTGTTTCATCAAGAAAGGGATCCTTCAAAATTTATTTGTCCCCCCCCTTTTTTTTTTTTTTTGCCAAAGGAAGAATTAAACCACTGACCTCTCGTAGTTTCCTTATTGTGAAGAGTGCATGTAAGAGATTTTGTGCTGAAACTAGTTCCAGTGGTGTAGCAGTTGGTGGGGGGAATTTGATGTAATCTGCACCAGTGGGGAGGAGTACTTTATCACCAAATGGTTTAGAATCGCCTACATATAGAGATAATAATAAGCAAAGCAACCTTTAGTTAGTTATTTTTCCCCCTTATATTCTCTACGGACAACACACACCCCACCACAGTGTCTCTTGCCAGGGTGGCCCACTCCCACCGTGACTCCCTAACATGCCACTGACCAGTGCTACAGGGTGCTAGTAACATAATAAAAAGGTACCGTCATTAAACGACATAGCACATGGTACTAGCCCAAGAATCAAAAAATCAACGTGCAAGTTGAAGAGACCAGAACCGTAATTCTTATGGGAATTCCATATGTCAAACAAGTGGTGCGCACGTGAGTGAATGAAAAACGGATTCCTCAGTACACAGCATTCTGACAAAGAGGTAACCATGTGAAATAAAGTTGGAACAACAAGTGCTGGCAAGGTTATGGAGAAAAGGGGACTCTAGCACACTGCTGGTGGGAATGCAGACTGGTGCAGCCACTATGGAAAACAATACGGTGTTTCCTCAAAACATTAAAAATGGAACTGCCATTTGACCCAGTGATCCCACTTCTTGGACTATATCCTAAGAAACCTGAAATATCAACTAAGAAAAATATGTGCACCCCTATATATTCATAGCAGCACTATTTACAATAGCTGAGATCTGGAAACAGCCCAAGTGTCTATCAGTAGATGAGTGGATAAAAAAGCTGTGGTACATTTACACAATGGAATACTATGCAGCTGTAGGAAAGAGAGATCTTTTATTTACCCTTTGAGACAACATGGAGAGACCTGGAGAGTATTATGCTGAGCAAAATAAGCCAGTTAGAGAAAGACAAGTACCACATGATCTCATTTATGGAACATAATGAACAAAATAAGCTGTCAACCAAAAGAGATCCAGAGTCATGGAAGTAGGGAACAGACTGACAAACCTCAGAGGGATGGGGGGTAGGAGGGATGGGAAGAAATAAACCAAAGAACTTTTATGCATATATGCACAACCAATGGACACAGACATTAGGCTGGGGAAGGCAGGATGGGGGTGGGAGCAGGAAGGAGGGGATGAATGGGAGAAAAGGGGGACATCTGTAATACTTTCAACAATAAAAAAGAGAGAGATTTTGTACTCTCATCTCTACAGCATTTTTATTCAAGTTAGCCAAAAATTTTTGTAAGGAGGAAATATTTTCATTGGGAAAAGGAAGAGTCACCTTATTTTCAAGGTTGTCTTATATTCAGCCTTTTTTTTTTTTTTTACTTCTCAGAGCCTCAATTTGTCACTATAGAATGGAAATAATAATGTCACAACATATTAGTGGTATTAGAATTAGTGTGTGCCATGAGGCAAGTGCTCAATAAATTGTCACTGTATACGTGTAGATGTACGTACACATGCATCATAACTCATAAACGTAGTGCTATATACAGGAGCCATTGTCTTAGTTTCTCATCTCCTACCTGGCATCATATTTGGCACACATTAGGCACCATAGCTCCTGCCTGAAGCCCCCTTTTATGGTTTGTCATATCTGGCACAAAAAAAAAAAAAGAAAAAGAAAAAGAAAGAAAGCTTTAGTGACTCATATTTTATTCTCCAGGCCACACCAACCTAGGGTTTCAGTAGAATTACCAATATTTTGTAGCAAAATTAAACATGAAAACAGCAGCTTTAACTCCTTCCAAAACTCTTGTTCTTATTCAAGGGGATTCTAGTGGTGCCCTGCCCTTCTCATTCATTCATTCCACGAATTATTTACTGAACCCCAGTCGTGACTTGTGCACACAGCGAGGTGCTGGGGAGACCGTGCACACACGAGGCCCCACACTCATGGGGATTCTTTCCTGCAGGGGGCGCCCTCGATGCAGAGGGATAACCAGGGAGATGTGTCAGCTGCACTTGGCAGGAATCAGGCTGTTTTCAGGGAAGGGTGAGGGATTCCAGTCCAGAGTCTCTTCAGATTCTTGAAACAGCAAGGATTGTGCAAAGATAAAAAGCAGAAGTAAACACTAAAAACTGTGAACAAAGGACGAACACAAAGGGGGGAAATCCTTCTATGGAAACAAGCTTTCCTCCAGGGGAGAAAAACAAGAACCTGCTAAAAAAACCTGTCAGCCTGGAGTAACAAATGGAGGCTGGAGTCCGCCCAGGGCCTCCTTGGTCTGCTTCTCCGCTGAAACACTATGTTTTTACATGGAAATTAATGTTGGCAGCTCAGGGATTGACGTAGCAGGCGCCGGCTCCATGGTGGCGTGGGGACACAACAGCAAATGGGACAATGACGGCGGCGGTGGGTGAAGCAGAAGGTGAGAGGGTGCAGGAAAGGAGGGAAAACACGCCCGTTCTGTGAAGTCTGTGCAAAGGCAGAGGCAGCTCATCTTGAGAAGTTAGTCCTTCTGAGTTAGGCATTTGGGCATTAAAGGGATGTTTGTTGAGCCTCCGCTCTGTGTCTTACATTGTGCCGCGCTCGGGGACACGGTGGAGGTGGAGGGCGGCCAGCGTCCATCAAGTCCTCACCGCCTGCCAGACAGCGGCCCAGCTCTGGAGGGAATGGAGCCGGCCTCAACCCAGATCTTTCCAACTCCCCAGCTACCGTCTCCCTATTATGTTGGAACCTCTATCCTGTTGTGTTTTTGCTTTTATTTTTACTTTCAATGATGGCTAAAATCTTGATTTCTGTTGTGGAATGCCCCCCCTTTTTTTTAATCTGTGGAAGCTGCTTTGGGCCACAATGTCCTCATGACCCAGAGAACCATAGTCTCAGGCAATACGACTGATCGTACCTTTTCTCTCCAGCTCCTGTTTTTTTCCCTTAACCTCTCATGGGTTTCGTGCCTATGCTTTGAATACTTTCTGTTGCCAGATATTCTTTTTGAAGTCCTCTCAAGATCGCTGCTCCCTCCCCAAGGCAGACACAAAGACCTCCTCCCTCCAAACCAGACTGGGTATGAACCAAAACGAAAGCAAGGAAAGAGACTCCGGGAACTGCTGGTGACGTGCCAGGAGCTTAACTCTTCTCACTCTCAAGTCAAGTTCTAGCTGAAAGACAGAGGCATGTTTAGAGAACAACACAGGAAGAGAACTCTGATTCAGAGAACTCTGATTCGGAGAACTCTTAATGCAGAAGCTACCAAAGAATCATAAGTAAGCGTGAGTGTGAAAATTTTAAAATTACAAGACATTATGTCTGTGTCTTTCATTTTAATCATTTATTCATTCAGCGGATCATTATTGAGCACGTACTGTGTGACAAGCACCACCGTGCTGGAGATACATTCAGCAGTAAGCAAAACAATTTTAAAAAGTCTTGCTCAGCCCGGCTGGTGTGGCTCAGTGGTTGAGCATCGACCCATGCACCAAGAGGTTGCTGGTTCGATTCCTGGTCAGGGCACATGCCCAGGTTGTGGGCCCGATTCCCAGGGGGGGGCATGCCAGTCGATGTTCTCTCTCATCGATGTTTCTATCTCTTTCTCCCTTCCTCTCTCTCTAAAATCAATAAAGAAAATGTTTTGTTTTGTTTAATTCTTGCTTAGACGGAGCTTATATGCTGGATCTGTGAACATCAATGGGGGGAAACAGTCAATGGGCCTAACAAGGAAGTGCGTGATATGGTTTGTTAGAAAATGAGACGCGCTGAGAAGAAAAAGACAGCAGGGGTGGCAGAGGGAGGATCAGAGGGTTTGCTTGCCAGGCAGTTTGGCATGGGAAGGCTGAGGAAAGTCTCACTGAGAGGTGACATTTGATTCGAGTTGTGACCGGAGGGAATGAGCATTCAGTGTGAGGGAACAGGAAGTGCCCAGCCCTAAGAGAGCTCTGTGCCTGGTGGGCAGGCTAGGGAAAGCGAAGACGCCAGCGTGGCTAGACACGGTCAAGTCATGGGTGAGGTCCGACTGTGTAGGTCTCTGCAGGATTGTGGCCTTTCTCTGAGTGATAGAAGCCATTAAGGGGTTCCAAGCAGGAGCGACAAGACAGTTTTAACGGGGTTAACGACGGATTAACCTTAGAGAGGGAGTTTCAGGGGCTGGGAACGTGACAGCAGGTTCCCCTGATGTTGGAAACAACACTCAGAGAAAGTACGATGCTGCAGGAAAGAGGAGTTGCTGGTGCGATGCCGTTGAGAGGGGAGGGGTTGGGATGTCGAGCAGGAGGAACGGGACTGGCTCGGGGTCACAGTTCATCCAGAGCACCCCGAAGGCAGGCAGAGATGCCGTGGTGGGTCCACGTGCTGGCGGGAACTCGTGGAAGTTCTCTGATTGCTTCCTTTTTTTTTTTCAGAGAAGTGGAAAGCAAGATCATGAACCAAGAGTGAGAAGGGGAAGAGGAGGTGTTGGAGGTTTGAGGAGAGAGGATATGAACTCTGACCAGCTAGGAGAGAGGGAGTGTTAGGACCTCGGAAATGTGGTAGGATGCCCAGCTCACTGAAGTCCTGGTTTCTGATCATGAATCTAAAATGAGACCAGCCACGTGGCTGTTTTCACCCAGCCATGTTGAGCTGCACGGATGCAGACATGGAGTAAGAGGAGAGGCAGGTTGGACCTAGACCGAGGTCCCACTGGGTGGATATTACGAAGGGAAGGAGAGGCAAGGGAGTTGGGGGCCATACGTGAGTGAATGGTGATAAGCTGCTTAAGAAGTTAAGTGAAGATACGGAGAATGTTGATAACAGTGACAAGATGGCAGGATCAAGGCATCGGAGGTCTCCTAGATTGCGAGGGTACTAAAGGGAGTGAGCTAGAAATCGAAGTTGTGGCTGGGATGCTTAAAATGGATGGTGGAGCCAGTGGCGTGGCCTAGAGTACGGCTGGGCGGGGAGCTGAAGTCAGGTGGAGGGAAAGATATTTGATGGAAAAGTGGTCAAGGAACATTGAAGCGATGTTCCTATAAATCACCAAGTATTTATGATTGAGTGATGTTGGCAAAGGTTCCTGAGTGAGGGGCTAAAACCTTCAAGGCATGTGAGATCGGTGACGATTTGGGGGGTTCTGTTGATAACTGCAGCAAGGAGGGGGAGCCTGTGTAAAGTCTGATGACAGCTCTTACAAGGGAGCAAGTGTAGAGAGAGAGGAAGGTCAGTGATGCAGAGGAGCCGGGAGCCCGCTGCAGAGGTCAGCCCGGGCCGTGGCATGACCCGATGGGAGAGAAAAGAAAAGAAGCCATCTCCACAGAACATCCAGGCTTCAGAAGGGGAGAAAATCGTCAGAGTTCGGGGACAGCTAGGACTTTGCTGATGACAGGCCCTGGGTTCTGAGGACAGAAGGGAAGGGTTTGGGCACTGGGCTGTCAGCACTGTGTGGGGCAGCAGCCTGGTGATGATGGAGATCCCAGGCTCACAGTGACCGACCTTAGCGGGGGTAACGGGCCGGCCGGCGGGCTGGGTCTTGTTGCTTTCAAAGACAGAATAGACACGTGTTGGGAGGGAGGATAGTTTGGTGGAAGGATGCGTCTTGCCAGTTGCCTCTCTATGCAATGAATACTTAGGAGAAAAGTACATGAAAATGTGTCCAAGTCCTCCCAGTAGTTGTATCAGAGGAGCAGAATTAGGGACATTTTTTCTTCTCTTTTTCACCATTTTCCCCGTGAATTCCATCCAAAGACCTCACCTTAAACTTGGTTTAAAAATTCTACCACCTCTTGCTTGTAATTTAAATAAAACAGCCAGTACTCTCTTACAGGGTTCAACTTATTTTGTCTAGAGTCACAAAAGAAAAAACACACATTAAAAACAACGAGGACCACAAATAATATCCCTGCTGATGACATTTCCCTGGTGTTCCTAATGTGTTTCCCAGGTAAAGCAAATGCCTTTCTGTCCTTGAATACAGCTAAGCACAGTGCTTCCTGCCCCCGGCTGTATTACATGTCGTTGGCCAGATCCAAAGCTCTCAGGTTCTTCCAGGAAATGTGTTTCTAAAAATTTCCAAAGCCTCTATAGAGAGTTCTTGTATGCCCAGATACACAGATTTATAGTTAATAACTAAAGGGTTGTTCTTTATGTTTTTGCTGAAAACTCAAGAGCTGTGAGAAGTGAAATTATTCTGAATTTCCACTTTGGTTATCAAGTCACTTTATTTTCATTAGATGAGGAGTACAGTTATTCCCCTACCTGTCATCCACCCTTATCCCCACAGCACTTCTTTGTAATTAGACCTCCTAGTCCTGAAAACCAAGATTGTTGCACAAGTGAATATAGAAACTCACCAATCTGTTATCTACCTGACACTGTATGCACCATAGAATATTTTTGAAATTCGCTATTATATCTTGCTTTCAGGAAAGTATGTTAATTTTCCTCTAGTTTGTAGGTAGAAAACTATTTTATCTGAAGAGAAGCACTGGACTTGAACAAAAAACCCATAATCACAGTGTATTCCTTGAACGAGTGCATATTTGATTAGAATTACAAAGACTCTTTTAACCTCCCAGCATTCTTACAGATTGACTTTGATCTTGAGCATAAAATTCTGCAGGAAAAGTAAGAACACCTTGAAACTAACAACGGGAAACTGAACTATGATCTTGAGGGTGCCTTAGAGGGAATGCCTCTGTCAACTTGGGCAGTTGTTTAGCCTCTCTGGTCCTCAGTTTTATCACAACAAATGAGAGGATTTGACCAAAACTATAGAATTGCGTTTGGTATCAAGGGATCAAAGGGATTTTCTAATTTCCCTCCAAAAAAAAACCCAGGGCTCTAACTCCCAGTTCATTTCCTTTTTCATCTTACTGTGATGAGCTTTAAGCCACTTTCAAATCAAAAAGTCAATGATTCCAGCTTCAGAAGTAGTTTCAGAATGCTGGTGACTTTGGAAGCAGGTGTGCTCATGCTGTCCCATGACCGCCCACACCCCATGCCTGTTGAGCCATCTCTGAGGAGTTTGGGATCAAAACCATCACAGTGAGGGTTTCCCAACTCTGTGAATGTACTGAAAACCGTTGAATTGTACACTTTCAATGGGTGGATTTTATGCTATGTGAATTATGTCTCAATAAAGCTAGGTCAGAATTCTTTTGTTTGCAGGTGGCAGAAACCTAACTGGCCCAAGTGACAGAAGGCGGGTTAATAGTCCATGCCATGGAAAAGCCCCGCCCTAGAGGTGCAGACATGATTCGATTCCAGTCTCAAACAACAGCGTTAAGCCCTGGATGCTCTCTCCATCTCTCAGTTCTCTCTCCTCCGTGGGAACTTCACTCTCCGGAGGACGTTCTCTACCGGTGGCCCCTGACGGTTCTCAGCTTCTATTTTTAGCAATTTAGTACCTCTGGCAGAAGCATCTCCAGCAAATGTCCTGGAACGGAGAGCCAGAGGCTTGGTTTGTCCAATAAGGACAACTTCATATGAACCCACTTTATTCTTACAACGTCCCATTTTATAGATAAAGAATTTGAAGCACAGAGAAGTTAAGTCACTTGCCCAAGATCACACAGTAGTGAGTATAGGAGCTGCATTTGAAACTTGAGCAGTCTCCCCTAGAGTGTGTGGTCTTAGTGGGTTTTAAATGCGTTGTTGCCTCCTGTCACTAGAGTGAGGGGAAAGAAATGTTCTGTGTCCAGTCCTGGAGCAGATCCAATATTTGCAACCGCGTTCTCTCCTGACACCCCGTGTTCCAGACCTCTGAGAACTGATTACATACGGATAAGTATGTGGCTGGGCTAAACTGGCTGGGATCTTGGACTTGGGCCTTACGTTGAACCAAAGGCAACATCCATAGAAGGCCATTTCAGCTGGAACGGCAAAGAGGGAAGGCTTAGAATTTCAGAGGCCGCCATATTTTGAGCAGTTCCAATTGTCAATTGATACCTCTGCAGCTTATATCTCCTCATTCCTTAGGTTCACAGCTGTGGGTGTCTATAGTCCCCGCGAGCTCCGTGGAGCAGAAAAGAATAGCACTTAGCAATACGCCTGGACGAGACTGTTTCACATGAAAAACCTGCTCCCCTATGAGCTTTGAACCATGACTACCAAGAGTAGCAATTCATATTAATGATAGTAATTATTAAATAATAGGAGCTGATGTTTACTGTGTGCACTGCACTAGGCATTTTATATGCATTGCCCCCTGCTGTCCTCCCAGTCACCTTATGAATGCATAGGCGAGGTGCTGATATTATCTCCATCATCAGACAAGGGGACTGAGGCACAGACATTAAGTCACTTGTTCCTCGTCGCAAAGATGGGGGCAGAGTTGGGACTGCTGGGTTCAGGACATGCCATCCGAAAATGTGGGACCTTGGCATGTTGAATATTGTAAGCTGAAGTGGTTTGAGAAAACTGCAGAAGCAGGAAGGTCACTCTGACCTTCCCCCGCCCCTTCTCTCCTGAGACAGGCCATAACACCCTCCTGTACCCAGAGCAAAGGAGCGTCCTAATCTCCAAAGACCAGGGAGGCTGGGAAGGAGCCAGGCATCCAGGCCCTGCCGAGTTTCCCCCAGTTCACTACCCTTACCTCTTATCTTTGTATCTTAAACACATTTTTCTGTGACTGTCCACTCTTTATCAAACCTAGCATAAAGTCCCCAATATGTAACTGCTTCCGTGGGTCTTCATTTCCTCCTGAAGGCTCCCGTGCCTTATAAAACTTCGATTGAATAAATGTGTATCCTTTTCTCCTGTTAATGTCCTAATCGATTTATTTTTCAGACCCTAAGAGGGTTGAGAAAAACGTTTTCCTCCCCTGCAGGACTCACTCAGATCAACCAAGTCCACTTAACATGAACGCCCTCTGCTTGTAACCGTTGAACCTCACTGACTCATTTTCTCAACAAGAATTTATTATTTTCCGGGAGACTAAAAAGAGAGAATCTGAAGAAACATTGACAGCAATACAGTATAAGCTTATTATGTACCTGAGAAGGAAGAAGGCCCCAGACTTGCCATTCTAAGTGTCTGGCTCGTGCACACACAGGTGGTTCTTCCATGTCTCAGCTTCCTTATCACCGAGATTAGGAGACAGTGCTGCCAGCATCCCGTGAGCCCCTTCCCTGCTTCTAGAAAGTTCAGGGGTCAGATTTCTTCTACTTCCCTGGGTCCTATTCACTTAACTTTGGAAGGCCAGTGACAAGTGCTATTGTTGATCTGTTCTAAAGCCTTTTGGGTGGGGTGGGGGTTTAAGATAGAGTAGACAGGGATAGCATGCCTGGAAAAATCAGCCAAGTGATCTGTCTAGACATATATAAAATCTCAGCAAATACTTTTGCTCCAATTCAGGCACCCGCTTTGAGCCAGGGTCCGAGTTAATATAATAGGGTACCCAAAGA
This sequence comes from Tadarida brasiliensis, assembly GCA_030848825.1. Classification (NCBI taxonomy): domain Eukaryota; kingdom Metazoa; phylum Chordata; class Mammalia; order Chiroptera; family Molossidae; genus Tadarida; species Tadarida brasiliensis. The sequence continues at coordinate 100,868,263 of CM061263.1, forward strand.
TGCACAACCTCAGACATTCATAGAGCAGATAGGACAAGTGTGGAAATCATTCCAATATAAGACAACATGTAGCGTGTGTGAGCTCTGGAATCAAACTGCCTGGCCCATGTCCAGAGCCCCACTTCCCTTCTAAAGTACTTAACCCTTCTGGCCTTCTGTTTTCTCATATAAAAGGGAATAATAATGGAGGAGACACATCTGTAATACTTTCAACAATAAAAAAAGGGGAATAATAATAGCGTGCTCACATGGAAGCCCTTGTGAGGATTAATAAATAAAATAAAATGTATAAAGTGCTTACACGATCCCTGTCCCATAGACTGTGCTTGATAAGTAACCTTATTACCAGCTCTTACTACTTATTGTTGTTGTAAACAAAATATTATTTGTGGCAAGAGGAAGGAGATATTGCTTCTAGTAATTGATGAAGACTTCTTTGAGGAGGATCATTGTGAGAGAGGAGAGGTCATTCCTTGATGTTTTTGTTCCTGCAAGGACATAACTTGCAAAAAGCACAGAGACAGGGCAGGCAGGCAAGGCGGGTAATACAGAATGACTAAGGTACAGAGGATGTGGAGAGCTGTGGGAGGGAGGCGGGAAAGACGGGTCAGAGGTAGTCTGTGGACGGTCTCATCATATTAACTCCTGGTTCATACCTCAGTAAAGAAGAATTGCCCTATCTTTTGTTTGCTGGTTTTGTTTTTTTGCATTTGTGAGACTCGTGATCCTGGCCAGGGTTGCCTTGGAGGCAAGAATTCCCTTGCAGACTTAGGAGGCCACAAGGATTACTCCTGAGGTCAGGGACTCTCCACCCTGTTATCAGCCCTGAACGCATCACCGAAGCCCCGGCTCTCCCCTCAGCCCCACCGTGCTCATTCCTAGCCGCAGCCACGGGCCTGAGCAGCCCAGAAGACACTGTGACTGGGGTGTCTCTATCACTGGGCAGCCAGGGCCCCCAGGCCTGGGGGTCAAGGAGAGGAAGGAGAGCCGACCTTATTTTGCAGAGATACGAGAGGACGCCTGGAGGAATTGTGCTGAGAGGGCGACTTCAGCTGTTATCTGCTTGGATGTGGGATTGATTCACTCCCACTCAGAGGCTCCTGGAGCCCAGAATGTTACATAAGTGAAATGCCTGATGATTTGGTCTCTGTAACACTTAATCCCACCTCCGCCCCCGTTCAGCATTTTCAGTATTTATAATGTACGGTGATACGAAAGGGCAGGACTTGAACGATTTCAAATCTACAAATTCAAAGTAAAGCCCCCAAAATGATTATCTTCTGTTTTGTGTTCCCCTAAGTGGAGGTGGCCGTATCCAGGTCTGCGCAGGAAATGGGCACAGCTGGGGGATTGGTACGTGGCGGGAGTCACGGGTGATCTCGCCCTGAGCGAGGCCTCCTTTCAGAAGTGTTTAAGGGAGAGGCTTGAAGCTTGGCTGGTTTATGATCGCACTGGCTGGGCTGGTTTCTCTTTGGTTAGCAAATGCATGCATTGGGATGTAGCAGGACTTGGGGACGGATTGTTACATTGTCAGATCCAGAGCAAACTGAAAGTATGTCACAGAATACTCAGAGAGGGGACATTGCCTCAAGGTTAGGCCTGGCTTAACCTGATTCTCGGAGAAACCAGCTTCAGCAGCACCAGCTGTAGGAATGAAAGGTAAACGCTCAGAAGTTTCTAAATACCACGTGGAATTGCTAAGCAGTTAGGGCATTTTTCCCCCTCTCAATTCAGTTGGTGAATGTTTGTACACACGTCCAAACAGGTTGCTTCCAGGCTGCGGACATTATCAGGAATTGTTCAGGCTTCCCTTCCCTTTCTTTACAAGAAATACTGGGAATACCTTGCATGTGTCTAAAGCACTTTTACTGGCTCCCCCTCATCTGACTGTGCCCAGAACCAGGAGAGGTACAATAAACATGATCCTGGCACTGAAGTTGAGAGACTTACACAAGGTGACAGACTAAATCAGAAGGAGCAGCCAGCTGGGCTCTCTGCCTCCGGGTACTGTGTGTGGGCCTCTCCCCCACCTTGTCACAGAATAGCGTGTTGATTGATTTTTCTAAAGCCCTGATTCTTCATCTTCCTGAGAGAGAACCCGAGTAGGTCATCTTTTGGTTTCTTTGTTATGCTGACCCAATTACACATCATCTTTTCTGTAGATTTCGCTGTCTTGTAGGATGTGGGAAGCACATTTTATGCAAAGCCAAGGATTTTTTTAAACCAAATTTATAAGCGAAATCTGAATTTCTGTGGAGCAGGAAACTGGGAAAACAAATACCTCATCTGTGCTGATTGCGCATACACGCATGCTAACCAAAACTCCGAAAGGGGGTTGGGTTTTAGAAATTCAAATTATTTCCTTTTCACCTAAAATAAAACCGTCTTTCTCTTTAAGCAGGCCTTTCTCTATACTCCTCTGCTCAGGCCAGCTTCGGAGAGAGAGGCTGCCTCTCTGGCCTCCGTTCTTCCCCTCCTTCCCTCTCACTCTTCCCCAGTCTGGACACTGCCCAGGTTTTGTTAAGTTCACCAGTGGGCTCCCTGTGAATGGATCCAGTGGGCAGTTCGTAGGACTCAACTTCATTCCTCTCTAAGCAGAATTTACTACACATCATCACGACCTAGGGAAAGTTACTTATCTAAATTTTTGTAGTAAGTGGTGGAAGCACCTTCCTCAGGATTGCAGCAGGGTAACAGGGATAGTTTTTGGGCGTAGGGAGCGCAGAGTCTGCTGCGGAGCTGACCAGCCGTAAATGTCAACCATCGCTGTCCTCGGCACACTCGTCCTTGGTTTCTGTGACACTGTTTCCTTGTTTTCCTCCTACACCCTTGGTCCCTTCTACTTTTTTTTTGTGGTGTCATGAAATGTTGGAGTTTTTCATTCAGATGTTTTGGCAAGTGCCTATTTCATGCCAGGAATTTTTCGTGGCTCTAGAGATAGAGCAGTGAATGAAATGAAGTTGCTGGCTTCTTGGAGTTACATTTGGGGGTGGTAAATGATAAACATGAATGTATAATATACCCGATGATGATTGATATGTAGTAAATATAAACATGGTATATAACATGGCCCTAATATATACTATATCATACATAAGGAACTGTATGTCAGGTGGACATATACCACACAGACGTTAGTAAGTTTTAGAAAGCAGGGGAAGGGGGTTGGATGAATGTTGCAGTTTAGAATAGGATGCTCAGGGAAGTCCTCCCGGACTGGTTGATATGTATCCAGAGACTTCAGGAAGTGAGAGTAGCACATACGTGTAGAATATCTAGAAGACCATTCCGGCAAAGGGAATAGCACGTGCAAACACTCTGAGGGGGGTACATGGTATATCTGGGGAACACTGAGAAGGCCAGTGTGCCGGGGCAGAGTGTGCCCAGTGGGAGAGCGGTGGAGATGAGGACAGAGACGCAGCCTGGGCTTGGGAGAGGGGCAGAGTAGATCATGTGGTGCCATCCAGGCACAGGAAGGACTTGGCTTTACTGTGAGTGAAATCAGGGGCCAGCGGAGGGTTTTAAGCAAAAGACTATTAGGGGGCAAGGGTGGAAGCCAGGGTCTGCATGTGGCTCTTGAAATAGTCCAGCACTTCTCTGGGTTTATCCCAGACCCTTCGTCTCCCATCCTGCTCTCTGTCCTAGACCACCTTGGGTGGAAATAATATCTATGTGCCTCCTACTCCCAAATCGAACTCTCTTGCTCCTATCTCTCTTCTGACCTCCAGCCTTATTTATCCACTTATTTACTTCCGTCTACACATGGTGACCACTCGGTACATCCAAATGTGCCCATGCTCCTGCACGCCCCCCTGACCTCTCTTTAATCCTACACCTCAGTAAACGGCACCTAACCAATTGCTCGGGAGTCCTCCTCGAAGTCTCTCCCTTTAGCACGTCATAGTCAGGGAATCACCAAGTCTTGTTGTCCCTTCCCACTGTTATCAGAGAAATGAACAGGATGGCCTTTCTCCATTGCTCGTGGAAGTGGGGTTCTTGGGGTATCACTGGAATAAGCATTTCTGGAGGCCTCCACTGGAGGATGAGATGTGGCAGAAAGCTTTATTTGTGTGGAATTATATTCTTTTGTTTGCAAAGTCCTATTTCCCTTAAACTAGTCCTGGAAAAGGTGCAGCTGTGGGTTCAGCAGAGCTAGAAGCAAAGCCAGTGTCCAGAGTCTCTGTTCCACGGTGGGGTTGAGTCTGAGGTGGTATCGGGCTAGTTCCAGTCCATTGGTCCAGTGTGTGGGGTCCACATCAATGAGTACAGGGGAGGTGCCCCCTGCAACAAGAGAGCCAGGAGCCCAGCACACAAGAGAGAGGGAACTCCTTTGTTTAGGAGTTTAAATATCTGAAATCTTCCCGTGCTTGCAGTGGCCACGCCTACTCTGGCCAGTGACCTCTTCCCAGGTGTGCCTGACAGGCAGGCACCCCCCCACATCCCCCAGACTTCACTGGGCATGCCTATAATAGTTGCCTTTCCTTTGCTCCTTCCCTGTTATTTAACAACTGGATGTATTACCACAGTGTCACCACCACCTGTCTCAGATGGACTCCTCACCACTCTGCTCCCAGCCTCCATCACTTCTCCTGGACAGGAGCCTAGCCTCCAAACTGGTCGATCTGCGGCTCCTCTGCCCCTTTAGCTACAACTGAGCTGTCAAATGAATTTTCCACAAAAATGCAGGACTCTGTGAGAAGCAGTGAAAAAAAAATTTTTTTCTGTAAGTATGGGCTTTTCTCACAGGGGAGTAGCCTTTTAAGTTAGTGAAAGGGACACACCACCAGGAGTGTTTGCTGTCAGATTACATCGCTGTGTGGAGAGCTCCCCTAGGTCAGCAGGCACCCACTGAGGTTCACTGAGTGGAGAGCTCCCCTAGGTCAGCACCCACCGAGGTTCACTGTGTGGAGAGCTCCCCTAGGTCAGCACCCACCGAGGTTCACTGTGTGGAGAGCTCCCCTAGGTCAGCACCCACTGAGGTTCACTGTGTGGAGAGCTCCCCTAGGTCAGCACCCACTGAGGTTTGCACGACCAGCATGTTCCTCCCCAGAATGAGGAATGCTTTCGCCCCAAATATGAATTGTAACACCTTCCCTGGGCCACAGAAAGCTTACCAATGTCTGGTTTGGAATAACTGTCTTGTACCTACATCCTGCTACTCAGAGCACCCCACTAAATAATTAGGACATTTTTTAAATTAAAAGAGAGGGTGGAGTGGGTGTGGTATTTAATGCACGTTCACTTCTTGATTTAGTTTTAACAGAAAGAAACCAGGTTCTTCAGTTCTACCCCAACTGCAGCCAGACTGACCTAAAACAACCACGAACACAATCTGATCATAGGACTCCTCGCTTGGAACCATCAGTGGTTTCTAGCTGCCCTGGCAATAGATTCCAGAGTCGCTCATCTAGCCCGCCAGGCCCTACGTGATCTGTGACTTGCTGCCCCGCCCCTGCCCTGCTCCCAGTCCCTTACTTTCTCCTGCTACATTAGACTTAGTGGTGTATATTGTTCCTCCAATATACACCTCTCTCCCCTCAGCTGTCTTTCTCCACTCCTTCTGCACCCACTTAAAGACTTTTTTTTCTTTAGGCTTCTGTCAGGAAATTCTTCCCACTACCCAGACCTGGTTAGGTCTCTTGGTCCTGTGCCATCACCCCTCTGTTTCTTCGTGTGAGCCCAAATCACACTACACTTACTTGGGTTTTGTTTCTTTTTTAATATGTTTTTATTAATTTTTTTTTTAAGAAAGAGAAGAAGGGAGAGATAGAAACATTGATGTGAGAGAGAGATATCAATCGGCCACCCCCTGAAAGCCCCCCGCCAGGGATCAAGCCTGCAACCCAGGAATGTGCCCTGACCGGGAATCGAACTGGGACCTCTCAGTCCATGGGATGATGCCCAATCCACTGAGCCACACCGGCCGGGACACACTGCACTTACTTGTGTAGTCTCTCCTCTTGGATCCGTGCTCTGCTCCATTTGGCCAGGTCCTGTTGTGGTCTCCTTCAGCCAGGCTCCCTGCAGCTTGGCCAAGCCCAACACACAGTAGGCCCTCCAAAAATGTCAACCGGCTGGTTTGCTTGGCTTCTGCTATAAATGTCAGGGTGTTTCATAAAACAAAATGTTTTCCAAGTGGAGACTGAAATTGCCACTCGTTAATTTGGTGGTCCTTTTCCTTCAACAGGAGGAAGGTTCGGTAGTTAGGTGAACTGTACCTCTTAAAAAGCAGAGAGAGGTCTTCAAAGGGGGATGGTGAACTAACTGAGCAGGGAAGCTGTTGTATTAGCCTTTGTATGGGCTTCATTTCACTTGGTTCTGCTTCATCAACTGGGGTGACTTGACTTCATCCACCTAATCCCATAAAGTAGGGTTCCTCTCAATCCAGGCCTGAGTGACTCTTCAGAACTGTGCCCTTCCTGAGTTGAGGGTCAAGGGAAGTCTGGGACAGTGACAATATAAAGTATCTTCACAAACCTCCAAATCCAGAATTTAGTTACTTTTGACCCCCCCCCCCTTAACAGAGTTGCCCTCTGAATCTACGGATACCTTCTGTGGAGTTGGTTGATGGGGGTACCAGTGTGTTTTATAATTTGTATAGCAATAGCCATGAAATAAAGGACAGGTTTCCAATTTCCATTGCTATAGGAGGCACTCAAGTCCCGCCGAAGGTAGGGTTTTCTTGTGGTTGTTTTTCATTTTGAAAAGACTTATCTGAAGCTTAAAGACTTCAATTTCCTTTGTAGAGACAGGCTCCTTTTCTTCAGGAAATGTGTGTTTATACCGGGATACAAATGGGATTTAAAATACCGAAGGAAGTAGATGTGATTTACTGAATACACCCTTGGCAACGAAGGGAAGGGTATCTGAGATTAAAAAAAGAATAATTACCAGATTTGTCAGTGTACCACTTTAGATTACAAAACTGCACAAGGTTACAAGGTTATTGTGCCTGGACTTTTTGGTTGTTCTCTTTTTTCAAAACACTGCTAATTACGGATGTGGTGACATCAAAACAAAAGCAGCCCATTCCCTTCCCAGTTTCCATTCTACTGAGGATGACCCAAGGGCAGACTTAGATTTTCAAAGTGATCGGAAAGAAAACTGAGTCTTATTAAGGAAAAACAGCTTTGACTTTAGACTCTCATTTGTGCGTTAAATATAAGCAGAGGGACACGAAGTCTGCCAATGAATGTTACTTTCTGTCTGCTGAAAACTAATATTGTGCCACTGGGCTCCGCCAAATGGGAGCTGGGCTCCCTTTGGTCATACTCTCACCTAGCCACTCACGCAGTTCACACTTACCGCATGGGGACTTAAGGATGACCTCTGTGTTCACAGCGCATTGAATCAGTAGGTGTGAAGCGTCAGGTCTCATTAGCCCCGAAGTCCGGCAGTGAGTTTAGGTGTGGATGAGTAGTGACCAAACTATATCAAATAAACATAACTTATTCTTTCTGCCAAATAAAACTATTTATCAATAGGATAACAGGAATTGAGCACCAGTGCTCAGTTTGATGAAATATTTCCAACTGGACTGTAAGTTCTGTGAAACAAATACAAGGTTTTAAGAAGCTTTAAGTTTTAAGAACATTTGAATAAGCTTGATATGTTTTAAACACATTCCGTCCTTCCTTGGCCTGGTTTCTGATGTCAGATGGTCTTGAGTTTGAATCAATTACTAGCTGATTCTTGTACCTTTTTGTGTCTCTCACCGTGAACATTAGGCGATGGGTATGTAAGATATAGTGGGTAAATTTCCTATTCAGGTAAGACATGCTAAAATGTATTGCATTGCCTTTTCATTCAAATAATTGCATTCAAAGTAAAAACACTCAAAAGATTATGAAATTTTTTTATCACTGATAAATGAAGGTCAAACAGCCTGAATTTCACTTGATTTACACCCAAATGTGTCTTAATTCATACTTTCTTAACTAAATGTCAATTATGTTGCCAAAATAGAAGCCAGTAAACAATCCAGAGATTGAATACTAGGAAACAAACCCAAGATTTTGCGAAGCTATTGAATCTAATTTTGTATAATGCCATTATAAATATCAGTTTTGAACTTGATATAACTTGGTTCTGTTTATTTTCTCTGAAAGTGTAGGGAAATGGGAAAAGGCTGGTGTCTGGTATTATTCAGACTTGGGCTTAAATCAGTCACTCAGAGTCACAGTGGGCAAGATTCCTAAGCTCAGCCTCAGCCCCACTGACACAGGACTGTGATAGGAATGCTGTGAGGTGTGTGTGTGTGTGTGTGTGTGTGTGTGTGTGTGTGTGTGTGTGTGAAAGTCCACCCAGTCAGTACCCACAGTAACTGCAAAGTCTCTTCTCTCCCTCTTTTCCTGCCTCTTCCTCGGGCTCTGCCACTACTTAGCAAGTCATTTTATATATCTGTGCCTCAAGTTTCTTCATCTAAAAAAGAAAGCTGGGCCACACCGAAGGTTCTGAAAGTTCTACAATTCTAGGCTTTAAAAGTGTAAAGACTTTTTTAATGGTTCCCACTTGAAAACAAAGTTATTGGTGTCATACTCAGCAGTATGATTGGAATATAAATGAAAATATCCACAGACCGTGAACTGTGTCTGTTTTTTTATGCTGAAAGTAAATTATTCTGAGAGCAAGCTAATTGAAAAATCCGGAAATCATTAACTGTTTTTTTGCAGCCACCTTAAAAGAGCAGTGACATTCCATATACTGCAGCCTTGACATGAGTACGCGGAAGGGTGTAAATATTTCTTGAATTGAGAGTGGAGCAGAGAAAAGATCTGCTTTGTCTCCTGGTGGGTAGTCACACATCTATGGATCATTGTTTGCACTGAGCGTTTAATAATCCCATCTGTTGAAAATATATATTCAGAGGTACTTTGAAATGACTATAAGATACCTAGAAGTTGGCAGGGAAGTAATCCTGGAGAGATTCCAAACTCTGCACACAACCAGGAAATCCACAATAAATCAATATGTAATGATAAAATCCCATCCTCGGCCACAGCTCTTTAAATAGATTCCTGTAGGAACGAGATGGGCTTTTAACACCAGAATATGGGACTGGAGAGTCCTTGGCTAAACTCAGGTACAGTTCTTTGGGGATGCTGTCTATTTGACCTGAAAAACCCACTTCTCATTTAACCCAGCCATGGCAGAACTTTGTCCTGTCCCCCAGTGGCTTAGGCATTGTCTCCACTGATAACTCCACGCTCTCCCTGTCTCCCAAGTCCTTTCAAGTAATGTACGTCTCATTTCAAAAATGAATCATTGAGTTTTATAACTATTTCATATGGCTTTTTTCCTCCTGTTACCTCCTTTTCCTACCAGAAATTCACTTGGTTCATCCTACCCTAGTGTTTCATTCAGAGAAGCCCCATTGCAATGTGTTATCTCTCAATAGTGGGTTTATTTTTCTTAGCTGCACTTCCTTCTTTAAAATCTCAATTCACGGTTTCCCTATTCTCCCACGTCTTCCGTTCCTCTCCCTATGCTCTCACTTTTCACCCAGTTATCACTGGGTCTGGACACAGGGATGGCGCCATACCTGGAGAACTGTAGCTGCTCAGAAGGAGGAAAGACAGTATGTTTGTCGCAGGAGCTGTGAAAGACAGTTCGTGGAGCATTACCCCTCTAATTACCTCTTTTCATGAAATTCTTTACATAACTCTATCTCTCTGTGAAATTAAAGTAGGAGTTTAAGAGATTCCCTAAGCAAAATGAGCAGATTTCAACCAAAGAAATCAGGGTTTTATTGTCCCAGGGACGGAGAGGGTCTCTGTGGCTTAGAGAGCCCTTCCCTTTCACCCGGCTGCTGTTCCTGCTTGCCTCACAGCATAGCTGCTTACATGTGTTTGCCAAATTAGTCATCACATAAATGGTGTCACGGGCTGAATGTGTCCCCCTAAAATAGCTCTAACCCCCAGTACTTCAGAATAGGACTATAGTTGGACATAGCGTTAAAATGAGGCCATTTAACTAATAAAAATAACATTGAATGCAAACTGTAATTGAAAAACAAAGTTTAAAAAAATGTTCATAGCAGGCCACATCTGTGTTATGAAATCACCGCAGGACCAAACGGGAAAATCAAGATATGAGAGCTAGCAAGCAGGAAATGAACTCACTTGAGAGGTGATCTGGGACATACGTGGTCTGTAACGTGTTGAAAACATTATTTTTCTCTCAAAGCCCAATTTGGGGGTTTTGGCCTCCCTCGAAGTCAGGGAAGAAATAAATGTCAGAACTACAGAAGCGTAAGCAACCGTCCGGCATCCAGAGAGAGCTCTGCCATGCCGATGCCCTGAACGTCTGTGCGTGGGGTGACCCTGAGCGTGACCGGCTGAGCTCTAGGTGACTTAACAACAACCCAGGTTAGCTGGGTCAGAGGTGCTGTTTAATAGCACAGAGCACTGGCACTGTTCGGCTGGATTTTGGTTTCAGCTTTATGGAGTTAGCTTCAAAGAAGTCTTCAGAAGTACTTGCACGGCAACTGAGTCCCCCCATTTACTTACTGGCCTCCACCTCAGTTCTAAAATGCTGACCTCCATGGAGCCACAGTGACTTCTGGCTTGATTCAGTACATTAAAGGAAAGAGAGAGGGAAAAAAAAAAGATGTTTCATGCACCCTGTTGCAGGGCGCCTTTAAAATGAGTCCTTAAACGCCATCATTTCTGTTCCTTTTTATTTCCATTGAGTAGAAACAACGTATTAACAATGTATAATTCATGTATTATGTAGTCCACTTGGAATTCTCAAGGACTCACCAATAATAGGAAATACGACATAATTTTCAGTGATGAATTGCGCCTGAATTTTTTTATTTTGGCGTGAAATCGGGATCTATTGCAGTTTTAGGTTTTTTTTAGGTGAACTCCCCGGGTTTTCCTCCCCCCTTGATTTATAGTGCGGCCTCTGTCACAGACTGTGCTTCCCAGTAGGCAGGGGTCTGTTTCTGAGCTCTGTCTTCACTGGTCTGTAAGCTCATTCTTAGTCACGTTGACTGAGTTGCTATTGCTTATAAAAGGTCTTGATACCTGGTCAGGAGAATTCACCTTGCCTGCCCCCACTCACCGTATTTTTTTCTTCAAAGTTATATGTTTTCTTCCACTGAATTTTAAAATAAGCTTGTCAAATTTGGGACAAACCCTTTTAGTTGGGTTCTGTTTCATGTATCAACTGATCTAGGAAAACTTGACAGTGGTGGGTACTGCATCTCTCACTCCTGGAGCATGGAATGCTTCAATCTTAGCTTTAGACTTTTCTTTATAGAACAATGAATTAAAAAAATAAATAAACAAAACAAAAACTTTAGTATACACTATATTCAAATACCCAAACATTTATGGAAGGATTGCCATTGCAAGAACTGTGCTGGGCAGTGATGCATGGTAGGCCTGTCCAACGTGGCTCAGTGGTTGAGCATCGACCGATGCACCAAGAGGTCGCCGGTTTGATTCCCGGTCGGGGCACAGGCCCAGGTTGTGGGCCAAATCCCCAGTGGGGGGCATGTAGGAGGCGGCCAAACATCTCTCTCATCGATGTTTCTATCTCTTTCTCCCTCTCTCTTCCTCTCTCTGTAAAAATCAATAGAGAAAAAAAAATTTTTTTAATGAAACACGCAACTTAGTGTGTAAGAGAAGGGTGTGGTAGATAGATACACAACTTAATATAAATTAGACTGTTGTAAATACTATACTAAAATTATACATAATATGCTACTAGGGAAGGAAGATCAATTTAGACCTGAGAGATCGCTTTGGGGAAAGAGCTGTGTATAATATGAGTATAGTATGTTTATATAACATCTGTCTCATGTGCCTATAACGAGATGTAGAGAATACTTGTGGGCTCTGTGTTTTCATATTTTGGCAGCTACATGAAAGTGGCCTTTGTTGTTTATGTCGATGTCTAGTCAACATAAGAAATAGTGAGGTGTTTTGAAATTTTTGTACAAAGTTTTTAAAATATTATTAATTAAAATTAAGTAAAATGTAAACTTCAGTTCCCCCGTCCAGTATGCACATTTCAATTGCTCCTTGGCTGCAGGCAGCTGCTGTCTGCTCTATTGGACGGTGCAGCTTTAGGCAATCAATTTGATAGCAAAGTAAGAGAAAGCGTGTACAGCGCAGTACTATAAATGGGTATCCCTGGACTGGGGCTTTATAAATAATTGATTCTAATTGATAATCTATAGTCTAATTGATTATATCTAAAACATTCTGATATTTTTGATTGAAACAAGTGCATTTCCATTTGTGAAAGATGGAAATATGCAAGAGTGGAAAGCCCCCTCTCAGCGGAGTGTCGTCTGGAGGAAAGTTCTGCAATTACGAAGGTCAGGAGGCTATAGTGAAATATATGGATTTTCTGCTGCTTTGGGTGGAGCAGAAATTGTAACTCGAGCTTTACAAGCTGTTTGGTCTCTTCTCAGATCTTTTATTTGTTTGTTTTTCTTCATAACCTCCAAGAGTCCCTTTTTGTAGTTGAAAGGAATATTTGTGGCTTTTAACTCCAAATGACCAGACCCTGCTGATATTCTGCAAAACCTACATGTTGCATGCCTGGTGACCTCTGGTCATTTCTGTAGATGTGTGTTAAATGCATGATCATTCATGTGAGCGGGTGTGCCTGCCTGCTGGGTACCCTGCATACCCCCATGATAGTATATCAGATACTGTACATCTGGTGCCTGGCACAGCAGTCTTCTTTTGAGAAAGACGTGCCGTCAGTGGAATGTCAGAATCACTGACTGGGAGTGCGTCAGCCGCAGCTGATCCAGGAAGAAGCCATGAGAAATCACAGAACTAGAGAATACCTTTCCAAACTGTCAGCTAGGAAAGTGACTACTTCCGAAGACTTGTGGGAAATTTGACCCTCACTTCCCAAGTGACATGAGAATTGATATCTCCTTTTGTGAAACTTAAAGTGCGAAACTGAACATCTAAAAGTACTTGGAAATGATTTAAAATCATAAAGATTCACAAGGCGCCTACAGATGGAGGATAAAGTCATAATGGTGTGGTTTTGAATTTCAAAAGCCCTGTTTGTTTTCTTTCTTCAGGGAAGAACAGGAAAGGTTTATTGTGGGGTTATTAGGAAAGCTGGATGTCCTTTCAAACTGTTTGGAAGAAGCAGGGAAAGGTCAGGCAGGGGTGGGAGCAAGTCAAGTTCATGTGAATTAAACATTACGTGAGGGGACGTGCAACAGTGGAGTTTCCAGAGGCCTTGAGCTTCTTTCCCACTTACATTCTCAGTAGTGCAGCATAGGCCTTTGATTAAGAGACAGTGATTCTTTAATGGGTGCAATTATACCCATTCTACAGGTGTGGAAACTGAGGCCTATAAAAGTTGCATAAATTGTCCAAGGATATACACTTAGTAAAGGAGCTTTGAGTAAGATAAACCCAGAATTAGACACCACTGTTGCCGTTTATTAGTCGGGCATCCTAGGTCAAATCACTCAGTCTATTCAGAGACCCCATTGCTACTCAGTAAAATGGGAAAAGAATAGCACCTACCATCATAGAGACGGGGGCAGGAAGAGGTTTTGGCATAACTCAGAGTTGCTGTATTTAAAGTTCTGGTGCAGGTGAAATAAGCTTAAATAAATAATAAATGTTGCCATTTGCTGACTCTGTACAGAGTCCTATAGAAATGCTGTAGGAAGACACAAAAGAAATGGAGAAAGATTGTTTTTTTTTTTTTTTTACTCTTTTGTAGCAAAATATTTCAGAGTTTCTTTGACCATTTTGCCCTGAACTTTCCAAGGATGGGGTGGGGCAGGAAGTGTCAACATTTGTGATACTTCATACCAGGCATTTTGCTAGGGTCTGTGTCAATCAGCATTAGGTTCGGCTCCATATACCAGAAAAACATAACTTTGTAAAATGAATTAAGATGGAAATAGGCTCTGGTTAGCATTTTCATGGAGAACATTTGTTTTTTATTTGTTTTTCCTTTTCTAACCTCCAAGAGTCCCTTTTCGTAGTTGAAAGGAATGTTTGTTGTTTTGAACATCAAATGACCAACCCCTGCTAATCTGAGAAACCTACATGTTGCACACCTGGTGACGCCTGATCATTCCTGTGGGTGTGTGAGGAATGGGTGCTCACACATGTGAGCAGGTGTGCCTGCCTGCTGGGTCTTCAGCAACAGGTGACTGATGTTAATTGGGAAATCACCACTGCAATTTACTTAGCCATTCTGTTGTTGACAATTGGGTTGTTTCCAGACGGGGACTATCACCACTCTGAACATCCATGAATGGGTGTCCTGATTGACTTGTGTCCTCCAGGCTGAGGAGTGGAGATGCTGGCGACTCGAGCTTCAAGGGGATTGTAGCTGTCTATGTCCTCAACTCCAGCGTGTGCGTTCCTGCTGCTGCAGATCATTGCCGGCACTAAGGACTGTAATACTTTTTCATTTTTGTCAGCCTGGTAGGGTTATCCTGATTTCTTTCTTGTATAATATTATAAACATTTCCCCGTATGATCACAAATTCTTCCTAAGGATAATTTGCAGTAGGTATACTCTAGTTTCTGTATGACTGTTTTCTAATGTATATAATCTGCCCTTTATTTTTCATAATCAAGCCTGTAGATTCTTTCAAATTTTTCAGAATGAGAAAACACCGTAATGGGCCATCTTTGTCTATAAAACGTTTCCTGTATTTTGTCTCTTTAGGGTAGATTTCTAAAACTGGAATGATTTGGTCAAAGTATACAAGCAGAAAGAAACTCTGTGATATGTGGGAGCAGTTGGCTTGGGGACTAAGGAAATTAAGATTCGTGCAAAGGAAGGAAGGAAGTTTGCCTTTCTTTCTTTCTTTTTTTTTTTATCCTCACCCGAGGACATTTTTGCATTTATCTTGAGATAGAGCGGGAGGGAGAGAGGGAGAGAGAGAGAAACATCCATGTGAGAGAGACACATCGACTGGCTGCCACCCACACAACCCCAACCGGGGCCGGGGACAAACTGCAACCGAGGCACGTGCCCTTAGCAGGAACCGAACCCGAGACTCTCTGGTCCGCGGGCCGACGCTCTAACCGCTGAGCCAAACCGGCCAGGGCGGAAGTTTGCCTTTCTCAGTAGCCAGGGCCCAGAGCTTAGCCAGAGGCCCCCACTGTCTTCTTAGTTCTATTACCAGAATTCGTGACGATGAGGTGCAGTGTTGGAGTCTACCCTCTTCCTTAAATAGGACAGGTTCCAGGATCACAGCAGGCTTTGAAGTCTTACTGGAAAGAAGTTATCCCATGACAGATTTTAGGTCTTATTTTGTTTTCTGCAGACATTTATTGAGCTCTTATTTGCACGTGCTTTCCATATATTATCTCCTTTAGTTCTCAACAGCAATGTGAGGTGGGTTTTACTACCATCCTCAGGCTTTATAGCTAGCAGGTAACAGCACCAAGATTTGAATCCAGACTGTCTGTCTCCAATATACCATCCTGCCTCCCTGTAACAGTGCAGTGCTTGTGACGGATGTAAGCAACAGAGACTGTCAGAATTCAGAGAAGGGAGAGATGAGTGCGGGGTGAAGTGGGCAAGGCAGGCTTCAGCAAGCAGCATTCTCTCTCTTAATAGGACTGTGACTCGGACTATTGTGAGATACCGCATCAGATTTCTCTGGTTGTTTCATATCCAACCAACCGTTCTTATCTTGCAAAATGAATTGATAAAATGCAAAGTGAATTCACGGACAATGTGTTCCTGAAGTGTAGCTATCTCATCCTTCAGATTTAATATGTGCTTAATGAAAAAGAATTTTCCTGGGCCAGCCATGCATGGAATGGAGACAAGCTAGAGGTCTCCAGAGAACCGCCTCGAGTGAACTAGGAACCCTTAGCGCCACAGCTCCACTTAAAGACTTAACGGAACAGAACACTCTGTGCCTAGAGCACAGTAAGGCACTTTCATCGACGTTTGTTTTTCTGTCATTGTTGTGGGCTTCTGGGAAACAGCAGTCGCAGACAGCCAAGAGTCATGCGTAGCAATCAGACAGTGAAACGCTTTCTTGGCAATTGGTAGGGTCGAGAGGTTAGAAATAACAAAGCACTCATGTTATGTGATCCACGTGTACCTGATGTAAAACAAAGACTCGAAACAGTATGGGAACCCACAACAGAACAAAACACACCAATTTGTGAAGTACAACAATTTACTTACAATGTACATTTTTACTAAACAACTCAGTATATAATGAGTCATTTTTTTTTCTTTATTGATTTTTAGAGAGAGAGGAAGGGAAGAGGGAGAGATAGAAATATTGATGAGAGAGAACATTGATTGGCCGCCTCCTGCATGCCCCCCACTGGGGATCGGGCCCACAACCTGGGCATGTGCCCTGACAGGGGATTAAACCAGAGACCTCTTGGTGCCTGGGTCGATGCTCAACCACTGAGCCACACCAGCCGGGCTAATGAGTCATTTTGAACCTGAACCAAATCTGTGAACTTAACATACTCTTCCAACCAAATCAGGACTTCATTCAACAGAAACCTTATAGGATCACTGCTTTTTGCCCGGTGCTGTGCTCCCACTGGCGGACCAAGGATGAAGGGCTCTGCCCTGGGCCCTCAGTTTCTCCGTAGTTGACCAGAGCTTTGGACAGTGTCCACTGTGGTCACGCCCTGACGGAGGTGGTCACATCAGTGAACACCACCTGCAGTCTCTCCTCTGCCCCTCAGTTTCCACAGCTGGTCCCCTTCTCTGGTGCCACAAGGGGCCAGAACCTGGAAGAACTCTGTTCTGTGGACAACTTCGGAGAAAAAGATCCATACACCACCCATTCCTACTCGTCCCCTCTCCACCCCAAAACAAAGTATTTCCAGGGAAAATTACAGTTTCACCTAAAATTTAAACTAGATTTCAAATTAAAATTTTAATTTTGAGATGATTGTTGATTCATACGCAGTTGTAAAGAATACACAGAGAGGTCCTGTGTACCCTTTACCATACCCTTTACCTAGTTTCCCCAGAGGTATAGAGTACAAATATCATATTAACATGGATATAATCCACAGTCATATTCAGGTGTCTCCAGTTTGGTTTGTAGTTGTGTGTGTGTGTGTGTGTGTGTGTGTGTGTGTGTAGTTCTCTGCAGTTTTATCACGAGTAGGTCCTCTCTGCCCCCCGCAGTGGAGATCCAGAAGAGTTCGTCACCAAAGGATCCCTGGTGTTCCTCTTTTATAATAACCACATCTACTTCCCTCCTGCAGTCCCGTCCCCTCCCCACCTAGTTTCTAACCCCTGGCAACCACCAGTCTCTTCTCCATTTCTGTAATTTTGTCATTTCAAGAATGCTACATAAATGGAATCATACCTTGCGAGTATATGACCCTGGGGGATTGGCATCTCCACACAGCATAATTCCCTTGACACTCACCCGAGTTGTTGTATATCAGTAGTTTGTCCCTTTCTACTGGTAAGTAGTATTCTGTAGCGTGGACGTCTCACCCTGTAAATATCCACTTGTTGAACGACATCTGGGATATTTTCAGCTTGGGGCTTTTACGTAAAGCTGCTCTGAACATTTGTGCACAGGTTTTCGTATGGACATTGTTCTCTTCTCCGCGCTCTAACCTGAGAGTGCGGTTTCTGGGTCACGTGGTGTTTGCACATTTTTGTTTTGTAGAAGAATGCCAAACTGTTTTCCGGAGAGGCGGTACTATTTTACATTCCCGTCAGCGGTGTATGGGTTATTTGCTTTCTCCGTATGCTTGCCAGCATTTAGCGCTGTCACTTTTTTATTTTAACCATTCTGATAGGCATATAGTGATAGTTATGTAGTGATAGCTCTTGGTGGTTTGAACTTGCATTTCCCTAATGGCTGATGACATGGAGCATCTTTTCATGTGTTTATTTGCCATCGATATTTGCCTTCGATGAAATGTCTGTTCAGGTTTTTTTGCCCATTGTTCTAGTTGGATTTTTTATTTTTTTAATATTGAGAGTTCTTTATATTTTCTAGATACTAATGCAACTAGTATTCGTATCTAGAAAATCCAATTTGTTGGATATGTGGTTTTGCAGATATTTTCTCCCCATCCATAATTTGTCTTTTCATCCTTTTAACGGGTCTTTCACAAAGCAAAAGCTTTTCATTTTGATGAGGTAAAATACATGTTTGTGCTTTTTAACGTAGCCTCGAGTCTGCAGGGAAGACAAATGTTAGAGACCAGTTTCCAGAACACTTGAAGGCTCCCTGTAGAATTCTCTTTAAGATTTATTGTTCTTCAGAAATCAGTAGCACAAAATTGTTGCATCTGCTAAAAAGGAATCTTAGAAGACAAATTTACCAGCCTGCAGAGTTTGAGTCTTCCTACTTTCCTGTTTTTTATCAAAGTCTTACCAAGTGGAAGTTTTGGGCTTCTATGCCAGATGATTGCTAATGCTAAGTAACTAGCAGTGGTTGTTTTCTTATAGTCATATAGAACATGCTATGTTAAAATTAAATATAAATGTGAAGAGTGGTTATTTCTAGTTGGCTGTAAACCAGGTGGTTAAAATTAGAGATTCTCTTTTGCATCAGGCCTGGAAGCTTCTGAGCCTCAACATACATACATGCATGCATACATACATACATACATACATACATACATCTGATCAGCGGGCATTCACCACAGGCCAGTTGAATACGTTTATAAAATATGATTTATTTTTTCCTTTACTCTCTCTGTCCTTAAATTCTCAGGGGGGAAAAAAAAGCTAACTATACTTTTTGTCTTATAAATCTTTCCCCAGAGGGAACACTTGCCTGTACTAGTAAATCAAAATGGAATATGAAAGGAAAAGCATTTTTCTTTACTTTGTAAAAGGTTTACCTTTTCCTCTATAAAAGGAGGCTTTCCTCCACGTCTATTTCCTTCTCCCCACTGTGATCACACAGGAAGCGTGAAACAAGTCAGGAGGTGAAGTCCCCAAGGAGACTCCTTCCTTTGTCCTACCCCTGAACCAAGGCCAGAACTGTCTTTACATAGGTAGCAATTTTTTTTTTTTTTTGACTGTCTGTCTCCCTGTCTCGATGGGATGTCCCTTCAGGATTGGACCATGTCTTATTCAGTTCTATATTCCCAGCACCAGGAACAGAGTCTATCACACCAACGGTGCTCAATAAAGAATGGAGACTTCACAAACTTCAGTAACTAGGCCGTATCTGAAAATTGGTAACATGCATCATTCAGCAAGTTTTTATCCTTATATATTATTCATTCCAACCCCTTGAAGACAAAAGCTACCTTTTGCTTACATCTTACTCATTTTTTAAACCCTAGTGTATGGAAAATAAGTAGATTTTTAATAAATGTTCGATTTATCCATTCATTCAGCAAGTATGTGTTGAATACTTACTGTGCCGGGAATCGTCAGGAATATGTACATTCACCTAGATGGCATGCATGGTCCTTTCCTTCAGGTAACCTACAATCTAGTAGGGGTATAGGGACACATAGAACTTATCACATAAAATATTCAAGTAGCATGATAAGATATTATAACGTGTGTTAAAATAAGAAATACCGACTATAATTAGTTTCACAGTCCACAGGAGGCCATCTGTCATGGACTGACCAAGCACTCTAGCTAGTGGGCTGAGACACTCTGTGATCCCAAGAGTTCTCTGCTCACTCTTCCCTGTCCACACTGTCCACAATTTCTGCCTTTGCTTGAAATACCACCCTTCCTTTTGTTTTCTTTGTAGCTATAGCCAGCATTGAACGTTGTTATTCGTCGGGATTCTTGAAACTGGCTTAAGCAAGAAGAGGAATATGCTTTCTTATATATTTTTAGTGGAAAGGGGTCTGGCAGTGTCTGGTGTAGTGGGTCATGGCAGCCAGCAGTTTCTGCGGTCCCTGTAGGTGCATGCCACTCCTTCCATCACGAGGGCGATGCTGCTTCTCCTCCCTTTGAATCTGGGCCAGATTTTTCACTTGTTTTGAGGGTTGGCAGGTTTTGTTTTTGTTCTCTTAGAAGCCAGTCACCATGTAAAGAAGTTCAACCACCCTGAGGGAGAGAGGTGGGCCCTGGAAGATAAGAGACTATAAAATATGAAAATACGTTGTTGTTAAAAATATAAACGTGCACAAATAGAGACAGAGGCCTGGAAAACGCCAGGCGTTCCGGCCACCCCATTCGTACAGGTGCTCAGCTATGAGTGAATCCATCTTGGGTACTTCAGCCCTAGCCAGTGGCACATGGAGCAGAGAAAAGCCACCCCCTTTGGAGACCTGCTCAAATGATAGAGTCATGAGCAAGTGAATGGTAGCTGTAAGTCAGTACATTCTAGGGTGACTGTCATGCAGCAATAGACAATGGGAGAAGCTGGATCTAGTGCTGCGACTCAGCAACGACATGTCTCCTTTTGTCCTCTGCCTGCCTCAGAGGCTGTCTTTGTACGGTGGCGAGGATGGCCGCCACAGCAGCGGGATTACTTCCTGCCAGTTTAGGATGCCCACTGAAAGAGCACAGCTCCTTCCCAGTAGTTCCCGCAAGTCTCAAGGGGATGCCGATTGGCTGTGACTGGGTCATGTGCCTGTCCCTGCACAAGTTACAGTGACTTCGTTGGCCAAGGCTGGGCCACATGCCTCTCACTGGAGCCAGTGGTAGGGCTGGTGGTGTGCCTCACTAAAACCACTTGGATTGAGGGTTGGGTGGGATGAATCCCAAAAGAAAAATCCAGGCCCTGTTTCAAGAATAAAGGGCTGGATGCTAGGCAGACTAAAACAACAAATGTGTACTGCAAAAGTCAAGGGTACAAGGTGGGACTGCAAAAAGTCCCACCTCTTTTATAAAGCCTGTTCTCGGCATTCCAAACGTAAGCAGTAAACTCAGATGACCTGCTCCGCTTTTTTGGTGCTTTGTATATGCTGCCTTATTGTGCTGCTTGCACTTAGGAAGTAAATTCCTATTTCACATCCAGATTTTGTACTTTTGTACTCCTTACTGTTCTGACTGCATGTATTACTGTAAAAGTGTGATTTTTTTTTTCATTGCTTTTTGTGGAGAGGATTTTGGAGGTATCATCAGAGGCAGAGACAGTTCTTACAACAACAGGAGAAAATTGCATTCTCTCTGTCCTCTCCCTCTCCACCCCCCTCTCCCTCTCAAGGACTGACAAAACCCTAGGCATTGCCCCCAAAGGAAGGGACATGGTCTACTATCCCCTTGGGGCCTCTTTCCCAGTAGGAGAGCCAAATGCTTGCTTTCTGTCTTTTCTGGAAAGCTTGCTCTTGAGCTATTTAATTTGTGCTTTTAAAAACATTTTTTATATGAATACCCAGTAGAGGAGCTTTTGGTCCACTAGTTTACAAAATAAGTCTAAATGATCTACAAAAGAGCATCCTCTGTTAAATGAAATTCAAGTGAATCTGATAATCTTTTCACTAAGGGTCAGCATTTCCAGGATGGAAGTCTCAGGAACGCCACGACAGTAATAGAAATGGAAAGTAGCTGCCTGATGGCACACTGACCAAAGCCCAACTTTGGTTTGTCAGAGATCTCACTTAGGTCTGACCTCTCTAAAGTTATGCCCATACACACACACCTGAGTAATGTACTTTGTGTAGCCCTAAGTAGCTGGGGAAAAAATAGGTATGAGGCAAATGAGCAGGAAAGCCCAGAAATGAGACTCCCACAGACTTTCAGAATGGATCTTTGTAAGATTAAATTGATGTAATGACTTAAGTTAATAGTAAGACTATCTTGCCTTTATATCAAGCTTTATATTAGTAAAAGTGCCATTATGCTTATTTATTTGAGTAGGGTTCTCCCACTGGTGACTTAATCCCAGGATTAAGGATGCCATCATCGCATCTGTCCCTTGAGTCCTTGCTGCCTTTAAAATTTTAAATTATTATGAAACATTGTATGTAAATGAACACATGTCCAGTGTAGCAACAGTCATTCATTAAATAGAGCGTTATTTGCAATCATATACCCCTCTCCTATTAAATCCTTCTTCTTCCCCTCAATAGATATAAATACTGTCCTGAAATTTGTGTTTATCATGCTTTGGTTTTTCTTTTTTTTAATTTTTTTTTCTTTTTTGATTTTTTTAGAGAAAGAGGAAGGGAGAGGGAGAGATGGAAACATTGATGAGAGAGAGCATCGATTGGCCGCCTCCTGCATGCCCCCCACTGGGGATTTGGCCCACAACCTGGGCATGTGCCCTGACCAGGAATCGAACCAGTGACCTCTTGGTGCATGGGTCGACACTCAACTATTGAGCCACACTGGCCAGGCTGCTTTGGTTTTTCTTCATTGTTTTACCAGATACCTTTGTTCTCCTAAAAAAAAAAAGTCACTTAATCTTTATATTTTTAACTTTACATGAATAAAATCTTACTGCATGTAATTTTATGTGGCTTGCTTTTTGATGTTTCTAAGCATTGTTTGTGAATATCATCCATATTGATTTTTTTTTTAGCTCAAGTTCTATTTGTGGCTTATCTTTTTACTTTATTATTACTTCTTTTCTTCAGTAGAAGTTTTAGAATTTTAATGTTGTTGAATCTTTATGGTTTATGCTTTTTGTGACCTGCTTTTTATGGCTTGAGATCATAATGATATTCTCCCATTTTCTTCTAACAGTTTTTTTTTAATTTTTTTCTTTATTGATTTTAGATAGAGAAGAAGGGAGAGGGAGAGAGAGATAGAAACATCGATGAGAGAGAACATTGATTGGCCGCCTCCTGCATGCCTCCCACTGGGGATTGGGCCCACAACCTCGGTATGTGTCCTGCCTGGAAATCCAACCGGCAATCTCTTGGTTCATGGGTTGACATTCAACCAATGGGCCACACTGGCCGGGCTCTTCTAACAGTTTTAAAAGTTGTGTTTCCCCCCCTTTAAGCCTTTCATTTATCTGGTATTGATTTCTGTGTATGCTGTGTGGTGTTGGGATCTATTTTTTTCCCCCAAGTGAAAAGGGAGAGCATGCCACTCTACTCCTTGCTTAAAAATTTCCAAATCTTCCCATCTTCCTCAGAACTTCTTATAATGGCCCTGTATGATCCAGACCTCTGAAATGTCTCTGACTTCATTTCCTACTGTCTTTCCAGTGACCACTGGCCTCCTTGCTCTTCCTCAAACACACCCCAATTGTACCTGCCCCAGGGCCTTTGTATTTGCTGTTCCTTCTGTCTGAAATTTTCAGATATTTACATCACTGGCTCCCTTATATTCAGGTCTCTGCTCAAATGTCACATGGAAGCCTTCTCTGGCCACCTAGCTAAAATCATACACACACACTTGAATCTCTCTTGTGTGCTTTGAAAGAATTTACCTGAAAAACTCTCTGAGCCAGGTGTAGTTGTGTCATATGTAGGGGGATATTTTAAAGTCTTGATTAAATTTCTTGAGTGGTTTTCGGATTATATGCGGTTTTATATTTAAGTTAGTTTAAATCAGTTTACTCTCTTTATTTAAAAATATTTTTGCCTGGCTGGTGTGGCCCAGTGGATTGAGTGTTGGCCTATGGACTGAGAGGTTCCAGTTTGATTCCTGGTCAGGGCATATGCCCAGTTGTGGACTCTGTCCCCCATGGGGGGCGTGCAGGAGGCAGCCAATCGATGTTACTCTCTCACATTGATGTTTCTAGCTCTCTCTTCCTTCCTCTCCCTCTAAAAAAATCAATAAAAACATAAAAAATATATTTTTATTTTACCTTTTGAATAGTTAATATATGCATACAATTCAAACATTCAAGTTTTAAAAGTATATACTGTGAAAAATAAATCTCTATTCCATCTCTTCCTTCTAGCTACCTAGTTCCCCTCCCCTACTATCAGTTTCTTGTCTGTTTGCCTAATTTCTTGTTTATCCTTCCAGAAATTGCTATGCATATATAAATACATACATATATGATTTCTACATAAAGGCTGGAATACCATATAAATTATTCTGCACACTGTTTTTTTCACTTAATCATATATATTAGCGATATTTCTGTAGCTATACATAGAGAGCTGCCTCATTCCTTACAGTTCCCTAATGCTCCCCTGGATGGGTGTGTCATAATTTACACCCAGTCTCCTTCTGACGGACCTTTAGGTTGTTCTCAGTCTTTGCAGAGGTCTTCTAACCAGTGTTCCTTACCCATCTTCAGTCAGTGCTTCTCATGGCTATCTCATATATCTTCTTAAATTTCCATCCTGATACCATCATTTCCCTGTTCAGAAACCTCCAGCAGCTTCCCAACACCCACAGAATAAGGCTGAGCTTCTGAGGTTTGAAAGTAGAGCCCTGCACCACACGGTCTCCACCTACTTTTTCCAGCTGCCCTTCTGTTCTTAAAGACACCCCCTAAACTGATGGCTTGAGGTTTTCCAAATGTGCCTTTGTTTTTATGCTCAGTACTTTTCTTCTGCCTGCACTCCCCCAGCCCCTCAACCCTTTGAAGGGGAGGAGCATATCCGTCCTTCTTCCTGGGCTGGTGGAGTTGCACTCTGACTCCTCTCTGAAGCAGCTGCATTTCCAATATTTCAACTCGGTCTCCCACTAGTACACCCTACATAACCAGACCCGGTGTGCTGAGTGTTGGTTTAGGTAACATTTAATAGTTCACCAGTCGGTCCTTTCTCTTCTAGATTCCACATTTCTTGTGGGTAGGGACTATTCACTGGAAATAGGGAATACTAAAATGAACAGATATATCTTGACTTTCAGGTAGATTCCCACATACAGGTGAGCTAGACGTGCAGAATTAAAATACACAGAACCACAGATATTCGTTTAAGTGGAAGTATGTTCTGTGCTCATTGACTTGTAAGAAAAACAGGGACTTTAAAAAACATCTCTGGTTCCCCCCAGGGTGTGGCACATGGCAGATGCCCAAATCTGTGCATGTTGAATAAGAAATATATAATAACCTAAAGCAAGCATTAAGGCAAGCCTCAACATCTTGTCAAAAATCCATCTTTTATCATAATTATACGTCAACAAATAGATGTCTCTCATCTTTTGGAAAAAAGGGGGGGCAGTGTGGGAGGGGGTGGAATCAAGTTTCAGCAAGGGAGGGAGGTGGGGAAGTCACACCTGGAGAAGGGTCTTGGGGCCTCCGCGGGGCGCGCCGGGAGGCGGGGAGAGGGAAGGGGAGGAGACTGTCGGGTCCCTGCCCCGCCCCCTCCGCCCGGCGGCGGCGCAGGGCGGCTTCGCTGTCGGCCCAGCTGCTGCAGCCCGCGCTCCCGCTCCGCCGCGGCTCCCGGGGCTCCCGGCCACCGCAGCACGCCCGCCCGCCCGCTCGCGGCGCGGGGCTCCGGCGCCGGGAAAGTTCCTGGCACGAGCGTCGCGATGCCGGGCAGCGACACGGCGCTCACCGTGGACCGGACCTACTCCGACCCGGGCCGGCACCAGCGCTGCAAGAGGCGGGTGAGCGGCGCGGGCTGGGTGGTGGTGGGGGCGCCGGGCCGAGGGGCGAGGCCGAGTGGGTTTCGGCTCCCACGCGAACTAACTCTCGTCCCGCGTTTCTCTGCCGGCCGCTCGCTCTCTCCCCGCTCGGGGTCCGGGCTTCCGCACCCCTGTCCGCGCGGAAGGGGCTGAGAAGGGGGCGTCGAAGCCCGGCCTGCGGCCCCGAGACCCCAGGTCCATCTCCGGGGTGGGGTGCAGAGCGAAGCCCGGCCCGTCGACCCCCGCTCTCCGCCGTCCTCGGTCCCCGCGCGCCTGGCCGGGACGCCCGTCTCCCCGACGGCGGTCCTCCGCCCGCTCTCCGCCAGGGAGCGCCCGCCGCGTGGTGCCTCCGCGAGGGAGTCTCGCCCCTGCGGCCGGGTGTCCGCGTTGGGACGCCCCCGCCCGATCCTGCCGCCGCCGCGCCTCCCAGCCCTCCCAGCCCTCGGGGTTCGGGCTCTGCCCCAGTGAGAAGTCAGTCTTCGCGCCGCCTCTCCGGAGTTTCTGGCCGTGCGGAGCGGGCGCGCTCTCCATTGTTTGCTGTGTAATTTACTGTTGCTGATTTTGGCTGTGGGTGAAAATAGCTCTTCAGAGCAAGCAGCTGGGACGATTCTTGTAGCGCTTCAATATAAAGACGGAGGCGGTGACCTGAGCGCGATCCCTCTGGGAAGAGGAAGCCTTCCCCTACCCCCACTCGGGGATACCTTTGCCCCCCTGGGCTGTTGAATCGTCCAGGCTCCGCGCTCGGTTCTCCCCTTGGCCGACTGAAGTGCCAGTTGGAACAGCACCTCCTCCATCCTGGCATTTGTTCTGGCAGAAGCTACCTGGATTTGTTCTTTGCTCAGCTAACTTTCTCGCTTGTCCGAGATCTCAGCATTGGACTGTCAGCTTCTCTGTATAAAGTTCACGGAGGTAGAGTCTTGCCCAGTTTCTGGCCTGCCACCTCCCTAATCGAGAGGCCAACCAGATGGGAAAAGCAGCAACAGTGACAGAAATGGGGCGCCACCCCACGTACAGGATTCGGGTGTGCAATCATAATTCAGAGAAGTAATTGCCCCAGAAGTGAAGTGTATTTACGTATGTTCCCTTTTTCCTTTAGCACCTGCTATTCAATTTAACAGAATGATTTAAGTTTTTACAGATTAAATATATTTGGTGGAGTAATACTTCCTGCATCCAATACACTCACCTCCCCCAAAAGAATTCTCTTATTTGCACTTCTTTAAAAGTTTCAGAACACTCAGAGGGAAGGGGGATGGGGCAGGGAAGAGATTAACCAAAGAATTTATATGCATATATGCATTGCCCATGGACACAGACAATGGAGTGATGAAGTCCTGGGGTGGCACAGGAACTGGGTGGAGGGAGGCAATGGAGGGGAAAGGGGACATCTGTAATACTCTCAACAGTAAAGATTTTTTAAAATATTTTAAAAATTAACTCCAAAAAAATATTAATTAACTATTTGTTATGAAAATAACCATAAACTCCATTTGGAAGAACGCATTGATAAAAGTTACTTAGAAGTTTTTGGAAGGATGACTGCTGTTTAACACAGTTAGCTATGAAGAAAGGTGACAGTCTTTATTTCTAATGCATTGTAATTGGGGAAGTCTATACTAATGTTGCAGTTGACAGAAGAAATTTCAGACCTAAAGAAAGTGTGGAAGCTTGGCTTCGCTTGTCACAACTGTGATAATCTTTGTGTAAACAACAAAATTAGTCATCTTTGAGGGACGGATGGCTCACTGTGAGATCATTGAAACGTTTTGGCACAACTCACAGAACTCACCAAAACTCATTCTTCATAATCCATAGAATGGTGGTGATAAAGTTTGTATCTCAACTACTTATATAGGTGGAAAGTGGCAAAGCAAACGAGTAACTTAACTGCAGACTTAGTTTCTTTGCTGTATCCGCCGTTGTTCCATTTCTACACCCCTCTTTTCTGTTAAAGTGCCACAACCTTATGTGAAGGGAGTTTCTTATTTTTTTTAATTCTACCCACTATGCTATACCTACCACATCATGTGATGAGTAATGGAGTCATAGCCACTGAACATGGGATAGCGATAGTTCTGAGAAATGGGTCACTAGGCGATCTCATTGTTGTGGGCAAAAGTAGGTTTACAGTTGTTCCTATAGAAAAATAATTCGAGTAAACTCTGTTTTGAGTATTTGTAACTGTAAACCTACTTTTGCCAACCCCTGCATATAGTGTACTTACACAGACCTAGGTGGTATAGCCTTCTGCTTGTACATACCTAGGCTGTATAGTATATAGCGTATTGCTCCCAGGCTACCCCATGTTACTCTACAAAACAACATGAAATTAAATCAAGAACAAGAGAAAATAATGCAATCAAGACACGGTAAACTCAAGACATATGACTGTCAGCGAAACACAGCTACTGTTTTGCAGCATACTCTTTTTTTCTTTATCCTCACCCGAGGACACTTTTGCATTTATCTTCATATAGAACAGAGGGGAGAGAGGGGGGGAGAGAGAGAGAAACATCAATGTGAGACACCCACACGACCCCAGCCGGAGCCAGAGGCAAACCGCAGCCAAGGTACGTGCCCTTAGCGGGAACCGAACCCAGGACTCTCCGGTCCATGGGCCAACGCTCTAACCACTGAGCAAGACTGGCCAGGGCGCATACTTTTTTTTAATAAGTAGAAAGAGTATACTCTAAAGGAATGATAAAAAGTACAGTATAGTAAATACACAAACCAGTAACATTTATTATCATTATCAAGTATTATGGACTGTACATAATTGTAAGTGCTATACTTGTAAATGACTGGCAGTGCGGTAGGTTTGTTTATACCAGCATCTCCACAAACATGTGAGTAATGAATTACACTATGACATTACGACGGCAAAGATGTCTCTGGGTGATAGAAATTTTTCAGCTCCCATTATAATTTTATAGGACCATGGTCATGTATTTGGTCCATCATTAACCAAAATGTTACATGGTGCATGAATAGACCTAATTTTTATTTTATTTTATTTATTTTTTTATCCTCACCCGAGGACATTTTTGCATTTATCTTCAGAAAGAGCGGGGAGGGGGGGAGAGAAACATCGATGTGAGAGAGACACATTGACTAGTCGCCACCCACACGACCCCAACCAGGGCCGGGGACAAACTGCAACCGAGGTACATGCCCTTAATGGGAACCGAACCTGGGACTCTCTGGTCCTCGGGCTGACACTCTAACCACTGAGCCAAACTGGCCAGGGCTAGACCTGATTTTTAAATAGACTGTGCACTAAAACTGAGTTCAATGTTATAATATATACTGATTGTTCTAAATTAGCTTATTGGGCAAACAAAATCTAGTGAGGACTAGAAGAAATCAAACCAAGGAGGGCACGCTTGAATGGACAATATTCACAAGTTCTATAGCAGTGATGCTGAGATCCCTGTTTAAACTTCTTGACTGTCTGCTTTTAGGGTTTTTATTGTTGAGACACAAGGAATAGAGAGAACAAGTGGAAATTGTGTTACTGCCTAAGAACTTCTCTCAAGCGGAGCTGATGTAATTTTGAGTCTGTCCTTAAGGCTGCAATAAGCCTGCTGTAAATGAAGGGAAGCAGCAACAATTTTCCTGTGCAGAAAATATTTATCTCATTAGATGATTCTAGCTCCTGTTTTGTGGAACTCACTTAGATGTAGCTATAAAGACATATTTTCTTTCCACTCAGACAGTATGCACAAGTAAATCATTAAGCGGTACTAGGGTTTAATTTCTGCTGTCACCCTCTCCTTGGCAATAAAACATCTAATAGAGTATTTTTAAAGTATTTTGTGAACCCATTTAGTAAATTAGCTCCCCTAAAAACACTGTACCTAACAAGAACTGGGGGTGCATGTGAAGAGTTGATTAACCTTTCAGAGATGTGCAGTTTCCTCCTAGGAAGGACCTAAGACTAGAGGATCAAATTCTTGGTTACCAAATGGTCTTTTTTTTTTTTTTTTTCTTTTTTAGTTCAAAATTGATACCCTGTGTAGAGATCAGGGAAAATACACATCTCTCTTGCTGAGCTTGGCTAAACCTTTGAGACTAGAATAATAATGAGGCAGTTTACTATTTTCATATTGGAGAAGTCTATTTTTACATCTAAGTGGACTAACCTAGATTTTTTTTTTTTTTTTTGGTTCCCCTCAGTGAAAATGTATTATAACTAATGAATTCCGTGATTGACTCTAAGCTGACAAGTCAGGATCATTCAGTTTTAAACTTCATCTGGGTAAAACTCAGAAATGGTGCATGTTAACTTGGTGCACATAATATACCCCTACATTAAAAGAAAGAACATACATAATTAGACTCCTACTTTTTTTTTTTTTCCATGCCCTAGATAGTTAAAGCCTATCATCTTGTTAAGAATACAGGCAGTCTGATTTTTATTAATCATTTATGTGTGAATCAGATTTTATGTTCTAATTCTAGATGTTCTGAAAGGCCACTTTCAGTAGACTTTCTCTCCTTACGTAAGGTGAATAATTTTTTTCTTCTTCTGTTGGTCCCACCACTAATCAGAGCTCTAGTCATCCTGAGTGCTTACCCTCCCCCCATATCTCATCTGTCAGCCATTCCTTTGGGTTTTTCTTTGATGTTTCTCTGGAGTTGGTTCATTCCTCCTGTCATCTCCCACCATAGCTCAGCCACTTATGACCTCAGAGAGCGATAACTAGTGCACTAGCTTCCTCATTGCCCTGTGATTTCGTCAGCTTCCATTTCATCTTGCTGCTGAGTAGTGGTGGGATCTTGGACCCTGTAATCTTTCTAAGTCTTTGTTTCCTCTTCCATGTCCTAGGGATGTTAGCAGGTATAAATGCAGTAATTTCTACGAAATGTCAGGTACACAGTGAGAGCTCAATGTAATTCAATACAGTGAGAACTTACTACTATGTAAGAAGTGATCATAAGCGTGAAGATGGAAAGACTGCTAATTGTGTGACTAGTATAGTCTTTTCTGGTGTTTTTACCGTTTTGTTCCAGGTTGATTGTTCACATGCTTGTCATTTCCATGTTTATAAACTATAGACACTGGCACTCTGAGCGCAAGAGGCTTCATTCATTCACTAAACAGCTTGTTGAGCACCTTCTATGTGCTAGCTGCCAATCTAGGTGTCAGTAATATAACGGTGAATGAAACAGACAGCTTGGCCTCTCCAGACGATTAATGTCTGGTGTTTGTAGCTTATTTCTACTGGCGGCCCAGGAAATACCCTTCTTTTTTATGGTAAGCAATGGTGATAATAAATACAAGTCTCTAACATCTGAAGAAAAAAACCTGTGCCAGCCATCGCGGCCCTCTGTGGTGCATCTGTAAGTGCCTGTGGTTTGGAAACAGCCAGAGCTGTATGCTGAGTAATGGCCAAAGCAGTTAAGGAAAAGAGGATGTCGTAGCCCTTCTCACAGTGGAAATTGTTGGGCAGGAATGCAATACGATGATCGCATGCTTGCTTCCTGGGCAGGAACTAGAGAGAATGGACCCAGACTTCTGTCACAGGTGACACTGACCTAGTGGAGTGGTAGACTGAGTATTTTGCGAGTACGCTTTGAATCAGTGATTTTCTTTATTCTGACAAGTTAATTAAAGGAGCCGTGAATAATGAGTCTTCCAAGTCGGATTTTCCTTATATTTAGGATGGCTAGGTTGATATGTGGTATGTGTGTTTCGAGCCACGCTTTGCTGCAAGCTCACCAGTTCTCCCTTTAGAGGAGGGCAAGTTGCCTGCCGCTGCCGCCAGCACGCCCGCTTGTCACATCCGCGCCTGAACTTCACAGCAGCTGCTACCTCGTTGGATCACAGGACATGTTTTGCTTCAGACCCACTGCCTCAATCGCCAGGGCTGATGCTAAGGTCAGAAGTCAACCCAGCCCTTCTGGATGGAAATTGCCCATGTCTTAACTTAGGACAGGCTGCAGCTTTCAGCCCTGCTGTTTCTTAATTGTGTCTTTATGTTTTCAGTGGAGAAGGGTGGTGAGAGAGAAGGAAGAGAACCATGAATCACTGTCCTGTGAATCAGATGAGGACTTTACACTCCTTAGAAAGGGAACATCAGATACATAATCAGTGCATAATCCAACTCTTCCATTGAGTTGGGAGGAGGGGGATGCTACTTGAAGGAAAGCCTAGTGTGTGTGTTGATTATTCCTCTGTAAGGAAGCAAAAAGAACATAAAAAGAAGAACGCAGTAGTAATGATAATAGCCAACATGTACTAAGTCCTCACTATGCACCAGGCACAATATTAAGCATTTCAAATGCACCGTCTCCTTAATCCTCGTGATATCCTACTTTCAGTTCCATTGTATAGATGAGGGAGTTGAGGTCCAGGCAGTTAAGTAATTTGTCCAAGGCCCTGTGGCTATCAGGAGATGGTAGAGCCAGCATTTGCTGAGCCCAGATCTAGTTCCAACGCTTACATGTTAATCCTTTCCTGTCTTCTGCCTCTGAAGTGAATGCTGGAGACCAGTTCAGTCTTCATACGCCTGTTAAATGCTAGGAAATGGGTGTGGTCAGCCTAGCCAAATTGTGTGTTTGAGGTTTTCAGGATATAGCACTTTGACAGTCCTTGGCATATAGTCCTATATCCCCAGTAAACATGTGATGAGTGAATGATTTAGAGTGATAATCTTAGAAACTTTTTTATAATGCCTAGGATATAAGAATTTTGCTGATAGTTTGGGGAAGTCTTAAAGGCTGTTAGATAAGCTCATGATTTGAGAACAGGGTTATAAAACCGACTTCTAGCCTAATATTTGATCTGCGGAGGATGAACTGTGGAAGGACGTAACAAGGGTGATTTTCCTTGTCACAGTCTGGGCTCACCAGATCCCCTGGACTGAACGTGTGTGCTTCTCATACTTAGGGCAGAGGGTCGTAAAGGTCGATTTAAAGGTTTTACTATGTTAGAACAGAAAGGGAGTTTACA
Organism: Tadarida brasiliensis; assembly: GCA_030848825.1. Taxonomy (NCBI): domain Eukaryota; kingdom Metazoa; phylum Chordata; class Mammalia; order Chiroptera; family Molossidae; genus Tadarida; species Tadarida brasiliensis. Next base: position 100,900,595 of record CM061263.1, read on the forward strand.
CATTGACTCCAGACCATTCCATTTGCAGATTTAGAAAAGTGACATCCAGCAGGACTGTAACCAGTAAAATTATGTAACTAATACAGACTGATTAGAACTGACCAGTATACCAGCTTCTGTCTTAAAAGAGAATTCCTTAAAACTGCTTCAGATATTTTTAAATACCAAGTGAATTGCTAAGTTGTGTGGGATAAACATCTCAAAATTCAACAAGGTAGAATTAAACATTTTTTCAGTAGAGAATTCATTTGAACAGATTTACAATTTTGTGAGTTTTCTAGGTGGGGAGAAAAGAAAGTGCATTTAAATGATTTCGTGTTAGGTCATCATCCTTCTGGGTTTGTTTTCGGACTTGGGCGAGGCTGGGGTGAAGAGGGTGACAGTTCATGTACCAAACTCCTCCTCAGCTTCACTGGGTTTGCTGCCGCTTTTAAAAATCACCTTTTCTGAATGAAGTCCCTTAGTCATTGTGTGTGTGTATGGTTTTTTTCCCCTCAAAATAAAGTTTTGAAAAATGAGTTTATCTTCGCGCTGGCCCTCCACCTGTTGGGCTAGGAAACGGGGGGACACATGCCAGGCGCCAAGTCCTGGTGTGAATGCACTGACTCAGTTCAGCCTGAGTCTGCCTTGCCTCGTGCTCTGTTCCTGTGAGTCTCACTGAGTGCATCTTCCAGCGCCAAGTGTCTTTATTTTTCATTTATTTTTATTGTTGACAGCAGTTACAGATGTCCCCCACTTTACCCATTTTTGCCCCCCTCCACCCAGCCCCTGCACCAGCCCAGGCCTTCCCCACACTATTGTCTGTGTCCGTGGGCTCTGCACATATACGTTCTCTGGTTAATCTTTTCCTGCCCCCCACTATCCCCTTCCCCTCTGCCAAGTGTCTTTAGTGTATATAATTTTCATACAACACAGCCCTTAAACGCAAAAACATCCCCTGGCTCTGCTCTTACATGGGGAGTGGGGGAGGGGTGAAGACAGGGAGAGGGTTTGTTGGCCTGTTCAGGGCAGTACCAGACCCCAGTGAAGTGTCTCTGTGGGGGGCATTCTGCACGATTTCTGCCTTACACTCTGACTTGAGAGCCCAGCCCTGGAGTATGATGTGGTTTTAGTGTAGGATACAAGACATTTCTACCTGGATGTTCCACAGGCACCTCAAAGTCTAAACGTTAATTCATTCTCTCACATGCCCACCCCAGTTCCTGGTGAATACTTTTCCCATGTAGCTGATCCCCAAACCAGATGCCTGGGAACGTCCTCCATCACCCACTTCCAGGCGCCATGTAGCAGTTTCACTTCTTAGATCTCAGTCACCTTCCTCTCGGCATCCCCAACATCTCCCCCTTAGTTTGCTGCTGGGTTTGAGGTTCGGGTGAAGGGCGGAGAGGATGGACTGGGGAGTCAAACTTGAATGTCAACTCCTCCACTCGCCAGCGTGAGCAACCGTGAGCAGTGGCGTTAGAAAACCCAGGGCGGCGTTTGTTGTTCTGACGTTGAGTCATTTGTCGTCTGCCAGAGACTTTCCCAAACTTCAGTCATTCCCACACCTACACACAGCTTCCTGCCACCTGTATGATTGTTGACTTAGCATTTCTAAATCAATTTACTCCTTGAAACGTAAATGTATTTTTAAAGGATCAGTGTGACTGTTCTCGCTAAACATGGTCTGACCCTCTGAGGCCTGCAGTGCCGGATGAGAAGGGTTAGTAAAGGCTGAGGCTGAAGCTTTGTTAGAGACAGAAACTTGCTTCTGACTCAATCAGCTGGATTGGGTTAGGGGACCCGCTCCCTGTGATTCTGTTATTTAATGTTTTTGTTTCATACCACCAAAAATAATTCAGAATCATTTGATGTATCAAATGGTCTCAATGTGTCATCTCTCGTTCTTTTATGAAATACTTCTTTTAGATCCATAGCCTAGAAGTTGCTTAGAAATATTTTCCCATGGATCGGGAGAATGTGGGTAGTCGTGTGTTGGGGTGAACAGAAGGCCACTCTGGTGAGTGGAAGGCAGTCCTGTCTGGGTGGGAATACTTGGGTGAATGAGGTTGGAAAAATAAGGGCTGAGCCTGTGCCAGGCTGTGTCTCTCGTCTTCTGGTGCTTTGAGAGATGAGAGACACCGGAAGGCCTTAGGCTGAAGAAGTGGACCATCTGGAGGACACGGATTCTTGAGGAATTTCAGGCAAGGACAGAAAGGGGTGGGTGGAAAAGAAATTTAAGTTCTGTGCAGTTTTGTGAAGTAGAATCTAATTAAGCTGTGTATGTAGGCTCGTTGTAATCGGAGGGAATTCAATGGTGCTGCAGCCTTTCACAGAAATTTTGATACAAGCACTTGTCTAAAAATAAAGTGTGCCCTCAGTGAAAACGATGCTTCAACACCTCAGTATATTTACTCCAGTGTGTGTGACTGCGTGTTGGGGCCAAACGTTTCTTTTTCCTGTCTTTGTAAAGATACTGTGCTAGTCCAGAAGGCCTGGCACTCGGCTTCAGATTCTCGGTGGTATACTATTTTAATCTCACTAATTGGAACAGGTGGCCTCTATTCGAGACTGAATCGCTAGCTGGAATAGATTTTCATTTATCTGAAAATATGAGGCCCATTCAGTAAGAGCCGTTCAGCTGTGTTGGCTTAGAAGTATTTGCAAGCTTTGACCCTTCAGAACACAGAAGACAGAGAGAAGATAGAACAAATGATAGTTTAATAGTTCACCGCTTTGATTCAATGTCGCGTGTAGAGCTCGTGAAGGAACTTGGGGTGAGTGAAGCATGTCCAGATGCTTGAGAGGCTACTTGTAAATATTTCTTCAGACGAGGAAAATGTCGTGAGACTCTCCTTTGAATCCACCCCGGAAGATAGTTGAAGAGGACTTTGTGCTGTCCTCATGTTTTTATGGGCGTGAGGTGAAGGGGTGTTTTGGGGTGACTCAGCTCACCACAGTGTGCAAGTTGAGGTACCTAAGACACCTCGAATGAAGTCAGAGGTGGTCTCCAGGTTATGAACTTCTCCAGCTGGACCACTCCTTTATTCTCACAGCAGGTGTACGCTTGGCATAGTGTCTTGTCAATGTCTTACTTGAAGTCCTTCAACAGGACAGAGTCCCAGTTTCATGGCCTGACACCCAAAGAGTCTTTCATCTGGCCATTGTCTTTTGCCCACTCTCTGCTCTGGGCTCTTCTTTGTGGACTCCCGTGTCTGGCCTCTGTCTGTGGGCACCTGCTCCAACCATCCTTCCACATGCGGATGGTCGTGTTCTTTTTATCTACGCATGGAGCCTGGTAGTTGAGGCTTTGTAACTACGCATGAGAGTGTGTTGTAAGATTGCAGTGTGGAACTTGAGAAGCTGGAAAACATTCTGCTCTTGATTTATATCAATGCAGATTAGTCTACCTTGGGGTTTTTTTGTTTGTTTTGTTTTTTTGTTAATCCTCACCCAGGGATATTTTTTCCATTGATTTTTTTTTTTTTTAGAGAGCGTGAAAGGGAGGGAGGGAAGGAGGGAGGGAGAGAGAGAGAGAGAGGGAGAGAGAGAGAGAGAGAGAGAGAGAAACATCAATGTGAGAGAGACACATGGATTGGTTGCCTCCTGCACTTGTCCTAACTGGGGCCAGAGATCGAACCTGCAGCCAGGTACATGCCCTTGACCAGGGATTGAATCCCTGACCCCTCGGTGTGCGGGCCGACTTTCTAACCACTGAGCCACACCGGCCAGGGCATATCTACCTTGTTTTAATTGCTAAACAGGCTTACAGTGTATGCGTATTTCATAATTTATTTAACCATTTCCTTATTGAAGGGCATGTATGGCTTCCAATCAGGCACTTCAGTGACTGCCCTTGGTCGTGCTTCTGTTTCACATATGTGAAGAATATGTTATTGGGCTATATATTCTTAAAAGAGAACTTTCTCAGCAAAGGGTGTAGGCATTTTAAATTATGATATTGCCAAATTGAACACTGTACCTACTGTCTGCCAAACACCAGGAGCGGAGGGTGCTGCAGTGAGCGAAATGGTGCAGTTTATGTAACCATCCGTATCCATGTGTGAACATGCCTCTGCTCAGGTCTTTCTAACACTGTGTATCGTAAACTGTTTTGATCCTTGCCAGTCTGATAGGTGAAAACTGGTAGCTCGTTCTAATTTATATTTTCCCTGATACTGTACTTTTTAAAGTTTTATTTTGAAATAAATACAGACCCACGGGAAGGTGCAAAAAAAAATAGTACAGAGAGGTTCTTATACCCCTCTCCCAGAATCTCCCAATGGTTACATCTATAATATAATAGGTTGATCACATTTTCACATAACTAAAAAACATTTGTATTATAAACTCTCTGTTTTATATTCTGGCTATTTGTGTATTGGGTTATTAATCTTTTTAATTGGTTTGTAGAAGTTTTTTTATTAAATAAGTTGTTTTGCACATACATATTTTCCTGTTTGTCATTCCTGACAATTAATTTTCTACTGTTGTGTAACAAATCACCGCAAATTCAGCAGCTTAAAACAGCACCCGTTTATTATCTCACAGTTTCCATGGGCCAGAAGTCCAGGCACAGCTTACCTACCACTTCTCAGAGTTTCATCAGCCTGAAATCAAGGTGTCAGCCAGGACTGCAGTATCTTCGGAGGCTTGGAGTCCTTCTCTAAGTTCAGTGGTTCCTTACCAAATTAAATTCCTTGTAGCTGTAGGACTGAAACCCTCAGCCCCCAGAAACCACCCACTGTTCCCTGCCAGGTGACCCTCTTCATCACATGGTAGTTTGTTTCTTCAAGGTCAACAGGAGAGCAACTCTGTTGTATTCTGTGTCTTCCCTCTGACCCTCTTTGAAAGGGCTCGCCTGATTAGTCCCGGCCCACCCAGGTACTCTACCTTTTGATTAACTAAAGTCATCTGATAGAGAACCTTGATTACATCTGCTAAATTATTTCACCTTTCCTATATAATGTGGTTTAATCATGAAAGTGACATCACATCATATTCACAATTCTTGCTGACATGAAAGGGGAAGATATAATACAGCGTGTGTACATCAGCAGGTGGGAATTCGCCCTACTACACTGACTTGATATGTTGTGTGTGTGCTGCGCATAGAGATAGCATGTAGCAAACACTGAATAAATATTATCCAGACTTTGGTGTAAAGAAATTTAAAAATCTTAGGTTTGTGCCATTCTTAGAATGGCCTTTCATATTTTGAGATTCTTTAAAGCAAAACACTTTGTCCTTCTAATATATTTTATGATTTTTATTTTTACATTTTAATCTTTGATCTGATTAGAATTTGTTTTCCTTTAAGATGTCTAAGCATAAATAACATAGTTATCCCCGCACCATTTTTTGCAGTTATTTTTATAAATTTGTTTTTATTTTATATATTTATTTTTACACATATAAATATAAAAATATAAATATATATACTTAACATGTATTTATGTATTTGTTTTACATATTTATTTATATAAATTTCTACTTTTTCTCTGCGTTTTAAAACAAATCAAAAGTTATACCTGCCCAGCCAGTGTGGCTCAGTGGTTGAGCATCGACCCATACACCAAGAGGTCGCTGGTTCGATTCCTGGTCCAGGCACATGCCCAGGTTGTGGGCCCGATCCCCAGTGGGGGGCATGCGGGAGGTGGCCAGTCAATGTTCTCTCTCATTGATGTTTCATTCTCTCTCTCCTCCCTTCCTCTCTCTCTCTAAAAAATCAATAAAGAAAAAAAAGTTATACTTCTGGTGCATTTATTCTGGATTGATATCCCCGCCCCCCGACCAGGATTTGAAATGGGCAATGTGAGAACTCTAGCTCATGCACTTGGAAACATTCAAACAGGTGGGATTCCAGTTTCATTTACAGTAAGGAAAATTCAAAAGGTGGAGGGGAAGAAATGGTCAAGTTTGTTGTGTTTTTAGAAGTTTGCTTTCAGTTCTTTTGTTACTTTTCCGTTTCTATTTAATATAGAATCCTGCCTATCCTCGTGTTTGCAAAAGCTGTTATGCGATAAAGAATGTGTGTTGTGCCCTGGCCGGTTTGGCTCAGCGGTTAGAGCGTCAGCCTGTGGTCCAGAGAGACCCAGGTTCAGTTCCCACTAAGGGCGTGTACCTTGGCTGCAGTTTGTCTCCAGCCCTGGTTAGGTCGTGCGGGAGGCAGCCACTCGATGTGTCCCTTTCACATCGATGTTTCTCTCTCTCTCTCTCTCTCTCTCCCTCCCGCTCTATCTGAACAAAAAATGGAAAAATGTCCTCGGGTGACGATAAAAAATAAATTAAAAAAAAGAATGTGTGTTGTTGTTTCTTAAACAAACCTGAGGAGGTGATTAAGGCATTGCTTGCTTTAATCGCTGTGCCACCCTCCCGGCTAGGGATGTGAAAGGAGGAACCCAGTCTAACTTCAGGTTCTGTGGGGAGCAGGCACTTTCAAGCCTGTCTTCCTCTTACTTAGTAAACATATTTAGCGCTTTGTGCTTTCCCGGTACTAGGACATTTAAGTTGACTTGTCACTCATGTTAGGATAATGACTACAACAAGACTTCACGTTTGTACGTAATAAGCTGTTTCTTTATTTGGCTTAATTATCCTTATTTGTAAGTTACCCCTATGGTTTGCTAAATATCACTGGATATTAAGGGGTTGTTCTATGCACCTGTGTTAATTATTGAGCGTTTCACCTGCCTTGTAATCTCTGCATCTGACATATAGGGGGGTTCAAACTCTTTGCTGTGCCCAGAAACTAACACTTAACATTTCATAACCTGACCCAAGAGCATATTAATGTTGGAATGGATATGCTTTTATTACATATGCTTTCATTTGGGAAAAGCACCATGCTTGTAAAAACCTTTTGACTTACACAAATTATCAAGTAATATTTGTTGTATAAAGCCAGACAGAGTTTACCTCCTATGCTGAGCAATTTAGAGGTACTCACTGAATGGGCGTCCGTTGGGTATGTGGGCATCAAAATTAAAGCAAGTGTTCTTCCATTAAAGTGGCTCATTTATGTCCTGATACCACCTGGGAGCCACGAGGGCTCTTATTTATACCAAATCATTATCTGTTTCTGGCACCCAGAAATGCTCTGCTATTTGGGTGGATGGGAGCATGTGAAATTTTACTGTTGAGAAATTTGACTGGCACTCTGGCCGTTTTAAAGTGTTGTAAATATTCGGGGCCCAAATGAAGCTCTTATTTTTAAAGAAGGACGTAACATGAGAGCTCTGCAGCCGCGTTGCGGTTCAAGGACAGTTGTGCAGACGGCCCACCATTCCCACAGTCATGCCTGGAGCTTCTGTTTCTTTGGGAAAATAGACAATGAATGAGATATCCTTGTATGTACATGGCTTTCCTTTAAATGAAATGTTGGTGCCTTCTCAACCTTTATTTTTGAAATAAGTCCTTGCACATTTGGGGTACTTTTAATGGTATCAAATTCGCTAAAGAAGAATAATACATATACGGTTGAAAGACGGAGACACTAAATTTGTATACAAAGATTGTTTTATGTTCTCCAATACTTTATAATGTTCAGAAATCACAGCAACTTTGTTAGTAAAGAATTCCTTAAAGTAATTACTCCTTAGTTTATTTACACAAGAGCCTAAAATGAGCCGGTATGTTTTTCTAGGGCAGCTAAGCTTATTAAATTCTCGGTGGATTTTAATTTTCTTAAAGTTACGCTCGCTTTGGTTGTTGAATTTAATTTAAGGTTGAAGTTAGTGTCCTGTGGAAGTACTTGCAGTGACATCATCAGATTCCGAAATTATAAGGTAATGAAATGGCCCGTCAGAAACAGCAACTTACACCGTATTGAAAATCAAACCAGATTCACAGAGGGGAGAAAGTTCTGAGCGTGAGGAAATCCCGGATCCAATCCTCAACCAAGTAGTTCTGGTTAAGTAATTAGTAGACAGATTTATTTTTAATTACTAAATTCCTCCAACATGGAAAAAACATTTTAAAAAATATGACACCCCTGTACCTACCTCCTCGATGTAACAGATGTTAGTGGGTTGGCCATGTTTGCATCAGATTGCTGTCGCTTGCTTTTAAGAAATGAATGGTCCCAGGTACGCCTATCTGGATGCCTTCTCCCTTCCTGCTTCCTCAGAGGTCTCCGTAATCCGAGTTGTTGTGTTTCGTTCCTTTGCATGTTTTTATACCTTGGATGAATGCGTAGGACCAGCTGAAGCAGGCTAGGCCCAGACTCCAGCCCTCCGTAGGAAACAGGAAGGGGGGCTGCCTAATGCCCGAGCTCCCTTCCTGGTCCTGAGTGCCTCCTTGTGTGCCCAGCGCAGTGCTTGGCCCCGAACCCAGTCCCTTGTGCACGCTGCCCTTGAGCTCAGGCTGGGGAGGACCGACCTACAATGACAGTGCTCCAGGGAGCCCTGGCCTCAGTCGGACTCTTCCGGAAAGACCTGACCCAGAGCCCACCCTGAGAGGCTCTAGATGGGAAGGAATAGGTGCCGGCTTACCCACCTCCCTTCCTGCTCACGCCCTCCTCATCGTTGTGTGTAGGACATTATTGGCAGTGGAGGAGAGCTGGCAATGTTTGAGGTTTCAGTTCACCTCTAATTAGCCCTTTGATGTGTACTATTTTGTATAGGTGTATATATATTTTTACCTCCTGGTGCAAAGGAAATACTAACTCGTGGGCGTCACAGACAGGTTCTTTGATATGACTTTATGGAGGAAGGATGCTGCAGGAAAGGGAGGAACAGAGATGTTAATTGTCATGGCAACCTGCAGGTTTTTGTAGTGGAACACTGCCTTTGTAACCCAACCCGGTCACCTTTTTTTTCTAAGTACAGAAAATGGGCTGACTCAAACTCAAGAAACTACAGTACCATCTCTCAGTGGGGTTTTAGTTGCTTTTTGGAAATAGTATTTTAGTTCCTTCATAGAATTGCAGAGCTGAAAGGCACCCTTTAAGTGCCTTGGAACTTGACAAGTCAGATGCTACGGCTTTCGCATGGTCATCCTATGGGACTCTTGTCCCCCTCATTTCCACACCCCCCTCCCAGTCAGTGTGATCCACAGGCCAGGTTTTTACAAGGGATTAGAATGTGGGTGAGCTGGAGTTCGGCAGGCATTATGCATTCTGTGGCAGGCTCCTCCCGGGGAAGGTGTCCGTCCGTCTCCCATCCTTGGAGTGCCTTTGCTGTCGGACCTTCTGTGAGCCTGTTGTGCTGGCTGCTTCCCCATCCATACTCTGTCGACCAAACAGATGCTGAGACTATCTCATCCCTCCCTTTGGAGGCAAGTTCAAAAGTCCACCATTTGCTATCTGAGAACTCTTGGACCATTGAACCCTTGAAGTTTTCTTTTGGTAGCTCTGGTGAGGTCTCATAGACTTGGGGTACAGAAGGCCCGTGTAAGAAAAGAGCCCTTGTGTGAATGGGTGGAGCTTAACTTGGGAAAATAAGGACCTCCTTGAGCGCCCCAGCAGAGATTTTGTTCATTGGCACTTTGAGAGAGAGCAGAAAGTCGGCTGTCCTTTATTTCCCCTAACTTCTTGGTCTGAGGAGTCCCCTTCACTCAGGACCACACCTTGAGATTGAGAGTCTGGGACCACTGGCCCACTTTCTTGGCAGTAGCATTGAAGTTGGGGGGGCGCCTGAGTTTCCACAGCATGTGGCATGGAAAAGGAGTGACTCGGGCACCTTTTCGTGGCGCTGGATTTAAGAATGAGCTCCCTTTCGCCCCATGGCTTGGCTTCTTCCCACCCGGTACCACCCAGTGGTCTCTTCGCCCTCTTGCACCAGGTCAGGAGCATAGCATGTGGGAGGTGACAGGCCAGAGTCCATTCGTAAGCAGCACAGGTGTGAATCATGCTTGTAACCATTCTGTTTTCAGCCTAATTCAACAAATATGTATTGAGCACCTACCATGTGCCAGGCATCCCAGGGACCAAAACAAAATCTCCACCATCATCAAGCTGATATTCTGGCAAGGCAAGGTAGACAAACCAGACCAGTAGGTAAAATACACAGTATGTAAATGCATGATTTAAAAGTTAAACAACGATAAATGCAATGTGGAAAACAAATCCAGGAAAGCAGGTTGAGGAGGGCCAAGGTATGGGGGTAGAGGGAGCAGTTTTAAACCGGGAGAGTCAAGAAAAGCTCTTCTCAGAGATGTCCCTGAGGGAGGACCCAAGGAGGTAAGCTCTGCAGCCAGCCGTCTGTGGGAGGGCATTCCAGGCAAGTAGACCCCTGAGGACTGTCAGAGAGGCCATGTGGAAGACTGGGTGAGTAAGGGAGGACACAAGGTAGTGGGGAGGCCAGTTCTTGGCCAATACATGCTCTGCAGGGGTCAGCTTGGCTGCTGGATTAAAGGTGGGCCTGAGCTGGCAGGGAGACCTGTGAGGGGTGGGGAGTGGCCAGCAGTGGAGGTGATAAGAAAGGGCCATGTAAAGCCCTCCTTTGGTGTGCTGAGAGCTCCGAGGGGGTGGTGTAGTGCCAGGACTTCAGGACACAACCTGGTTTTTAAATCCTTACAGTGGGGGGTCACCTGAGACAGTTTGTTCAACCCATTTGAACTATAGTCTCCTTGTGTAGAAAAGAAGTATACTTACTAATTTAGAAGGATGTCGAGGGCTTATGTAAGGCACAGCAGTGAACGGGTCTTCTCTGACTCCCTTTTCTCATCTCACGCCCAGCTTCCGGTGCTCCCCACCCAACAGTACCCAAGTCTTTTTCGGAAACAAAAATTGTTATTCGTGGTTCCCCTCTTCTCTCCCCACCAGAAAGTGGGCAGGGATTGTATATCCAGTGCTGCGCACATAATGCAAAATAAATGTTTGGATGGATAGAGAAATGAAAGGAATCAAGGAAGAAAGAAGGAATGAATTAAGAATGTCAGGCATAGATTATATTGGTGGAATATTTGAGTTCACACATTCCAACAGACAGCAGGACTTTTTCTTTTCAGAGTTCAATGTTTAAGGATATCAAATGATTCGTGAAGGCCTTGGCCACATTTTTATTTAAATAAGTCTAATTAGGGAAGACATGTACTCTTATTTCCATATTTTAACATTTATCTTCTCCCTGCTTTTGGCTTGTGGAGAAATGTTTGTTCTGAGATGCTAATTGGTGTTTTTACTTAGGTGTTCTTTAAGAATAAAGATTTTGTTAGCACATTTTATCACCAGTTTGAGGACACTTCCCCCAACATTGTCTTAGGAAAAAATTCAAGTACAGATGAAATACAAGCATCATAACAATTTAAATTAACATCAGCTTAATACACAGATCATCTAAATCATTCCTCCGTATCAGTACGGTATGGTGGTGACTGCCACAGGTCATGCTTTTTTGTTTGTTTTTTGAGTTTGGAATGTTTCTCTTACCCACCATATCGAACGGAAAAGGCTCCGTTCATTAACTTTTCTGTTAGATTGTGTGTGACACCTTTGTTCCCTGAGCGGTCATCTGACCTTCACCCAGAAGTGCTGCATCACCTGTAGTTAAAGTCAGTGTTATGGGTTGAATTGTGTGTGTCTCCCCCACCCCTCCCCATCCCAAAAAGCTGTGTTGAAGTCTGCGATATTGTGAAATATAATAAGAAATATATACTTGGTTTTTGTCCCCATTTCTGACACAAAGCTCCTAAAACCCTTGGAATTTCCTAAGTGATGAGAGTGATAAAACTGAAATGAGTATCTTGTTATTCATATAAATAAGCCTTTTTCAACCAAACCCAAGTTTATGTTAATGAGGTGACTTTTGGAAAGCCCCTAAGGAGGGAGCTGCTTGCCAGGGGGACCAACTTCCAGTGCACCTTCCACCTCGGGGAAGGAGAGGGGCTGGAGGTAGAGTACTCACCGAGGCCCAGGGTTGCACCTGCCACAGCTCCACAGTGACGCTCCTTGGGAACCTGGCAGGGTGGGGAGGGCTCCCGGGCTGGTGAACACTGGAGATTTGGGGCGGGTGGCTCCCAGAGCCACCATGGAAGCTCTGCTCCCCTTCCCACATACCTTGCCCTGTGCCTCTCTGCCAGCTGGCTGTTCCTGAGTTATATCCTTTTCTAATAAACCACGAATCTAGTTTGTGAACATTTCCCTGAGCTCTGTGAGCTGCTCTAGCAAACTAATCAACGCAGAGAAGGGGTTGTGAGAACCTCCGATTTATACCAGTGGGCAGAAGCACCAGTGACAGCCTGGACCGAGATCAGTGTCTGGAGTGGAGGCCAACTTCCCAACGGACCCCGTGCCTGTGGGATCCGATGCCGTCCCCAGATAGTGGCAAAACTGAGTCACACCCAGCTGGTGGTGTAGGATTGTTTGGTGTGGGAACCCTCCCCCCCCCCCACACACACACATACTTGGTGGCCAGAAGTGGGGTAGTACTGTGAGAGGAGAGGAGTCACAGTGTGTTTTCCTTCACAGAGCCCTAACCCCCACCACCTCACAGTATGACCTTGCTAGGAAATAAGGTCTTTACAGAGGTGATTAAGTTAACTTGAGGCCATTAGGGTAGGCCCTAATCCAGTGTGACTCACCCGTGTCCTCATAAAAAGAGGGAATCTGGAGGCAGACATGCGCAGAGGAAAGGTGGTATAACGATGAAGGGAGGGTGCCTACACTGTGAAGACAAAGGATTAGTGATGTGTCTGCAAAACAAGGAATGACTGCGGTTGCCAGCAGGTAGGACAGACGGACGGAGTGGGTCCTTCCCTAGCACCTCAGAGGGAGCATGGCCCTGCCCACACCTTGAGTTCAAGCCTCTGGAACTGTGAGGCAATAGAATGTGTTATTTTAGGCCACCCAGTTTGTGGTACTCTGTGGTGGCAGCCCCAGGAAACTAACACTGTCAGCCAGTATGTTTCCTGTCGACCCACACAACTAAAGCAATACATGCAGGAAATACAGAAGGCCTTGAAACCCCAGGACGGTAATTACTTGGCTAGCAGATGGTTATCACTATGATCCCCCAAATGCAGTTCTATTAATATTCTTTACCACCTAACTAAACATACCATTTTACATTTTTTTGTAGCAAACTCATGGAACCCCACGAAATATGTCTACGGGCCCCATTTGAAAAGCCCAGGTGTGGGAATAAGAGACACAGCTCAGGTTTGGGTTCTGAGTTCAAATCCTCTCTGCCGCTTTGCAGCCGTTCAACCCTGGTCACCTTGCATAATCTCCCTGAGTCCATTCTGCCCTGCAGAGTGCAAAGGACATCGTCTCCCCTGGGGATTCTGGACTGAAAACTAAAAGTAATGAAAACTGTCTGGCATCGAGCCTGGCACGTAGCAGGTGTTTAGGAATCGACTGTGGCACAAATGTTGGGGTGAAGGGAAGAACCAAACAAAGAAAGCTTGAAAAGATTCAGCGGGAGTGGAATGCAACCTGGCCTGGCAGACAGACCCGGTCTGATTCCCAGTTTGAACATAACCTGAGAGGTTTTAATCCAAGTGGTTTTTCCCTCAGATAAAATATTGCAAATTATTTTGCTCAGGGGGAGCAAAGAGAGCCCTTGGTTCAGGAATGAGCCTTGTTTCTTAACAAGGCATGGAGACACCAGAGACGCAGTAACTTGCCCACGATCCGGCGGTCTTGTCACTTGGGCTTTTTTATTTAAAAAGACAACCAAGGAAAGAAAGAAAGAAATGGTTGTGTTGGTTTTTCTTTTTTCTACTTTTAATAACAACTTTATTGAGGTATAATTCACATACCATACAATTCACCCATTTTAAATGTACAATTTAATGGTTTTTGGTATATTCACAGAGTTGTGCAGTGACCGCCGCAATCAATTTTAGAACCTTTTCATCACCCCAAAAAGAAATTCCATTCCCATTAGTAGTCACTTTCCATTTCCTCCTTCCCAAAACCCCAAGGCCAAGGCAATCACTAATTTACTTTCTGTCTCTATGGATTTGTCTGTTCAGGACATTTTCTGTAAATGGAATCAGACATAACCTATTCTTCTGTGACTGGCTCCTTTTAAGTCAGGATAATGTTTTCAAGGTTCATCCATGCTATGGCATATATCAGTACTTCATTTCTTTTTATTGTCAAATAATATTCCATTGTATGGATATACCACATTGTATTTATCTGTCCATCAGCTGATGGACATTTGAGCTGTTTCGTTTTGGGCTGGTAGGTTTAGTGCTGCTATAAACATTTGTGTGCAAGTTTTTGTGTAGACATGTTTTCACTTCCATTGGGTATTTACCTTGGAGTCGAATTGCTGGGTCATAGGGTAATTCTGTGTTTAACCTTTTGAGGAACCACTAGAACGTCTTCCCCAGCAGTTTATGAGGGTTCCAATTCCTGCATCTCTCCAGCAACACTTGTTATCTGTCTTTTGATTATAGCCGTCCTAGTGGGTGTGAATTTGTATCTCGTTGTAGTTGTGTGTTGGTTTTTGAAATGTCTTTCAATGAAAATAGTTGTACTCATTACACAAGGAAATAGGTAAACTATTTTCAGCCAGATGTCTGGTATGATTTTAATGTCACTTCACAATGAACTTCCATGCTTTACCACGTTCCTTCCGACCAGTCATTAGTTGAAGCTGGTTATCCAAAACCAGGGTTGCATCGAATAATCGTTGTGAGTTGCATGGCTTGGCCTTGACTTCGTGGCTGAAATTGCAGCCAGCCTTTTGAGGATGCAGTAGGTGTCTGGCTCCATGTCATCTTAGGTAAGCGGCCAGAGCACTTACTCATGATTCTCCCAAGGTTTAGCTGCTGCTGTGCAGATGTGGTAGTTAGGCTAGGTTGGTACAGCCAGAACTGGCACCTTGTGCCAGTCAAGATAGACTCTGTGCCCTCTTTCCAGACTAGCTCCCAGGCTACACATTCTATAGTCAAGAACAAGAAGCCTAACAAAATGCATAGCACCTGTGAGGCCAGAAATGAATGTTGGTGACATGAATGACTGGCTTTGGCTTAGAGAGCCAGACAGCAATCTAGCCTGGCAGCTTGCACAGGCAACCCAAGCTCTCTGAGCCTGGGTACCTGGTCTGCAAAACAGAGAGGTGAACGTGCCTCTGTTGCAGGGTTCTTCTGATGACAGAAAAGTGCTCGGCTCACGGTAGGCACTCAGCAAAAGTTAATTCTCTCTCCTTAAGGAGCGCTGCTGTTAGTCTCAGATATTTGTCCCCACTGGTTGAGTCCAGCTCCAGGTATGACCGAACAAGGGGCTGATTGTACTGTTTAGCTTATCTTTACAGAGAAAGAATGAGCTCTTGGCGAAAATGAAGTATTGGTGGAAATGAATATTGCAATTTGGTAGCTGCTGATGGGCACATGTTTACTAAACACGTACTCAAATTTTAGGAAGCTTGCCTAGAAGGAAGAAAAGAAAGAAAAGAAGTACTAAGAACATGTATACCCTCTTTACCAGGTACTTATTTATAAAATTGTCTTCTTTGGAATGTCCCAGCTGAAAAATTTTTACGAAACATTGGCTAATTTTGGCTCAGGAGTTCTAGTTGGCTTGCCTGAAAGTTTAAATTTCAATGGATATAAAAGGGTTGGATTCTTTTTGGAGCACCTGTGCCTTAGAAAATTATTATTATTATTATCATTATTATTATTATTTTAAGAAAAAGCTGTTCTTTTGGTCACTAGGTTGTTTTTTTTTTAGACCTGCAGGGAAGTCATAGTAACAGGCTCCATGTCTGATTGGGTTCCATGGCAACAGAGGGTTGTGACTTTATTAGAGGAGAGTCGAGTGTGCCCAGAGAGATAAAAATCAGAGTATGGAAAATGTCCAACTAGATGGTTGTGTTTTTTGGATCATGTGCCCTGGAACGGAAAGGTTTCCCGAATTGGCATTAGTCTCCATAACAAATCTGAATCCCCCTGGGTTATCATTAGGTCATAGGGGTCACTGGTTATTTCCAAAAGATCTGTCTGCATCTTTGCTTTTTTTAGTCATTCATTCACCCTTTTTTATATCTTGGTAAAAATTTTAAAAAATTAATTCAAAATAGTAATGGTAAGAATGTAACTGGAGATGATTCTGATTTCGGAGGTAGAAAAGAAATGTAGCACATTCTTTGTGAAACTGCAGCTGTCAGTTTTGAGACCGGGTGGGAGGGCCAATGAGAGGCAATTATAACCACTCGATGTGTCTCTCTCACATCGATGTTTCTTTCTCTCTCTTCCTCCCTCTCTCCCTCTCGCTCTATCTGAAGATAAATGCAAAAATGTCCTCGGTGAGGAGAGGCAATTATAATATAACTCCATTGAACTCCCCCGAGTTAGAGCTTGTTGTGTGCTGCCCACGCTGGGTGTTTTGTTTCCCATCCAGGTTCAGAGATGCTGGTTCCAGGGCAAGGTTGTGGAATCTCTGGAGGAGTGTCCTCCTGTTTCCCAACAGCAAGGTGCGGGCTGGTGGCTATCACCCGAAGTGGGTGATTATTAGAGTTCTTTCTCTAAAGGTTCTAATATTTGCCCAAGGAAGAGGGAGAGCAGAGGACTTCGAATCACCCTCCCCTGGTTATAAATGTGTGGGGCTGTATCTGCTTTCTGTTTTTAAATTTTCTTTTCTTTTCTTTTTTTTTTCTTTTTGGTACATGCCCTTAGTGGGAACCGAACCTGGGACTCTGTGGTCCACAGGCCGACACTCCAACCACTGAGCCAAACCGGCCAGGGCTCTGCTTTCTGTTTTTTACTCCTCATCCTGATAGTGAAAGTGAAAGAATCAGGGGCGGGCGAAGTCGGACAGGTGACAGAGCCAGTCACCCTAAACCAGTGGTGTGTTCTGACGTGCCCTCTGGGTTCAGACTTCATTAGTCACTTACAGCCTCATCGTGGTGAGTCAGAAACCTCACAGATACTCGTGATAAACATAATAGTTGGTACTGGTTTGAGAGGCAAGAATTAGGCTCACCAGGTTTCCGGTGTCCTGGCTATTATTCATCAGCTGTTAAGTCCTTGGGAAAATTATTTAATTTCTCGGGCCATGAGTCCTTATCTTAAAATGAAGAGTTTGACCTAATGGGTGTTTCTCCAACCTCCCTGTTTGTAAGACTAACCTGGGGTACTGGTTTAACAGATTCTGATTGCTAGGTCTGGGGCGGAGCCGGAATGGCAGTAGTCCCAGGTGATCTTACAGTGGGAAGTTCAGGAAATACCAGACTAGCTCAGCGGTTACCAAATTTTATTTGGGCATGAGAATGTGGGGTGGGGTGGGAGGGAGAAAGGAGCTGTCTAATGCAGGTCCCCAGGTTTTGCCCCTGAACCCTGGGTCTAGGCAGGGCTCAGGAATCCGGTGATTGCAACCACAATTTGAGCAACACTGGTCTGCACTCTTCAAGCTGCCTTCCTGCCCCAGAGATGACTCTTTCACACATAGCCCTGACCACCTCCGGGGAGACAGAGGGGGTGCATTGGTGGAAGGGCCTGGAGGGCTCTGTTACACCCAATGTTAGCTCCAAACTCCCTGTCAGTGTTTTCAAAAAGTTACTTGTTTTAGAATTTGGGAGTTGTGCAATAGCAAACACTTGTTCATAGGATTTTCTACTCAGTGCTGTCTTGTTTCCTTTGGATAAGACACAGTGTTTGCTAAGCATAGTTACTTCTGGTGTGCGTGAGGTTGTACCAGCAATGTAGGGACCACCGGGCAAGGTTGTTAAAAATACAGAGCTTGGACTCCCAGACCCAAAGATTTAATAAGTCCTATGCAGGGCATGGGCATTAGTCTGGTTTTTTGTTTTTGTTTTTTTAACTTGAAGGGTTTTGTGGGTTTTTTAAAAGATTTTGACAAAGATTGTGGGTTCCACCCCTCTCCTCCCACCCTCACCCCAATTGACAGAGTTAAAAACGACCTTAAATGTCAACACACGTGTTGGACACCAGGGATATGGTTGTTGAGCCCATCAGATTACAAGAGTCTATAACACAGACCTCAGGGGCCTTAGAGGAAAAAGCTGATCTTCTGAGACTAAGACAGGGGTGCCTAAAGTTTAATGATGAATACATTTTAGTATAAATCTGCCCTACAGGGTTTCTGTTTGTTCCTCTTTTGTTCTATTTCCTGTTGAACAAAGATTAAATAACGTTGTTAAATGAAGAGTTTAGTAGATCATCCACGTGAGTCTAAATTACGAAGGTTCACTTTTTTCCTAATGACTTGCTTAACATAAAAAGTGCAAGTTCATCTCTCTCCCTCTCTCTCCCTCCCACTCTATCTGAACAAAAAATGGAAGAATGTCTTCGGGTGAGGATAAGAAAAAAAGTGCAAGTTCATAGAAAAAAAAACAAATCCTACAGCACTAAAGCACATAGGGGGGAAATGAAGTCTCCTTCCAACTCATCCTCATCCCCAGAGATAAGCACTGTTATGTTTCTTATGCATCTTTACGGAAATGTTTTATGCACAGAATGTAGATACCCATTGTTTCTTTAACGGGTCTCCTATTGATAGACAAGTTAAATTCCTTCTAAGGTGACTTTTTTCCTTGTTTGTTTTACTTTGTAATACTGTGCTGAATATTTTTGTACATCTTTTTCAGTAACCATATATGGATACATTTCTAAAAGCAAAATTGTTGGGTCAAGGTTATATGTGTCTTTAAATAAGGATAGATGGGAACACAATATCCTTCCAAAGGGCTATACCAATTTACTGGGGACATTTTTTTTTTTTAATTTTTTATTCTCAAAAGACTTTCCTGCCCCAGTTGGTTCTGATGCAGCAGGTAAAGCTCTAACTGCCTTTTCTACTTAAACCCTGAGACTCGTCTGGCCAGTGTGGCTCAGTGGATTGAGCATGGTCCCGTGGACTGAGAGGTCCCGTTTCATTCCCCGTCAGGGCACATGCGTGGGTTGCAGGCTCAGGCTCGATCCCCAGTAGGGGGCGTGCAGGAGGCAGCTGATCGATGTTTCTCTCTCTCTCTAAGAAAATCAATAAAAACATATTTAAAAAAATACCTGAGACTCACTTTAGGGCCTCTGGTTGAAGGAATTAAATGTAATATTTCATAAAGAAAAAAAGACTTCTAAAAGTAAAGTGTTCAGAGGGGGAAGAGAATAGAGAAAGGCTAGATAAAGCAAGTGGCTAACCCCAGATTTTCCTGGAGAGAGCTTCGAGTTACAGGAGGTCACAGAACCTGAGCTGAACTCTGCACAAAGTAAGATAGCCCTGGAGCAGAATATGCTAGTGAGAAAATGCTCTGGATTTGGGTGAACTGTTTCCTGGGCATGACCTTTGATAGATGCCGTAGGGTATTTTTGGGGTGAAGCACTATGGTAATGAGATGCTCTTCATTTTAAACAATACCTCTAATATGAGTCATGGGGTATCTGTGTGTCTGTTTCAAAGTCATGTTAAAATCGAAAGAGTGATGTCTCAGTAGTCACTCATTCAGACTGTGTGTGTCTCTAGTGGTTGGGGGGTAACTATGCAGATTGGTGTCAGGAGCCAGGTGGCATGGGGATGCTGGTTCAGTGTGGCAGATGCCATCTGATCCATCTATCTGCCTTCGCTTTGCCTCCTCCTGGCAACATGAATCTTACAGACACAGAAAATCAGGTGAGTATTCAAGAAGAATTGGGAGGTGTCTTGGGTCTATATGTCAGTGGGTGTCAAATCTTAAAGGTTGGCTAAGAGGGTTGGCCAGGTGTGCTGTGAGTTTAAGGGAGCTATCCAGAGTCCCGGAAGTCTGGGAGCAGCAAGAACCTCAGGTCAGAGCTACACATTGGGGCACCAGGGTGCCCTCTCAAACTAGTCATGCTTGAGCCGCACCCCATGTGGCCAGGTTGAAGTCAGACAGCCAGGAATAAAACAAGTTCCAAAGACTATATCTCCGAATCAAATCATTCTCTATGTTTAATCAATTGAATTAAATTAGCCAAATGACTAGAGAGCTTTGAGGCAATTATCAGGGAATTTTGTATTAGAAACTTTGTGAATTTTTTTGCGTGAGAGATTCGTGAGTGACACATACAACATGAAATAGGTGTGCTGAACTGGGCTGTGGAATGAAGAATGAAAGTGTATGAAGCTACCAGGGAAAGATCGGATGCTAGTAGGAAGGAAGAAGTGGTCGCGAATGTGTTTTAGCAAGTAAATTGGAGATGAATTAAAATGTCCAGTGACCAAGATATTTTCAGACTGAGAAGGTAGCCTGAGTTTTTCAGATGACTTAGGGCAATTCAAGTATTGGAGAATCTGTTCATACAAGGAAGGTCAAAAGGGTTTTAAAGACCAGTGACTGACAACAAGAAAGCTTGTACTATTGCAGGGGTTAGTACTCAAATTATGATACAGAGCAGTAGGTGATCACGAAAGGGCAAGAGAAAACTTTTAAATATCTCCGTCGGGCATGACACGAGGTCCTTTTCTGATCTCATTAATTTCTAGAAGGAATTTTCTCAGATGAAACTAGAGTCTTAAAAACATTGATTTACTTGCCCAAGGTCACACAGCCACTCAGTGGCAGAACTGGGAGTGGATCTGGTAGCTTGACCTTCAAGTCCATGCATAAGCTCCTAGGAAGCTGCCCCAAGGCACGGTCACTGAGGCCCGGTTCTGTCTCTTCAGCCCCTTTGTCTCTGTGAGCATTCACTGGACATCCAATAGGAACCTCAAATTCATTATGTCTGAAGCTGACTCCTCCTCTACCCCAGCCTCCGCCTGCTCCTGCCTGTCAGTTGCCTGTCTTGTGAATGATCTTACTGGCCATGGGAGGAATGAAAAACCGGAGTGGGGTTTTCCCTGGCTCCCCCCTTAATCCCCACAGCTTGCCGATTGCTGTCAGGTCCTTTTGATGCTGTCTACTTTACATACTTCAGACACTAGTCTCCTTCCCCTGCTACCACCCTACATCCAGCCTTCCCCAGCTCTTGCTTAGATCACTGCAGCAGGCTCCAGTCTGCTCCATGGAAATGCATTTTCTCTCCTGCTTCCTCAGGACTGGTCTGAAACAGGGCTCTGATCTTTCTGATCCTTCGGCAGCTGTTAAATGGCCTGTCCGCTGAACTCCAAATACCTTGGCATGATTTAATGGGAACCCTCAAGGTCTGATTTCAGTCTGCCAGCTCACTTCTCCTTCACCTTGCTCTGTGTCCTCCAAATCCTTACCTGCTGTCTGTCGGACTGATTCAGAACTCACTTTACCTGAAGCACCTTCTGACTGACAAGTCTCTCTACCAGCCTTATCCCCTCCCCCGTGCTGCCCCATCATGGGTACCTCTTGTGGCACTCACCAGTAGCTGCCATTGTTCCCCTGGCCACTGGACTGGGGGTTGGGGGGGGCTGTGCCCCTTTGCAACTCTAGGACGCCTCGCTGTGCCTGACACGCAAAGGCACCAGTGAGCAGCTGTCTCATGAATGAAGCAGCAGAGGAAGGATTCTTCACTCACTCACTGCCTTTGAGTCACTGCCCTTCCCTAGGCGTTTGTACCGCTTGCTGCTCATTCTGCCTTCATTCACATTGGGATTTCCTGTGCTCAGTTCACTGCTTCGTACTGACCCTGCCCAACCAGAGTTTGTTCAATTGAGCCTGTTTCCTCTTTGGAAAACCCGGAGTGCCGACTGAACGTCCTCTAGGGTCCTCTGGCCATCCCAGAGTTGTGTGATAACAGAGCTCCGTGCTAGCCTGCCTCCCTGCAAAGATACAGAATGTGTATCGTTTCTTCTGCAGCACAAAGAGCCCGTTTGTCCAGCGGTGGGTTGAATGCAGTGTATTATTGCTGGCAGTTGTGTTGATTTACGGTGCAGGGCGTGGAGTTTCTCCTAGACTAACACAGGGATGCCCAGAGATACGTGAGCGGTATCTCTACGTCCAAGTGAGTCATAGGAAGGTGCTCCTAGAGCGTCTAGCCTGCCTGCCAGGCAGAGGCGAGTGCCTCTCGGCCAGGAGGTGAGCTGGTCCCGGTCCTGGTCGGCTTCCTGATTTGCTGTGTGGCGTTTGGTAAGTCTCTTCACCGCTCTGACATTTCAACCAGACTGTGTAAATATGTATTGTAGCACTTGGGGGTCATTAATAGTCTGTGAGATGTTTGAGAGAAATACAAATTATTTTTGTGCTCTTAATACTTGTCCTTGTGTTTGCCCAGATTCCTTGCTACTTAGGTTTGTAGATATTCAGCCTGCCTCAGACTCCTCGTGAACCCCCCTTGGTCCTTTGAAAATGTAAATCCAGCGTGTGTGATTTCACAGATGAACAAATGTTTGGATTTGTGTGTGCCGGCTACTGGCTGGAAAAGAGCCCGCTGTTCTCCCAGTTCCTTGTCAATTTGAAAGTAATTGTGGCTATAAACAGACTGGGTTGGAATCTCACTTTGTACTTTAGCTTCCGATCTTTTGGCGAGTGGATATATCTTTGAGTCCTCCCTTCCCTAAAAACTTCAAACTCTGTAACACAGACTTGGTGTGACAAGTGTCAGCCTCACTGTGAGAAAGGTATAGTGGCCCCCCCCGAGCTGTGGGTTGGGAGAGGAAGGGGAAGAGTAGTGTGGGTCTGAGGAATCAGGGCTCCTTGGCCATCCTCAGACACCCCGGAGTGTCAACACAAGGCTCCCTGACGGGCAGGCTCCGTTTCACCTGAACTTTGCCCGTGTGAGCTGCCTGATGTCATGGGAAATCCATATTTGATTTCTGGCTTTGTGTGTGTGTCTGTGTCATGAAAGACTTTGGTATATTGCTCCAAAGTAAACATAATCTTCCTTTCATTCCCTGAACATGAAACTATTTGAACACATTTATTAATTGAAGTAATTTTTTCTCAATTAGCTCTGCGTCAGAGCTTTGTCTAGAATGTCACAAAGCAGCGCTGTGTTGTAGAGAGTGATCCCTAGCCTTCAGGAACGAAAACGACTAGGGGCGGGAGAGGGGTCTGGGGAGTTGTAAGGGTTTGCTGCTTATCATGTGATCTTTTGCATCTTGGAGATTAAATTTCTGTTATTTAAAAAATGACAGTTGTTCTGACAGCAAAGCATCTTAATAGCCTCATAGCATTCTGAGTGCAACATTTGACAGAGATTGGGGTGCAGTTTCAGTTGGAATGAAGGGGAATTCCCACCCAAAGGTCTAGAGCACTGCTTATTAAACAAGTGTAGCTGCCTTCTCTGTGAGGCTGCTCAGAAGGATGTGGGAAGGGTCTCCCCTTGCCAGCTGCTGGCTGGCAGGCGTCTCTGGAGAAGCCCTCAGTGCTGGCTGTCCCCTCCGGGCACTTCCTCCTCCAGGGTCCCTCCTCCAGCTGACCCAGGAGGAGTGGGTTGTCTAAAGTGCTAACTTGGGTGTTTTGCAGGCTGCAAATCTGTTGCCTGGGGGAAATTTGGGGACTCTCCTGACTATATCCTTTACATTCCCAGAATGACCCAAGAAGATCAAGTCAGTTCTTAATGTAGTTGATAGCCTGAGGGCCTTCGAGTCCAGGTCACAATTTAAGTAGGGCCTCAAATTTAGATCTTAACACATTACCCAAAAAGGTAAGTACAGAGCAGAGATAGAGCAATAGGATTAAAAGATGTTATTCATCATTTAACTTAAACACACACACACACACACACACACATTTAATTTATGTTACCATGTAATTTATTCACTAGTTTTTATATTTAAGTGTTTGTAAATTGTGCCCCACTGTGTGGCTCAGTGGTTGAGCTTCATCCCATGCACCAGGAGGTCACCCATTAGATTCCCGGTCAGGGCACATGCAGTTTGCAGGCTTGATCCCCAGTGGGGGGCGTGCTGGAGGCAGCCGATGGATGTTTCTCTCTCCATGTTTCTGTCTCTCCCTCTCCTTTCCTCTCTCTGAAATCAATAAAAACATATTTTTTAATGTTTGTAAATTATAAAATATGACATATAGAAGATATTCCATTTTAAAAATAACATGAATGCCCGGCTGGTGTGGCTCAGTGGTTGAGAGTCGACCCATGCACCAAGAGGTCACCGGTTCGATTCCCGGTCAGGGCACATGCCCAGGTTGTGGGCCCAAATCCCAGTGTGGGGCATGCAGGAGGTGGCCGATCGATGTTCTCTCTCTCTCTCCCTCTCCTTGCCTCTCTCTCTAAAATCAATAAAGACTTTTTTAAAATAAATAAATAACATGAACTACCCCTCTACCTAAAACCCAGGGTAAGAAATCAAACTTGACCCTGATTGCATATCTCTCCATCACAAGCCTTCCCACCCCTGAGGTCATGCTGTCCTGAGATTTGTGTTAATCATTCCCTTGCCTTTCCTGTCATTTTACAACCTGTGTGTTTATACCTAAACAAGAGTTTGCCTGCATTTGCCCTTCATAAGCTGGAATTCATACTGCATGGTGTCATCTTCTTTGACTGCTTCTTTTGAGATGTATCCATTTTAATTCTTGTGGCTATGGTTCATTGTATTGTACAATTGCCAGTAGACCTTTGGGTTATTTCTGGGTGGCTGTTACTCTGTTGTGTACATTGCTGCTGTAAGTATTTTCAGTGCGCTCCCTGAACATGGGCATTTGTTCCTCGGAATGGAATTTCTGGGTCTCTAGGGCATATGCATGTTCCAATGCCAAACAATTTTTAATGTTTTAAGGATTCATTAAGTGTAAGTACTCCGGCTATATCTCGTAATCCGATTTCAGCATTGCTTGATTTAAAAATAAGTTCTAGAACCATCAAAAACATTTCCTTAATGAAAGTAGTAGTCCAGGACTGTTTTGGCTTCTGAGAAACTTCAACCTTGATAGCTTTGTTGCTTTTTTGTAGTTGTTGTTACAAAACCATTTTGAAGGGCAGAACCAAACCTTAGAACCTGAGACTCTCAAATAAAACAGTCTAGCCCCTAAGAGTCACGCGTGCTGTGTGCAGACAGTCACTAGGGGGACTCTGTGTGACTCTCTCTGGCCGTCATGGGTAGAGACACGTGTGTCTGTCACACACTGAGCTCCTGTGATGCGTTCGTGAAGACCCTGCCTGGAAACACGTCACCACACAGTACAGATCCAGAGCTGTGAGCGATTGGAAACTGGGTTCTCAATAGAAATGTTTCAGTGGCATTGTTCCCTTGAGGGGGTGGTGTTTTGTGAAGAGTTATATAAGAATGATGTAACATTAGTATACATGATTTTTTATGGGATTTTATTTGAAAACTTATATTTATGACTTGGCAATTCCAGCTCCGTTCTGTAAGAATTTTTTTTTAGAACTACCTTTTAAAACAAGGTTTTACTTCTTTGGGAAATTGAATTTAAAAGCCCTCTTTTCAATAGGGAACTTTTCAGAAAGTAATGTGTCTACTAGTAAAGCATTACAAAAATGCTTACTATCCTGAATATTGAGGCCAGTTATTTTGCTATTATTAGTAAAATCATAGGTCCTAAGAGGAAACAAGAAAGTATCTTGAGTGTGCTAATGAAATTTTGCAAATAATTGCATAATAGTTTCACTTTGAGAATGTGGGCACTGGGGACTTTTTTTTTTAATATGAAAATAAGGTGAATAAAAGCAAACTATATCAGAAAGAGAATATAAAATAAAAAGTATCTCTGGTCCCAGGTTCCCAGTCCTATTCCCCAGAGGTAACTACCATTCACAATTCCTAAGATACCCTTCTAGAAATTTTCGTACAGAGTACATGTGTATACATTTATGTAAACCCCACCACTGCTCCTCTTTTTAAAGCACAAATGAATGTGTACTTTAGACAGCTCTGCATGTTGCTTTCCTCCCTTAATAGTTTAGCATTGTTTTCCATTGTACTAGATTTTTTTTAAGTGGTTCCCCATTGATGGGTGTCTGTGCTGATTCGAGAACTGAGAACAGGTGGTGGTGATGGTGGTGATGGTGGTGATGATACGAGGTAGACTATCCTGTTAGAAGCAGTAAAGAATGGGAGAAAAGGCAAAGGCTTGTAAATACTTTGTTCTCCATTTTTGTTCTTTAAATCTCTTTGATATTTTTGTCTGTTTCATTGTGTTTGGAGAACTATATGGAAGCTCCAGTGGGTTCGTTTTTTTTCCCTCCTTGCCTTTCTTTATCCGTGATGGTCATGATGGTGGAAGAAATCGTGATATTAAACTAAGGATCTGAGGAAGAGGAATGTATTTACAACTTATTGGCTAAAGAACTGGGAGATTGCAGTTCTCTTTTCTCCTACCTCTAGCCCAAACACACCCTATTGTAACAGATTGTTTGTTATACCCTGATTAGCAAACCTTTCTTATGACACTTCATCTAGTTGGACATGGAGGAGTTTTATTATACGGGGCTTATTACATTGATGTTTCTCTGGCGGTGCTTGCAAACACTGTTGCCTATCCAGGCACATTTCCTCTCCTCTCTATATGGCTGGCAGAGCTAGCTCCTGCAATAGAGGCTGGAAATGTTACTGCTTCCACATCCTCCCTTGCAACTTAATGCATAGACATATGACTCAGCCCTGGCCAAAGGAACCTAAGGAGAAATCCACTGAGGAGCTTCTGGAAAATATTTTCCTCCCTAATGAAATATGAAAAGACAGCATACTTGTCTGGAACCAGAAGTTGTCTACATGTGATCAGAACTGCAGTAACTCTCTTGCCTCCATGAAGGGATGAGCAAATGTCCTGAGGATAGTGGAATGGAAAAATGGAAAGAGCTTAGGTCTTTGATAACATTTTTTAAGCCACTAAATTAGCCCTGTCCTCTGATCTTCTTAGTTTTTGTAAGCTCAAAAAGGCCCCTGTAATTGAACTTTTTTATTCAGTTACTGAAATTATCCTACCTGATATGGAATTTTACCCAAAGGCAATCATATCAAACTACAGAATGACTCAGTTATAAGATAGTCAGGTGCCTACTGTATTCAAGAGACAGTGTGAGGCTCTGGAACTGCAAAGAAGGGTGGGGGACAGTAAGGTAATGAATGATACAAGACAGTAGAGGAGTTAGTGGAACAGGAAGAACTCAGTAAGAGCAGATTGGAGATGATAAGAAATGACTGTGTGTAAAAGGTTAGTTGAGCTAAACTTCAGAGGAACCCCAAGGTTTTGGTAAGTAGCAGAGTAGGGATGGCATTTCAGGAAGCATGCATGAGGTTTTATTTTATTTTATTTTTTAATGTTTCTTTAATTGATTGTTTAAACAGAGGAAGGGAGAGAGAGAGAAACATTTATGTGAAAGGGAAACATTGATCAGCTGCCTCCGCACGCCCCCCACTGGGGATCAAGCCCACAACCCGGGCATGTGCCCTGACCAGGAATTGAACCGGCACCTCTCAGTCCATGGGACGACGCTCAATCCACTGAGCCACACCAGCCGAGTCTGAGGTATTAGAAAGGACACAGGCTATAGAATCAGACCTGAGTTCAGACTCTGGCTCATCACTTGCTAGTTTGTGACCTTGTCAAACCCTTGATTTCTGTGATACTCATCACGACAGACTAAACATAACTTGTAGAATTGGGATGAGGATTAAAGACAAACTATGTCAAACATCTGTCATGCTGGTGGACACAAAGCAGGCGCTGAGTAAGAGACGGTGGAGGTGGAAGGGGTGATGAGACTACATGCAAGGGCGGAGCACTTGAGCAAAGGTGAGATGAGCTAGTAGAACTGATCTGGGCCTGTTGTTCTTGATCTTGTCACCGTTCACCCGCATCACACCATGTGGTCCAGGTAAGAGGGTGTGAGTGCAAACTTTGGAGAGAGACAGGTTTGGGTCAAGACATGGAGGACTTTGACTTCCAACTAACAGAATTTAGACCTTATCCTGTAGACAGCCTCTGTGGTCACCGTGGAGAGGGGCAGTCTGGGGCAGTGAGCTGAGTTAGGAAGTTCTTACAGTGGTCCAGATGTGCAGTATAAAAGACCTAGGTCAGGCAGGTGTCACGTGTTGGGGAGAAAGTAAGGGTTAAGTGTTGGAGGGGATGTCAAGAAAGAGAGAACTTGGATGTGAGAGGCAAGGGGGAAGAAGACTTAGCAGTGAGTCCTGAAGACTGAACGTCTGTCCGTTGTTTAGTGTGAAATTTCAGAACAGATTTGTAGCACTTTCAGATCATCACATCCCAGGTTGGGACAAGAACATTTGGCAAGATTTATTGAAATTTTTGATGAAAGATGCTATATAAGTGGGAAATAAATGATCTGCCGAAATCTGTTTGCCATTTAATTCTTGCCTAGTTATTTGTCCCTTTCTCACTGTTTACATATAAAGTTTGGTTCCTTTGAAGGATGTGCCCCCTAATAAAATAAACATACCCTTGCTTCTCTCTGATTAGATATGATTGACCACTTTGAGTCAGTCCTGTAATATGAAGTATATATTCACTGATTGTAGACTACCTGTTTATCCAGGATGAAAAGCAGTTAAGCAAACTTTATCTCTGCCACAGGGATTGTGGTACTTACAGATGTTTACAATGGGATGATTAATAAAACATCAGTCATAACAACATCTGAAGTAACGAATGACATCAGAGGCATCACTGTGTATAGAAATCAAAAGAATTTTTGTTCATTACATTCAGAGTAATATCTTGAGCTGAATGAGGTTTCTTAATGTTCTCAGTGGTGCATCTTAAACAGATGGTCCTCTAACATTGTGAAATGCTGAATAATGTAGGTGGACTGAGTCAAATTAATAAAGTACACTACATTGGAATACTAGTACACAGTTAGCAGCTCTTGAGGTCTTATTAAGTTCATCTTTGCCCAGCCAGTGTGGCTCAGTGGGTTGAGTGTCATCCCGTGGACTGAGAGGTCCTGGTTTGATTCCCGGTCAGGGCACATGCCTGGGTTGTGGGCTTCATCCCCAGGAGAGGTCATGCAGGAGGCGGCCAATCGATGTTTCTCTCTCACATCGATGTTTCTATCTCTCTCTCCCTTCCTCTCTCTCTAAAAAATAAATGAAAACATAAACAATAGTTTTTAAAAAGCTTATCAGCCTTCCCAGTAAAAGACAATAAGAAAGCCCCATCCATCATTCATTTATCTTAAGGAAGTAGGTGTGAGTGAAACCTCTTAAGAAGAAAGGCATTATTCCAATTGAGCTTAAAATTAATGTTTTCATTGGCAGTTCTGTGCACAGGCAGTTCTGGATTAAGCTCAGAGCAGGTGTCCTGTCTGAGTTCTTGCAGCCTCATTGGGAAGTTAGGGCCATAAGCCAGGTACAGATCCATGATTTGGTTCATTACAGTGCCTAGTAAAGATTTTTTTTTAATCTGGCGTTGACATTTCCCCAGACTGTTTTCTATTCCTCATATACACTTTTCCCCCTTTTAGTATTCTAACTTGGGTGTTTTATTTTTATTTTTTTTTTCAGACAGAATTCAGTTAATAATAGTGTAGATAGGTGTGCCTTGATGTGCAGTCAGAGAATCTGGGGCATTTTCTGTGGCCGTGGTTTTAGAGTGAGGAGCATGTGCTTTGGAGGGAAGGATTTCTCTTCACGATCCATAGATAAAAAGACAAAAGGGAAGTCATCTTTAACTCCTACCTCTCCTTCCATACTAGGTAAAAAATGTGTCCCTTTTCGTCTATGGAGCTCTCTGATAAAAAGCACCATGGCAGCCCTGGCCGGTTTGGCTCAGCGGTTAGAGCGTCGGCCCATGGACCAATGAGTCACGGGTTCGATTCCGGTCAAGGGCATGTACCTCAGTTGCTATTCATCCCCAGCCCTGGTTGGGGTCGTGCGGGAGGCAGCCACTCGATGTGTCCCTTTCACGTCGATGTTTCTCTCTCTCTCTCTCTTCCTCTCTCTCCCTCCCACTCTATCTGAACAAAAATGGAAAAATGTCCTCGGGTGAGGATAAAAAAAAACAAAAAAAACACCAGCACCGGGGCATTAGAGTTTGTTCAGCATTCCAGGTCCCCAGAAGAGAGATGGGTGGAGATAGTATAAACTACCAATCATGTATTTTTGAGGCAAAATGCCTGACTTCCCATCATGTGATAGATAATACTAGCTTAGGTGAGAACTCAACCGTCCTTAGCTTCAGTTACGTCTGCGTACGTGATCCTGCATCCCAGGCGCGGCCCCTCGGTGTCGCTGCGATGCGGTGTGAGTGTGCAGCGCGCAGAGCCGCTGAGCCCTTCCGTGGCTGCGCTCAGCACATGAGCCGGCCCTGAGCTCCTGTCTCCAGTAGAGGCAGTTACGTGTTTTAAAAAATCAGTGAGACTCTAAACAGTGTCTACATTTAAGGGAGGGTTTGTGGGTGATTTTTCCCTATACTTTTTTGGATGTTTCAACTTCCCTACTTCTCAGTATTTTAGTTATGATTTTTAAAATGCCCGCTTATGTTTAAACCTTTGGCTTCCCCTTGCCTACAGGATGAAGGCTCAAGCCTAGCATGGTTCACAGAGCCTGCCACCGGCTGTCTTTATTCCTCAGAGTCTCATGCCTTCTCCCTTTTTGCCCCAGCCCTCAGATATACTCTGATTTAGAATGACCCATTTAATCCTTCTAAATTCTAGACGCCCCAACACACTTTTTAGTTTCCTGAATATTCTGCTTTGTGCCTGTGCTTCTCGCTAGGCTCTCTTGGATGGTTTTTGAGCCTCCTCTTCTAAGTCTGAGTCAGATGTCACCTTGGAAGCTGTCACTGAAGCCTTCTGGTTGCTCACCTCAGCCCTGTGTCCTGTCCGGCTCCTGCCCACTCGGGCGCTCCTCAGGCAGAGTTTACCACGCTCACCTTTCAGAGAGTGCTTTTAGCATACTGCCTGGCTCACAAAAGATGCCCAGAAAAAACATTTTTGGAGTGGAAATTTTGTATTGTGAGGGGCCTGGCTTGGAACCTAATTAATCGATTCCATTAACAATCATACAACAGTCTGGTGTGAGTGAGTAAGCCCTGGTTGTACTTGGTGTGCATTCGTTACATTCAGCCTCTTTGAGAAACATTGGCTTTCTTACTGACTTATGTGGTGAACCACCTGCAGCCTGCGTCAGCAGGGTATTTGGGATTTTGCTGCATTTTGCAGAATTTAAGGTTGAATATTTGTGTGTGTGGACCTGGGGGATTTAACTGCACCACAGATAGTAATAAATGCCTTGCGCTAGTGTGCCCTGCAGATGGCTCCTCCCTTTCCATGTTTCGTACATTTGCTCTTTTGTATTCTGGTACTAAAACCAGATATTTATTAGGTGGTGTCATGAAAGTTTGGGGAACTTTAAAAATGTTCAAGAGCCGAGAAAATACAGTATGAATTGACACTAATGAAAGTTCTTTTTCTGCTGGCCTCGAACAATACCGTATGTTAATCACCCATTATTGACTACCTGCAATGTTTTAGGGACTGTAAAGATAAAGTAGTAATTTTGAAAGCTCCTGCATTTTCATTGTCTGGTACTTTTGTTTTGTTTTTTACTTTTTTGAGGAATAACTTGTAGTAAAGTGTATACATCTTAAATGTGCAGTTACACAGTTGGATGATTTCTGCATCAGCCTTGTCTGTACCCCGACACCCCATGGTGCCACCTTCCCGCAAAGCATTCTCCCTCCCTGTCCCTGCAAGGGTAACCAGCTTCTGACCTCCGATCCCTGGAATGAAACAGCAAGTACACTTTGTGTGTGGTCTCTTTCATTAAGTATGACGTACCTGAGATTCATCTATGCTGTTGTGTTAAGAGTCGTTCATTCTTTTTACTTGCTGCACATGGTTTTTAACTACTGTTTGCTTAATTTTCATTTTGATGAGACATTCATTATAAGGAAGGGTAAATACAGGGTGAGGCAGAAGTAAGTTTACAGTTGTGAGCACCCGAAACACAGAGCTTATTCTTGTATGATTATTAATTATCGTATTATTTTCCATTCGAACAACTATAAACCTACTTTTGCCCCACCCTGTCTTCAGTCTGTGCCATTGGCATGTGTGTAGGACTAGCAGCCTGACAGACCTAGAATTAACAGAATTGTTGGGTGTAAGCTGCAAAGGCCTCAGGGTTGCAGAGTCCGGCCGCCTTGTTTTCTCAGATGAGGGACCTGAGGCTGGAGAGTTCCCAGAGCCCTGGTCCCCTCTCGATCTAGTCCCAGTTCCTGTCTGCAGTCACGATGCTGCGTCACAGTTCAAAATGGACCATATGGATGACCCCCATCATCCGTCTTAGGAATTTAGAAATTCAGAAATACATAATCAGCAAGACTTAAAAATGTTGGCCCTTAAATGGGAAGGATTTCAGTTCTCTGGAAATTTCTTTCACTCGTTTATGACACCTTCCCTCTCACTGTCAGTCCAAGGAGGTGTTCCTAGCTCCGTTCCGGGGACTTATTTTTTTAACCAGTGCACATGTTTATTCTGACGTTTTCAGTGTCATTGCATTGTCTTGAACTTTTGCCATTCCCAGATAAAGTTCTCGTACTACAGAGATTATTCTTAGGATGAGAGGTCTCAGGGTAAATTCTGGTTCTGTGATCTCTGCAAGTAAAAAAGGTAGTCCTTGATCTTATACCTTCCTGTTAAGGTACTAATGATTCATAGAAAGTTTCATAGAAAGGATTTTAAAGGAGAGATTAGTGAACTCATAACAGTGGGAAATTAAATCCTTTATTGACCCACTCGCCAGGAAGTAAACTCCGAATATTCTTTAGTATGTTAGCACCTCCTTAACTATAATTAGCAAACATAAAAACAAGTAGCTTGTCTTTTTCCTATTTACAAAGCACCATTTTTCAAACAGTATTGAAGCTCATTGGTTGGTCATGAAATAAATTTAATAAGTAACAGCTATCATTTTATATTTTTATAAGGAAAAGCAGAAGAAAGAGTACAGCAAATACCCACCTACCTTATCCAGATTCAACAATTAAAATTTTCTGTATTTGCTTTGTGTGGGTGTGTATGTAATCTGTTTCAAAGCAAGTTACATACAGATATCAGGGAACTTAGTTTCTGATCCGTATCTAAAAACAAGGACTTTTTCTACATAATAAAATTTATATCCCTAACAAAATTAATTATAATTTTCCAGTATGCAGCAGTGCAAAATATAGGCCGTGTTTTTAAAAATGCAGTTGCATTGCATGTAGTACGGATAAGTATTATTTCATAAAACATATGTTTCAGTTACGTGTGTATATACATGTGCACATGTATTTGTGTATTGGTAAATAGGTATTTATTACTGTGGGTCTCATTCAGAATTTGTAATGTACTGCCTTGTAGCAGAAAGAAGTCGATTACAAAAACAGGTGTTTGCTACTTAGTGATACTGCTAGTTCTGTGCTGAGTTTGGTATGGTATCTTAAAGGTGAATATTTTCAGAAACCCAAAATCCAACAAGGAAGACGAAACAGGTAGGGTCCCACTCGACAGTATAAGTAAGAGCCAACCTGGATCGGGAAGGAGAGGAAGTAACAGGGCAGGAGTCCTACAGCGAGGCCTCATGGGAGAGATCTTGAAGGGATGGTAGGGTTTGGATAAGACAGAGGCCTCGGAAATGGTGTACCCAGAAGGGTGTGATGTAGGTATTGAGGTTTAAAAACAAAAAGTACAGCAGTGTGTTCAGTGGACTGCAGTGGGTGGGTGGCGGAAGGGAGAAGACATTGGGTGGTTGGAATGGGAAAAAATGGCTCAGGGATTAAGTCCTAGCTGGAGGAGGAACCCAGATCCTTTATTGAAGGAAGAACCATTGTGCACCCTGAGCGGTGTTCTACCACGATGGAGGTTTAGAAGGGTCGTGTAATGCCTTACTCTCTGGGGCTGGATTGAAGACGTAAAACGTTGAAAGCATTGAAAACCTGGTTAAACTGTTGCCCCTCGTAGAAGATCTAGGAAGTGAGGGTGTGGGTGTAGGTCGGTGGGCCTGGGGAGAGCAAGGAAAGGGTGATCCACAGAGAAATTACTGGACAAAGAAATAACAGAATTTGGTGACCGTATGAATAAGGATGAAGGAGAGAGAACCTGGGTAACAATTAGAGGATGATGCCAGTGATGGATAAAGTCATGGAGTTAACTATAGCCCGGTCCATGATAACCCCACACATTATCTGGAAAAACAAGATTCCACTCTCAAAAATTAGTTTGAGGAGTTTTTTTTTTAGAGGACATAGTCAGTTATAATCATTAAATAAATTTTTATGGTGCAGTTTTCCCTTGTTTTGCTTAAAGACTTGGAGATGGGAAATGTTAGACATCGGTCTTTACGGTCTTAATTTAGAGTCCTTGTTTTACTGAAAATAGCAACAAAGAAGACGAATGACACTTATTAAAAGGTTTTAAATTTATTTTAGTCATTTGAGGTTCTGTATCTTTTTAAAAGTCAGATTGAATCACTCAAATTACTAGTATTCTCCTTTTACATCTTTACCGTTCAGTTCGAGAACTTTGGAGCTTCATCCTTACAGGACCTCCGGGTATGGTGGAGACCCTGCTTGTCCTTTCTGCCCCCTCAGATGCCTGGGCACACACAGGCAGATTCTGAGTGCGGCTGGGGCAGTTACCATCTCCTACCAGAAAAGCTTAATCATAGTGACAGCAGCACCATTGTTCTTGGCTCTGTTATTTCTGACGTTTCCACCTCTTTGAGGATTTGCAGTGTTTAATAAACGATAGCCTACACCTAAGCACTTACTCTACAAGGCCTAGTCGCTGTTCCAAGCACGTCACAATCATTAATCCATTTAATCCGCACCGTCACCCTGTAAAGTAGATCCTGCAGTCCTCACTCATTTTGCAGATGAGGAGACCAAGGCACAGAGTGAGGAACTTACCCCAGGCGATACAGTTAATGAGGCAGAGCTGGGATTGGAACCTGCACAGTCTGGCTCAGAATCTGTGCTTTCACCCATGAACTTACGCTACCACTGTGTATAGTTAACCTCTTGTAGGGCGCATGGCTTTGGAATCAGGGCTTTCCTACCAATCTGAGCTGGCTGGTTGCTGCAGGTGTTTTGAGAGGGCCCTGGAAGGCAGTTCCCTCTGTTTGAAAATATAGTCAACCCAAATTTAGACTTGGGTTCTAAGAAGGGTCGTGGTATAATGTTTATCTTTTTTTTTTTTTTTTATCCTCACCTGAGGACATTTTTCCATCTTTGTTCAGATAGAGTGGGAGGGAGAGAGAGGAAGAGAGAGAGAGAGAGAGAGAGAGAGAGAGAAACATTGACGTGAAAGGGACACATTGAGTGGCTGCCCCCCGCACGACCAACCAGGGCTGGGACAAACCGCAACCAAGGTACATGCCCCTAGCGGGAACCGAACCTGGGTCTCTCTGGACCACAGGCCGACGCTCTAACCACTGAGCCAAACCGGCCAGGGCATAATGTTTATCTTAAAAATCACAACCCACATTCAGTTTATTTCTTTGTAGTTTCCTTTCTCCCAGATTACAAAACAGTATGTTTCTAGAGGACTGTTCTCCATCAGGAATATAAGGACGCCTTCTCTTTCCTGCATCCTGGTCGAAGAGCATCTGAAGATTGCAGCGTCCCTCTGGCTGTCGCCAGAAGAGGGAGTTTATGTACAAACTGGCATGCTTCACTGGAGACGAGAGTCCTCATTTGTGGTTAAAACAGAAGCAACCTACATTTTTTATTATGCAGGCTATCTTGAGATTTAAGCTAGTTGCTTCTCTTGCTTATTAATGTCAAATGGGGAACATCTCCAGTAATTGCCTGTTGGCACCAAGAGCTGTCCAAGTCTGTCTGTTTAGTATTTGCTGTTCTGGTTTCTACAGTACACGTATTTTTCACTCTGGTATTTAATGGTAACACAGTGATTTAAGTGAACTGCATTTGAGGGGTTGTGGGGGTTATGGAAAACATGTTCATGTCTAGCAAAGGGTCAGGTATATACGGGAGGCTGTCAAAAAAAAGGGATGTTTTTAGCACTCAGACCTTGAAGCCAGCTGGGACCACAGCTCTGCCACTTGCTTGCCTTATGACTTCAGACAACTAATTTACTTTTTACACCTATAAAATGGGAGTCGTTATTTTAACCTTAGGTTCTTGAAAGCAGAAATAAAAT
Organism: Tadarida brasiliensis; assembly: GCA_030848825.1. Taxonomy (NCBI): domain Eukaryota; kingdom Metazoa; phylum Chordata; class Mammalia; order Chiroptera; family Molossidae; genus Tadarida; species Tadarida brasiliensis. Next base: position 100,936,436 of record CM061263.1, read on the forward strand.
ATGTGAAGCATTTAGAAAATCACATGATGCTTAATAAGTCCTTAGGGACTGGTAGCTTCTCTTTTTAAAACAAATTTTAAATATATTGCCAAGATCTTGTCTTGTATCAGCCCATTCTTCTTGAGGCCTGCTTTTCCCCGGTAAACAAGTCACTGACTTCTTAGACCTCGGAGGAAAAAAAGGGCTCCTTTGTTTTGTGTTCATGTTCTATTGAATTGTGATTTTTCTCAGAAACGAGGAACTACACTTGAAAGTCTTGCTGGTGCATTAGATAAATTATTTTTTTAAAGTTTTTTATTTAATGCAATTACAAGACTGCTTTCTTGTCATCACATGTAATGGATTGAGTTAGAACATAGAGGTGTTAGAAGGAGCAGCCTCCTGGTTCCCTGCAATAATTATGATGGGAACCCCAGAGAAAATGTCACTTCGGGAGGACGGCGGTACACCTGCATATTCTACGCACTGTGGACCTTCATATTTACCACTTGGTCACTGGTCACCTGTATTCTGCTTGGAGCCATAAACATACCAGTTTCCTGAATATTTGCTCTGTTGTGACTCCCATTAACAACCCACAGCCCAGTCTGTCTGGAAAGTAATCCCGGACAACCTCAGCTGCAGGTTCTTTCTCAGCACAAGCCGCTGAGAGCATGTAAACATAAGGGACAGCTGGCTGCCCCAGTTGGCTGTGTGTCAATCCTTGAATCATGCAACAGATGCTGAGGTCCCATTGAGGAAGGAATGTGGGGCAGGACACTGGCAGTTTATTCGACATTCCCGCCCCTCGAGGCTTCAGGATAATGTTACACAAATACTATACCTAGGAGAATAAGCACTATAGAGAGGTAAAGGCAGATTTGGGGGTGAGCACAAAGAAAGCAGTCCGTTCCAGCTAAGATTGAGGGTAGACTGGGAAGGGGACTTGGAGGAAGAGACAGTGTTTGAATCAGTACCTAAAAGGTAAATTGGGATGGAGGCCACTCGAGGGTGAGGAACTAGCAGGCATTTATTTAACACACTGAAACGGGAAGGCACAGGAGGCTCTCAGCTAGCTGATGGGGCTGATGGAATGAGATGTAGGTGGAAAGCTTAGACCTTGCTCTACAAATCCTGGTTGTGTGTCTTACTAGCTATAACCACAACTTATCTGATGCCTCCCCACTTTCAAGTCTGCAGAGCACAGCCAATGACACCGGCTTCATGAAGCTGTGGGACTAAGTGAGAGTGTCTGTACAGCTCCAACTTACTCTGGCGCCTTGTGCGTAGATGAGCTCAAAGTATCACTGTGGATGGGTCTATCGGAACATAGCTAAGCTAGGACCCCGATCAGTTTTAAATTCTTTGTTAAGGAGTTCACAATTTAATCTAGGGGACTTGAAAGGTTTTCCGAAGAACAGGACACGATCTGATTTATCTTTTGAAAACATCATCTTATTTGGCCCACAGAGGTCAGAGTGTTTTATATTGATTGTCCTCATTGGAAGGTCCCACACAACTTCAAAGTAAGGTTGTTTTTCCTTACTAGAAATAAATACTGAAGTGTCAATTGAATGCACTTTTCATGAACACTAACATTTTTTCCTTTAAATGTAAAGCTGTTTATTGTTTTGGTAGAACTAAAAGCGGCTTTTTCGCCCTGGCCGGTTTGGCTCAGCGGTTAGAGCGTCGGCCTGCGGTCCAGAGAGACCCGGGTTCGGTTCCCGCTAAGGGCATGTACTTCGGTTGCAGTTTGTCCCCAGCCCTGGTTGGTCGTGCGGGTGACAGCCACTCGATGTGTCCCTTTCACGTCGATGTTTCTCTCTCTCTCTCTTCCTCCCACTCTATCTGAACAAAAAATGAAAAAATGTCCTCGGGTGAGGATAAAAAAAAAATAATAATAAAGTTAGACCTTTAAAAAAAATAAAAATAAAAAATAAAAGCGGCTTTTTCTTTCTAATTGCTCGTTGGTGACAATACTGCTGGCTTATATTAGAAAAAAAATAAAATTGCTCAAAGCAAATAACTTCATTATTGAAGAAGGAAAATAAATTACTATAGATCCATTTTCCTTCCACTCCCTCAAATCTAAGTGTTTTCTTTCTAAGCCCCGTCTGGTGGCTGGTAGTATTCTGATCCATTTATAGCAAAATTCTAGACTACGAATCACCTGGTACATACGTTCCCCTCACCCCCAACCCCTCCCCACCCCAGTATGTGTTATGTCACCAGAAACAAACTAAACCCTTACTGCAGAAAGGAGCTTAATTTTCGGGCCTAGGTCTGCCTTGGGAATGTGCTTTGGGGCCCAAGTACCAAGTGCTATTTCCTGGCTCCGTCTTATGTAGGAACTTTTCAAAGAAGGAGCCCATTTGTAACCCTTGGTGCGGCTTCCTCTGGGTGCCCTGGGAGTGGGGGGTAGAAGTCGCTGCACCAGTTTATGAGCTGGGTGTGTTTGATCACGTCACCCCTATTACATGAGGGTGACAACAGTGTTCATCTCCAGGCAGCACGACATGCTTATTAGCACCGGTAGATTGAAGTTCACCCACCTCTTCCCACTAAGAGTCGGGTTATCTGAGGCACATGGAAAATAGAGTAGCAATAATATCCAGGCGTCAGAAACAAAAAAGGAGAGGAGAGCGAAAGGGCTCATCACCAGGTCGAACAGTTACGCTAAGTTTGGTTCTGAACGTCTGGCATCCAAGGCAAAGAGGGAGATGTAATTGTCATCTGATAGACGCACTACCGTATTCACCACTGAATTCACTTTATGCTTTCATCCAAGAAGCTGTGCTTGAGTAGACAAGGTCCTTTCCCTTCCGTGCAGGGCACCTATAATGCACAGAGCATGGATGGAAATGAAAGGTTATTTGGGTTCATAGTCAAGCTGCTGCTTTTAAAAGCAGGCAGTGGGCCAAGTGAGGCCTCTAAGGATTCTTCCAGCTCTGTACGTCTAGCTTCTGCTACAGGTCAGTGACCCGCGTATGAAGCCAGTCATCGTGGTGTGTGCCTGAGAGGGCCCTGAGAACGCCTGCAAGCCCTTCAGATGGGAGGTCCCGGAGGACTGGGTGGGACAGCGTTGGGTTTGTAGCTATCATTCTGAAACTTAGTTAAGCACACGTCCCTCCTGAGAACGCTCACCCTCTGTGTTTGGGCCGTCAGGGAGGCGGAGAGTAAGCGCTGTAGGAGGAGGCTGGGGTCCTAGATGGAGGAAGACCTTCCACCCCCAGGCTGCCTCTCAGGCCCAGACTGGCATCCTCTGCTCCCTGGCCGAGGGCAGTGACAGTCACATTTCTTCTTCAGAGCTGCGATAAGCCCTCAGTTCCCGGGGTGGTTCTGTTGGAGTGGAATGCGGTGTGCCCACCTCTCCGCCCCCGAGCCAAGTGCTCAGGTCCTTTCCTGGGAAGGCCTTACTGACAGACACTGGGGAGTAACAAGCAGGGTGGGAAATACTCCAGAACTCCCAGAAGTTAGTTTAGTAACCAGGGGTTTGAAACGAAAAGCCTCAATGACGTTTATTCTGCGTTCTAAAGTTGGGGCTTCCTGCTTCCCCTCTGTGAGAACTCCCCATCTCCCCACAGGAAGGAACTGGGAGCCCTTCCTCCCAGAAGGCCTAGTTCTTAGGGTCCAGACCTGCAGAGGTGAGGGTCAGGTGCTAGGCATTCACCTCCATTTCCCAAACCTGCCTATCTTCCAGGTATGTGGGGTCCCCAGAGACTGCTTCTTCTTCTCAGAAATAGCCCCCTTGGGGTGTTGCCTTGAACCCCTCTACAGTTTCCTCCCCAGGGGACCCTTGGCTGGTTTTTACCTGCAGTTGCTGCTGCTCATTATGAGTTACTTGGTTTTCACTACGATCGCCTTCCCCTTCCACCCTTCAAGGCACATTCTTTTCACATCTGGCCCTTTTCCCCCTTTAATTGAACTCTTAATGTAAATTACGCAGTCTACAGCAAATCTTTACCAGGTCAGCCTAATTTTGTAAGGGATTAGTCTGCAATCATTGAAAGTGTGACGTATACATTATTTTGAAGAAGTATGTCTTTTCTAGTGCATGTAACTCAAAGTAGGTTACCACTGTTGCCTGATAGAGGCTTAATACGAAGATAATTAATTTTAATTACAGTATCAAGTGTTTGTAAGTGCTTGGAGATGTTTGAAGAATTTGTTTTTGAGAGCCTCCGAACACTTGACACTGTTAATTAGCAGTGTTGGTGGATGAAGGATTAGCTCCCAGAGGTACTGAGTCCCAGCCTCCCTTCCAAATGATCCCTGGTTCCAGGGTGATGAGGTCACTTCACCTGCAGCGAAGAAATGAACTGGGACAGATCCCTTTGTGTCGGTGATCGTAGGAGAGGAAGAGGTGGGGGAAAAAGAACCTTTACGGTAAAACTAGTGACTCAATTTCCGTTCTGTACACCATGAACTTATTATTTCAAGTCCAAAGTGTACTGTTGTCAGACTTGAACGACAAAAGGAAATGTTCTTTGTGTAAACAAATTGGAACAAACATATCACTAAGACACTTCACTAATATCCTTTTGGACACTGTGAGATCGTTAAGATGTTTTCATTTCTGGCATGCAGTGGGGTACGTGGCTTTCCTCTGAAATGGAGGTATTGACTATTCTGTGTAGGTGTCCACATGAACGTGTCGCTCATGTCATGATAAGGACACCTATCAAGCCTCCAGAGTGATTTTTCCAGTACAGATGAGCCCAGCAGGAAAACCAAGCGTTTGATGCTAGAGTCTGTGACTGGTCAGCTTCCCTGGGCTCCGTGTTCACTGACTGGTGAGACGTTTCGCAAGTGTGTGCCCAGTGACCTCAACTAGCAAGAGGGAGGATGGCCTGGTGGTGTAGTCTATACCACAGGACAGGGATGAAGCTCGTGTCCTGGGAGGAGACACAGGCCCTCCTCAGGGCCTTGGCCCGTGCTCGCAGCTGTTGCACTGGGCCTGGGGAAGGGTTCTTCCTGCTCGCCACGCAGACCCACGCGTCTGCTCATGCCTGTCCCCACACGTGTCCAGATAGCAACTCCTCACTTGTTAGGCCCTTGCTGCTTCTCCACAGGTCCCCGATCTTACATGTCTGATTCTTACCTTCCATTTCTCTTATTTTCTTTCTTCTCTTGCTGATTGTAAATGCCAGGCCACGATTTTAATAAAAGCAATAAGCTCTTTTATCCTCATAAAATGATGTTGCCTGAGTCACTGTTTACATTGTGGAGCACAGGTGAAGAAAAGTGGGTTTTCTAGGCCGTATGGAACATGAGATTGGTATGGCTCCGGGCACCAGCACCGGGGCCATGGGTAGGAAGTTCCACAGAGGACAGTTCCAAGCTCAGCCTCAGGGAGAATTTCCTGGAAGTCGTCTAAACAAGCCCGAAGCCTCCACACAGTCTGGATGACCAGGTTAGGGGCAGTGCAGGACAGATTCCCACGCGCTCGGTGGGTCAGCTCGCACAGACCGTTCCAAGTCTTGCGCATTTTCTGTATCTGAGTTGAGCCCCGGCTAAGCTATTTCTTATTCGTGGACCTCAAGAAACATATGTATTCTTTACAAGCTTTTCTCATAAAACAGGGTTGGTATAAAGAGTCTATGGATATTTGAAAAACAAGTTTTAGCACAATGTCTGACTCATAATAAAAGTACTCAGTCATTTTGTTAGAGGCAGGCTCTGGAGACAGTGAGTGGATTTCAGTCCCCGCTCTGCCATTGGCTAGCTGTGTGCCCCTGGGCAATTGACTGAACTCTGTGCCTCCTTTTCTCATTTGTAAAATAGTAACAATGGTAAAATGTATCTCTGAGTGTTTAACAATTAAATAAGGTACTGTGCATGTCACTAACAGGACATTTTCCTCCTGGGTATGTGGTAGGAGTGTAGTTAGGTGGGGCCAGCGCAGTGAGTGGGGAAGTCACAGGTGTCTCCTCCAGCAGAAGCCTGGAGGAACCAGTGGACCCTTCACCAGGCTCCCTGCCCCTGCCATGAGCACCGGCAACATTCTGGAGGGCAGAGGCTCCATCCCAGCCTGGGTCCCTCAGCTGACTCGGCAGATTTGTTGGCTGAGCAAGAAATAAACCTTTTTTTTTAAGCCACTGATATTTTGACATTGTTTGCAACCACAGCAAAGCCTAGCACGTTCTGACTGGCACAGCGTGTGAACGGCTTTACCTCCAGGCCTGAAGTTAGATCTCAGCTCAAATGAGTCCAGACGGTCAGCTGTGTTGACTCAGGCACCTGGGCCTCGCCTGTGAAAGACTGGGTCCTGGACGTGAGCTCCGCCGGGGCCTGTCTGCGACACCGCCCGCACCTGGGCCGTGCCACACCCGTTGCCTGGGAATGGCGGCCAGGTGAAATTCCTGACCCTTTCCTTAGGTGACTGAGCGCAAGCTGTGTTTTTCTTTAAGCAAAGGTTCCTTGTTCATTGTCTCTGGCCTTGGGACTAAGCAGGTGGTTGTGACCTGGCCCCTCGTTCTGCTCTCTCTCTGTACATTCTGACCACTCAGTGACCCCCAGAACCCCAGGGGCTCCTGCCTCAGCCCACGCCTCCTGGGAGTCCACAGGAGCCCCTCATTCCCCTTCCCAGTTCTCTTGGGTGGGGGTCTGGGGGTGTGCCTCTGCCCTGGCTCTCCTGCCCTTTCTCTTCGTTTCCCTCCGGAGCCGTAGGGGGAAATCCGAGTGTCGCGGGGGACAGCTCTCCGGGCGCCCGAACACACGGTGTGCTGGAGCAGCACTGGAGGTGACCGCGTTGTGACTGGCACCCTGAGGAGCCCAGCTTGCTGTGCGTCCTGCTGGGGGCTCGGAGTGTTTCAGAGATGACTGTGTCAGGGTTTGACGTCTGTCCAGGGCTTTAGCTTTTCCTTAGCCTTTGTTCCAGAACATTGAGGTGACCGTGGAAATGTTTCTGCTGCCGGAAGGAAAACGTTATTAGGAATGGCTTTCACTGGGCTGCTGGTGTTCTGCCTTTCATGTCAGGTAATAATAGCCAAGTAATTCTGAGAACTGAAATAGGCTAGCAGTCATTTTTAAAAAACAGCAGCTTTTCTGCCAAAACAGTAATTCATGTTTATTTTTTTTTTAATTGGAACATACGAAAGCATAATAAAAAGAATGATTCTTCCTAACCCCACAGTACCAAAATAACCATTGTTCCTTTCGGTTTTTACTTATAGGTACATTTTTTAAATGAAATTGGAATGACAACAATAGCAAACATTTATTGAAACGTTCTCTGTGCCAGGAAGTTTTTAAGCACTTTCCATGCATTAGCTTATTTTTCCTCACAACAACTCTTTGAAGAATCATTATCTCCATTTTACAGAGGAGGAAGCTGGGGCACAGAGAGGCCAAGTCATTTCTCCAAGGTCACACAGCTCATAAGAGCGGTGCCAAGATGAAAACCAGAGCCGCCTGACTCCAGAGCCCAGGGCCTTGACTGCTCCGGTATACAATCCCACAGTAAAGGCCCATTTCATGGAATGAGATTACATTTCATGGAACTTTGCAGTATTCGCTCTGAGTTGTCTGGTTCTATCTCCTCAGTTGGTAATTAAGAAATCTAAAACCACAGATGTGATTTGATCTACCTAAGAACAACGTAGCTGGTACATTTCATTGCCAACACTGGAACACACGTCTTCTGATCCACACGGTCCATGTGCACGCGGACGCCAGGGATCTGCAGCCCGCTGTCCTCTTCCCACGTCCCAGCCCTGAAACAGCTGCGCTGCGCAGCTACCCTCGGTGCTGCGTCCAGATGAAGGGGGATGGAGGGCCCTCGTGGCTTTCCTTCCCGGCATGCACATGAAATTTCCGTTTCTGTTCAGGGGTGTGTGGGCACCTAGTGATGGTGTGTTCGCTGACTCAGCTGTCCTGCAGAGGTCAGGCTCTGCAAGGAGTGGCCCGGCAGTAGTCCAGCCTTTCACCCTCATCAAACATTTCTAACTGAGATTGGCTGACAGGTAGTTAGAGTGATTGATTTGAGCTCTGAGCGCCGTAGCTCTCCCCGACCTGGATTCTCGAGAACATGCCAAGCATTGTGATACCTTTAAAGTGAGCCAAAAGTCAGCCAGCCCTCTGGGCATAAACATTCCTGGAACTGCAAGGCTGTCCTGGCCCGGCAGCCTTTGGGAGAACGAGGCCATTGCGTTGAGACGCTGGAGCTGTTGGGTGGCCAGCAGCCGTGCGGTTGAGAGTTAAAGGAGGCAGAACAGGTGATGACTTCCCGCTGCGGTTGGTGAGGTATAACAGTCTCTGTATCTTCAGGCGTGGTGGTGGACTTCTCAACAGAGAATGCCAAGCGGGTTGTTTTGGGGTGTTGTTGTCGTTGTTGTTGAATAACTTTATCCTACTGAGCATAAGGAGGCAGGAGCAAGGTGCTTATGAATCTCACAAACAATGTAGAGCAAAAAAAGACGACAAGGCTGAAGTCAGGTCCATGGTTACCCCTGGGTGTGATGTCGTTGTGATTATAAAGGGGAGCACGAGGATGTTTCTGTTGTGTTTTTATAACTGGGTCCTGGTTACGCATTGTGTTCAGTTTGTGGAAATGCATTGAGTTTTATGCTTATTAAATGTACTCTTTTATGAGTATAAATTATACTTAAGAGTCTTTATTTGTGTTTATGTGTGTTGTTGCACATTGATCTCCATTTAGTTGAATCCGTGTGAAATGATGTCAAATTTATTACCTGGGTATTAGGAAAACATCTCTAGGGCTATACCTGGAATTGTTTGGTCTGTATGGGCCAAACTTCAGACCAAGGTCATTTTTTGATTCTATTAAAATGTATCTTAGCCATGGCCGGTTTGACTCAGCAGTTAGAGCATCGGCCTGCAGACCAGAGAGACCCGGGTTCGGTTCCCGTTAAGGGCACATACCTCGGTTGCAGTTTTTCCCCAGCCCTGCTTGGGGTCGTGTGGGTGGCAGCCAGTCGATGTGTCTCTCTCACATCGATGTTTCTTTCTCTCTCTCCTCCTCCCTCTCTCCCTACCACTCTATCTGAAGATAAATGCAAATATGTCCTCGGGTGAGGATTAAAAAAAAAAATGTATCTTAGCTCGGCCATTGTGGCTCTGTGGATTGAGTGTTGTCCCATGAACTGAGAGGTCTCAGTTCAATTCCTGATCAGGGCACATGCCCAGGTTGCCGGCTTGATCCCCCAGTAGGGGGCGTGCAGGAGGCAGCCGAACGATGTTTCTCTCTCTAAAAAAATGTACCTTAAATGACTTCAGTGTAGACTCTCCAGAATGATGCAGAATGATGTCATTTTAGTTCCGCAAACATTTATGGGCAGCCTCCTGTGAATAAGGGACAGTGCTGGCACAGGCTAGACACGGGCATGACCCATCTCTCCCCTCAGGGAGCCTGCACTCTGTGGGTTCAAGTCTATGCATGAGTGAGTCAGGGGGAGTAGAGTGAGGATCACAGAAAGGAAGGGCGGCTGTCCAAATGGACAAGGACACACTCATGGAGGAGGTGGCATTTGAAATGGATCTTGCAGCATGAGTAGAATTTGGGTTAGCAGAGGTGAATGGGTGGCAGGCATTGCAAATACTAGACACAGGAAGACATTCACATATACTCTGGGAACTTTGGGTTGCGTAGGTCACTTAAGATAACCAGCATCCATCAGGTACAACGTGAGGCCCGAAAGGTAAGCTGCGGCCTTAACAGTGGCCAGGTTGGCCTGGCCAGTGTGGCTCAGTGGTTGAGCGTCGACCCATGCACCAAGAGGTCACCAGTTCGATTCCCGGTCAGGGCACATGCCCAGGTTGTGGGCCCGATCCCCAGTGGGGGGCATGTAGGAGGCGGCCAATCAGTGTTCTCACTCATCAATGTTTCTATCTCTCCTTCTGCCTTCCTCTCTCTCTGAAATCAATAAAGAAAAAAAAAATTTAAAAAGAGTGGCCTGGTTGTGTTATTTAATTGGGAGGCATTAGGGATCCAAAGAAAGTTTCTGAGTAGAGAAGCCTGATTCAGTTAGATATCTTCAGTGACATCAGTTTCCCAGCCTCGTGATTGTAGTTACCCTGTCTGCCCAAAACAAGCGTTTACTAGGTTTAGTGCATTCTTTATGGCTGTGATCTGAGTCCATTCCTTTTTTGGCTCCACTACTGAGCCCTAGATACATAGCTTCCTTGAGTTCCCTCACCTCTCTAGGACTTGATGGTGATTCTATACCTTCTTGAGCCCTTACACCCATCCTTCCCTCTTGACCAGCTGAAGTCACAGTTCCTTTACCCTTTTTTCATACCTCCCGCGCGATAGTGATTTGGCATTTCGTTTCTTCCAGCCTGATGCTCTCCTGCCAGATAAAACAACCCGTGTCGCTCAGACATGGCAAAACTGTGTGTGGGAAGAGGGGCCCAGAAACAACGCTAACAGACTTCTGTAAGCTGTGAAGGATCCTGACCCACCAGCCTGGGTGTGTGTCCCACTGTGCTGTTGGGCTCCCTTCTCTGGGAAAAAGCACTGCGTAGGATTTTTCATATGGCAAACCGTTAACAGTATTCATCGCTGGAAACCGTCCATATGCGAGTCTGGGCCGCTTAGGCAGGGTGGGATCTGTTGAGTTATCATCTTACTAACTTTTTGCTGTGACGCTGACATCTCCTTAAAAAAAAGATAACTTGGGCCGAGTATTGTCTTGTTTCCCACGTGAGACTATTTCAAGGCATTATTCTGATCACAGGGTTGTTAATTTGACAAAAAAGATGCTTCAGTTTCAATCTTACGAATCTTTGTTTAGAGGATGTATTCAGACTCTACAAAGACCTGTTTTGGGTCCCCTGGAGACACTAGTCAGAGAGTTTCCTGACGTGGAAAGAGGCCCTGAGTTGGGGTGATTTGATTCAAATCCTGACTCCTTGAAGTCTCCGTTTCTACTCGTTACGTGGATTTAACACACTCTTTGCCTGGTGTGGTGGTGAGGGTCACACAGGACAGCCCTGTTTATACCCGCGGTGCCTGGCACACAGACTGCCTTTGCCTTCCCTTTTAGAGCACAGGCTAGCACCCCCGTTTCCCGCACCCCCACCCCACCTTGGCCAAGATACTCAACTTTGCAGGTCTTTTCACCCAGGTGGCCCTTAAGTGAGAAAGCGATTCCACATGGTCTTAGTAGTATCAGTACTGCTTTTTAAATCACTTCGGTTGTGGTTTGCGGTTGTTTCCACATCTAAATACTGTTGTTGTATCACTCAATAATTAAAATTAAACTTGTACCGTATTAATCCATCACATCTGTTTAATGATTCCATTAAGAAAATGGTTTCTTGTATAGATAATGTACCTGCTGGAACTTCACTTTTATTTTTCTTCCGTTTCATTGCTTCATTCTCCTTCCATTAAATGATGGAGTTATGAATTGGACGCACTTCCCACAAGGTTCCCTGTGAATGGGGAATGGCAGGCGTCCCAGTTACCTGGGCTTTGGGAAACCAGGACTGACTGGTAACCTCATCCCATTATGTATTTCTCCCCTGGCGACCAAAAGTTGCCATCTTGATCGGACAGAAAATTGGACACTCTAGGACAGCGGTTCTCAACCTGTGGGTCGCGACTACTTTGGGGGTCGAACGACCCTTTCACAGGGGTCGCCTAAGACATAAAACTAGCAAAATTACAGTTATGAAGTAGCAACGAAAATAATGTTATGGTTGGGGGTCGCCACAACATGAGGAACTGTGTTAAAGGGCCGCGGCATTGGGAAGGCTGAGAACCGCTGCTCCAGGAGCTCTGAATCTCACGGTGAGTATACGTGGCTATGGGAAGGAGTTGGGCTGACCTGTATTCCACTGGGGAAGGGGTTTTTTAAGTATGTCTGTTGTGTGTGCAGAGTCCACACCTTCACGTTGCTTCTCCTGCCCTGCCCTCTTCAGGTGGAGCGCCATGACATGAACACCCTAAGTCTGCCGCTGAACATCCGCCGGGGCGGCTCGGACACCAACCTCAACTTCGACGTACCAGATGGCATCCTGGACTTCCACAAGGTCAAGCTCAACGCGGACAACCTGAAACAAAAGATTCTCAAGGTGACAGAGCAGATCAAAATCGAGCAGACGTCCCGTGACGGGAATGTGGCAGAATACCTGAAACTGGTCAACAGCGCCGACAAGCAGCAGGCCAGCCGTATCAAACAAGTCTTTGAGAAGAAGAATCAGAAGTCCGCTCACTCCATTGCCCAGCTGCAGAAGAAGCTAGAACAGTATCACAGAAAGCTCCGGGAGATCGAGCAGAACGGAGCCTCCAGAACCTCGAAGGACATCTCCAAAGACCACCTGAAGGACATCCACCATTCTCTGAAAGATGCCCACGTCAAGTCTCGCACCGCTCCCCACGGCATGGAGAGCAGCAAATCGGGCATGCCCGGCGTCTCCCTCACTCCGCCCGTGTTTGTCTTCAACAAGTCCAGAGAGTTTGCCAACCTGATCCGGAACAAGTTTGGCAGCGCAGACAACATTGCTCACTTAAAAAATTCCCTAGAGGAGTTTAGGCCCGAGGCGAGTGCCAGGACCTACGGGGGCAGCGCCACCATTGTCAACAAACCCAAGTACGGCAGTGACGACGAGTGTTCGAGCGGCACGTCGGGCTCCGCGGACAGTAACGGGAACCAGTCGTTCGGGGCGGGCGGGGCTGGCACGCTGGACAGCCAGGGGAAGCTGGGCATGATCCTGGAGGAGCTGAGGGAGATCAAGGATACCCAGGCGCAGCTGGCCGAGGACATCGAGGCGCTGAAGGTGCAGTTTAAGAGAGAATACGGCTTTATTTCTCAGACCCTGCAAGAGGAGAGATACAGGTATCATTTCAGACTTCTCTTGGGATTTACTTGGAAGCATGGGTTACTACGTGCAGAGAGATTGCTTGACGGTGATAGGCCAGTGGTTGTGTTTTTCATAAAGAGGGATGTGGGTCGAAAGGGCCCTGGCCAGTGTGGTTCATTTGGTGGAGCATCGTCCTGTGCACCAAAAGGTTGCCAGTTCGATTCCCAGCCAGGGCACATGCCCAGGTTTCGTGTTTGATCCCCAGTACGGGGTGTGCAGGAGGCAGCTGATCGATGTTATGCTTTCGTATCAGTGTTTCTCTCTCCCTTCTTCTCTCCTTAAAAATCAATAAACTATTCTTTTTAAAAAAGTAAATACATATTATAAGATTTAAATTTTAAGTTTAGCTTACATGTTTTATATCTGATACATGGTTTTATATATGTATTAATTTAGGAATGTAGCTCTTTTCAGCTTATATTTCATGAAACAATTTTTAAAACTTTTCTCATATAGCTTTGACTTTGGTTTCTTTGTCACACAGGAACTATTTTTGAGTCTCAAATTTTCCAGGGAATATTAACCTTAATTTCATTCGAATAGCTTGGGATAGATACAGCTCTGTTTGGATCCAAATTTTATCCCAAGTCATAAATACCCATTTACATAAATTTAGGAAGCTTTTTGTTCTCATTTGTTATATAGTTATATTTGTGATTTAGCCACTGACTATATTGTTTGTTTAAGAGATCTTTAAAGGGCTTGTTTATAACACCAACATTGAGCATCTGTGAAGTCCTACCTGGGAATAAGCATTAAATACGTATTTTTTGGTCTCATTTTTAAAAAACGTATAAGCATCTTAAAAACTGGCATTGATCAAAGTCATTTCAGGCTAGTGCATCTTCTCCAAATAGTGCTTCCTGTTGCAAAAGAAACATGAGTTTATGTAAATATGTATAAGACAAATCCCTCTTCTCTGAGGGGGATGAGGGCTGAGAATGGGAATCTCTGTGTCTCCGTTACCTTAGATTTGGACATTGGGAAATGCCACCTGATAAGCCATCTACAATTTATAGGGAGCTTAATTTGTTATTGACGCTTAAATTCCAAGAGCTGAAACAAGCATTCAGAATCAGTGTGTACATCGGGGTGTACACTGGGAAATAGTGGAGTTGGTTCTTTCCCTGTAGGCACCCCGGTGCTTAGCAGCTGTGCCCGGGAACCGCCGGGCACTGTGGGGGCAGGAGGGGGAGGAACACTGGGATGCCAGCGAGTCCTTGCCTCGAGCAGGATCCCAGACAGTCCTGCCTCCTGACCAGCCATAGTGAATGTGTCACTGTTGACGTCTGTCCTGTCCTCATCACGGCCAGTCAAGGTTCTGGTCTGACCTGGGGGAAAGCCAGACTGCTTAGCATGAAACTTCAGTGGTGAGGGCAGATTTAGGACTGTGGAAACCCGCCTTTTCTGGACCTGGAAGTCAGTGTTATCCAGAAGTGTTTCCCACAGCTCGATTTTTCTTTGGGGAACATAGTCTGCCAGGGGACGAAGTCAGCCAAGGGGCCCTGGGCGCAGTGAGGTGTACAGGATGTCCCGACGTGCTGTCAGAACACCCTTGACATGCCGTGCTCAGAACTGGCTCCTCTCTTTACAAAGGTACGAGCGACTGGAAGACCAGCTCCATGACCTGACGGACCTGCACCAGCACGAGACGGCCGACCTGAAACAGGAGCTGGCCAGCATCGAGGAGAAGGTGGCCTACCAGGCCTGCGAGCGCTCGAGGGACATCCAGGTGCCTTTCCTCGCGTCGTCGGGAACTCACGTGGGCTCTTCCCGGCCGTTAATTCACTTAACACACGGCGTGCATTACCCCAAAGCCCCGAGGCTTCCTGGCACGGGGAGCACACGTTTCCTCTCCACCGTGCTCATCCCGTTAGCTCACGTTACAGACCAGCGCTTTGCAACCTTTTCCATCCCGTGGCACACATCAACTAATGACTAACGTTCTGCAGCACACCAAAAAATATATTTTTTGCGAATCTGAAAAAAAAAAGTATAATTTTGATTCATTCACACTGGGTGGCTATCGTTATATTGGGTGTTGTCATTATTTATTTATTTTTTTTTTTATCCTCACCCAAGGACATTTTTGCATTTATCCTCAGATAGAGTGGCGGGGAGAGAGGGAGGAAGAGAGAGAGAGAAACATCAATGTGGGAGAGAGACATCGAGTCCCTGCCACCCACATGACCCCAACTGGGGCCTGCAACCAAGGTACATACCCCTAGCGGGAACCGAACCTGGGACTTTCTGGTCCACGGGCCAACGCTCTAACCGCTGAGCCAAACTGGCCAGGGTTGTTGTCATTTTTTTTATTTGACAATTTAAGGGAAAAAAAGTCAGTGCCCCTGACTAAATAGTCGGGTATGGCATGTTTTAAAAATTCTTGTGGCACACCAGTTGAAAATTGCTGTTATAGACATAACTGAGTAAAGAAACTATATTCTGTTTATTTTCTGCCTAAATTAGTTAACAAATGTTTATTATCTACCCCCAAGCTCGTCACCTATAGACTACTTTCCCCACCACAACCAACATTTCCTTCTTTCTCGTGGCTGCATAGTATTCCATTGTAGATGTAATACCACATGTCCTTTCTTTATTCGTTCATCAGTAGACACTTAGGTTGTTTCTGTGTCTTGGCTACTGTAAATAATGATGCCGTGAACATGGGCTGCAGACATCTCTTCTGAGTACTGATTTCATTTTCTTTGGGTATATACCCACAAGTGGAATTACTGAGTCACAAGGTAGTTCTATTTTTAATTTTTTGAGGAAACACCATATTGTTTTGCACAGTGGCTGTGCCAACATTTACATATCCTCTGATTGCCTTTTATTTTTTTTTAAACAAAATAGTGTACTCATTGAGTAATGCTCAGCTTCCTCTTTACAAGTGTTCTTTGTAGCCAGGAATTCTTTTCCCCAGACCCACTTCACGAAGGAGAAAACTGAAACATGAAGGAGATTTTTCCCACAGTGTGTGAGCTGCAGCTTCAGCGCCGTGTCTTGTTGTGCTCTGTGTCGAGGGCTGATCCCACGTGTGCACTGGGACAGTTCTGGGAGCCGGAGCACCAGGCAGAGCTGGTAGGGAATGCTTGCCTGAGGGCGGTGGGGAAGGAGACACTTGAGCACGTCTGCCCCTGCGCCGGCTTCGGAGGCGGCTTCACCACTGGCTGGCTTCAGAAATGCGAACCCATTTAAATGTTCAGTGTTGCTAGGTGAACAGTGCAGTCAGCTTCATTAGATCATTCTGTTTTAGAACACGTCTGGGATGCCGCTGGATTATGTGTAAATATTTGGTTTTCTTAGTTAAGGCATAGTTTGGGGTAATAGTGTTCTTCCTTTTTTTTTTAATCCTCACCCGAGGACATTTTTGCATTTTTATTTTCAGATAGAGTGGGAGGGAGAGAGGGAGGAAGAGAGAGAGAGAAATATCTATGTGAGAGAGAGACACATCGACTGGTTGCCACCTGCACAGCCCCAACCGGGGCCGGGGACAAACTGCAACCGAGGTACGTGCCCTTAGCGGGAACCAAACCCGGGACTCTCTGGTCCACGGGCCGATGCTCTAACTGCTGAGCCAAACCGGCCGGGGCTGTTCTTCCTTTTTTAAAGAAACATACTTTAGGGATGAACGGGTCAGATAAAGGGAGGGACTTCACATAGGGAGCTTAAAAATTCAGAAGAGTCATTTCAGCATTTTCGAGTTTCATGTCTAGTTCAGAAGTGCAAAGAGGACGTCTCTGTGAGTGGCTGGAGGGTCCTTCTTGTCATGGTAGAATTCAGCTTTCTGTGCCTCCGTTTCCTCATCTAGAAAATGGAAATATTGATGAGCTCTGTCTCCTGAGGTTGTCGAGAGGTTTAAAGGAGATAATAACATAAAGCATTTAAATCTTTGCTGGACAGGCACATAAGCAGTCAAAAAAATACATGCTGACCATTCTTTTTATTGTGTGGGTGAGTAGCTGTATTGCTCAGGGCTTTTAGCAATTGGGCCTGCTCAACTTTGTCCTTATTTCTCGTTTCTTTTGTTCTCGGTGGCAGGGTTATTCTAGGTGATGGCTGGTATGGACGGGGTGGCTGTTGCCTGTGGGGATGCAAGGGCTTGTTGTTATTTTACACAAGTGAGTATTGGGGTTCTTAGCCCGGAATTTCCATTGAAAGGCGTTTAACAGATAATCCTGTCCTTGGTCTTCATCCCCAATACATTCAAGACTGGACCCCAGGAAGTACTGAAGGTTGTGGGGCTGAGCGTCTCCTAGTGGGTGCTGTGACTAAAGTTCCTTACGGTACCTTGCTTAATTTTTTTATATTTTTCTTTTTGTAAAAAACAACAACAATGGATAGTTCTAAGGCCATTGGAGGTTCAGTCTATTTATATATGTAATTCATCTACCCGATCAAGGATGAATTCATTTGCCTAAAATGTTGGTCTTTTGTCTTGTTCTATTACCTTTTCCATATCCAAAACGAAGGAAACCTTGGGCCCAAGTGTTTGGGGAAAAACGATGACTTCCGGGGCACTTGCCCGCCGTCGTGGAGAGCAGCGTCGTTCCGAGCGTGGAGATCTGAGGAAGTCATACCTTTCTTGTTGGTAGCCTGTGCAGCGGAAGTTACTATAGCAACAGCAAACCCTGTCCTCTGGCCCATAGAGTGTATTCCGCAGAAGAAAAGCAAATCATGTTAGAGCCATCATGCTGTTTAAAACCTGAAAAGAAGACTGTCTTTTAATTGAGCAAACACATATTGGTGAATGAGTTAGACAGCAGGCTAGTGCACTAAAAAGGGCTCATTGTACTGCCTCTACTTAGGTCCTTTTCTCTCAAGAGACTAGTGGTTTTTCTCTTTCAAGCCTCGTATCCCAGAACCCCGTCTCCTGAGTACTCAGCCAGTCTGAAGCACCTGCTGCATGCCTGGCACTGGCTTCCTGCTGGGGTGACAGCTCCGTGGGCCTCGTCCTCATCCTTGCAGCCATGGCTTCTTGTTGGAGGAGGGCTCGAGGGAGGCTTGGCGGCGTCTGATGGGTCAGGAAGGCGTCCCTCAGGACTTGACAGTTGATGTGAGACCTGAAAGATGAGTGGGAGATCCACCGATGAAGAGGGGAGGCAAGCATTTCAGACACAGTACACTGCACGTGCAAAGCCCGAGCACGCTCCTTTTCAGAACTTGGAAAAGCCAAGATGGCCAGAACACAGTGGGCACGAGAGAGAGGCTGGGCCTGAGCCACGTGCAGGATTTTTAAAGTTTTGCAAAAACGAGTGACATCAGATAGGCATCTTTCAAAGATCATTGGGGCTGCTGTGTGGAAAGTGGATTCATGGGGTTGAGAATCAAGAGGGCACATGGAAAAGTTCGTGTAGCAGTTGCAGGCACGAGATCCTGGTGGCTCGGACCAGGGTAGCGAGTGCGGGAGGGGAGAGCAGTGGACCAGGTGAGCTAGGTACTGGATGCTGTATCGATGGGGCTGGGTGATGGTACCGACCAACGCCTCTCAGGCTTCTGGTGTGAGGAACTGGGCGGATCAGGTGCTGTTTCCTGAGATACACTGGGAGGGGAGCAGGGTTGAGGGCAGGTGTGGGAGAAGGTGCAGTACATGAACCCACATTGGGACATACTGCATTTGAGATGCTTTTCAGAAGCTCAGGTGAAGATGTCAAGGAAGATGTAGATACTTGAGTCTGTCTCAGAAGAGACAGCTGGGCTAGAGGTATACTCGCAGTCATCTGTGTCTTAGTCATTGAAGTCTTGGAAAGAACAAGATCTAGCGAGACTGCGTGGCCTTGGATAGTGTCCCGAGTAACGCAGCATTCCAGGAGCAGGAGAAAGCAGAGGTGTCCCTCAGTCAGTCCTGTCCCCGCCCTGCTCCCGCCACCCTTCACCGGTCTGTAATGGACGCACACAGACTGGGCTGTGACATCAGGACTAGCAGTTGCAGATGCCACGTACTCACTCCGTGGCTGGAGGTAGACAACAGTCCCAGAATGGAACCCCACCCCGCCTCTGCTTTGTCCCTCGTGGTACCAACACATGCCAATGTTTTATGCACTTTATTTCATATGTAGGTGGAGTCAGAATACTGAACTGTAATATCTCATTTATGGTACTTTATGGCTGTATACACAGGCTCATTCTACCCATAAATAACAGGATCAAATGAGCCTTGGGGCTCCTGTGCTATTTCTTTGCTGTCGTCGTCATCACTGTCTCCGTCAGTTTGGCTGTGTGAGGCCGCCTCGGCACCACGCACTCTGAGCCGGGGGTTCCGTGCAGTCCGGGCAGCAGGCGCTCCCGTGTTGCCCACGCTCTCACAGCATTTGACCCCCGCTCTCCCTCTCGCCCGCAGGAAGCCTTGGAGTCCTGCCAGACGCGCATCTCGAAGCTGGAGCTCCACCAGCAGGAGCAGCAGGCCCTGCAGACAGACACGGCGGGCGCCAGGGTGCTGCTGGGCAAGTGCATCAACGTGGTCCTGGCCTTCATGACGGTCGTCCTGGTGTGCGTGTCCACCATCGCGAAGTTCGTCTCGCCCATGATGAAGAGCCGCTTCCACATCGTGGGCACCTTCTTCGCTGTGACTCTGCTCGCCATCTTCTGTAAAAACTGGGACCACATTCTGTGTGCCATAGAAAGGATAATAATACCCAGATGAAGCCGCTGGTCCCCGTCCTCAAGTTTCTTCGCGTTTTTATCTTCGAGTGAACTCTGTGCATACTACCAAATGTTAACATGAACGGGTGTGCCCGTGGCCGGGACTGGGACTGGGCGTGGCAGGTGACGGCGACTCTCTAGACTCAGCACCGTGCCCGCTCAGTCCCCGAGCCTGGGCAGCGCGACTGTGTTTCCGGGCTCTCCCCACATTCCTCGCTGCCTTAATCACACCAGATCCCCTGCCCGCCTGCCTCGCCCGCGTGGCGGGGCTCTGGTCACGGAGCACTTGGCGTAATTAGCGACTCAGAAGGAAAGGGGATTTCCGTGTCTCCCTCTCAAGTCCCCATCATCAGTGAGCTCGCCATTGTCAGTGATCACGTTTTCCCTGAGTCCTGTAAGCAGCAAGGATGTGTCACGACTGGGGAGGGAGGAAGAAGCACAGGTGTGGCCGTGCTGAACACGCGCGGCCTGTGGAAGTTCCGTGGATCCCGTGTCCACCCCGGTGGTCCACAGTGGACCGTAGATCCCATATGTGCCATTGTCCACAGTGCTCAATTGTGTGTGGCTCTCATAACATGGAAATCTTATTACACACCTGTTTATCCATCCAAAGTCTAACTTAATTGTATTGTTCTGTTGCACTTTAAATGGTAAGACACGAGGATGTGTGAATGGGGCTTGTGCCTTCTCATACCCACGGAGACGTACACCTGGTTTCATCTTGATGGCTGTGTGCTCCCGAGCACACGCAGATGCTTCCAAACCCCTCATCAGACTGCGGCGTTAACATTAATTTGGGGTCCTGCCGGCGCTACTCCGGAGGCTTGTGATTCGACCAGCCTTAACTGTGATAAACCCCCTGTGAGGGTGTGACCCACCTTTTCGCAGGTCTGTGAGGGGTTTGAAGCTCACTCAGTAAATGCAAACACGTGATGCTCATGTGGCAGGGATTTTTTTTCTTTAAGAAGGAAAACCGGATCAGAGTTTATAAAGCTCAAGTGCCCTCAGGTAGGAACAAGGGAAGCAGGAGGACAATGTGACATGCGGTGTAATTGGATGGCAGCTGGATCGGTGGGAGCAGTTCACTTGGAGGAAGATGGAGCGAGTCCTCTTAGGACCCTGAAAGACCGGCAAGAATAAGATAAATTAGATGCAGTGTCTGAGCCAAGGGTGCCATCTGTCTCCTAGCATCTCACTGAACATAAGTCCTAGGATAACGGAGTGGCCACATTTCCCCTGAGGCGGCAGCCTTCAAAAGTTAGCATCTTAGGCCTATTTAGGGGATGCCATTCACTCTCTTCAGCCCAGATGAAGACGTGGGGGGATTTCATGGAAACGGCTGTCTACCCCACCACCCACCATCTTTATGTCTGAGGACGTAAAGATGCATGTGAGTGTGCGTTTTCTTCCAGAAGCCTTCAGACTGCCTGGGTTTAAATTAAGTGCAATATTTTGCAAACTGCTTTTAGGGAAATCTCCTGAAAAAGATGTGACAGTGTGCCATGGTTGGAGAGAATGGGACAGTCGGGCGTTTGACTCGAGTCCAGTGTGTGTGAGACTCATTCAACGCGAGCTTTTGTTTTAAGTTTACAGTCAGCGGCTTTAATCAGTTCACAAACGCATACAACTGTCACCATGATCTGATTCCAGACTCGAGCTCTTTAAAACAATAAATGTGACTTCATGAAATCGTCGATGAGAAGGAGTCACTGGGCCCACCCCCTCTTGTGACTGTCTTCTCTCTCCCTGCATCTCCCAAGTGGGTTGTCAGTACACTGTGATCCGTTAGATCCAGGGGGCAGAAACTGGTTCCAGGTCCAGGGAAGGGAGGGCGAAGGAATGTCTGCTTCCGTTTGCTTTTATATTTTAATGGCCAGCATTCCCCTTTACCTGAGGGCTGGTGTAACTTGTACCCTTGCATAAAGCTGGGTCCTGGGTGGGCTCCTCTTGATGTCTGTGAATCTTTCTGAGGCACTTAGGACATGCCAGGGGCTGGGCGGGTGCAGACGCTGCTGTTGGTTTAGCGGGAATGGGTGAGCGCTCCAGCCCTGAGGAAAGGGCTCTGGGACGGTCTGGGAACCCAGCCTCCTCCTGCCACCACACTCCACTCGGTGGCTCAGCCCAGCAAGTCTGCTGTGGCACGTCCCAGACCTGTGATCAGTGTGTCTTGCCCCGTGAGAGAAGTGAAAACATGGGAGGCAGCACACTCCAGCCCCTCCGGTCTGGAGCAGTTACCAGCTGCTGGAAACGGGCTCTGTTCTGAAAAAGCCTAGTGTCTAAATCACAGCACCTCGTCATGAATTCTTTGTACAGAATTCATATTTTCAGTGACTCTCATTAGACATCGGACAAGCTTGTTTTCCCTTGGATATGCTCAACCGACACAGTGGATTTATTTTAGTCTTGTTGAAAATGCATGAAGCTTTTTTTTTTTTTTTTCTATTGAGTTTAGAGAGAGGAAGGGGGAGGGAGAGGGAGAGAGATAGAAACATCGATGAGAGAGAACATCAATTGGCCACCGCCTGCACTCCCCCTAATGGGGATCAGGCCCACAACCTGGGCATGTGCCCTGACCAGGAATCGAACCTGCAGCCTCTTGGTGCATGGGTCAACGCTCAACCACTGAGCCACACCAGCCGGGCGAAAGTGCGTGAAGCTTTCTAATGAGATGACATACCCCAAGGAGACTTTTACCCTCAGTCGTTTACTATTCTCTTCTTGTGGAATAAACCCTCCCACTGCTTGTTTTCTGCACTGCATAAAGAAATTAAATTTTATAAGTATACAATGAAAAACAGTGATCAAACGATAACGTATCCTAGAATTGGATATGTGACTTACATGTAAGTCAGCTAACCCCCTTCCCGCCTGGCACTGTCAGGAAGCATCTCGTGCACACCTGCTGAAGATGCAAACCAGCTGTGGGGCGGCTGAGCACCTGCTCATTCATTCCGTGAACTCACTGAGTGAGTGTAGATGCTGACACCGGCTGCTAGCCCTGGGGTTTTGGAGTGACATTTTCATGATCACCAAGATAGTGATGGTTATCTGGCGACAAAGCAAAAACCTAAAAATACTCCCTTGTGGGTTTTGAATTGCCTTTTCCAGCTTATGTTTTGAATATGATTAAACCAGAACAAAACACGCCCCCCCCAAAAAAAAAATACATTCAAACCCACCATGAAGCAGTAAATAAAAGTACTCCATTGCTGATTTGGGGCAGTGAAAATGTCTAGCGTGTACCGTCGGTGGTTTTATTTGCTCGCTGGAGCCTCTTGGTAGACTGAAATCTGTAACCCCTCCTCTTTTCCTTCCAGCCCGTCTTGCTGTTATCCCTCCCTGTCAGTCAGCAGCCCTGTGACTTTAGCCCCTCTCCAGCGTTGTCATCCTTGTTTCCGTTGAAGTTCTGCACCACTGTGCGTGTTCATTGGCCGGCCATTCCTCTAGGTATCGGGTTTAATTATGGGCTCGGTAATAGGGACGGAAACGAGCTTCCCTCCGGCAACTAATTACTTTTGTCCTTTTTGTTTGGATTTGAAAGACCAAATTATTTTGCATTGAATGGGAACATTTTTTTGTATTGAATCCAAATATTGTTGTATTAGTCTGGACAAACATTTCGTTATACTTAACTAATGTGAACGTGTGTGATTAGATAACCTGTTTTGCATATTTCTGTAATTCTGAGGAATCTATGGTAGGACAGAGTGGAGTTATTTAAAATGTAGGGCTTTATCTCAAGAGAGGGATCTCAAGAAGTTTAGCACATGTGCTAAGGAAAGAGTTGTTCTACAAAAATGAGTCACTGGAAACAGATTGGCCTGTTTACATTACATCAAAGTAGTTAAGAAGCTTTAAAAAAAAATGGTATAGTTAATAAGAGTTTGATAACCCATATGATACAAAGCAGAATTAACCTATCTTTCTGAAGTCAGTACAATTCCTGTTTAGGAGAAGCTGGAAAGTAAGATACCTGAATTTTGAATGATTTATGTGTTGCAGTTTTAATTTATGTATTTAAAGCATGTCTCACTGTGTTTGTCCCAAGAGAAATGTCTCAACAAAACGTGCTCCGTGTTTAAGGTATGTTTAGGCAGTAGTTAGTGCTGACAGTAAAAACTGGGAATGTCTGTGGTCAAATCCATTGCGTAATTTCCATTTTGTGGGATACCACGTAGTTTCACGTCAGCCTAAAACTATAAATTCTCTGTAGCTCTTCACCCCATTCAAAGCAGGTGCCATTATTTTTTAAATAAACACTTGATGTTAGCTTTGATGTTAAATAAAGAGCTAGATTTCTTAAATTTTCACATTTGTCAGAGCCACTATCAGCAGCAGACTTGGTTGTGTGTGTTTCATCAATTCTTATAGACTTTGTTTTCTATTTCTTTTCATTGACTTTATTTTGAGCAACCTTGATCAGAAGGTGTAGAGATTTCCCCATAGACCCCTGTCCCCACACGTGCACAGCCCCCCCCCCCCCAGAGGGTCCACTTGTTACAATGAATGAACCTGCATTAACACTTCGTTACCTCCCCAAGTCCACAGGTTACAGTTCGCGCTTGTACCTTCTGTGACTTCGGGCAAATGCCCAGTGACCTGCATCCGCCATGACAGTATCACACAGAACAATTTCACACCCACAAGTCCTCTGTGTGCCTATTTATCCCTCCCTCCACCACCCCCCCTGTAATCAGTTTTTAAACTGATTTTGAGTCTATTTCATAAAAAGATGTTGGTGTGGGATATGTAGCCCACTCTCTAGGCCCTCATGGGGAGGGAGTTACTTCCGAATAGGTATGACCACGAGATGTGGAAGTTTATAGGCCACAGGGGACCGTGGTGATACCAGACGTCGTGGGCGTTCCCGGATGTGGGAGGACAGTGGACATTCTTGGAGCATTGACTATCTTCAGTGCTCTGTACCGAATGCGTTGTGTGCACCGTCAAGTGCAACCTTTCCAACACTCGGTAAGACGGGCACTGTTCTCCGTGCTTAGCAGGTGAGGAAGCTGAGGGTAACTGGCAGCTTCCTGCAGAGGGTGTTGGTGGCACTGGTGTGACCCAGAGCCTGCCTTGGGAACCAGTGCCCCGCACAGTAATGGGAGGATTTGAGCCCGTGGCTTCTAGTCACTCCGGAGCTCTCAGCTCCTGCCGGGTAGGTGACTCTCAGGGCCCTGGAAGGGTCCCCGTTACCCCTAGGACTGGAGCAGCCAGTACCGTTAGTTGCAAACTGCATCGACACCTTCACACTGCCGCATGCTGTGGTAGGGGTGGTGACCGGAAGCCAGCGTCCTCGGTCTTTGAAGAGACGGGCTGACAGATTTGTGGGTGAAGAGAATGGAAAGCTGTTAATTAAGGCAACTTTTACACCCTCCCTGGCTTCCCGAGCCTCTGGGGTGCAGAACCGGCAGTTGGCTTGGCTGAGGACTCATCAGCTTTTCTGCTGAGCTCTGAGATGGCGAAGTCCCCGGTGGCTTCTGTTGTGCGCTGCGTGACATCTGCTACCATCTGTGGTGGCTACCTCTGAAATTTCTCTCCTCGCTCAGCCAGCCAGAATCTCTCCCTTGCCAGGCCCTTAACTGGAGTAAAGCAGTTAACGGAAACCAGCGTCAGCCACGTTAACAGCTGTTCGCTGGTGGGTGCTCTGCTCTGGCCCAGGCGCTGGGAATTGGGTTCTTTTCTTTCCTTCTCTTCTCTGCTTAAACATAAGCTACTGAGTGCAGGCAAACCTCAGAAATACTGAGTTCGGTTTCAGGCCACGGCAAGAAAGCGAGTCACAGTCCTTTTGCTGGTGGGGGGTCTTGCCTTCAGTTTGTTAAAAAAAAGCGCCACATCTGTGAAACACAATGAGGCGAGGAGCAATAAAACGAGGTGTGCTGTCCTGGCTGGTTTGGCTCAGTGATGAGAGCGTTAGCCTGCGGACCCGAGAGTCGCGGGTTCGATTCCGGCCAAGGGCACGTACCTCGGTTGCTGTTTGGTCCTCGGCCCTGGTCGGGGTCATGTGGGAGGCAACCAATCAATGTGTCTCTTGCACACTGATGTTTCTCTCTCTCTCTCCCTCCCACTCTATCTGAAGATAAATGGAAAGGTATCCTTGGGTGAGGATTGAAAAACAAAAAAACAACAAAAAATGAGGTGTGCCTATTGTAGAAAAGAAAGCAAAGTCATGCCTTGGTCTGTACTGATAGCTAAGGGACTCCGTTTGCCAGAGAACCTCTCAGACACCTGGATTCTTCTCTGATTCTTGGACTGTTCCCATCACAAGCAGGGATGCTGACCACGCCTTCCGCTGGGTGTTCCCTCCCATCATAGTCCCCTGCTGAGGGAACTAGAAGACTCCCGAATTTAGGCCGCAGCCAGGCCATACACACCCCCTCACAGTGAGGGACCCAAACAGGTGGTCTTCCCCGGACTGCATTGTCAGACTGTTGCAGGGTGACTTCCTGCTATGCTAGGGTTTCCCCTTGTCAGCAGGAAGCAGTCACCAAAGCGAGTCCATGACATTCCATGTGGAGTTGGGATGGAAGAGGCCCGTTCAGTTCGAGTATTTCTCCTCAGAGGAAAAGCTGGGAGGACACAGGGAGGCTGGTGGCTGGCCCTTGGGGCGAGCAGGAGAGTGGCAGCAGGGTGTCCTGGTGCTCTCGGAGACGGGCCCTGACCGGCCAGCTGCATGGGTGTTCCAGACCCCAGTTCATAGAGCTGGTTCCTGGTCTCCCTGAGAGAACTCCACTCTGCTCAGGCTCTCGGCTACGCTGGGGACGTTCGGCTTCCTCAGTGGGCCTGTCCTAGGGGGCACAGACTAACTCTCCAGCTGGTCAGGCTTGTCAGCTCCTTGGCCTCTATGTGTGAACGTAAATCAGCACCTTGTCAGGGATGTCCTTCTCAGAGCTGAGTTAGCAGGACTCGGTTTTGCCGGAGTGGTCACCTAATAAACAACTAAATCGATTCCAAATTAGTGTATGACGTGTGGGAAGCCCAGCTTGAAACTAGGGGGCTTTCCCTCCCCTGCAAACTATTAACCCAGGGAAAATGTTTAACCTCTCAGAATGTCCCTCTTCTAAACTGTTAAATGCCTAGGGTTGTAAGGTTTAGATAAAGTGCTTGGAACAGGGTCTTCATTTATTATTCTTTTTAATTTCTTTTTCCTTTACTGATTTTTAGAGAGAGAGGAAGTGAGAGGGACAGTTAGATAGAAACATCGATGAGAGAGAACATCGATTGGCCGCCTCCTGCATGCCCCCCACTAGGGACTGGGCCCACAACTTGGGCCTGTGCCCTGACTGGGAATCGAACTGGTGACCTCTTGGTGCGTGGGTCAACGTTCAACCACTGAGCCACACCGGCCAGGCGAGCCTTCACTTATTTAATGTGTTTATTGAGCACTTACTATGCGTCAGGCACTGTTCTAAGCACAGGAATACAAAACAATGTCTCTGTCCTTGTGGGGATATATTCTAGTAGGAGGAGACAGAAGATAACAAAAATTCTAATATTTGGCTGCGTTAAGGGCCATGCCCTGAGCATTTAACCTAAAATTAAACTCCCCTCCATATTCGTAGAGAGATGAGCTTCCTGAGTTGTTTCCTCAGCTCAGCGTCACAGCCAGCCATGTGGACGTGACTGAGTAGAGCCCTCTAAAGAGGGAGTATTTCTAGGTCAGAGACTCCAACAACAGCAGGAGCGCTGGGAAGACCTGGGGCTCCTTAGAAAGGCGATGCGATGCTGCTGGTATTCACACAAAAAACTTGCAAATGAGCACCTGGGTCTGAGTCAGCTGTGAGTAACCCCTGCAGGATGCGGAGCCCTGAGCCTCCCTGCCTGCTACTCCAGATCCCTGAAGAGCTGCTCGGAGGTGGCCTGTGCACCCTGACCCCTGGCCACCCTGCCCTGTCACAAATTTGAGTCAGGCCAGATGTTCGATGCACCTGCGCCCAGGCTCCCGGGCCTGGGGCTGTGGTGTGCCTTCCTGCTGCCAGGGCCAAGGGGATGCCCCCTTCTCCTGGAGCTCCCTTCCCCAGCAGCTGTCAGTGTCCCCTCCACAAGGGACAAGGACCCCTACTCATCTGGCCTGAACTCTCTCACCTGCTCCCTCCTCTTCTCCTTCTCTTCATCCCCTGTCCAAGATGGACCCTCCCACCTGTGCCCACTTTCTCCCTGCACCACCTCTTCCCGGAGCTGCCTCTCCGGCATCAAGTCCTGTGCCACCCACGCCTGTTTTTCCACGGATTCATTTCAGCTGACACGACTGTCCACACCGCGGCTACCCGAAACCCGCTTGTCTGGAGCCTGCCTTTGCTCGGCTCTATTCCTCTTCCCTTTGCCACCATGTTTCTTAAAGGGAGTCTCCAGGCTCTCTCCCAGGACTTCTTTACCCACCACCACCCAGTATCAGCCCCAGGACGCACCTGGAACTTCTCTCACGGGGGTCACCCACAGGACGCACCTGGAACTTCTCTCACGGGGGTCACCCACGGCACGTTGGCTGGTCTGGTGTGTGGTTCGCAGTCTGCACCTTCATTTAACTCCTACGCCATCGCCGTTGCACTGCTCCTTGCAGTCGGAAGCATTCCACTCCCCTGGGTGTTCCCGGCCACCACCTCCCGGTCTCTGCCGCCTCTCGTCTTCTTGGGCACAGTCTCCCTTCCGTCCCCCTTCTACAGACTTCCCGTGATTGGGTCATCTCTGTATGACTAATAACCACCATCTCTATGTGCTGAGTACCTGCCTCTTTTTTCATCCACAGACCCATATTTCATCTCTACATAGATATCCTTAGGGCACCTCCAAACAGAAACCAAGCTCACTGTCTAGCCCTCGCACCCAACCTGCCCTTCTGTGCTACCTAATTCCGTTCAAAGGCACTGCCACCACCCACTCACCCACCCAAACTAGAAACCCCACCGCCATCCTCCTCGTCCTCACCGGCACCAAGTCACGTCAACTCTACCTTCTACGTGAACCCCAGATTGTCCACCTCACGCCCACTGTGCTTCAGGACACCCTTCTCTCCCAGGACATTGTAACAGCCTCCTCACTGGTTCCTTCAGCCTCTGGTTTTGCTTCCACCGCCCTGTGCCGGCCACTGGGATCTTTCTAGGACGCAAACCAGAGCCCTGTTCACTGTGCACCCCTCAGTGGCTCCCACTGCCCACAGGGTCAACTCGGAACTTCCGAGTGAAGCCAGCAAGGCTCTTGATGTACTGGTCCCCCACCCTCCTGCCCTGTGCTCCCCACATCCAGCCCTAAGACTACCCATCTTTGCACGCCCTTGGGTGACGCACAGGCGCCCCCTTCTGCCTATAATCCCTCCTTCTCCGTATTGTCCCTCAAGCCCTCCCATGTCAGCTTGCAGCCTTGGGGTGGAGAGGCTGTGCCTCCTTTTCCTCATCACACTTGCCATGGGTTTCCTTACCCCCGTATGGAATTGCAGCTTCCCGTTGTATTCAAAGGGTTACGCCCTGGCTGGTTTGGCTCAGCGGTTAGAGCGTCGGCCTGCAGACCAGAGAGGCCCGGGTTCGGTTCTCGCTAAGGGCACGTACCTCGGTTGCAGTTTGTCCCCTGCCCCAGTTGGGGTCGTGTGGGTGGCGACCACTCGATGTGTCTCTCTCACATGGATGTTTCTCTCTCTTCCTCCCTCTCTCCCTCCTGCTTTGGAGATAAATGCAAAAATGTCCTCGAGTGAGGATAAAAAAAAAGAAATCAAAGGGTTGCGATGTTCTCCTCCTCCTCCCTCTGTGCTCGGTCACACACCTTCACCCTGTGAGGGGGAGGCTTTGCTTTGCCTGTGTTCTCTAGTAGACAGTGAGTTCCTTGTGGCCGAACCACATCCTGCTCGTTGGTTCTCCCCGGGCCTCCCGGGTCCTGGGCCCATGGGTGACGTCCCCTCGGCGCCGTGAGCAAGGAAGGCAGGTAGTGTGAGGATGAACCTCCAATGGGGCTGCTTCCTTCCCCACGAGATCGTGAGCACTTGCTGGGCTGGGACCGTGTCTCTTCTTCCTCTGCCATCCCTAGACAGTGGGAGTTCAATAAATATTATTGAATGTGGATTGGGTTTCCTTGGCTTTCTACCAGACACTCCTCCTATTGCAAAGGGACAAAGAGACCTCACTGGGACAGTGCCACTTCTGAGAGACTTCCCTTCCCTGACACCGACTTCATGCCACCCTGCTGTCCTCCCCTCACCTTGCCTCCCCCTCCCCCACCACTGCCCCTCACCTTGCACCAGAAGGCATTTGGGACCATAAAGCAGGTCTCATAAGTCCTTGCCTATAACCATGGATGATAGCCCTTTGGATAAACTAGGAAGCTGTGATTGCATACTGACACACGTGTACGTCAAACTTCAAAGTCCACCCTGGCTAGAAACAGAGCACACCTCGGGGCCCAGCCCCAGACTGGCTTTCGGCACGTTTCACTTTTACCAAAATGCTGACCACGTTTCTGGACTCAAAACAGGGAAACGTGAACTTTCAGCTGATACAGAAGAACAGTTCCTGTTCATTGCCCATGTCATTAACCAGGCCCAGGGTGTGGTTTATGTCACTCTGTCCCCGCCACGGCCCTGGAGGAAGCTGCTGCCCCCTCCCACCTCCCACGTGGAGGAGCCAAGACCCTCTGCTGGCTGACTCGGATCCAGCGGGCATGACAGGGGCCACCAGCCGGGGCACAGGGCCATCTGTGACATGCTTGGGGAGGGGGTGGGGGGGCTGAAATAGGAAGACTCCTGCGATTTCAGTGATTTCCGAGGAGGGTGGGACAAGAAAATTGGAAATCTTGAATTTCTGATTTCTGAGTGTTCTAGGATGTTGGGAAGCCGTTATCTCAGATCAGGGTGGCTAGATGAGGGGCACAGCCTTCGGGGGTGGCCTCTCTGCAACCCCTTTGGCACTCCAGGGCCCTGCAGCCTCGCACTGGGCACAAGGTCCAGGGCTGCTCCCAGGCCCCGAACTTTTATATATTTACATACACAGTGTACTTACACACTGCAGTGCACCAATAAAGTGAACACGTAATATATGACCATATAAACCATAGATTCAGTTCATGTGTGTAAGTAGAATTTATTGGTTTTTATTGTTTTCAATTTTGAAATGTTTACAAACTCAGAGAAAAGTGGGATTTCAGTACAAAGATTATATTTTTCCTGAACCCCCTGAGCCTAAGTTGCCAGCCCGATGCCCCCTCACCTACTAACACGTTAGTGTGTAATTCCTAAAAATAAGGACATTCTCTACACAGCCACGATATAACCCTCAAAATCAGAAAGCAGATAGATCTGTAACTGACCTCTAACCCTCAGACCCCATCACGTTTCACCTGTTGTCCCCACAATGTCCTCTGCAGCCCAAGGATCCCGTTCAGAATGACAAGTTGCATGGAGTGGCCTGTCTTGTTCCCTCGGTCTGGAACAGCTCCTCCGTCTCTCCTTGACTCTGGGATCCTGGTGCTTTCAAAGATCACAGGCCGGTTATTACAATGTCGCTCGGTCTGGTGTCTCCTTACGGTTTGATGAAACATCTTGCGTGGGAACACCGCAGAAGCGACACGGTCCTCGTCCATCCTGTCCAATGGCCCTCACCGCCCGTGACCCCATTACTGACGCTTCCACTCTGAGCGCTCCACGAAGGTGGTGTCTGGCGGACTCCCTCACTGTAAAGACACCTTCCCCGCTTGGTAATTAATAAACATTCTGTGGGGAGGTACTTTGTGCCTCTATTCCTCATTGAATTCTAATTTGTTTATATCTGTGTGGACGCTCGGCTTCCTATTTCATTCAAAGGGTTATAACCCATGAGTATGAGTATGTATTTTACGGACATGCTGCCCCGCGTTTGGACAGCAGGAACTCATTCAAGCTGATTTTCTGACCTTTTGACACGCCTTCATCATTCTTTCAGCACCCTTGTTTCTGGCACAAAACGTTCTATGCTCATCTGATACTCTCTCCACCCTATACCTGGAAACAGCCATTTTTACAAGGAGTCTGGGTTCCTTTCTGTGGAAGATACTGTAATATTTAAAAGCCAAGACCTGGGTGCCAGCCTTGCTCTTTGCTGTTGGGGCATCGCCGACCCCAGGCCCTCTCTGTGGACAGAGGTAGGGAGTACATGTGGTGTTGTGTATGGATACATGCATATATGTGTAATATGTAATATGAGGTGTGCACATACATATACATGTTATGGACAAAATGCCTGTGTCCCCCAGAATACAAAAGCTAAAGGTGCCAGAATCTAAAAGATAAAATGGCAAAGCCTGGTCATTTATTGTATGCAGAACTCCCAAAGGGAGTGATGAGAAACTCCATGAGCTCGTGAACCCCTCACCTATTCGAGAACATCAGAGGACTGAGGGGAGAGAAAGGGGATTCTCGAACTGGTTTTTTCTTCAGTTTTCTTCCTAGGGCTGGGGTGGGAGTAGCAGGTTGTGACGAGAGCTGTTACTGACGAGTGAGAAACTGAACAGGCCTGAGGCTGCCAGCGAGAGGAGGGCCCTGTGGGGTCAGGCGCCAGGAGGCCCAGTGTTTCCCGTTGGTCTGACACGCACCACCCAGGAGACATCTGCATGGTCTGAATTGCACCGAGCCAGTGGGTGGGTGTAGGAGGGAATCACAGCAGAAGGAAGCTCGAGGTGGGCGCAGCATCCCCGTGAGGTTAAGGAAGGAGACCCCAGGACAGATGCCTCCCCTCAGGTCCAGGGAACTGCAGGGAAGAATCCCCAGAGATGGGAAGCACCCATGTCAGCTTTCACATCTGCCGGGACCAGAGAGCACAGCCAGCGTATAGCAGTACCTGTTCGACACAGCCCCTCCCCGTGGTTTTAGCATTCATCCCACACCTTGACCCTCAGGGATCAAACACACCCTAGTGGGCTGGTAGAGGGAAGGGATGGATGGAAGGAGAGGCAGGAGGTGGAAAAGAGAGAAGCCAGCCATGTACCCCTTCCCACCGCAGGCTTTGGCCCGGCGCGGGCCTGGTGGTGGAGGAAGACCTGCTGCACAGTCAGGTTCAGGGTCCGAGTTCATCCTGGCCCATTTTCATTCCAGAACTGCATTGTGTTTGCTATTGGAAGTGACTTCAAACCTACGGGCCTGCCAGAGTCCTCACCCAGAGTAGGGAGCTATTAGCCCCACTAAAGAGTTTCCAGGGATGGTGGGCAACAGTGCTAGAGTTTATTTTTATCTCATCTCATGAGCAGTGTGTTCAACATACTAGTTGCCAGCAGAATGAAAGTGGCTTAAGCAATGGGGATTTATTTTTCTCCCCTAAAAATCAGTTTGGAGGTGGGTGGCTACAGGATTACTTCAACAGCTCAATGAAGGCGAAGGCCAAGCTCATCCTATCCTCCTCTGCTAGCCTTAGTGCATCAGTGAGGTCTTCCCTCCTAGCCACAAAACGGCTGCCCCGGATCCAGCCATCACATCTTACACAGAACACAGGAGTTGTAGGCTCTCCTCGCTCCTTGCCTTTTAGAGAGAGGGAAATTTTCTTTTCTTTCTTTTTTTTTTAATCCTCACCCGAGGACATTTTTCCATTTTTGTTCAGATAGAGTGGGAGGGAGAGACAGGAAGAGAGAGAGAGAGAGAGAAACATTGACATGAAAGGGACACATCGGGTGGCTGCCTCCCGCATGACCCAACCAGGGCCGAGGACAAACTGCAACCGAGGTACGTGCCCTTAGCGGGAACTGAACCCGGGCCTCTCTGGACCGCAGGCCGACGCTCTAACCGCTGAGCCAAACCGGCCAGGCAGAGAGAGGAAAATCTTTTCTACAAGACCAGTTTTATAACTCCTGGGCCAGAATGGCTCATAGGATCACACCTCATAATATGTTTCCTGAAAGGATCGTCTCCACTTCCTTATTTCCTAAGGCTTCTCAACCACTGTAAAGTGGAATCAGTGCCTCCCTCCCGTAAGCTGCTTTCAATGAGGTCATCAATTACCCAGCTGCCAAAGCCAGAGAGCATGTATTTCACAGCCCTGGTCTTACTTCATTTCTAGATTAATCGATACTGCAGGCCTCTCCCTGCCCTTTAAGCTCTGTCCTCCCTTAGGGGGTTTCCTTAACACTCCTTTTACTTCTCCATCACTCTTCAGCATTCTGTGGCTCCCTTATATCCATTCCACCTCCTTTATATACACACTCCATGCTTTCTGCTATCACCTGTGTGACAAATACTACCACAATGACATAGTTAGTACCTACCTCTTTTCTGAGCTATGGATCCAATTTTAAGTTTCCTATAAAATATCTGTATTTGGATGTCCCTAGAGAACCTCAAACTAAAAAATGAAGATTGCTGTTTTTCCCTTGCACCAGATTTGCTCTTTCTCTACTCTTTACTTCATTGGCGTCACCCTCATCCACCTGCCTAGCCACTCAGGTTACAAACCTCAGAGCTATCTTCCTCGTTGTTGCCACCGAGTCACATCGCTTCTGCCTTCTAAAGAGATCTCAAATTTGTCATCTTTCCATCTCAGCTGCCACTACATTGGTACTGGCCCAGTTCTTCCCAGGACAGTCGCAACAGCCTCCTAAGCACTGCCCCTTTCCCTTTTTTGCTGCCTTGTGTGAGGGTGTGATGCCTGGAGCCTTGGCAGCCGTCTTGTACCCATGAGGTGACAAGAGTGAGAACTGATAGCCAACCTGCTGAGGACGGAAGTAGGAAATGAACAGAGGCCGGGTCCTTGTCAGCTCTGTGGAGAGGCTGAAGCAATGCCAGGACTCATCTGCCTGCAGACTTCTTGGGATGTGAGATCATAATGTCTGTCCTGCTGAAGCTCCTGTTGGTGGCCATTCATTTCATCATGCAGCATCCCTAACTGACACAGGGAGGGGGAAGGTGGAGGAGACAGGATGAGAAACTTGTGACTTGTTAACATGGCCGCCACGAACCAACTATTTTAGTATGAAGCGTGTGTTTAGGTAGCTGGGGGAGGGGAACAAATGATTAAATATTTAGTTTTTTATTGTTGCTGTTACTGAGTAATGTGTTCAACGGACATCACACCATCTTTCTGTATGAACTCTCACCTGATCCCTCATTGGTTCCCTTTCACTTAAGACAGTTTTCGATTTTCAAGATAAAGCAGAATTAGAGCAATTTTGTGGAGAGTGTTTTAAAATCGTTGCATCAAACGTCTCCTGACAGGCCTCTATCAAATGCACATTTTGGGTAAAGACACACGGAGGCAGGAATGCGTGGGTAGGTCAAAGCTGAGTGTGCCGTGAATGCCTTGAGCCTGGACAGTGGGTGGGGAACTCGGGGACTGGCTGATTTGAGAGTAGCTAGGAGCAAAATACTTACGATGCAGGTCTTGGGAAAGCTGGGAACCCTTCTTTCCCAAATGGAGGAAGACTCACCTAACTGGGGAATTCTTAGCCTCCATCTCACCCAGCCCCTTTGGTCTCAGTGCACCTCTGGGAGGCCTCTCTCAGCTCTACCTGGGTGCCTATGCGAAACCCGTCACGTAGCTGCGCCTGCATCCGCAGGGATGGTGGCCGTCTGCCTCGCGGAGGTCTCAAGGCCATCCTGGGCTGTAGGAGTGGAAGCCTACATCTGGTTGGAAGCAGGAGCTGGGGACTGGTCTTGAAGCTACCGGTGTTTCCAGTGGCTCTTATTGGTTGTTAGGGAAGCAACAAGCAGAATCCCTGCTGTGCTACTGGCAGGGGAGACGCACGGGTGAGATCCAGAGCTGGGGGAGAACGGAGGATCCACAGGCTAATGGTGACGACGGAGACTCTGGGCCCCTCGGGAAGCATTCCCCATTCACGCTCAGAAGAGCAGGCTGGTTTGAGCATGCGCTGATGATAATCTTGCGCACGTGGCATCTTTACCAATGGTCTCGACTGGGAATGAGTTACGCCTCCAACAGCAAGTACAAATTCCCTGGGACCAGGATTCCAGCAGTCACCCAGTTCTCAGTAACTAGACCTCCAAAGACAGCGGTCCCCATCTGCACAGTCCACCCCTCTCCAAACCCCCCTTCAACTCTTCTGACCACAGTATTTTCCAAGTCCACGAGGCATCACTAATTGTGGCTGGTTAGTTATTTCTGAGATATTCAAGTCCTAGTGTTGAAGAACTGCCCTTGAGCAAACAGAGAAACAGACTTAATAAACGTTCAAACACTATTGGCCACTGGAAAAGTATCGTCTTGTGTTCATATGATTTCTTCTAATATCTTTTTTTCCTCAGAGGAGGGTGTTGGAGGGCATGCATTTCCCCCTTCAGACCTTGTCAGCATGAGAATTCCATGCACTCCTAGACTGTGGTCACATCCTCTGGCCACCAAGGCTCTGCCATTTCTGTGTCTGGGGAACCAGCAGGTTCCCTGGGCAAGCCCTCCTCATAGCTGAGGTTGTAGCAGCCTCTAGGGGTTGCCACGGGTTACTGAGTGCTTGGGGCCGCGTCCAGGATCAGTTTCAAGTTGGAGCTCTCCCTGCTTCCTCCAGGTGTCCCCAAGGAGGCAAAGATGATCCGATGGCTGGACCTCAGCTCCGCCTCCACCGATAACCACAGTCTGGAACTGGTGGTGAAGGTGTAGGGGAAGGAGACAGCTTGCACCTGTGGACCGTCAGCTTGCCCAGAGCCCCTTGAGAATTACTCCGACTGTAAGTGCATGCACACACTCACACACACATGCACACACATGCACACACACATGCACACACATGCACACACACATGTGCACACACACATGCACTCACAGGCAGCGGCCTGCTCTGAATGGAGAGCACATTCAAGTCATCACCCCCAACTCCAGCAGTTCCTCCCCGCGTCCTAGCCTCCTAGTTCTCCACGCGTGCGTGTGAGGCCCTGGAGAGCTATTGCTGAGGGACATTTAGCTTATTCTTGAGTCTGTCCATCAGGGTGTTCCAGGCTCTAGTTTTTATGATTTATCTCAAAATCAAATCAAGTCTTGTCAGCCTCAGAGCCTTCAGGGCCTCCCCATTACCACTGGGATGAAGCTGAAACTCCCCAATGCTGACTCGCCTATGCTCTCAGCTTCGTCCCTCCTGACACACCTTTTAGGGCTCAAATGCTGTGCTCTCTCTCCCCCTGAGCTTCTGCAACAACAGGCAGTCCCCTCTGGTCACGGCCACATACTGCACAACACTCTAATGAATTCTAGTAGTTGTGAGTGTGTGTGTGTGTGTGTGTGTGTGTGTGTGTGATCAAATATTTGGCAGGGCACTTGTCACTGGCCCACTGCACAGTCCTGAGCTACTGCTCTGCAGGCGACCAAAGGAGTCGAAGCCACCGTTCCCACTTCCATAGAATCCATCTTCTAGTTGGGTAAATAAAACATGAACATCTGAGACAGCTAGAAAACAACTCATGTTAAACCAGAGGTTGCAAATTGGTGCCCTGTGGTCAGAATCTAGCCCTTACATGTGTCTTGTTTGGCAGTAACCATTTTAACCAGCACAGTTGTTTTTCCTTTTCTTTTTTTTTCTTTTGGTTAAATATTCATAACATAAAATTTACTATCTTCACCATTTTTAAGTGTACAGTCAGTGGTGTTCATTACATTCATACTGTTGGCAATCATCACAGAATTCCTTTCATCTTGCAAAACTGAAACCCTGTCCCCGTGAAACATGAACTCCCCAGTTCTCCATCCACCCTGCCCCTGGCAGCCACCGTCCTCCTCTCTGTCTCTGAGGTTTTGACCACTCGTGGTGCCTCCTAGAAGTTTAATTAAATAAACATTTGTCTTTTTGTGACTGGTTTATTTCACGTAGTATAATGTCCTCAAGGTTCATCCATATTGTAGCATATGGCAGAAATGCCTCCCTTTTCAGGGCTGAATAATATTCCAGTGTATGTTTATACCACATTTTGCGTATCCATTTCTCTCTCAGTGGACACTTGGTCGCTTACACCTTCTGGCTGTAATGGGTGTACAAATATCTCTTTGAGACCCTGCTCTCATTTCCTCTGAGGATAGACCCAGAAGTGGAATTCCTGGATCATAGGGTAATTATATTTTTTATTTTTTGAGGAAACTTCATACTGTGTTCCCCAGTGGTTGTACCATTTTGCATTCCCACCAAGGGTCTCAATGTCTCCACATCCTTGTCAATACTTACCTTTCGTTTTTTTATAATAGCCACGCTAATGGGTGTGAGGTAGCCAGCACGGCTTTTAAATGTCTTTGAATTAGTTGTCAATATTTAAAAATCCGATTTCTTGTGGGTTTTTTTTTTTTTTTTAAGTCTAGATTTTCAACTTCTTTTTAAAAATGGGAAAATTCTGGCAGCACTGGGCCTCTGCTGAGCCCTGGTAACAGCTGGCCGGAGCTGAGCAACAGCTGGCCCCGAGCACAGGCAGGCCACCCTCGGCCTCCGCCCTCCCCCGTGGCTCCCACAGGGAGCGGGCAGGTGCCCTTCTTCCCGAGCACTGCCGCTTTATCCCGGAGTACTGCCGGTAGAGAGGAGAATGCTTCTTGTATCCTTCCCCCTGACGCTGAGGACAGTAAAGGTAGATGGGAAGACCGGGAGTGAGCCTGTTTAGTGACGGTGTCCACCACTGACGTGTAACTTGCAAGCACCGCGTGTCTCGTACTTGGCCACTTCCCCACGGAAGCTCTCTTCCTGGCCCCGCAGGCATCTGGGCTTGTGGTCCCTGTGCTGAATGTGGTGACCCTCGGCCGCCAGGTTTTCTGAGACGGTGGCTGTACTGCGAGCTGGGCTGATCACAGGCAGTTGGAGGAAGGAGGTGGAAGCTCACCTCTGCCTTGAAGGCTGGTGTGTTAGTCCGCCAGGGCTGCCGTAACAGGTGCCACGGGCGGGGTGCCCGGGACAGCGGGGTCTGGTTTCCCCCAGTTCTCCAGGCTGGGAGTCAGAGATCACGGTGCCCCCAGGGCTGGTTTCTTCTGAAGCCTCTCTCCTTGGCTTGTGGATGGCCCGCTTCTGCCTGTG
Organism: Tadarida brasiliensis; assembly: GCA_030848825.1. Taxonomy (NCBI): domain Eukaryota; kingdom Metazoa; phylum Chordata; class Mammalia; order Chiroptera; family Molossidae; genus Tadarida; species Tadarida brasiliensis. The sequence goes on from CM061263.1 coordinate 100,974,821, forward strand.
TCTACACGTCTGGGTCCTCCTAACCTCCCCCTCTTACAAGCACTCCGGCCACAATGCACTAGGGCCCACCCGTGTGACCTCATTTTAAACTTATCTCTTTAAAGACCTGTTTCCAAATACAGCCACATTTTGTTGTTGTTAATTTTCACCCAAGGATATTTTTCCATTTATTTTTAGATAGAGTGGAAGGGAGGGAGGGGGAGAGAGAGAAACGTCAATGTGTGAGAGACATATCGATTGGTTGCCTCCTGCACAACCCCGACCGGGGCCAGGGATTGAACCTGCAACCCAGGTACGTGTCCCTGACTGGGAATCAAACCCACGATCCTTCGGTCCAAGGGCCGACGCTCTAACCTCTGAGCCAAACCGGCCAGGGCCAAATACAGCCACCTTCTGAGACACTGAGGCTTAGGACTTCAACATACGGCTTTGGGAAGGGCACACGCGGCCCATTACAGGTGGGCAGGATGAGGGGGGAGGAGAGAGAAGGTACAGTGGGCGTGCGTGTTTTTTCTTCAGCACTCGTGTTAGTTTTCTACGGCTGCTGTCATGAATTCCCACACATGTATTAGCTTAAACGACACACATTCATTTTCTTCAGCTCTGGAAGTCCAAAGTCAAGTGTGGGCAGGGCCACAGTCCTTCCCCCGGCTTTGTCCAGCCGGAGCTGCCAACTAGCCTGGGCTCGTGGCCCCTCGTACTCAGACCTCTGCTTTCGTCATCACATCTCCGTCCCTGTCTCTCTCTCCTGCCTCCGTCATAGAAGGACCTTGTGGTTATAGTGGGTCCACCAGAAAATCCAGGACAATCTCCCCATTTCAAGATCCTGAATTTAATCGAATTTGCAAAGCCCTTTTGCCATGGAGGATAGCATGTTCACAGTACCAGGGATCAGGGCATGGACATACTTGAGGAGTCATTGTTCTACCTCAACACCCCTCCCTTCTTCCCTAAAGAGCTGGTGGGGAGCTCCCCGTCATTGCACCCCAATAGTGTGGTCACATGACATGATCATAGGCATTTTTGAAAACTAACGGGGGAATTAAGTTGAGGTCACAGTGGCTGTGTGTTGAATGGGCTACGTATATGGCTCCCAGTCATTTCGTGGAGTCTGTTGATTGGCAGAGTGGAGGAAGGGTTTTTAGGAATACTCCCATTGTCCTGACTCACCCAGCCTGGTGACAAGAAGGTGCCACACTGGCAGCGGTACAACTACGTGACTGTCCCACAGCGCTCGTCCCCAGAAGTATGTGGGGAGTGGCAGAGAAACTAGTTGGAAAATGTACGGAGCCGGAGGGGGTCCGTTGACAAATTCTTGCAGTCACTAGATGTGGGTAAAATTGTAAAATGAGGGATTGGATTCTTGACTTCTGGTCAAAATTAAAATGCTCCCTTGTCGGGAATACCAGATAAAGCTACACCAACATAGTATACATTTTTATGGAAATTGTGCAAAATGGAATGGATCAGGATTCCTGGGGGATTTCATTCCACAGGATTGAAATAGAATGTTGGTGTGTGAAGTTGCATGATTCATGCATCCTAACCTATTGGACTGTGTCTTAGCCAGACACTTCCAAGAACAGGTTGTGATGCTAAAAGACACTTTTGTGAACGATCGACTGCATTGTTCTCTCCATGGATAATGGTACTTCAGACGGACTGTCCTATGACGAGACCGCCAAGCAGTCTGCTGCCAGAAAGGGAGAAGAGTAGTATTGTCGAAGCGTGTCAGACAACGAATGAACGCCAACGAGGTATTTGCTGTTCTGTGGCATTTTCCAGCTTTTAAAACTTTGTAATTTGTTATGATTTATTTTTTCCTTCTATCCATTTTTGTATTTAATTTTGTACTTGTCACTTTGCATTCATTTTCTTGGAAAGAGTGATTATTATTCAGGCCCCAGTAAACCTGGATCAGCCCCCATGCATAAGCTACAATACAGAGACAAGAATGGCCTGTCTCGAACAGAGGCTGAGAACTGAGGGGTCCTGCAAGCAGGCAGAGAGGTAGAGGAGTGGGGGCACTGAGGAGGAGGCCGTGAAAGGCACGTGGGGGCAGGGCAGGCCCCGTGAGGTCGACAGCAGGTGCATGGCGGGTTCCTGTCCAGGAGAATGACATGAGAGAGGGCTTCCTTTTCTCTGGGAACAGATGTTTTCCAGCTGTGTCAGCCTTCTGTACCTGTAATGAGTGGAGAGATGATTAAAGACTAAAACAGGTGGTACGTTCCGGAATCCTGAATAAGAGTCCAAAAAAATGCCACTGGCTGAAACCGAGATTTATAAGAACCAACATCAAACAGATGAGAGTTATCAAGTCTGAGTGCTTCCCAAATCTCTCAAATCCCTCAGGGAAGCGGGTAGCCTCTCAATTCATCACGAGTTGAGAGTTCATCCCAAACCCCATCAGGGAAGCAGTTTAAGTGGAACTAATAAAAGATGCCATTTCCAAGAGCACTGCTAAACACATAATGACATATGATGAAGTATTTAAAAAGCAAATTAAAAGGTGGCAGTCACAAACATACACAGATGAATATATCAGATCAAAAAACCATCTATAAGGCAGGAAACGTAGAATGGTTTTTATCCAAAGACAAGTGACAAATAAGGGAAAATGTTTATAACTCATATCACAGCCAAAGATTAATTTTCCTAATATATCAGAGTTCCTATAAATTGATTTTTTTAAAAGATCAACAATCTAATAGAAAAATAGGCAGTTCATGAGAAAGGAAATACAAATGCCTCTTAGACATATGGAGAAATAGTAAACATTCACAGTGAGAAAATGCAAAATCAGATTACTCTGCAATATTACTCTCTGACTACTATATTGGCAAAGATAAAAGAAAGTTTGGTAAAGGGGGTAACAAGCTGTCTCATAAATTGCTGGTGGGAGTATAGATACAATTTCTGTGGAGAGAAAATTGGTAACATCTATCCAAATTATAAGTGCATGCACACTTTGACTTCTAAGAAGTTGTCCTGTATAAGTGGTCACGCATACAGGACGTGACATGTGTAAGATTATTTGCAGGACTCTTTACAACAGATGGGAGACAGCCTACATGTCCATCCAGGGGACCAGATAAATAAATTACCATACGTCAGAATATTACTCAGCTGTAGAAACAAGTGAAGAAGCTTTATTTGAACTGACATGAAATGACCTTCAAGATATACAATGTTAAAAAAGCAAGGTGGAGAAGAAAATACAACGTACTCTCCTATTACGGTTTCACAAAGGAAGCTGGGAGGAATGCAGCGATGTGCGCGTCTGGTTTGGATGAACATGAACTGTCTGTAGAGAGGCAGCAGGAACTCAGACGCCGCCTGCCTCCCGGAAGCCGGGGAGATGAGACTGTAAGAAGGAACCTCGGGCCCCCCTGGAAAGCAGTGGAGTAACAGGACTGATGAGTAACAGCAAATGCTAACGGAGGGCTGGCCTTCCAGGAGCCCCGGAGCCAGGGACACAGCAGTCAGCAAGACAGACAAGCGTCCTGACCTCATGGAGCTCACGCCCTAGTGAATGAAACAGGCAATAAACACACTACTTGGGTGGGCAGATGATGGACAGAGATGGGAGAGAGGGAGGGGGAGAGGAAGAAAGGGAGGAAGGGAGAGAAAGAGGGGGGTACTTTGAAGAAAATAAAAGCTGGCAAGTGTCGAGAGAACAGATGGGGTGACATCTAGTATTTTACACGGGGGTGGTCAGAGAAGGTCTCATGTCACCCAGGGTAGGAACACCCAGGGCACATGTGCACAGGGCTCAAGGGGGTGGTTTTGAGTGGGCGCTAAGGAAGCCAGTGCAGCTCAAGCAGAGAGCGGGAAAGTGACCGTGACAGACAGCTGAGATGTGTCCCCACATTTCACAACCGTCCTCCAGGAGCCAGGCAGCCTGCTGGGCCTGCTGGGGTGGTGCCAGCCCCTCAGAGATCCCCCAGGAAGACCGATCCCCTTTCTGAACTTCGGGTGTTTGACCAGAGCAGGACAGCTCCAGGTTTAGAACAGTCGAGGCCAAATGGGTTGGGACATTCCACATTCTGGGGCGATGTCTATCGTTTTAGCCAATGTTTGTAATGACTCTTCTGTGAAATAACTTTCCAGGACCAAAGCAGCCCTTGATATCTCCAGTACCACATCCTAAAAGGAGGACTTGCCCCTGCCGCACCAAAGCTGCCCTCCGTTCCCCTAGAGAGCCTGTGTGTCTTGGAAGGAAACGCATGCAAACCCCTGTGTGTCTGTGAGAGCCTGTGTGTCTTGGAAGGAAACGCATGCAAACCCCTGTCCTGTTGTGGGCCGTTCCCGAGCCTGTGTGGTCCAGAAGCAGTCACAGACAAAGCCGCCTTCTGTGCTCCTCTCCCAAAGATGCTGGGCCCCGTGGGACCACAGCTTCCCCGGGGATGTGTTTGCTCTGTAAGACACGTGCTATGTAAACTCTCTGGTCACACTGGGTCCTTGCTCTTTAAGACAACAAATCCCCAGGGGACGAGCGCTGCATCCTGCATAATTGGACAGTTGGCTGTGCCCAGAGAGAAGTGTTTGCAGAGCACACTGCGAGCCAGCCCAGGGACCCACATGTTTGCTCAGCATCCACTTGGCAAATAGCAAGAGCCTCCCTTGAATGCAGGGGTCAGAAAGGGATTTTCCTCAAATCTAAGCAAGCCTCTGGGGTGATGGCTCATTCAAAAGGCCGTAGTGTAGGAAAGGCTATTCTGGAGTGTCCGTGCCAGGCCTGGCCTCGGCTGAGACGGACAGAGTCTTTTCGCTCTCGTTTTGCTTCCTAGCAGCAGAACTGACCCTGGAATACTGAGGGGCTCCTGGGCCTGTTTCAGGGTCCAAGTGTCTGGAACCAGAGCCCAAAGGCCAGCTGTTGGGAGCAGGGGGTAGGAGGAGGAGGGATGCCCACTAGCTGTGCTGGAAACAAGACTCAGGCTTTACGCACATGATTAGTAATGAGGAGCTAGTTGCCTGGCAACAGCAGCCCCTTCCCCCTTCTATCCATACCCCTCAGGCTGTTTGTAATGTTTGGTGACATTTTTCTTTTCAGAGCAGAGACAGGGAGTAGCCCCCTTAATTAGCTGAAGACGGTGCCCACCTCCCCCTTTACTGGCTTATTGATCAGACTGCTGGTGAGAAACCATCCTCCCAAAGCGTTTAATTATTAATTTCACATTAATAATTGCTGCGCCAAGATAGCCCCTTCATAGAAGTGAAGAGCCTAGACCAAGACCTGACACAAAGGGTGTGCTGTGTGCAAATGAGCTGCTCGGCGATCAGCACTGTCTTTGTCTTCCAGGAGGCCGGAGTGGTCAGACTGCACTCTGCAGACGTAGGCTCTTCACGCAGCTTTGCTATTTTCTCAGCAGAATGCTGCCGCCCGAGCAAACAGCCACTCGAAACTGCCTCCTTCCACCCAGGGGGAAACAGGCCTGCAAGGTGAAGGGACTTTGCCGAAGTCACACAGCTAACGACGCCAGAGCCAGACGGAGCCCAGACCTTCTGGTCCTCCGTCTCTTCCCACTACGCCTCTGGCCTTCCCGATTCAGTGTTGCGCAAGATTCTTACCAGGAGTTCATAAAAAATGCAGATGTATGATTACCGCCCCCCGCCCCCCAGCCCTGGGTTAGTGTCCTATTGCTGCTGAAACAAATTAACACAAACTGAGTGGCTTGAAACAACACAAGTTTACTGCCCACAGCCCTGGAGGTCACAGGTCCCCAAGTGGGGCTCAGGGGCCCAGGCGCACAGTGCGGGCAGAGCCGCGCCCCCCTTCCCCCCAGTCTCCGGGGCAGGGCCTGTTCTTGGCACGGCTGCAGCGCTCCCCATCTCTGCTTCTGTCATCCCCAGTCTGCCCCCGCTGCCTCCCTCCTACCTGTCTAAGGGCCCTGTGATGACACGGGCCCCTCTGGACAATCCAGGACAATCTCCCCATCTCAAGATTTTACATGTAGTCATCTGCAAAGTCCTTTTTGCCATATAAAGTAACATTCAGATCCTGGGATTGGGACACGGACATCTTTGGGGGTTCCTTATTCTGCCCCCCCCCCAGGTTCTGATTCAGTCTTCTGGGGGAGAGCCAGGCATCTGCACCCGAACAGCCCCCTTTGGCTGTGCGGCAGGGGCCGGAGTGCGCCCAGGGAAATACCACATCGCCCCTTCCTGCCCCTCTCTCTCTCCTCGAGAAAAGGATGCCTGTGGCAGGCAAGGTCCTTGTTCCCATTTCACACGATGAGGAGCTCGAGGCTGAGAAGGGTGCGTTTCTAGTCCAAGGTCCCACAGCGAGAGCTGGAATGGAAAGCCTCTCCCCAATCCACACCCAGTCCTTTTTACCACAGCACAGTCACCACCTGTGTCTCCCCCTGCGCGAGAGCCACAGCCACGAGGCACAGCTTGTGGGGCCTGCGCCCTCCCCTCCACTCGGGGAAGCCAGTCCAGGGCCTGCGCCTTCCCCTCCACTCCGGGAAGCCAGTCCAGGGCCTGCGCCCTCCCCTCCACTCCGGGAAGCCAGTCCAGGGCCTGCCCACACTCTCGGAAGGTCCACAGAGATCCGACATCTCCTTCACTTTCCTTACCCATCTGCTGGGAAACACTTTTAAACACAGAATAAGACTGATGTGCTAAATTAATTTCAGATATATGGGACAGACACAACATCTGAGCTTTTGGGTTAGTTATCTACGCAGAGCAGGCTGATGGGCGTTCAGGGCTGGAAAAGGCGGGGTGTGGGAGTGACAGGCCTTTTCTGTTCTTGTCCCAGCAGGAAAAATAACAAAGGAGACTCTCAATTGCTGGCACGCAGGTGCATGGGCGAGCACTAGGGGGCAGAGCTTGCCCAGGAATGGGAGAGCCAACGCTCCTTTGGTTCTAAGGGTGATTTTCAAAGGGCGAGTTTGGGGGGTCCTCGCCTTTAGCACGGCCTTAGTAAACAGGTTTCTAACTGGACTATGAATCTGGAAATAAGTGCAAAAAAAAAAAAAAAGGATGGGTTGAGATCGAATGGAGTGTGGATAATGAGCAGCCCCTGAATGATTGTTTAACAGATCAATTGTCTCATAACCTTTGTTCTTCTTTAATGTGAATTGACTCACGAGTACAACCTGGAAATCTGTCATAAAGCAATGGGTCTAAATATTGAGAAAAACCAAATAATATTTTAAGAGTTTTCTAGTATCTAGTCTCTGCAGCTGGAAAAAAAATTTATATACAGTACATACATACGCACGTACACACAGCAATTGGACATACCAGAATTTAGTAGTGGCCTGAGGATATTCTCTTGTTTAGGACAACAGTGACTACCATTTAACTACAGTTTATTACATTCTATTGCATATTTGAAAATTGCTCATAGACACAGACAACAGTACGATTACCAGAGAGAAAGCGGGGTGGAGAGAGGTAGAATAGGGTATAGCAGGGATAAATGGTGATGGAAGGAGACTTGACTTGGGGTGGTGAACGCACAATACAAAATACAAATGATGTATTATAGAATTGTACACCTGAAACCTATATAATTTTATTAACCAATGTCACCCCAATAAATTCAATAAAAAAGAAAAAATAAATAAATTGTGGTAAGAACAACAACAAAAAAGAAAATTGCTAAGAGAGTAAATCTGAGAAGTTATCATCACAAGTAAAAATTAATTTGCCACTATGTATGGTGACAGAGGTTAACTAGATTGATTTTGGTGATCATTTCGCAATATCTGCAAATATTGAATCATTATGTTGTACACCGAAAACTAATATAATGTTATATATCAATTATACCTCAATTTAAAAACACACACACACACAAAAATAATAACTACCTTAACTGAGAACTCTGGCACCAGGCACTGAGCTTTTCTTGCGTGACCTCACTTAAGCAATATTACCCTGTAAGATAACGTTATAATTGTTTCTATTTTATAGTTGAGGAAAGTGAAACTGAAAGGGGTGTGAGTTGTCCAAGATGACCCTGCTAGGAAGGTCTCAGACTGAGATCTTGCTTCGCTCCTATCTTTCTGAAAGCCTGAACAGTCCCACCCTGATGGGAAAACTGGGTCATACTCTGACACTTGACGTTCTAATCTGAGCATGGTGCTGATTTGGTGATTGGTCTCGGGAAAGTGACTCCACCTCTCTGGAGAGTCTTTTTTTTTATTATTGATTTTTAGAGGGAGAGGTACTTACCCAGGATGCCAATAGCCTCCTCCAAACTGTTGTCCTTTTTTGTTCTCTCTGCAGCCAAAGTAACCTTTAAAATGCAAATCTGCTCTCCTCTCTCCCACTGAAACACCCTGAAGTGGCTCCCAAGTCTTAGGCATTCAGAGTTGACAGACATGCAGCCCACCGGTGGCTTTAGCACAGGGTCTTCCACGTCCCCTCCCCCCCTGCACCCCTCCCCTCTGCATGACTCCCCCTCCCCCTCAGACCCAGGCACTGAGCTCCATCAACATCCTTCCCACTGCCCACCCCTTTCCCAGGCTAAGTCCCTCTAGCCCTTCAGTCTCAGTGTAGACATCAGCTCCTCTGGGAAACTGCGTGAAATCCACTTCCTAAAAAACAAAATCTTGGATTAAGTGGTCCTTGTATGTTTTCCCAAAGGATCCTGTACCCTCCCCTTCACAGGACGTATCCCTCTGATGTCCATAACTCCACCACACCCCCTCCCAACGGGTCTATACAGTTTCACAGATAGAAGCAATGTTTGTTTTTGTTCTTAAATATTTCCACACGATGATTTTAAAAGGTAAAAAGATTCAGATTTAGGTAGAAACGTACATTGCTCCCACATCAGAGTATAAAATGGTGTGTAATGAAAAGTCTCTCTCCTCCCATTCACTTAGTTGTCTTCCTCTACAAGTAGCTATTATAGTTTCTGTTTATCCTCCTGAGAAATGTTTATATTTCAAGACTATATGTGTGCATGTGCGTATATGTGAGCATTCATTCCTCCCACAAACATTTCACACAAATCGTAACATACTGTACACATTTTTCTGCACCTTTTTTTTTTTCACTTAGTATATTGGGAATCTTTCCATATCGATACATAAGGTGCTTCTTCTGTGTGTGTGTGTGTGTGTGTGTGTGTGTGTGTGTGTGAACTACATGTTGTTCACCACTGCATCTTGTTGCTTGAGCACAGGGTCTGGCACATGGTAAGGGCTTGTAAGACTGTTGAATTGAATTGAATTAAATGACAATACAGGAAGTTGATAATAGTAAGTGCTGAGGATATAGAAATGACTAATAAGCACATAAAAGTGTGCACATCATTATTCTTCAGCAGGGATATGCACATTGAAAGCACAGTGAGATTTTACTGCCCACCTACCAGAGTGGCTAAAATAAGTACAATGAAAGGTGTGGCGATAGCAAGTGCTGGAGAAGACGCTGGCAACAGGTGCGCTTCTGCACTGCTGGTGAGCCTGTGCTTTGATACAGCCCTTCTGGAAAGCTGGACAGTAACCACCGAAGCTGAACACATGCATAAGCTATGACACAGCAACTCTGTTCCTAGGTATATATCCAACAGAAATGCTACATATATTCACCAAAAGACACTACAAGTGTGCAACAAAGTATTAACCTCTAAACCAGTGGTTCTCAACCTTCCTAATGCCGCGACCCTTTAATACAGTTCCTTGTGTTGTGGGGACCCCCAACCATAAAATTATTTTCGTTGCTACTTCATAACTGTAATTTTGCTACTGTTATGTCTTAGGCGACCCCTGTGAAAGGGTCATTCGACCCCCAAAGGGGTCGCGACCCACAGGTTGAGAACCACTGCTCTAAACCCTTGGAATATCTTGTCTCCTAAGAGTCTTTGTTTACCTGAAGCCTTGGGCCACACCAGATAGTCTATGCTAACAATATGATTTGTGGTCAGGGCTTTGGGCCATGTGGCATCAGCTTGACCTCTGGAGGAGCTAGAGACCAAGGATAGCCACACAGACAGTCACCATATCTACATGACCTATCCCCGGGGAGCTTCCTTAGTTGGCAATAATCCATGGGTATTGCCACACATCACTGCTGGGGGAAATCAGAGCTGTCTGCCACTGGGAGAGGAGAGCCTGCAGCTGGCACCTGGAACTCCCCTGAGCTCCGCCCTGTGCACCTTGCCCCAGTGTGCATCTAGTCTGTGTCCTTTCACTGCATCAGCCAGCACGGGGAGTATGACCCTTTCTTTCTGAGTTCTGTGAGTCCTTCCAGTGAGTTATTGAACTCAACGGTGGTCTTGGGGACCTCCCAAAAGGCACTAAAAATGTTTACAGACATTATCCATAACAGATAAGAGCTGGAAACAACCCAAATGACCATCAACTGTAAACTAGATAAATAAATTGTGGTATATTCCTACCCTAGAATAGTCTACAGGAAGAAAATAAACAAATTACAACTATTTGCAACAATACAGATGAATCTCTCAAACATAATATTGAGCAAAAGAAATCACACCAAGTACATGGCATATGATTTTATTTATAGAAAGTTCAAAAACTATTCTGTAGTGATAGAAGCCAGAATAAGGTTGCCGTGGAATGGAGTAGACGGAGGAAGCACGTTCTTTAGTGTCTCTTCTTGTAAGGACACTAGCCCACTCGTGAGGGCTCTGCCTCCCAAATCTCCCACCTCCTTCCTAATACCAGCACATTGAAGGGTAGAATTTTAACATATGACTTGGGGGTGGGGGCACAAATACTCAGTCCACACAATGGGCTAGGGCACAGAGGTGTGTCTGGGGGACTGGTAATGCCCTGGTTTCTGATCTGGGTGGTGGTTATGTGGGTACATCCAGTATAAAAGTTCATCGAGCTGGACACATGACTTGTGCACTTTTCTGTATATATTATACCTCAACAAAAAGTGTGCTCCTCTGCGTATTTATTGGAATACCAATGAAAGAAAGAATGAAAAGGAGAGGGATGAGGGGGAGGGAGAGGGAGGAGAGAGAGGACACTGGCTATACTAAGTGCTGGCAAGGATGCAGAGCAACTGGGATTCTCTGATGGCCAGGCTCGCAAAATGGTACAGCTACTTTGCAGAACACTCCGACAGTTTCTTACAAAGTTACGCTTACTCCATGACCCAGCAATCCCACCCCAACCAGTCACCCAAGAAAAAGGAAAACTTATATTCACACAGAAACTTACGTATGTAAATAGGCAGCTTTACTCATTATCTAAAACAACAGGTGACTCAATAAACAACCTGTGCTCCATCCACACGATGGAATACTGTTATACAGCTCGGCACTAAAAGGGAGCGAACTACTGATACACGTATCAACTTGGATGGATCTCATGCATGACACTAAGTGAAAGAAGTCAGACTCAAGAGGCTACATCTGTATGATTCAGCTGATGTGACATTCGAGGAAAGGCAAAGCTTGAGGAACCCAAGCAGTTGGGTTGTTGCTTGGGACTGGGGATTGCAGGAGGGGTGGACTACAAAGGGACACGAGGGCTTATCTGGGGTTGGAAATGCTATATAATTTGACTGTGCTGATGGTTACACAACTGATGTGTTTGCCAAGACTCAGAACTATACACAAAGCATACCTCAGTAAACCTGACTGAGAGCTATATAAACATGTTTTAAGCTTACTTTAAAATGATAATAGGTACCACAAGAGGTGTGAGGATGAAGCACAGAACATGGAAAGTTTATTTCTAGGTGAGAACCAGGAAGGCTTCGTGGAAACGGTCATATTTCAGCCGGGCAGGGAATGTGCATAGTATCTGGGCAGTTACCATCGTGAGGAACTAATTTCCAAACCCGAATTCATGGGCGAAAGTGTCAGAGAGGATCATGTTTCTGCACTTTTGCTGTCAGTGCCTCCCACGGAGACACAAACCAACCAGAACCTAAGAGGCACTGAGTCCCATCTGTGGTGACACAGACAGCCAGTCTGCCTCTGCTTCAGAGATAGTTCAGGGACTTCGAGAACAAGCACCCTCAGGCCTTCCAGGGACTTCCAGACTTCCTCCTCGCTGTCCGTCCCTGCAGAGTAAGGCTGACCCATTAATAGAAAGCTAACACTTACATAGCACTTACTATGCATTAGACTCGGTTCTTAATTATATCTTATATATTTAATATATTTGATATATGTTAAATAATAGATACATATATAAAATTTGATATATATATGTTATATATATATGTCATATATATATATAACATATATATATGATCATTTTACAGATGGGGAACTGAAGAACAGGGTGGTTAAGGAATTTGCCCAGGATACAAAATTAATAAGTGGTGGAGCTTTTACCCAAAAGGGACCAGCCCGGAGCGGGTCTGCCTCAGGCCGACCTGCAGCGTGTGGGTTCTTGACTTCGTCAGGGAAGGTTTCGCAGCACGAGTCCAGGTGACTGAGTGCGTTCATTGAAGCTGGGGCGGAGGAACAGAGGAAGGACGGAGGGTAGCAGAAGCCACAGGGGAGAGCCTAGGCGGTGCTGGGCTTTGGCGCTCTAGAAAGGTTACAGGAGAGCAGGGAGCCGGGCAGGGCTGCTGTCCACTCCCTGGGCGTTCGGGGCCTGGGAGACAGGAGCAGGAGTGAGCCCAGAACCAGCTGCTGCTGTCACTGCCACTGCCCGCTGCTCCCCTGGTTGCAAGTCTCGTGGGGACCTTTAGAAATAAAATCTCATGCCCGGGAGGGGGCATGAGCATGCCCTAGAGAGAGCCCACACTGAGTCTTTGTCCTGAGGGCTTTATATCCTTTTTTTTTTTTTTCCTGTGGGGAAAATCTTAGGGGAAGTTTTCAGCAGAATATTTATCAGCTTTCCAGGTGCAATTTTTAATATGTTGATGCATCCTTTCGTCTGCTTTATTGTTTTACGTTCTATTTTGGATCTGTCTGGCTTTAATGGGGTTTTATTATTTGCCCCCCAGACATCATCTGTCCTTGGGTTTAGCTGGACAAATGGCATTAATTGGGTCCTTGTTCTGTATTTCCCAGGCCTGGGTGATTTGAGCTATGTGTTCTCTGGTTAGGGAGGCATAAAACCATTTGCTCTCAAGAGTCCTTTGTTGGAGAAGACAAGGTCTTGAGATTCACAAGCGGGCTGCAAGCTGCCCAAATCGTTTGGCCTTGTTTAATTTTCCTGTCTCAGTTTCCCCATTCCACTCGCCCGGGAATGTTCCTAGCTTCTTATGGTCCTGCCTCAGAGCCACCACTCAGATCTGAGCCGTCGGGCTCCAGGGCCCAGGTTCCCAACCAGCAAGTTCTAGTTCCTCTCCACACACAGCTGGAGGGGTGGTTAGTAGGTCCTGGTCCAACATCTTCCAGAGCATAGAGTGCAGCTCACGATGTCGTGTGTCATGGAACCTCAGTGTAATGGGTTGTGACCAGCTTTTAGAAAATGGAATAGATGGGGTATGGTGGAATGGAGTAGAAAATGTCAGCGTGTGTATCATATACACACCGTACTGGGTCACTGTAGAAGTTGTATTTCTTACTATGTGTCAAGGTAAAAAGAAGTTTTAAAACCCCCAACCATGCTCGTCCTTAGATGGTAAAAGCTCAAAATTTCCCACAGTCTGAGGTCCAGGTTATCCCCTCCCCAAGAACGTCTGCCCTCCTGTTCTACAGCCAGTGGTCCCCCAGTGCTTTTGAGTGATAAAAATCAGAACAGTGGCTACTTCTGGGGAGAGGCATGAGGCAGCCTTCTGGGATGCAGGAAAAGTTCTGTATCTTGATGTGGGTGATGGTTACACAGGTGTAGACGTAGGTAAAAATTTGCCATGCTCTACACTTACAATTAGCACACTTTATGTTCTTTACTGTATATATGGTATTCCCCAGTAAAAAAGGGGGAAATCTTGTTTTAAAATTCCCCTAAATGAAACTACAGAACAACCATCATTCAGAACCACCTGAAATGGAGCAGAATGGAAGTCCTACAACTACGGAATTAAATAAGAAGCCACATCGAGACTGGTAGGAGGGGCGGAGGCCCCGTCAAGTTGGTCCCACACCCACGTGTGATGGATAAAAATCAGGAGGGATACCTCAGCTGTGAAGCTCCTCCCCAAGGAGCAAAGAGACCCAGTCCCAGACCCACACCAGGCCCCCCAGTTCAGGGTTCCGGTATCAGGAAGAGAAGTCCCCATAACTTCTGGCTGTAAAAACCAGAAGGGAGTTAAGGCTGAAGGAGGCTGAGGTTTCTAGAGCCCCAGGCAGCTCCTCTTAAAGGGCCCACACACGGATTTACTCAGACTTGCTCCCTCTAGGCTCCAGCGCATGGGAGGCAGCTTGAAAGGCACCAGAGACGTATGGGTGAGAACTGAGTCTTTTGGCATCAGGGCGAGAGCTGGAGAGGCAGCTTTCTCCCAGACAGATGTGCTGGTGGAGGCCATTGTTCCTTTGGTGAGCCCTTCCCCCAGGGGGCCAGCATACGGGGGCCATATCTGGGAATCCAGCAACCTGGCTCACACTATTTGCCCGCCCTGGTGATTCCTTTAGACTCTGCCCCACCCAACTTCCTGGCCTACCCAAGCTGTTTCCAGTGGCTTTACCATAGGATTGGCCTGTCTTGGATCCTGCTTCAGATTTTACTAAATTCTCTCAAACAAATAGCATCTGGCCTCTGTGAGCTCCATACCTCTCGCTAAGTGGCCCCAGGCCCAGCACTAGCAGCAGCCAGCCTTGGTTCCCAGCTTGGCCTTGCCTGGGCACCTCCAAACTCAGCACAAAAAGCAGCCATCTGCAGATAGTTTTGTAGCTTATACCTGGGGGGCCCAGGTAGAACATAGGCAGTGGCTGACCTTGGCCTGAACCTCCCAGGTAGCCCCAGAGACAACACACCCAGTGGACAGCATCAGACCACATCAAAGCCACCTCCACAAGCGACACATTTAAGGGTTGGTCTTAGTGGGTACCAGAGCCATGATGAAGTAAGTCTTGCTCTGTGTGGTGGGCCCCGGCACAGCTGATCCTCCATAGTAGTCAGAGGTCAGAGGTCAGTGGTCAGTGGTCGTAGCCAGTCCTTGCAGCTGATCAGCCTGAGTAAATCCCTCCCATTGATGTGCCAACAGCAATCAAGACTCAATTACAACAGAAAGGTGTACAGTCCACATGGGGGGTGCACCTCAATGCCCAGCTGGGGTGATCAGGGAGGCTGTGCCACTGGACCCTACAGGACACCTACTACAGTAGGCCACCCTACTACGCCTAGGATACATAGCAGCTCTACCAAATACATAGAAACAAGCACAGAGAGGCACCCAAAATGAGGAGACAAAGAAACATGTCCTAAATGAAAGAACAAAACAAAACTCCAGGAAAAGAAATAAACAAAATGGAGATAAACAATCTAACAGATGCAGAGTTCAAAACACTGGTTATAATGCTCAAGGAACTTAGTGAGAACCACAAACACATAATAAAGGACCAGTCAGAAATGAAGGATGCACTAACTGAAATAAAGAATAATTTACAGGGAATCAATAGTAAAGGAGGTGAAGCCCTGAAGCAAACCATCTGTTTGAAATATAAGGAAGCAAAAAACACCCAATCAAAACAGCAAAAAGAAAAAAGAATCCAAAAAAATGAGGACATGTAAGGAGCCTGTGGGACAACTTCAAGTATACTAACACTCGTTTCATAGGGGTGCCAGGAAGAGAAGAGAGAGAACAAGAAATTGAAAACCTATTTGAAAAAATAATGACAGAAAACTTTCCTAACTTGGTGAAGGAAACAGACATTCAAGTCCAAGAAGCATAGAGAGTCCCAAACAAGATGAACCCAAAGAGGCCCACACCAAGACGCATCATGATTAAAATGCAAAAGGTTAAAGACAGATAATCTTAAAAGCAGCAAGAGAAAAGGAGTTAGTTACCTACAAGGGAGCTCCCATAAGACTGTCAGCCAATTTCTCAAAAGAAACTTTGTAGGCCATAATGGAGTGGCAAGAAATATTCAGAGCGATGAAAAGCAAGAATCTACAACCAAGATTACTCTATCCTGCAAAGCTATCATTTAGAATCGATGGACATATCAAGAGCTTCCCAGACAAGAAAAAGCTAAAGGAGTTCATCACCACCAAACCAATATTATATGAAATGTTGAAGGGTTTTCTTGAAGAATAAGAAGATCAAAAATATGAACAATAAAATGGCAATAAATGCATATCTATCAACAATTGAATCTATAAACAAAATGAAGGAGCAGAACAGAAACAGACTCATAGATGCAGAGAAGTTTTTATTGGTTGCCAGATGGGAGGCTGGTTGGGGGATGAGCGAAAAGGGGGAAGGGATTAAGGAGTACAAATTGGTTATTAGACTGATGAACCTCAGGGGGAAAGGGGGAGGAGGGGTGGGAAGAGATAAACCAAAGAATTTATATGTACATATTCATAGCCAATGGACATAGACAATAATGTGAGAAAGGCAGGAGGGGGACAAGAGTGAGGAGGAGGCGGTCAATGGAGGATAAAAAGGGGAACATCTGTAATACTTTAAACAATAAAGATAAAATTGTTTAAAATTCCCCTAAATTTCCAGAGGCTCCTTTCTGAGAATCCTGCTAGATTCGACTCCCTTCCCCCTCCCACCCCCACAATAAATTAAACTCTGACTTGGGTCCACCTCATTTTTTTTTAGTTGTACTGTACTTCATAAAACTATATCGTCAAGGCATATATTGATCACATACCATATTTTCTTTTTTCTCTAACTTAGTCTTCATCTGTAAGGAGCCCTCGCAGTTCTAGAAAACTCTACAGAAAGGACCAGACCCAACATGGTTTCGAAAATCCCCAAGTTGTTGGAATCAGTCATTTCTACAAGAAGCCCTGGTTTTCTTTTATTGAAAAAATGACATTTCAGAACCAAAGTCTGGGCTTCAAGTTTGCTCTATGCTGTTGGATGGATTATTCAATATTTCTGGGCTTTTTCAGTGCACAGAACCAAGAAATATATTTTTGAAGATAAAACGTTTCATGAGTTCACAGTGATATTTCCAATTCTAATTCAGGACTACAGGGTTATTCCTTACCCTATTTTCTATTACTTCTGAATCGCCTTCCATACCAAGAATCCCAGTTCTCAAAGACATGAACCATGACAGAATATCCCATGATGGCCCATTACTTTATCCTACATTGAACACAGAAGGGTTCCAAAATAGATACACACAATAACCACCACCAATTATGATTACTAAAAATAATTTTTAAAAAGTTGCATATTTATCCCCATACTCACCTCATTTCTTTTGGTTGTACTTCATCTACATTTTCAAGGCATGTAATCATCACATACCATATTCTCTTTTTTTCTCAGTTTTCATTTGCTAGTAATATGTACTTAATGCTCATATCATTCCTTATATCAAAGTCTCTGTAGTTATTTTGGTTGTCTGAAGCTTATTCTGTAATATATTCCTCAGGAAGTGCTCGTAGGAACAATATTCCTAAGTTCCTGCATGTTCATAACACTTCGCCTGTGTCCTTTATACTTGAAAGTCACACTTTCTTTTCTTGAGTATTCTAAATATACTATTCCATTTTCTTCTAACATAAAGTGTCACAGTCTAAGGATAATCTTCCTTCCCTTGTCAGCCACGTGTTCTTTTTGCTTAGATGCCTAAATATTTTTTCTTTTTCTTTAAAGTACAGAAATTGCACTAGAATATGTTTTGGTGTTGGTCATTCAGTTCAATATTCTCATATGCATAGTGTGCTCTTTTAATATGTACTTTCAAATCTATTTGATTTCAGAAAGTTTTTCTTGAATTTAGTAGTTGTTTAATTCTCTTGCTTTTGTTTTCTTATTCAGTAACTTCTGTTCACCATATGTTGGATCTTCTTTGCGTGTACTCATTCAATAGTTGTACTGGTTGGTTCTTAAATCCTTATCTCTTTTTAAATTTATTTTTTATTAACTTTTTTTTAAATTTTCACCTTCTGTTTGTCTTGAGACATTATCTGTGCATTTATTCACTGGGTTCTTTGTAGTTTAGTCTTCGTTTTTAAGATTTCTATATTTTTCTTCACTTTACTTCTAAGTTGTTCTATTTCTCATTAATTTATTATTTCATCTGTTATATAATTTTCTTAATGTCTTTTATTTCATTTGAAATAATACATTATATTTTGATTTTCCTTTTTCTTTTTTAAAGCAAATCTTTCTGGTCGGCTCTTATTATCTGTAGGTGTATTATTCTGCTTCTTATTCTCATTTTTCTTACAATAACTTTGTATGATTGACCTCAATACTTTTCTGTTGATTATTTTTGTATGAAGGTAATGTTGTTTAACTTTTCGAAGGAGGCTTTGTCCATGCCAAGTTTTCTAACTTCACAAAGTTACCTATTCCTTTGTGTTTCATCTAGTGTAAAAAATACAGCAGCTAGCTTTGTAAGATTTCCTGGATATGTTCCCTTACCCACTTTTACCTGGACCTTCCTTCCTTCATCTCTATAGCGCCGATTCTGCTCAATTTTAATTTTACTCCCAACACTATCCTCAGGGAAGGGCCCTGTCCTGAAAGGGGGCCCTAGCTGGTGAATGTTGCAACTAAACTTCTCCAGACCTTTCCGACCTCACTGCAGGCCCCTTGCACTCGCCTGCTGATTGGAGTGGGCAACACGGTTTTCGCTGTTGCTCTAAGGTTCGCCTGCTGAGCTTTCCCGTGAATACCTGTTGGATGCTTGAGCGGTTCCTTGCTCTCCGGCTTGTTAGATGCCCCACTGCTCTCCTCTGCTTTCTCCTGCACAGATGCTGATCCCATGCAGGGTTGTGACCATCACTGATTTGTCCTCACCTGCTTGTATTTCAGAGTTCATGGGATACCTCCTCACCTGGTTTCGTTGGAAATGTCTGTGGATTTTGGTTTTGCTATTTAATTGTTCTGTCCACTTTTATGTAGAGATTGGACAGGTTCCAAACACTGTGCTGCCACTACCATATCCATCTTCCCAAATCCATGTGTTCATCCTGGGTCCCAGGCTGAAGGGGCAGAACTACACAGGACAAGCTCTTCTTGTGGTAAAAGGAGCAACGCAAGAGAACAAACTGAAACCAGAGGATGCTTACACCTCTGCTTGCAGCACGCATTCGTTCGTTGGCATCCCATTGGCCAAACACAGCCACAAGGCAAGCACAGTAACAATATACGAGAAAATATACTCTGCTTCTAGGA
Organism: Tadarida brasiliensis; assembly: GCA_030848825.1. Taxonomy (NCBI): domain Eukaryota; kingdom Metazoa; phylum Chordata; class Mammalia; order Chiroptera; family Molossidae; genus Tadarida; species Tadarida brasiliensis. The sequence goes on from CM061263.1 coordinate 100,993,979, forward strand.
GAAAGAACTACAAATCATGCAAAGACCACGATGAGGAATTGGGAACAATGATGCCATATTCCACACCAACCAACTGCATATGCCCCAAAGGCTTTTTCTAAATCTTGCTAAATTGCTTTCCAGAAATGATTTAATTCTACTTCCATCTATAGATATGAGAGTACCCATCACAATATCATACTCATCATTGTTAAATATTTTTACATTGTTGTTAATTTAATAAGTAAAACATGTATATGTGGTTTAATGCTCAGATTGTACTTTTATTTTTGTGAGGTTTACTATTTTTTCATTAGTTTATTAGTTATTTCTTCCTTAACCACTTGTGTACTCATGTCCTATATCCATTTCTCTATGATAGCACAACCGGTGTGGCTCAGTGGATTGAGCGTTGACCCACGGACTGGGAGGACCCGGTTCCATTCCCAGTCAGGGCACATGCCTGGGTTTCTGGCAACATCCCCAGTAGGAGGCATGCAGGTGGCAGCTGATCGATGTTTCTCTCTCACATCAGTATTTCTATCTCTCTCTCCCTTCCTCTCTCTCTAAAAAAAAAATTAATAAAAACCATTTCTCTATGAGAGATGGTTTTCTTATTGATTTACAAGATCTCATTTCATATTAGAGATTTTAAACTTTATCCTTCATATTTCTTTTTTAAAAAATATTTTTTTCTTTATTGATTTTTAGAGAGAGAAGAAGGGAGAGGGAGAGAGAGATAGAAACATTGATGAGAGAGAACATCGATTGGCTGCCTCCTGCATGCCCCACACTGCAGATCAGGCCCACAACCTGGGCATGTGCCCTGACCCGGAATCGAACTGGCGACCTCCTGGTGCGTGGGTCGACGCTCAACCACTGAGCCACACCGGCCGGACTCATATTTCTTATACATATCTGTTTCTATTTATCATTTCCCAATTTATCATTTATCTAATTCTGCATAACAAATTGCCTTAAAACTTAGTGTTCTAAACCAAAAGACATTTACTATTGCTTACAAATCCGTGGGTCAGCAGGGTGGATCTTACAATGAGCCGGGCGTGGCTGATACTGGCCTGCCTCATTCATGCGTCTGCCATCCGCTGGTGGCATGGCTAGGGAACGGAGGGTCTAGGGTGGTCTCTCATGTGGGCTGGTGGCCTGCTGTCAGCTGGTACAATGGGGACTAAAGGGCTATGTTACTACCACAACTGTTGATTGTGTTAATATTGTTTTGGTGTACATAACTTTTATATATTCAGAGTTAACCATTTTTTCCCATGTTATTTCTTTACTGTTGCTATGCTTTTAAAGTTCCTCCTCAATCTCAAGGTCTGATAAATATTCACTTCCGTTTTCTTCTACGTTTTTATTGTTTCACTGATTACCTCTTAAGTCTTTAATCCATTGGAAACTGATGGATGTGAAGTGAGAATTAAAATGGTTGTTTTTCCACATGTCGTTAACCAATTATCCAAACACGATGTATGGAGCATTCTGTCCTTTTCCAGGGTTGAGGATGCCACTTTCTGTCACAGAGGGCATTATGATATAGTCTTTGGGTCTGTTTCTGGGCTCTTTCCTTTGTTCCACTGGTGTGTCTGTCTCTTGGTTCTTGCACTCCCAAATGCAATCAAGGGCTGGAGGGTACTCAGGGCTGGGGAGAGAGAATCAGCACTGTGTCTGCAATTGAAGCTAATACTGTACAGCTCCCCCGAAGCCCAAGACAAGCACTGAGAAGGGGGACACGGTGGGGGGGAGTCAACCCAGACCTCCCAGAGGGCAGAAGTGTTGGAGCAGAGGGAGGGTGCTTAAGAAGACGGATGTCCTAATCTAGCGCTTGTGGAGAGAGCGAAGGAAGAGCCATGCGACAATCTTGATAGGAAGAGAAACCCTTGGCTTTTTCTACCACTGTCTGAGGCCCCCAGGAGGCGCCTGCGAGGCGGAGGCCCCAGGGAGCCGTGGGACTGTCGCCCGCGCAGGAAGTGACTGCATGGTGAAGCAGTGAGCTGCAGTCTCTCACCTGTGGCAGAATAGATAATACTTATTGATTTTCCTGTGACTACCAGGTTTCATGAAGATCATCAGTTTCCTGGGGGGAGAAGCACAGAATGGATTCCCCTCACCCCCAAATCTATCAGCGTGCTCTGTGGAACCTCCCCTTCCCCCGAGGAGCAGGGTCCGTTAGCTATATATATCCCAGTCTGAGGCTTTAACTTTCTATCATTTTAGTTATCAAAACAGTTTCTCTCGAGTTATTAAGATTCCGCTGTGTTCAATTTTACGTTTCAGTCGTGTCTGTGATGCACAGCCTTCCCCCTCGCCTCTCCTGCAGACCAGACTTTGGAAGATCTGGGGGTGGGGAAGGCGAGCGACACAACAGTAGCCGTTCGCTGTGAAGGAATCAAAATCAAACCTTTTTGTGTCAGATCAGCAAAAGAATGTAATCAATCTGTGGATGTGCCGCGGAGTTTTAGTGAGTAGTGTATGTGCGCCATGAGGTGAGAAGGGTGGAAATGGCTGGTCCACACTGATGCCGTGGCCGTGGAGATGGCGGGAGTCGCTGCAGTGGGTCCATTGCAGAGGTAGTAAGAGGGAGTCTAAGCAAACTCGTGGTTACTGGTGTGTGGGACAGCAGAGAAGTCAAAGATATAACATGTTTCTGACTTGGCCAATGTACCCATGAATACCTTTAAATGCAAGCAACACAACTCCATCTGAAACACCCTAAGCAAAAGGGAAACTAGTTTGCCCCGCCGGTGGCTCAGTGGTTGAGTGTCAACCCAGGCACCAAGAGGACACCAGTTCAATTCCCGGTCAGGGCACATGCCCAGGTTGTGGGCCCCATCCCCAGTGGGGGGCATGCAGGAGGCAGCCAATCGAAGTCTCTCATCAATGTTTCTATCTCTCTCCCTCTTCCTTCCTCTCTCTCTAAAATCAATAAAGGAAAAAAAATTTTTTTTAAAGGAGGAAAACTAATTTGAAAGATACTGGGGTAGATCAGAAAATTGAAGGGTTGTATAACCAAATGACAAAAGGGAGGGACTGCAGCTGGGTCACATGGGAAGTTGGATGCAGTCTCAAATGTGACCGTGACTCTCGTTCTCTTCGTGGTGTGTCTTTCGAGTGTTGGTTGTATGTTCTCTCACTGCTCATTTGTTTCCCTCACTTTACGGTCCCTGGCAGTTTCTGAGTGTCAAACTGTAGGAACTGTTTTTTCCTGCCTTCAGTTATTAAAATAAAATTCGGTGGTGGAATTCTTACAGGCCCATTCCTCAACCTGTCAACTGTGGCAGGTGGGGTAGAGTAACACGACAGACCCAACTTAGATCAGGTGACCGCTCCAGACTGATGGGCCCGGGGCAGGGAGATGCGACCAGGACCCACATGGCTGGAACCACATGGTTTCTGTGAGAGGGAGAGAAGTTTGCTGAAGAAGGGGTGTCATTCACAGACATGGAGAACTAGGGACAAGAGCTTGGATAAATATGTGTGTACTTAAAAAAAAAACCCTCTATTATTAGACTCTATTTAAGGCAGAATCTGTGTCTGATTCATCCCCCACAGAGTGGCACACACGTTTTACTAAAAAGAAATCTTATTGTCTTGGTACTTGTTTCTTTTTTGTTGTTGTTGTTAATCCTCACCCGAGGATATTTTTCCAATGATTTTTTTTTTTTTTAAATAGAGTGGAAGGGAGGAAAGGGAGGAGGTTGGGGAGAGAAACATCAATGTGAGAGAGACACATTGATTGGTTGCCTCTCACACGACCCCGACCAGGGTCGGGGATGGAACCTGCAACCCAGGTATGTGTCCTTGACCAGAATCAAACCTGAGACCCTTTGATCCGTGGGCTGACGCTCCAATGGCTGAGCCAAACCAGCCAGGGCGACTTATTTCTTACTATATCATTTAAACACTTTTTTTTTTCCTGCAAAAAGCTTTATTGTTTCCATTTGGTCCAGTGCATGGGAGAGGGCTCCAGGGTGGTTTGAAGGATCCCTAGTGGTTCCAGGGAGAGGCTCAGGCAAAAGCCAGACACCAGGGGGATGCAGAGGGTCCCCTTTAAGGCCTCTGGGCTCCAAAGGCTCCTAGTCGTGCTTGAGGGTGAGCCTTTGGAAGAAATACTCACCTAGCTCAGCCTGGGGGCCGCCAGCCTGCAGAGATGAGTCAGGTGTCACCCATCTTCCTGATGAGGGTCACCTGCTCACCCAGGAAGTGGTTCTCCGGGAAGCAGCAGAGCTGAGGGTCTGTGGGGGTAGAACCCAGGGCATGCAGGTCCAAAAGGGCCTGGTTCAGGTTCCTCTCCAAGGCCATGGCGGCTTCCATGGTGTCCTGAGTTTTACCCCACTCGTCTTGGGACGGCTTATGTACCTCCGGGAAGAGAACGCAGCCACCACACCGGTTTTGCATCTTTAAGAGCCGCTCGGTGCCCTCCAGAGCCACACCTCGCAGTCGATATAGAAGCCCAGAGAGGTAGGCGTGGGAGACCCGCAGGTGCAGGTGGCCAGGCGACCGGGTGGAATGATTCTGACGGATGGGGGAGCTCATGGCTGTTTGGCAATAAGGAGTTAAGGTCAAAAACCGGTGTTGGCTGATCTCAGAGGCTGAGGATGGCTGAGGTGGTTCTGAAGGTGGTGACAGGAAAAGAGGTTGGAGGCTGGAAGACGAGGCGTCCCTGCATCTGTTCTGTCCAAACACAGTTGAAGCAAGAGACAGATCCGGGGACCGCCGAGGACTATCCCTAAACATTTTTTTTATATAGTATTTTAATAACAATAATATTCTAAGATGTGGAAATACCAGAATTCATTAAACTAATTTTTTATTGATGGACATTTAGGTGGCTTCCAAGGTTTTGTTAATTTTTGGCTGTAATAATATATAATATTGCAAAGTTCAGGACTTCACAAGACCACCCTTGCTTTTAACAACAACTGCAATTTCAGGGGTCCCAAGGCTACTTCCGGGCTCAATAATTTGCTAAAGCGCTGACAGAACTCACTGAAAACCATTGCGTTTGTGGTTATAGTTTATTACATTGGAAGGATACAGATTAAAATCGACTATGGGAATATTCTCATGGGGCACAGCCCGAGGGAGCTCCAGGCAGGAAGCTTCCAGCTGTCCTCCCCGAGAGAGTTGGGGCAGTCCTAATTTCTCCCAGAAACAAGCTCATGACAGTACCCAGGGGCATTGCCAACCAGACAAGCTCACCTGAGCCCTAGTGCCAGAGTGTTTATCGGGACTTGGTCACAGAGATACGGTTGACAGCCTGAGTGGCTGACCTCACCTTCCAGCACCTGCAGAGACTGAGCTTGATGCCATGTGGCCCAAAGCCCTCCCCATAACTTCACTCTCAGCATAGATGAGCTGGTGTGGCCAGAGTCCCCAAGCAAACAAAGATGCTTTTCTCAGGCAGGGCATTTCAAGGGCGTAGAGATTTCCTCCCAGGAGTTGAGAGCAAAGGCCAGACCTCTCTTCGGATGGGTTAATTTTTACTGCACACTATGTAATATATGATACTGTGAAGCGAACACCCTAATGGTCGTATCTTTTTTAAAAAGCTTTAATGTCATAAAAAAGAACACATGTCCTTTATAAAACAAAACAAGCGACATAGTAAAGTAAAACAGTGAGAGCAAAATGAGCCATATTCAATCACTAAGTAACAACAATGATTAATACATTAGTGTATATCCTCGCCAGACAGCTTGAGATGGTATTTATATACACAATAGGGATACAGGTTTATATAAACAAAATCATTCTATTCATGTTGATGCATAACTGGTTTCTGGATGTTTAAGTTCTTTGAATTGTTTTTATTAACCATTGACTACATACAAAAATATTTGTGAAATAAAAAGAAACACATTTATCACCAAAACCAAACACCCTTAACTTACCACCAAGATTAAGGGGGGAAAAAAACCTCCATTCTTTTGTTATTTTATTTTTATTTATTTTTTATCCTCACTCGAGGACATTTTTGCATCCATCTTCAGATAGAGCGGGAGGGAGAGAGGGAGGAAGAGAGAGAGAGAAACATCGATGTGAAAGAGACACATCGAGTGGTTGCCACCCACACAACCCCAACGGGGGCCAGGGACAAACTGCAAACGAGGTACATGCCCTTAGCGGGAACCGAACCTGGGACTCTCTGGAACGCAGGCCAACGCTGTAACTGCTGAGCCAAACCGACCAGGGCCATACTTTTGTTATTTTTAAAGGCCCTTTTGCTCGGCCAGTGTGGCTCAGTGGTTGAGCGTCGACCCATGCACCAAGAGGTTGCTGGTTCAATTCCCCGTCAGGGCACATGCCCAGGTTGTGGGCCTGATCCCCAGTGGGGGGCATGCAGGAGGCAACCAGTCAATGTTCTCTCTCATCGATGTTTCTATCTCTCTCTCCCTCTTCCTTCTCTCTCTCTAAAATCAATAAAAAAGAAAAACAATTTAAAAAAAATAAAGTCCCTTTTGTCCTCTCTCCAATTTCATCTTCCTTCTTCTCCATCAGAGGTGACCTCTCTCCTGCATTGATGTCTGTTGTTTTCTGTTTTACCTCATGTATTTGTTTTTCTAAATGATATATGAACTTGCTTTGCATGTTTTTTAACTTTATACAAATGAAATCATACTGTATACCTTACTCTGCAACTTGTTATTCTTACAACACAATGTTTCTGAGATTATTCTTGTCCTTGTGAGTAGATGTAATCCATTCATTTTCATGGAGTGTGCATCTGTTGCACTGGTGATGGGCGACTGGGATTGTTTCCGTTTTCTTGGTCTTACAAACGGTGTGGATAGGAACACACGTGCAAGAGTTTCTCGTGTCTACATTCCCAGGACTGGAACTGCTGTGTCATAAGAGATACACATCTCCAGCCTTATCAGAGAATGTCAAATTGTTTTCCGAAGTGGTTGTGTGAGCTTCCCTTCCCCCCAGCACTGGGAGTGTTGCAATGACCTCACAGTCCCAAAGACACTTGATACTTTATGTTTGTATCTTTGTGTACCACTGTGCTGTTCAAAGTCATATTTTAAACTTGATAGGTATTGCCAGTTATTCCTCACAAAGGTCTTACCAGTTTATACTCCCACTAACAGTATGTGAAACTCTACACCTTAGCAAATACCAGAAACTCTAATTTTTAATATTTGCCAAATTTAATTTTAATATTTGCCAAATTTAATTTTAATATTTGCTAAATGGCTAAGTAAAAAAAAAAAAAATTATTTTCATCAGCCTTGTTTGTTTACTAGAGAAATCGTAACTGCGGAACCAGCTCAGAATGGTTCTATCCTGTTACCGAGATACTGAGTTGCTTTTCAGAGACAACAGGCCACAATCACAAGCCATGCAGCCCAAGGATGCGCAGTGGAGAGAACTTGGACCCCCAGCTGCACCCAGAACCAAAGTCTCTCCCTCACCCCACAGGCAACCAAAGGACCAGGACACAACTGGAACTTAACACCAAAATCCTTTCAGAAGCCAAGGGTCCATCGTCCAGAAGGATCGTGTGTTGACGCCCCTTTACTGTAAATGACCAAGCTCCAACATTTTCTAATTAAAACTTCCCTGCCAGCATGTCTGTTCCCCCTAAACCCTTAAAAACCCTTAACTTAGTCCAACGAGCAAGAAGGATTTGAGGCACTATTAAGTCTCCCCTCTTCTCCGTTGGCAACTTCTCAGTCAATAAACCTTTCCTTAGCCCAAACTCTGATGTTTTGAGTTTTGGCCTTTCGAAGTGTCAGGCACAGAAACTTGCGGGGATCAGTCACAAAACTGTATAGTTTTAATGTTTGTGATGTCTGCATTTTCTTCTGATTTGAAAAAAATTCCTTTTCATCTCAAATTGTAGTATTTGTAGGTCCAGGGTCGCGGGCACGAGAGTGAGCGTCAAGTAATGAAGACTCTTCCGACCAAGAGTTGTGGTTCTGTGCAGCAGAGGGAGGAAGAGACAAAAGAACTGGAGATTTTATTATTTCAAATCGTACTGTGGCTCTTCCACGCTAATTGAAAAGAAAAGGCAGATATTAGATTTTGACAAACTAGCAAATTAAATTTTGTTTTCACTGTCGGAAACTTATAAATCATATAGTAGATTAGAAAGATATTTAAAAATAGCACTTACATAATTGGATTTGATAGGAGTACATCTACAAATAACGTACAACTTGTCCATTTTCTCTAGTGATCTCAAAATAATATCCCTAGTGCTTTTTATGTTTGAGAATGAAAAAAACAAACCGCAGGAAGATAAATGATCTTTGCAAGGTGGCATCAAGTCAATGTAAAGGTCAAGAGTAAAAATAATTTTCAATCTATCATTAAGGCTGAAACTCTTCAAACCCCCTGCAAGTTTTTTACTTATTAGGAATTTAAGTGTTTTGAATATGAAAGACTTCACCCAAAGAATTGGTAGTTAAAATACAAAACAAAAACATCAGCATTGAGGATTTCCAAAGTGTTAAACACTAAATTTTAATGCTAAAATCCTTGACATTTAAAAGGCTCGGGAACAAATCTTACCGAAAGCCAACTCACATGCAAATTATAACAATTTATTTCTCTCAGGCCTTGGCATGCTTCTTTTTGGTACCAGAAGTAGAGTGAGATATTTGAGATTCAAACTCTTTAGAAACGTGTTTAAATTTGAACCACATTCTGTGTGGAAGAATATCCTGGTATCATCTTCCCTGTTCCTTACCCTAGATGTTAGCTGGACTTGACGACCAATTTGGGGTCAGTACGAAGGGATCGGCTGTGAGAAACATCCATGCTAACCCAAAATATGCTGTCTTATTAAATGTTTTAAGCTGAAGGAATTTGAGTAACAGTCTGTGCAGACAGGACTTTCTGACCTTTCTCCTGAAGCAAGTCATAAAACCCTCAGATGAGAAGTGCCCTCCCTAGACTCAGAGCTGAAGGAACAGCCTCATTTCCCAAGACGAAGGGACACAGAGAGGAGTCTGGATAAACAGGCCTTGCTAAGACGCCCTCAGTTTACCACTCTGAGCCCGTCCCCGCTGTCCTGCCGCGTCTCCCCATGACTTTCCACTTGGTCAAACCTAGCGCAGAAACACTCAGGCTTGGCCCTTGTGTCAGGTAAAACGTCTATTAGCTACATGTGTGTGCTTTTCTCTTGTTAATCTGTTTTTGTTACAGGAGCCTCAGCTGCGATCTCCTTAGAAAGGCAGAGAAAAAGATAATTCCCCTTCCCACATCCAGTCATTTCCTCAGGCTGCCCTTTGCCTCCTAATGCTTCAGGTTGTGTGTTCCGTGTCTTCTTTGTCTTTCTTGCTCATAAGTTGTTTGGATACAATTGCAATGCCAATAATTAAAGAGGCAGAATAAAAGAAATGGGCTGGTATGGTTGCCAAGTCCACCCCCAAAGTCAACACTTTGGAATAATGTTTTTTGCTTGAAAACAACTACCTAAACACCTCAGGAATTTGGTGGGGAAAGATCTAATGGGGAATGTTAAACAACAAAACTGAAACAATTCAGTATTGATTTCGATGTCCTTTATTCAAGAGGATGTCAATGTAAGACACGGCCAAACCTGTAGAGAATTTTTATGAGTTTACTTGAGCCAAACTGATGACAATTGTCGGGAAGCAAAATCTCAATGGATTGAGAAAATGCTCCAGAGAATGGCAGTTTTGCACCTTATTTTATTTATTTATTTTTAAAGTAATTTCTTTTTCTTTTAATATGTTTCTATTGATTTTTTTTTTTTTTTTTTGAGAGAGAGAGAAAGAGAAACATCCATCAGCCGCCTCCTGCACACCCCCAACTAGGAATCGAGCCCACCACCCGGGCATGTGCCCTGACCGGGAATCAAACCAGGACCTCTCAGTCCGTAGGACGACACTCAATCCACTGAGCCACACTGGCCAGGCTTGCACCTTATTTTACACATCATAATCAAAGGCAGAGGTATAAGGCAGGTTACACGAAATCCATTGGTGATAGATGAGGGAGGTGGGAGAAAGCAAAGTCAGGACATCTCTGGGGTTGGATAAAAGGTAAAATGAATAGACACATACTCCTTTTACATTGGTGGGTACAGGACAGTAAACAGTTAACAATTAACATGATTACAATAACAATGAGGGATTTTGTGGTCTCTGCTCTAGGGCAGTAATTGTGCCCTGAGGGGTCTGGAAAAAATATTTCACCCAGACATTCCAAAGATATGTTATCATAGATGCAAAAATACAATAGACAGGCTCAGTTGAGGTAAAGATTGACCTTTGTCAAGAAAGATACCTACCTGCCTAGGACATGACTACCCACCATGACTTGCTTTAAACAAATTTTTTTTAATCCTCACCCAAGGATATGTTTACTGATTTTCAGAGAGAGGAAAGGATTGAGAGAGAGAGAGAAACATTGATGTGAGAGAGAAACATATATTGGCCACCTCCCGTACATGCCCTGACTGGGGATCAAATCTGCAACCTAGGCATGTGCCCTGACCAGGAATCGAACCCGAAACCTTTTGGTGCTCGAGATGACACTTCAACCAACTGAACCACCCAGCCAGGGCCATGACTTGTTTTAGGTTAGAAAGTTTTTATTTCAGACCATCCTATGTGTTCAGTTTCGGTCTCTGAGTTTGTAAGGCCGCCGTGCAGGCCTCCCCTGAGCTTGTCAGGTTCAGTAGGTGGCCCCCTTTCTGTCCCCAGGGAAAACAACCCCTGGATTGGGGGAGCCCAGTGCCTCCCAAGCAGTGGCACTGCTCCTGGGGGATGGTAGGCAAGAGTGAGTTAGTGGAGTGCTGGCCAGGAGGTCCTGTTTTCTGAGTTGCAGGATTGTGGCTGGCGTGTTAGGTTTCTGGACTGGTGTTTCCCGTAAGGGCAGGCTGACTCAGGGTTAGATTTGTGACGTGGGCCCGGCCACTAGGGCGGCCTCCGTTTTGTGTGTCCTGATGTATGAATTAACTTTATCAAGAATATGTTTTCTTCTCTCAAGGAAGTTAACCCTTGCTGGGGAGGGAATAAAAACTGTGCTGTAGTTCTGTGTGTGTGTGTGTGTGTGTGTGTGTGTGTGTGTGTGTGTGTGTGTGTCCCCGCCCCCCGCCCAAAGTCAAAGGAGTTTGCTTTTGCAAGAGGATTAGGAAGTTCCCAGTGGCGTAGGGCCCAGCCCATTCCATTCTGCCGCAGCTCCTCTCCTTACACCTCGTCTCGGACCCGGGGTCCTGGGCATTCAGGCATCAGTCTGGACTTAGAGCACAAGAACAAATGGAAATCACCTTGCAAAACCCAAAGGAGGGAGTTAAAAGAAGTTTTGGAGTAAAATAATCCTGGGTTGGGGTCTTGGCACTGAATTTTTATTTTTTCCTTCCTTCCTTCTCCCCGTCAATGAGTGTGTACTGAGCACCTCCCATGCGCTCCTAAGCTTTGAGAAAGTAGAAATGAAAAGGACAGGGTCCCTAACGCTGTGCAGCTTGCACTAGTGGGACTGGGGAAGACAGTAAACATTTTTGATACTGGTACGTGCTGTTAATAAGAAGGATGTGATGACCGAGAACTCCAACAGGAGGCCACTTTATTTTATTTATTTATGTATTTATTTTATCCTCACCCTAGGACGTTTTTGCATTTATCTTCAGATAGAGCAAGAGGGAGAGAGGGAGGAAGAGAGAGAGAGAGAAACATCGATGTGAGAGAGACACATCGACTGGTTGCCACCCACACGACCCCAGTTGGGGCTGGGGGCAAACTGCAACCGAGGTACGTGCCCCTAGCGGAACCGAACCCCGGTCTCTCCCGTCCGCGGGCTGACGCTCTAACTGCTGAGCCAAACTGGCCAGGGCAGGAGGCCACTTTAGAAAAGTCGATCTAGCTCAGCCGGTGTGACTCAGTGGACGGAGCATCATCCCACGGACTGAGAGGTCTCGGTTCAATTCCCAGTCAGAGCACATGCCTGGGTTGCAGGCTTGATCCCCAGTAGGGGGTGTGCAGGAGGCAGCTGGTTGATGTTTCTCTCTCCCTTCCTCTCTCTAAAAAAAATCAATCGAAAAGACAATCTCTAAGAAGATGGTATTTGAGCTGAAACCTAAAGGCTGGTAAAAGCCAGCTAGGGAGATAAGGATAGGAAAGTTTGCGACAGTTTATATTGTTTATATTGCAAAGTTCCAGAGGCAAACAAATAAAAATAAAGTTTGAGGGAGGGAGAGGAGACTATGGTGACTAAAGCAGAATGATGGAGGGGGCCAGTTACAGGGGGCTGCAGCAGGAAGCAGGAGCAAGGCAAGCCAGAACCTTCTAGGCTGTAGTGAGGAGTTCAAATAATATTCGAACCGCAGTGGGAAGCCGGTGCAGGCTTTAAGCTGGCATGATCTGATTTATGGTCTCAAAAGCTCATTCCACTTTCGAGAGTGGAAGCAGTGGCCTTGTTACAAAGTTACTGATTACAAGTCCGGGGAAAAGACTGTGGCCTTCATTACAGTGGTGGCAATGGAGATGAAAAATAGATTTAAGAGATTTTGGGTGAATATATGACATAACTTGCTTATATATTAGCAGTGAGGGGGTAAGAAAAAGGGAGAAATCAAGGATGATTATTAGGAAATTTGGTTTGAGCATCTGAGTTAGAGAATGCTCTCACTGTCCTGGCCGGTTGTGGCTCAGCTGGTTGAGAACTGTCCCACGCACCAAAAGGTCACCATGTAGGGCACATGCCCAGGTTTCGAGCTCATTCCCCCTACTCGATGCTGCTTGGTGTTTCTCTCCCACATGGATGTTTCTCTCTCTCTCCCCCTTTCCCTTCCTGTCTCTCTAAAATCAATAAAAACATATTTTTAAAAGAGAGAGAGAATGCTGTCACTTACCGAGACAGGGAAGACTGAAGGACAGGAGTTAAGATTTATTACCTTTAAAATACCTATTAGAGCCCTGGCCAGTTTGGCTCAGCGGTTAGAGCGTTGGCCTGCGGTCCAGAGAGACCCGGGTTCGGTTCCCGCTAAGGGCGTGTACTTCGGTTGCAGTTTGTCCCCGGCCCTGGTTGGTCGTGCGGGTGGCGGCCACGCGATGTGTCCCTTTCGCGTCGATGTTTCTCTCTCTCTCTCTCTCTTCCTCTCTCTCCCTCCCACTCTATCTTAACAAAAAATGAAAAAATGTCCTCGGGTGAGGATAAAAAAATATATATATATCTATTAGATATATAAGTGTACAACAAGCAGTTGCATATATGAGTCCAGAATGCATGTGAGATACCTGGGGTGGAAATCATCAATTTGTAGAAGGCATTTAAAGGCCTGGAAGAGGTCATCTGTATAGAAAAGACTGCTTAGTCTAAGTCCTGGACATGCCAGCATTCACAGATCAGGCCCAAACAAAGGAGCCCGCCAAGTGTTTGTTCGGTAAAGCAGGAGGAAATCTGGAAAACCAGAACATGTTTTAACATATGGTCAACTGTGTCGAGGGCTGAAAGGTTGAACAATTAGTGTGTGGCTTTGGGTAAATTGTTTCATCTATCTATCTAAATGCAATTTCCTCATAAGTGTTGTTGGGAGAAAAACATAATACATGTAATGTTCTTTGAGCCTGGCATGTAATAAGTGATAAATGGCTATTATTAGTCTATTGCTGTTGAATTCGGAAATCTATAAGGGGAAATCTGTGTCAGGGGAAAAACTACATACATTTAGTGGAAAAGTTCTGAATAACAGATACCCAGTTTCATCATATCTTGCAATCATTCTCTAATGTTCCTTTTAGTCTTTGTGTCTTTTTAGCTCTTCTGGAGTTAGGGCTTAAGATCTGAGAATTCCTTCTTCTCTGGAGAGTCAAAAGTTGCTATGACAACTGCCTGGAAATGAAAGTCCTGTGCTTTTTTTATTTATTTATCTGAGGGTGATGTGCTGCAGAAAGAGAGGAATGCAATCGCCACAAACATTGCCTCCCAGCCTTTTGAAAGAGTACATTCAAGAGCCATGTTCTCGCTCATACCGTCAGGATCCTTTACTATTTATATAAAATTTACTCTCTTCCACTTTCTCCACAAAGTATTTGAGGTCATTGACAACATTAAGACACATATAAGTTGAGGCACTTTAAAAAAGATAAATGAAGACGATGAAATATTATTTGGAGGAGAAATAACCTGTAACAAACCTACAGTAGAATGTTAACACTGTGCAACAGATTTAACTTCAAGTATTTTGGAAGTGAAATAAAAATGGAAAATATGATCATTTAAGGATTCTCAGGTGTTGCTTAAAGGTCACAACAGGCAGGGTCGTGAGGACAGAGAAACTTTCAAACTGATGCACATATATGTTGTTCCCCTGCAGTAGTAATGAAGCCGACAGTTGCATACAACTTTATAGTTTATAAAGCACTTTTGTGTTTACAGAAGGTGGTATTACAGCATAAATATATATATATATATATATCTCACACACACACAAAACCATATAATGAATTAACACAGAGAAATTTAATCATGAATCTTTTATTTTCAAAACCCTGCTCTTTCTACCACACCAAGTCAACTTATATAATTACAATTTTTTAAAATCATGAAATATTTGTGTACATTCACAAAGGACATAAAACCTGTATATATATTTTAAGAAGTAACTGTAAAACAAACATTTATGTAGCGACCTGCATTTGGTAGCTGCCTGTGCTGGGCCCGATGCACACAGGAGGGGCCATGTGAACCAGGCCGGCTCTCACCAGTACTGGGCCTGGGGCAGACTCAACACAAGAAGGATGGCTCCCACCTGTCAGCTGTGTGGGAGGAAGGCTCAACAGTGACAGTGGCGCTAAACCTCCAGCCCTCGCTCTGAAGCCACACAACTTAGTTTTTCCCTGTATGACTCTGGCACCTCCACCACCCCAGCCGCTGTCTATATGCCCAAAGTACCTGCCTGCAAGCAAGAGGTTGTGCGCTGGCCCTTTAAGATGATTCCTGGGTTTCCAGCAGCCTTCTGTCTCACCTGGACAGACTGTTTCACTGCTGATTTTCACAGCCAGATGTTATGTGGGCTCCTTTTCCCAGCACTGGTTCTGGGCTGGGGATTCCAGCATGGGGCTGAGACCCCCTCACTCCTCCAGGGAAACTTTGCATCTGAGAGTTCCCTCTGGATTCTCAACCGCCATACGTGGGTGCAGAACCAGCCCATTTTGCATCTCCACCCAGCTTATTGGGCTCAATGTGGCTGCTTCTTTATGTCCTTTCTAATAGAACTTCTGTTCAGCTTGTCTTCAGGTGGTTATCCAGGTTGATTGTTCTATAATTTAGTTGTAATTAAAAAAAAAATTTTTTTCAACTACAGTTGACATACAATATTATATTAGTTTCAGGTGCATAACATAGTGATTAGACATTCAAAGAACTTACAAAGTGATCAAGCCGATAAATCTAGTACCCATCTGACACCATACGTATTTATTATACTATTATTGACTCTATTCCTTATGCTGTACTTTACATCCCCCCGTGACGATTTTGGAACTACCAAATTGTACTTCTTAATCCCTCCACCTCCTTCATCCAGTCCCCCAACCACCCCTCCCCTCTGGCAACCACTAGTTTGCTCTCTGTGTCTGTGAGTCTGTTTCTATTTTGTTTGTTCATTTATTTTGTTCTTCAGATTCCACCTGTAAGTGAAATTGTATGGTATTTGTCTTTCAGTTGTGACTTTGATGTGGTAATGGGAGAAGGTGAGTGCAGTGTCCCCCCTACTCCGCCATCTTGACCAGAACACTAAAATTACTGCATGTTAACCTAAATAAAACTTTATGAAAATTAAATATTTGCCAAAACAAAATCAGTGAGAAGAGTAACATTATCTCACTCCCCCCCAAATCTCTTCAGTGTCCGGTTTAATAGAAGACAACTGGATTTTCATATCTGATTCTGCCTTCAGCCTGCTGTGATATGTTGTTGCTTTGGGTTAAGTAAATGAAAAAATCTGGCCCCACAGATATGTACTTGAAAAAGGAGCGGGGGTATTTTAGTGGAATTTTCAGATAACTGAAAATTTGTACTTCACAGGCAGTATTTTTAAAAGGTCAGTTGCAATGTGAAATTTGAAACCATATCACATTCTGTTACATTAAACTCAGTTGATCTGACTTACTGTTTGGCTGTCACCCATGCATGATTTTGTAACATTATGCACTGTTCATTTGAAAAATAGTTTCACCGAGATATGCAGATTCTCCAAATGTCAGCACATTTCATTATACAATATCCAAAAAGTCATATTCATTAATATTACTACAGGCATTACCCCAGAAATCTTTAAGTATTTGGATGTAGTGAAGCCCATGGTGGTAAATACAAGTTTTCCAAATTTCTAGTTTTTACTTGAAAGCTCAGATTTTGTCAGGGGCAACAAATATTGTCAGTTATTTTCCTTAAAGTAACCAGCTAACTTTACTTTTGAAAAAATGTCTCCCAAATATACAAGTCTAAATATCCAGTGTGTCAGCCTTCTTTCAAGTAACAATAGTGTTGGTTAAAAAAAAGTGAGAAGTTGCCCTGGCCAGTTTGGCTCAGTGGTTAGAGCGTTGGCCTGTGGAGCAATGAGTCTCGGGTTCGATTCCAGTCAAGGGCATGTACCTAGGTTGCCGTTGGCCCTGGTTGGGGTCGTGCGGAAGGCAACCAATCAATGTGTCCCTCTCGTGTTGATGTTTCTCTCTCCTTCTCTCTCCCTGCCTCCTACTCTATCTGAAGATAAACAGAAAAATATCCTCAGGTGAGGATTAAAAAAATAAAAATAAAATAAAAAAGTGACAAGTTCAGCAACTCAATTGCACAAGTGCTTTTCCTTGAGACAGCCGTTGTTAGGGTGTGCAGCAGAGCGTTTCAAGTTCTCAAGGTGTGAACAGACAAGCAGCATCAGCATCACCTGGGGACTTTTTCAAAAATACAA
Organism: Tadarida brasiliensis; assembly: GCA_030848825.1. Taxonomy (NCBI): domain Eukaryota; kingdom Metazoa; phylum Chordata; class Mammalia; order Chiroptera; family Molossidae; genus Tadarida; species Tadarida brasiliensis. The sequence continues at coordinate 101,010,864 of CM061263.1, forward strand.
ATTACTGGGCCTCACTCCAGACCTACTGAATCAGAAACTCTGAGAGTGAGGGCCAGCAGTCTGTGTTTTACAACCCTCAGTGATTCTAATTCCCTCTGAAGTCTGAGAACCACTGCTTCAGTCTGAGAGCAATGGTTCTCAGTCTTGGTCACACATTGCAATCACCTGGGTAGCTCAAAATCTCCAATGCTTAGTTACTTTGGATCAATTAAGTCAGAATCTCTGAAGATGGGACTCAGATATCAGTATTAAAAAAAAAAAAATTCCTCTGATTCCAAAGTGCAGCCAACTGCCTTAGGTTATTTTTCTCAAACAGATCTCAGTTATGTTCTTATTTGGTGCTAGACAGAGGTCTACTGAAAATGGAATTCTCTGACAAGTTCCCGGAGTGCTAATAACTAGCCTGCTGCTGGTTGGAGAAAAATCAATGTGTTTTCAGAATCATTTTCTCATTGTGAATAGTCAGAAAATCCCAAATGGTGAGCAAGAAAATGTCTAGTAGGACTCAAGAATAGATTAGTTAAGCCCTTCTTTTAGGAAATTGGAAAGCCTGGCATGTCTGGTGAGGTCTCCACTTTAGTTACGACTGAAGCTCCCTCTTCAGCTGTCAGGGCTTGTTTTTCTCCACAGCTTCCATTTCTCCACAAGCTGTCTTAGATGAGCAGCTCTCACCATTATAATAATAAATTTCTATCATTCCCATTTTATTTTAATACTTCTTTACCATTCTTAAATGAAACACATATATAATGCAACCTATCTACATACATCATTAAAAAATTAATATAATGCCCTAACTGTATTATAAAGAATAAGTAAAATGAGGTTAATGTATAATAAAAGTACATATCGCAATATATAAATGTTACCATAGACAGTCGGAGCGTGGGTACCCAGTGGCAGGGTGGGAATGGGTGTGGCTGGCCACTTCGGGAGGTGGGCTAAGAGCTGCAGCATCTCCAGGCTTCCTGTTGGCAGAGCCTAAAGCCTTCCCGCCACTGACTCTGATACTTAGACAGTCAGGGAGTGCTGGGGAATCTCCCACATTGGCCAAGATGCTTAAGGCTAGAAAAATAAATGGATAGGGCTCAAGCATACCAAAAGCTAGCAAAATAATTGGATAGAAAAAAAAAAAGCCCTTCCCTCCCTCTCCCTATAAAACCACAAGCTTGAGCTGGAAGTGGAGACAGGAGTCCATCTTTCATCCAGGTTGTGGCACCTGAATAAACCTCTTTCCTTTTGCACCAGCATATGTCTCACAAGTTTGGCTTTCATTGCAGCAGGCAGCCAAACCTGCATTTTTGATTACATAAATGCTTGGGAAAAAATTGGCAGACATAATAAAGCTGTCAGATGTTGGCATATGAATTTTTTAAATGAGGTATAACTGACATAAAACATTATTAGTTTCATGTGTGCAATATAATGATTTGATATTTGTATGTTGTTGTTTTTTTTTAATCCTCACCCGAGGACATTTTTCCATTTTTGTTCAGAGTGGGAGGGAGAGAGAGGAACAGAGAGAGAGAGAGAGAGAGAGAGAGAGAGAGAGAGAGAGAAAGAGAGAAAGAGAGAAACATCAACGTGAAAGGGACACATGGAGTGGCCGCCTCCCGCACGTCCCCAACCAGGGCAGGGAACGAATCACAACTGAGGTATGTGCCCTTGACCGGAATCAAACCTGCAACTCATTGGTCCATGGGCCGACATTCTAACCACCGAGCCAAACTGGCCAGGGCTGTATGTTTTTTTTTTTTTTTATCCTCACCCGAGGACACCTTTTCATTTTTTGTTCAGATAGAGTAGGAGGGAGAGAGAGGAAGAGAGAGAGAGAAACATCAACGTGAAAGGGCCACATTGAGTGGCTGCCACCCGCACAACCAACCAGGGCCGGGGACAAACTGCAACCGAGGCACGTGCCCTTAGCGGGAACCGAACCTGGGTCTCTCTGGACCGCAGGCCGACGCTCTAACCGCTGAGCCAAACCGGCCAGGGCAGGGCTGTATGTACTTTTAAATGATCACCACAATAAGTCTAGTTAACATTTGTTACCATACATAGTTACAATACTTTTTGAGATGAGGACTTTTAAGATTTACTCTTAGCAACATTTAAACATGCAGTATAATATTATCAACTATAGTTGCCATACTGTACATTACATCCCCATGAGTTGTTTTATAACTAAAAATTAGTACCTTTGACTTTCTTTACCCATTGGCCCACCCTCCTCAAGCCCCCACCCTCTGGCAACTACTAATCTATTCTCTGTATCTATGAGCTTGTTATTTTAAAAGATTCCACATATAAGTGCAAAATAACATATAAGATTTAAATAACATAAAGAATAAGTAAAATGAGGTATAGGATCATATGGTATTTTTCTTTCTCTAACTTATTTCACTTAGCATAATGCCTTCAAGGTTCATCCATGTTGTTACAAATGACAAGACTTCATTCTTTCTTATGGCTGAAAAATATTCTAGTACACACACACACACACACACACACACACACATTTTCTTTATCCATCCATGGACACTTAGGTTGTTTACATATCTTAGCTATTGTAAATAACCCCAAAATGAAACATCGTGGCGGGGGGAGGGGGAATAGTGCATTTATCTTTTTGAGTTAGTATTTTCATTTTCTTTGGATAAATACACCAGAAGTGGAATTGCTAGATCTTAAGGTAGTTCTATTTTTTTATTTTTTGAGGAACTTCCATACTGTGTTCCACAGTGGCAGCACCAATTTACATTCCCACTAACAGTGCACAGGGGTTCCCCTTTCTCCACATCCTCGCCAATACTCGTTATTTCTGGCATGTGAATTTTGTAAAAAAATTTTTATTATGAAAAATTTCAGATATATGCTAATGTGGAGAGAATATTGTGATATTGTGATTTATAATAAGATATATATGGTTTTTGTCCTGTTGGTGGCACAGAGCTCCTAAAACCCTTGGAACTTCTTAAATGTGGACAGCAGCAAAAGTCTCTTTTGTTCTGTTAATGAGGTGACTTTGGGAAAGCACCTAAGGATGGGGGCCAGTCACCTGAGGAACTAAGTACATTATTACAGGGATGGAACTTTCAGTCCTTCCTCCACACCTCTGGCCACCAATGGCCAGTGATTTAATCAATCATACCCGTGTAATAAAACCTCCATAAAAACCCAAAAGGATGGGGTTCGGATATTCCAGGTTGGTGAACATGTGGAGATTTGAAGAGAATGATACATTGAGAGAGCGTGGGAACTCCAAGCCCTTTCCCATTCCTTGTCCTATATATCTCTTCCGTTGGTTATTTCTGAGTTATATCCTTTTTATAATAAACGGGTGCTCTAGTAAGTACATTGTTTCTCTGAGTTCTGTGAGCTGCTCTAGTAAATTAATCAAATCCTAGGAGAGGGTCATTGGAACCTCCAATATATAGCTGTCAGGCAGAAGCACAGGTGATAACCTGGGCTTGGAATTGGTGTCTGAAGGGATGAGGTAGTCTTGTAGGACTGAGCCCTTAACTTGTGGAATCTGATGCTATCTCTAAGTGGATACTGTCAGAATTGAGCTGAATTGTGGTCTAGCTGGTGTCCAGAGAATTGCTTGGTGATGGGAGAAACTTCCCGCCCCCCCACCCCCCCACACACACATTGAAATTGGGTTCAGACTTATGTTATGTATAAAATACATGCTTACTCAGTACCTATCTTCAACAATGATCAATTATCAATAGGCAACCTTTTTCATCCTAACAAATGCTACTTAAAATGTGGCCCCTGGCCCTGGCTGGTTTGGCTCAGCAGTTGGAGCATCGGCCTGCGGACCAGAGAGTCCCGGGTTCGATTCCTGCTAGGGGCATGTGCCAAAAAAAAAAAAAAAGTGGTCCTTGGATCAACAGCATCCATGTCAACTGAGAGATTGTTAGAAATGCAAAATCATTGACTTCTCATCAGATCACTCAATCAGTATCTCTGAGGTAAGGCCCAGGAATCTGTTTTAACACTCTTCCCAGTTGATTTGTAGATCCAGTAAGGTTCGAGAGCCACTGATCTATACAACATCCCCACCTCAGATTATTTTAGGGCAAATCCGAAATAGCATCTAGGTATATTATTTCACTCATAAATAATTACTTTATTTTGTTATTGTTTTTTAAAAATATGTTTTGGATTTTAGAGAGAGGGGAAGGCAAAGGGAGAGAGAGAGAGAAATATTGCTCGGCTGTCTCCTGCACACCCCCTATTGGGGATCGAGCCTGCAACGTGGGCATATGCCTTGACTGGAAATCGAACCCAGTGCACAGGTCGACACTCTAACCATTGAGCAACACCAGCCAGGACAATAATTATTTTAATTTAAAAAATCATAATAATATACCACTATATCACCTAATAAAAGTTTAACTATAATTTCTGAATGTCATTAAATATTCAGTTTAAAACATTTCTCAGATATTTATGTCTTTTTTTTTTTTTTTTTGCATTTATCTTCAGATAGAGTGGGAGGGAGAGAGGGAGGAAGAGAGAGACAGAAACATCGATATGAGAGAGACACATCAAGTGGCTGCCACCCACACGACCCCAACCGGGGCCGGGGCCGGGGCCAAACTGCAACCTAGGTACGTGCCCTTAGCAGGAACTGAACCTGGGACTCTCTGGTCCACAGGCTGACGCTCTAACCGCTGAGCCAAACCAGCCAGGGCATATTTATGTCTTTTTATAGTTGATACATTTGAGTCACTTCAAACCCTGCATTAGGTTGCTATGTTGCTTAAATCTCTATCAATCTATAACAATTCTTCTCTTTTTTATTTCCTGCCATTTATTTGTTAAAGAAACTGGGTCATTTGTCAGTTTCCCACATTCAGGATTTTCCTGATTTTGTGTCTATGTTGTCATTTTGTCATGTTCCTTTTACCTCCATATTTACAGTAATCTGGCTGTTATGTCTAGAGGCTTGATTATATTCAAGTTTGACTTTGGGGGGGGGGGCAGGAACATTTCGGGTGGTGCTATGCCCTTCTCATTGCACCCTATCAATGTCTGGCTGTTTCTCTTTTTCTGATGTAAAAGTTGGTTAGTGGGTTTAAGTGTTGGCAGGATGATCTAGCCTTTATAAAAGTTTCCAATTAGCCTTTTACCTAATGGTCTTGGCAGCACAATGATCATAGCCTCAGTCCATTGTTTCCTTAAGAGATGCAAATGGTGATATTCTAATTTTTGTACTTTTTCCTGCATGTATTACCTGACATATAAAGAACTTTCTCTCTTCAAATATTTGTATAGGGAATACAATTTGCACCAGAAAGGCAATGTAAGTGCTCAATTTAATTCCTTTTCTTTATAAACCAGTCTTTAAATGAATTTTTACTCTAAATTTTTAGTTTTGAGTATCAATACGTATGTATGGGTTTAAATATATTTGATGTTTTTGAACTTCTAGGTTTGGCAAATGGTGGGAAGGCAAATCCATGGGGAAACCCATGGTAGATGAGGGCTAGTTTTAGGAAGGTCTGTCACACACATTCCTCCGGTGCCTTCTCTGGGCTGGTGAGGGTCTAGAGTTGTTTCCAGTGATTAACTTATGTCCTTCCTGGTAGAGAGGAGACAGGGGACACCTCTACAAATTTATGTCCTGGTTTTAGGCAAATAGGGGGAGGGCAGAGGGCTTTTCTTGTATCTGCTTCTTCTCAATCGTCTTCAGGCTCAAAGTCATCCATGTGCTAAAGTGGCATCCAGTGGGGTGGCATATTCTGCTACTGTTCAGCTCCCTTTACTGAGAAATAGTTTTTAGACCATAACCTGGGTGATAAATTACACCTTGAGAACATACTAATGCTTCTAATTTGAATGTAAGATTACAGGAATTTTACCTCTTTGATTTTATGCTTCTCTATTTTTCATCTAACACCAAAATTCTTTGTACCTTAATGATACTAACATAATCATTTATTTGCTTTATCTTTATATACATAAAACTATTTTCCAAATAACAATCAGTATTATTAACAAAAATTGGTTACTGAATAAAGTCTAGCCTTTCCTTGCAGTTCTTTTCTGTCCTTCCTCTCTTACTTAAAAGGAACATACTATAACACCACTGTCTCTGTACTCTGCTTTTAATTTCTTTTAACAATATGTCCTAGGGTCATTTCATAACAATATATAGTTATTATCTTTTTTATAATTCCACTATGTGGATGTATTACAATGCATTCTCCCCACTGATGAACATTTAGATTAAAAGAAGTCTTATTGTATTACAAATACTGTTATAATGAATATTCTTACATATTCATAATTTGATTTTTTGGTCATATTTTCTTTGGGATAGATTCCTAGAAGTAGGACTCTGGGTCAAAGGTAAATGGAATTTTAATTTTGCTGAATATTGCCATCCCCCCTGTAGAAGTCATACCATTTTGTAGTGCCACAAACAATGTGTCAGAATTTCACATCCTTAAAATTAGGATCTTAGAGAAACAATATTCAAAGGAATATTGTTGTAATTGTTTATATTTACATTTTGAAATAAGGGTTAGGGAGGTATAGTCATATATGTACATGAGATAGACAAAAATTCAGATAAAAGCATATTGTATTGGTGATTCAAATATCAGGTCAATGTTGCTGCTGGTGATGTAATTTTTCGAAATAGCTAAAAATGATAAAATTCAAACAAAACTACAATTTTCTCCTAGTGTGGGGAACATCCTTGCCTGTATAATTATTCAGATATTTATTTATTATTATGTTTTAAATCCTCACCCAAGAATATCTTTCCAGTTATCTTCAGATAGAGTTCGAGAGAGGGAGAGAGGGAGGGAAAGGGAGAGGGAGGGAGAGGGAGAGGGAGGGAGAGGGAGAGAGAGAGAGAGAGAGAGAGAGAGAGAGAGAGAGAGAGAGAGAAACATCAATGTGAGAGAGACACATCGACTAGTTGCCTCCCTAGTTGCCTCCCGCACAACCTCTACCAGGGCCAGGGACTAAACAGCAACTGAGGTATGTGCCCTTGACTGGAATTGAACCCGCGACTCTTTGGTCCGCAGGCCAATGCTCTCATCGCTGAGCCAAACCGGCCAGGGCTAATTATTTAGATACTTAAAAGATGTAGGGAGAACAAAGCTTAGAAGGATAGTAGAGTTGACTGGTTATCACTAAGCTGTATGATGCCCTGCAGAGAGAGAATGAGAAACTGAGAGATGTTTAGAAACAGCCTAAGTGTGAAAGCAAGAAGGCCTTTCTGGAACTTAGAAAAAAATAAAGACAAGTGGTCACCTTATGTTAGGGGCAAAATAGATAGGCAGCTAATAAGGGTTCTGTTTAACATCTAATCAGAAGAAGGCAAGAATGGAGGGAAGGAGGCTATAAGCAATCATCTCAAAAAGTCAAAGCATATTGCTCAGTTCCTAAATTTGAGCCAGTTTTCAAATCTGGAGCCCACTGACTAAAGGAGTGGCTGGGTCCCCTCCTTTTCGGAGAAGAACTCTGCGACATTCTGAAAAGCATATACAGTCGTCCCTCATCACTTCGCGCTTTGACTTTCGCGGCTTCACTCTATCGCGGTTTTCTCAAATACATTCATTAAAAAGTTGATTGAGACAGTGAAAATGATACCGCGCACACTCAGTTGTCTGAGTCAATTATACACCCCTGTATTACAATTAAAATGAAAATTACTGTACGTATGGACTGTAGGCCTATGTATTCGAGCACCCCAGGAATCCTTCAACGCCAGGTGCAACCGCTAGAGTCTGGAACGAATTAATCGTGGTAAACGAGGGATGACTGTATTGCAATGATTCCTCCAGTCATTCCCCAAAGGAACCCAGGGTGTTTACTTGAGTAGGGCATTCACAATGGGGAAAGAGGAATGCCAAGGCCTTTCAAGGAGCTGTGAACCTAGGTTCTGAGTAGACTTTGATACCTGGAGACCCAAAGTGTCATCATGCCCCCTTGTTAACAATCAGGGGCTTACAAAAGCACCTAATAGAGTCCTAGCTAAAGTCTGGTGTATAGAGAACTCATTGGGTCTGCAGACCCACCTGCTGATTGTTTCCCTGGTCCCTGAGTACATAATTGTGTTATAATATACATACTTGGCAGTTGAAGTACTGGGTCCTCAGGCTGGTAGCTGAGGAAGACCAACTGGAAGCCTTTGAAATTGTGCCCTACTCCAGCTAAGATAATAAAAAAATAATATATTGTGTCCCAGGGGAGATGGTGGTGATTTAGTACCACTCTGGATCCTACAGAGTAAATGTAGATTACCACAGCAGTTTAACCACGTAGTCCTACGTCAAGCTGTGTTGGACACAGTATCATTGGTAGGGCAGACTAATAAGGCCTCAGTGTGGCCATTGATTTGGTGAATGCATTCTTTTATATTCCAATCAGAGTAAGAATAAGCAGGTGTCATCATGTGGAAAAGATAATATTTATTTCCAGTTTTATCCAAGGACTGTGTTAATTCTTCTACCCTCTATTGCAGTAGTCTCAGGGGTGGAGAACGTCTGGCCTGTGGGCCATATAAGGCCTGTGAAATCAATACCAGCTAACATCACATACCTCACAAATTTAGCCTGACCAAATATGGCAGGCTAATTTTTAAAAATATATTTGTATTGATTTTTTTTTTTTTTCTAGAGAGAGAGTAAGGGAGAGAGAGATAGAAAGATCGATGTGAGAGAGAAACATTGATTGGCTGCCTCGAGTACACCCCACACCGGGGATCGAGCCCGCAACCTGGGCATGTGCCCAGACCGGGAATCGAACTAGGACTTCTGAGTCCATGGGGCGACGCTCAATTCACTGAGCCACACCAGCTGGGCTAGCAGGCTAATTTTTAAGTTGATAATTTTGTATGGTCCACAAATGATGTTATAAATATCCAAATGTCCCTTGGCAGAAAAAAGGTCCCCCGCCCCTGGCAGAGACCTAGACTATCTGGACATCCTTCAGAATATCACACTGGTATATTATACCCATAATATTCTGATGGGTAGGATGAGCAAGATGTGGCTTGTATGCTATAGGCCTTGGGAAGTTGCATGCATCCAGAGGGCGGGAGATAAACCCTTAAAAGATTCGGGGATCCTCTACTTCTGTAAAGTCTTTAGTGGTCCAGTAGTCAGTGGCACGTAGAAACATCCCCACCCAGAGTAAAAGACAAATTCACTTTTGGTTGTGGAAGCACACATTTCACACCTAGGAATAGTGCTCTGGCTCAAACCCTGGGTAACATGGAAGGTTGCCAGTCCTGAGTGCAGCCTGGAACAGCAAGGGGCTCTGCAGTCAGTGTGGAATTCACAGCAAGTCCCAGTGGGAGATCACAATATAGGCCCCTGGGATTAAGAAGCCAGGTCATGCCATCTGCGGCAGAGGATTTTACTTCTTTCAAGAAACAACCCCTGCCATGGTACTGGGTCCTAGCAGAGGCAGACAGCTTGACCACGGGGCCTCAAGTTACCATGTGTCCAGAAGTGCCCATTATGAGCTGAGTTGTCAGACACGCACAGTAATAAAGTTGATAGGCCCAGCAGCAGTTCATCATAATATGGAAATGGTGCATGCAAAAGCAAACCCTCATAAGACCAAAAGGTATGAGTAAACTGCATGAGCTAGTCGCCCAGCCCCAATATTACCCGCTATGCTTGTACCAGTACCCTTCCCTTAGGCTGTATGGCCATATTAGGGGTCATATAAGACCAACTGAGGGAGGAGAAAAAAGCTCAAGCTTTGATTATAAACGGGTTGGCTTGGTGTGTGGGTGAAAGCTGAAAAGTGGATGGCAGTACACTATAGTCACATTCAGTGGTATCCCTAAAAGACAATGGAGAGGGAATAGCTTCTTAATGGGAAGAGCTTTAAGCAGTATAGCTGGTCATCTATTTGTGTGGAAGAAGAAGTGACCAAGTGACCTTTGGTGAGAATTTATACAGCTACCTGAGCAGTGGCTATGGCCTGGCCAGCTGGTCAGGACTTTGAAGGAAAAGATGGAAGATTGGAGACAAGGAGGTTTGGAGTAGAGGCATGTGGATAGACATATTAGAGTGGGCACAAAGGGTGAAGACTTCTCACCTGAAAGCATCAACTATGGAAGAGAAACAGAACAACCAAGTAGACAAAAAGATTCCGCCAGTTGAGGTTAGAAAGCTTTGTCATGCCCCACCCCAGAACTGACACATTGGGCATGTGAATGGAATGGACATGTTTGCAGAGATACAGGCTACACACGAGCCCAATGGCATGAATTTCCACTTACCAAGGCCAATCTAGCTAGTTACTTCTGTCTCTGAAAGTAACACTGAGACCAACACTGAGTCCCTGATATGGCACGATTACCTGAGGAGATAAACCAGCCACTTGGTAGCAAGTCAGTAACACTGAGCCCTTTCCATTTTACAGTGACCAGTGGTTCATCCTCACAGGGATAAATACCTATTTGGGTATGGGCTTGCCTTTTTTGCCTGCAAAGCTTCAGCCTGTAAGACTATCTAAGAGCTTACAGAGGGCCTGATCCACAGGTGGGGGATCCAAATCAACATCGCATCCAAATAGGAACTACTTCAACAGTAAAAGTGATGTGGGTATGAGCTCATGACTAAGGCGTCTACTGATTGTATCACCTACTGGACTATTCAGAAATTGCCAGCCTGATAAGAGCTGGACAACCTTCTGAAGGCACAGCTGAAGTGCCAGTTTAGAGGCAATATTCTGTAAGGATGGAGTGCCATCTTTCAGGATGCAGTACATATACTAAATCAGAGACCTCTGAATGGCACTGCCCCTAATAGGAAGAATATATGAGGGAACAGAAGTGGCCTCACTTAACATCTCAATGAGTCATTGGGAGACTCTGTGCTTCCTGTTCCTACAACTCTGGGCTTGGTAGGTTTAAAAGTCCTGGTCTCCAAAGGGGGTACATTTTTGCTAGGGAACATAACAAGGGTCCCATGGAACGTCAAGCTATGGATACTGTCTGGGCACTTTGAACTCCATGTCCAGGCACCAGCAGGCAAGAAGAGGAGTCTCCATCTTGGTAGGAGCAACTGACCTAGATCCAAAGGAAGAGGAAGGGCTACTTTCACATAATGGACAGGGGAAAATATATGTGGAACCTAGGTGATCCACTTGAGAGTCTCTTGATACGTAATTAGAATGTGGAAGGACACGTGCAATAATCCCAGCCTGAGAGGTGTATAATTGCCAATAAATATACAGTCTCATGAGGAATTAGGATTTTGGTCACACCCAGGTAAGCCACTAAGACCTGTGGAAGTAAAAATAGTAAAATTTGAATAGGACAGTGGAGGAGGAGGATGAGTAGCATTTGCAGCCCTAAGACCAACTAAGTGACAAGGGAGTAGTTTGTCCCAATAACCTTCTTCTAAGCTTTCTCTGGGGAAGAGAGGTCTAGACGAACCGTACAGGAGCTGCTCCCAGAACAGGGGTGTAGAAGTTGATCATTATTTTGCAAGGGGTGTTTTTGGTGGCCATGGAATGCACTGCTCAGGTCTTCTTTCAAGAGAGCACCTTCTGGAAAGACTAGAAAGAAAAGTTGGATTGAAGAAATCATGAAGAGGATAAGAAATAATAGATGCAAAAATATCAGGAATACTACAGAAATACTAGGAGATTATACTTATGAAGAAGATGAAGCAGATGACGAAGATGAAGGAACCGAAAAGGAATCCTTTGACAAAATGCCTCCTGTGGGAATTAAAAGTGACATTAGTTCACCTCCTAAAGTCAAGGTCCAAATTAAAAATAATGCCAAGAAAATTCCTCCCTATTCAGAAGCAAATGCTGGCCAGAGAGATAAACTAGTAAAGCTTTGTTAATGGTGATATAAAGATTTTAAAACAAACGAAAAACATATGATTCAGCCTATAACTATGGCAAAGTGTTGCAGACTATGAATTTAAAAAATGGTTAGCTGTGATGCTAAACTGCAATTGAAGTTGACAATGAAGTGGGAGCCTCAAAGAGTCTGAACAGGAAACCACAGGAGAGGATCTGTGATAAGATTATTGACTCTGTAGACCAGATGGTGCCACCTTTGTTAAGTTCTGATGTTGTCCCTCTTGAGGACTATAAGCGAAACTTAAAAGATTCCATGAAGTTTCCCCAGAGTTCCAAAATGGCTTTTGAAGTCAAAAGAAGAAACACGCTTGTTGCAACTCACAAATGTGAATACTCATGCAGCCTGGGAAGTTAATTCATCTTATTTTCCATGCTGGATTTCAACTCTCAAGCCCTGTTTCCAAAACTTATTCTTTATCCAATTTTAACCTGATTTAAAAAAAAATAGTCACCTTGGCATGTCTTAGAAGATGTTTTCGTTTATATCATCTTGTTCTCTTGCTTTATAGGCAAAGGTTTCTGAGTAAAGTGTTATTTTTGTTTTGAGAGAGAGGGAGAGGGAGAGGAAGTGGAAGAGGGAGAGGGAGGGAGGGATAGAGGGAGAGAGAGAGAGAGAAAGAGAGGAGAACACACAACTGCTGTGAGGACTGTAGTTAGCTGACAGTCTTCTAGTGCTAACCTTGAGAATTCACCATAGCATTTGTGCTACAGCCTTACACTCCCAGAAAGTGCTCCCTCATGATGGCTAAGCACAGAAGGGTACTAGAGTCAAGCCATGCCTGCCCAAATTGGGACCCCTCAAATGATCTGCATTTGCTCTATGGCTCCCTATTGGCCTGGCTAAGACTTTCTCAGAGCTGTATGGCAGCCTGAGGTTCTTCCTATCTAACCTTGTTTCCTTCTCTCTCCTTTCATGGGGAGCAGAGCTGCATCAGTCTGAAGGCATTCTTGGCCTATTGCTTCCTTGTTTTATTCTTAACAGCCATTTCCCTCAATAAATCTGTTGCACATTTAATTCTGTTTTGGTGTCTGCTTTTACAAGAGCCAGAACTGAAGTTCTATGTATTGCAAGATGTTGACCATCCCTGGCCTTATCCATAAATGCTAGTAGCACCGTCCTCCCCTCCTCCAATCTTGAGGCAGCCAATGACACCTGCGTGGATTGCCAAAATGCTTCTATTGAGAACCACTCAGAGTATAATCATCAAGATCACAAAATTTTAGAGCTAGAAGAGCTCTTATAAATTAAAAAAAATTAACAGAAAAATTTAATGACTTCCTCTATTTCTTTTCTCCCTCTTCTACTCTGCCTTCACCTTCTTTTCATCCTCTAATCTAACTCTTGTACCTTACTAAAATGAATAAATTTGAAGAATGGGTTATAAGTACTAAAGAGGTTATATAAGCCTCAGAATTTAGAGATAAATTTAGGAAGTGATCACCTTCTAAAACTGAAACTAGGGAAAAAATCAGTTATAGATTAAATTAGCTACCTGGATAAGTAACATACCTTTGGCATCAACTGTAAATGTATTGCTTTTGTGATTTGAGTGCTTTCCAAGTTCCCATCAAGTCACAAGGATATAGTCTCAAGAGGACATTCTTGGAATGTGGAGGTATTGTGGAATAGGTTGCATTATCTAAAAAACAGATCCAAGCCCTGGCCGGTTTGGCTCAGCAGTTAGAGCATCGGCCTGTGGACCAGAGAGTCGCGGGTTCGGTTCCCTCTAAGGGCACGTGCCTTGGTTGCAGTTTGTCCCCGGCCCCAGTTGAGGTCATGTGGGTGGCACCACTTAATGTGTCTCTCTCATATCGATGTTTCTCTCTCTCTCTTCCTCCCTCTCTCCCTCCCCTCTATCTGAAGATTAATGCAAAAATGTCCTCACATGAGAATAAAAAAAAAAAAAGATCCAAGAATTTTAGTTTACCAATAAGTTTGTGCCAGGGATAATTTTTCACCTTTAATTCAATAAATATCCATTTAATGTATAAATTGACTGCCTACAATGTTCCAAGTGTTATATGAAGTATAGAGCACACAACGGTAAACCGAACATGATGTTTCCCTCAAAGAGCTTATTATCTGGAACATACATTCTCAATGGGCAAAAAAACTTAGATATTACAATGGTTTGTGGTCCTTCAAAGAGCCACAGTACATAAACATACAGGATATCTGTGGTTAAGATCTCATAGGAGTCAGGGGGAGCAATTAGGGAAAAAGGTGTCTAAAATGACTTCTTATGAAGTCATTTAGGAAAGTAGTGAGGTTGAGAAAGCTGATCTAGAGGTTTTCAGGAAAAATAAAACAATGAAGAGAATAAAAGAAAGCAACCAGGAAGGAAAAAAAAGTAGAATGATGAAAGAGAATAGGAAGTGAGGAGAGAAGAGATGAGAAAGGAGAAGGTATGTGCAACTTTAAGACAAAAATAATTTTGTCTACCACTGAGCCATGTGACATATAACTTTTTTCCTTGACATTCTGAAATACAAGTTTATTCCTCTTATATTATTTCTGGCTCTGGCAACAAAGAAGTAAATGTGAAAAGCAATATTAGAATGCCTCCTTCTTATAAAAATAATTCCCATATCCTGCAGCAGCAATTTTCAACCTTTTTGATCTCATGGCACACATAAACTAATTACTAAAATTGTGGCACACCAAAAAAAATTATTTTTTTGCTGATCTGACAAAAAAGGTATTATTTTGATTGATTTAAATAATAATAATGATAATAATTACCTACCCTTTTTGCTTCAAAGTGACTTTTAAAAAAAACAGGTGCCTATACTTGTATATAAGGATTTCTGGTACCAAGAATTAACCAATCAGATGCAACCTTCTTATGCGATGTGATCAATAAGATGTAATTCTGTTATATGACCTATATATTTATGGTTCAAGACAGAGCATTTACACTGGACAGCTAGTGTTGTGTTGGCTGTTGTCATTTTTTAAATTTGACAATCTAAAGCAAAAGAGATCAGGTGTACCTGACTAAGTATTGCATGTTTCAAAAATTCTTGTGGCACATCAGTGTACTACGGCACACCAGTTGAAAATCACTGTCCTATAGCATTCTTTTCTGCTCAAATACTCCAAATGCCCTCACTTTTTCTCATTTAAAATTTCAACTTGTAAAACAATTTCCTATTAGGTTCCTAATATTCCACACACTTTGTTAGCGCCACAATATCAAAGCCTTTAGTGTTTGTTGTTATTTTTTAATGTTTTTATTGATTTAAGAGAAAGAGGAAGGGAGAGAGAAACATTTTAACGCTGCCTCCTGCATGCTCCCTACTGGGAATTGAGTCAGCAACCAGGGCATGTGCCCTGACCAGGAATCGAACCTGTGACCCCTAGGTGCACAGGATGATGCTCAACCAACTGAGCCACACCGGTGAAGGCAAAGCCTTCAGTTTTATTTCTTTCATTTATTTGACATAGTAGACCAACCCATTTGTTGTTTGATAGCTTATCAAGCTTTTCTGCCGTTTGAATCTATCTCAGGACCATATACTTTCCTTTGGTCTGAGTATGAGTGTACCTGGCAACTTTCTGATTATGATTAGAGTTTGATTTCTCAGGTATCTTGATATCAGGAAGAAAGTGAGGTTGCCAGCAGATATTGCTATTTCAGTTTACAGAAAGGCATCATCTTTATTAACACTTTTAAATATATATTTTATTGTGGTATAATAAACAGAATAAAATGCCCACATCTTAGATATTAATTTAAGAAAAACTTTATTTTTTAGAGCAGTTTTAGGTTTGCAACAAAATTGAGGTGAAGGTACAGGGATTTCCCACATACCCCATGCTCTACACATGCATGCATCTCCTCCCCCATTATCAACATCCTTCACCAGACTAGGATTTTTTTTTTTTAACCAAGGATGAATTGACACTGACACATCATAATCTATGACACATCAAAGTCTATAGTTTACCTTAGGGTTCCCGCTTAGTGTTATAAATTCTATGGGTTTGCATAAATGTATGACATACAGCCATCATTATAATATACAGAATATTGTCATTGCTCTAAAAGTCCTCTGTGCTCTGCCTATTCATCACTCAGCCCCCCCACCCCCCCATCTCCCCCAATTTAGCAACCATTGATCTTTTTATTCTCTCCTCAGTTTTGTCTTTTCAGTTTGGCTTCTTTAACTTAGTGAATATTTAAGTTTAAGTTTCTCTATGTCTTTTCATGGCTTGATAGTTCATTTCCTCTTAGTGATGAATAATAATTCCATTGTCTGAATTTACCACAGTTTGTCAATTCACCTGCTAAAGGATATCTTGGTTACTTCCAAGTTTTGGCAATTATAAAGCTGCTTGAAACATCTGTGATTGCTAGAGTCATATAGTAAGAATACATATAATTTTGTAAGAAAATGCCCAACTTTTCCAAAGTGGCTGTACCATTTTGCATTCCCACCAGCAATGAATGCGAGTTCCTGTTGCTCTACATCCTTCCCAGCATTTGTTGTCAGTGTTCTAAATTTTGGCCATTCTAATAGGTATGTAGTGGTATCTCACTGTCATTTTAGTTTGCATTTCCCTGATGACTTATGATGTGGAGCATCTTTTCATATGCTCTTTTGCCATCTGTATATCTTCTTTGGTGAGTGATCTGTTAAGGTCTTCAAACCCATTTTAAAAATTGTTTTCTTATTATTGACTTTTAAGAGTTCTTTGTATATCTTGGGTAACAGTCCTTTATCAGATGTGTCTTTTGTAATTATTTTCTCCCAATGTGTGGTTTGTCTTCTTTTTTTTTTTTTTTCATCCTCACCTGAGGACATTTTTTCATTTTCTGTTCAGATAGAGTGGGAGGGAGAGAGAGAGAGAGAGAGAGAGAGAGAAACATCGACGTGAAAGGGACACATCGAGTGGCTGCCACCCGCACGACCAACCAGGGCCGGGGACAAACTGCAACCAAGGTACATGCCCTTAGCTGGAACCGAACCCGGGTCTCTGTGGACCGCAGGCCGACGTTCTAACCGCTGAGCCAAACCGGCCAGGGCTGGTTTGTCTTCTAATTCTCTTGACATTCTTTGGCAGAACACGGTTTTTAAATTTTAACAAAGTCCAAACTTATAAACTATGTCTTTCATAAATGTCTTTGATGTTGTATCTAAAAAGGCATCATCATATCCAATGTCATCTAGGTTTTCTCCTGTTATCTACTGAGAGATAGTTTTGCATTTTGTGTTTAGGTCTATGATCCATTTTAATTTTTATGAAGTGTGTAAGGTCTGTGTCTATGTTGATGTTTGCATATGGATATCCAGTTGTTCTAGTAGCATTTGTTGAACTGACTGTCTTTGCTCTGTTGTGTTGCCTTTGCTCCTTTGTCAAAGAGCAGGTGACTATATTTATGGGTGTCTACTTCTGAACTCTATTCATTGACTTATTTGTGTGTTATTTTGCCAGTACTGCACTGTCTTAATTACCATAGCTTTATAGTAAGTCTTCAAGTGGGATAGTGCCAGTCCTCCAACTTTGTTCTCATTTGTATAACTGTGTAACCACCACTCAGGACAAAATGTAGAACCTAAATCATTCCAGAAGGTTCTCTGTATCCTTCTTGTCATTGTCCTCTGCAGCTACTTTTGGATTAAATTAGTATGGTCTTGTTTGGATTTCATATAAATAGATCCATACAGCATGTACTCTGTTGTGCTTGGCTAATCAAAATATCTATGAGATTTACCCATGTTGTTAGGCATATTGACACATCGTTTTTATTGCTGAGTTGTATTTCATTGTATAAAGATATAATTTGCATATCTATGTTCCTGTTGATGTGCATTTGAGTTGCTTCGTTTTTAGTTTTATGAATAAGTTTTCTCTAAACATTCTTTGTATGTGTCTTTTTGTGAACTTGCATTTTTATTTCTTTTTGGTAACTAAGAATGAAATTGCTGGGCCATGAATAGGGTAGATGAATGTTTAACTATAAACAACTGCCAAACAGTTTTCCAAAGTGAGTATATTGTTTTAAATTCACACCACCAATGTATGAGTTCCAGCTGCTTCAAATTCTAACATTTGCATTATTATACTTTTTAATTTTAGCCACTTTAGTCCATGTGAAAAGGAATCTCATTAAGGCTTTAATTTTCATTTCCTTGATGACTAAATATATTGAGCAACATTTCATGTGTTATTAGTCATGTTTTAAGATAAATTTTAGAATTATTTCACTTTTCGGCCTTTTGGCAAAGATCAAGTGTAGAATTATTTTGACTATGTCTTTAAAAAAAAAAAAAAAAGCCTGCTAGAATTTGGACAGGGATTGGGTTGAATCTATAAATCAATTTAGGAAGAATGGACAGCTTAATGACAGTCCCCCCTCTCCCCCATGACTATGACATATTTCTCCATTTACTTAAGTCTTCTTTAATTTACTTCAGCTGTGTTTTGTGGTTTTCAATACAGAGGTCTTGTACACCTTTTGTTAGGTTTATTCCTGTTTCTGATGTTTTGGATGCATTAATAATGGTGTTATTTCCTATTTCATCTCCCAATTGTTTTTTGCTAGTATATAGAAGTAGAATTGATTTTTGCATATTGTCCCTGTATGCTATGAGTTGCTAAATTAGTTCTAGTAGCTCTTTCATGTATCTCACAGGCTTTTCTATGTATACAATCATGTTGTCTGTGACTAGTTTTTCTTTCCAATTTTTTTTTATTCATATAATCCACATACCATAAAATACACTCTTTTTAAAATCCTTACTCAAGGATATGTTTTTCATTGATTCCAGAGAGCAAGGGAGAGGGAGAAATATTGATATGAGAAATATCAATTGGTTGCCTCCCGTATGCTCCCTGACCAAGGATTGAAACCACAACTAGGGCATGTACCCTGACTGGGAATCAAACCCTTGACCCTTTGGTGCATGGAATGATGCTCCAACTGAGTCACACTGGCCAAGGCCATAAAATACACTCTTTCAAGTTATGATTCAGTGGTTTTTAGTATATTCAGAAAGCTGTGCAACCATCATCACTAGTTTCAGAATATGTTCATAACTCCAATATAAATCCTGTACTCATTAGCAGTTTCTCCCCATTGTCCTCATCCTTGTCCCCTGACAATTAGTAATCTACTTTCTTTCCCTAGGAATTGCCTATTCTGGACATTTCATATAAATTGAATCATATAATATGTGGCTTTCACTTAGCATATAATGTGTTCAAGGTTCATACAGGTGGTAGCATGAATCAGTACTTCATTTCTTTTTATGGCTGAATAATGTCCCATTGCATAGATATACCACATTTTGTTAATTCATTTTTTATTATTATTTTTGTTAGCCCTCACCTGAGGATATTTTTCCATTGAATTTTAGAGAGAGTGGGAGGGAGAGAGAAAGAGGGAGAGAAACATCGATGTGGAGAAACACATTGATTGATTGCCTCCAACATGACCCCAACCGGAGCCAAGGATCAAACCTGCAACCCAGGTACATGCCCTTGACCAACTGATAGGCATTTGTGTTGTTTCTACTTTTGGTTATTATGAACAATGTTGCTATGAATATTTGTGTAGAATTGTGTGAACATGTTTTCAATTCACTTGGGTTTATACCTAGGAGTGGAATTGCTGGGTCATTTGTTAACTGTTTAGCCTCTTGAGGAACTGCCAAACTATTCCCAAAGCACCATTTTTCATCTCTGCCACTGGATATAAGGGTTCCAATTTCTCCACAAACTAACACTTATTGTTCATCTCTTTGATTATAGATTTGCATTTCCCTAATGATAAATGATGTTGATCATCTTTTCATGAGCTTATTGGCCATTTGTGTATCTTCTTTGGAGAAATCTCTATTTTTTTTGTCCATTTTTAAATTAGGTTGTCATTTTATTATTGAATTGTAAGAGATTTTATATAATATCTTTAATAAATGTCCCTTATTAAATTTCAAATGTTTTCTTCCATTCTTTGTCTTTTCACTTTCTTGATAGTGTTCTTTGAAGCACAAAAGTTTTTAATTTTGATAAACTTTGTTTTTTTTTCCTTTGGTTGTTTTTGCTTTTGGTGTTATATCTAAGAAACCATTGCCTAACCCAGTGTCATAAAGATTTATGGCTATGTTTCTTCCGGAGTTTTATAGCTTTAGCTCTAACATTTAGATCATTAATTAATATTAAGTTTTATATATGGTGTGAGGAAAGGATCCAAGTTTATTCTTTTCCATGTGGATATCGTTCTTCCAGTACCATCTATTGAAAAGGCTGTTCTTTCCTCCTTTGAATTGTCTTGGCACCTTCATCAAGTCAATTGACCAAAAATGTAAAGGTTTATTTCTGGCCTCTGAATTCTGTTCCACTGATCTATATAGTATATCTATGTTTTCAGAAGTACAGCACTGTATTACTATAGTTTTGTTGTAAGTTTTGAAATCAGGACATCCAAGTCTTTCCAATCTTTATGCTTTTTGTTTTATTGCATTGATTAGGACCTTCAATATAACCTTGAATAGAAATGGTGAGAGCGGATATTCTTCTCTTATGTTGTTCCTGATCTTAGAGGAAAAAGATTTAATATTTCACTATTACTCTTTAAAAAGATGATTGTTATATTGAGAAAGCTGTTTCTAGCTTGAGAATTTTTTGTTTAAAAATTAAAAAAATGTTTTTATTGATTTTTTAGAGATAGAAGCATCAACGTGAGAGAGAAACATCACTTGGTTGCCTCCTGCATGCCCCCTACTGGGGATCAAGCCCACAACCCAGGCATGTGCCCTGACCGAGAATCCAACCTGGACCTCCTAGTCCATGGGATGATGCTCAATCCACTGAGCCACACTGGCTGGGCTAGCTTGAGGGTGAACATGAATTGGTTTTGAATTTTGTTAAATAATATTTTTCTGCCTTTATTGAGACTATCATTTTGTTTTCCCCTTTCATTCTGTTAATGTGGTGAATTGCACTAATTTTTCAATGTTAAACTGCACTTTTCTACACCGCGGTAGCTTATCCTTTATATTGCAAGGTTCAATTTGCCAATGTTTTAAGAATTTTAAAATCTATCTTCATGTGGGATATTTAGGTAGAAGATTGTTTGTCATGGGTGTTTGGAAGTGTTCCTTCCTGCTCCATTTTCTGAAATAGTGTAGGATTGATATTTTATCTTCCAATGTTTGATAAAATTTACTGGTGAGGCCATCTGGGCCTGAAGTTTTCTTTGTGGGGAGGTTTTTGATTATAAATTCAATTTCTTTCTTTATTGATTTTAGAGAGAGAGGAAGAGAGAAAGAGAAATATCGATGAGAGAGAACACCAATTGGCTGCCTCCTGCATACCCCATACTGGGGATTTGGCCCACAACCTGGGCATGTGCCTTGACCAGAAATCCAACCAGTGACCAAAGGTGCATGGGTCGACGCTCAACCACTGAGCCACACCAGCCGGGCAATTCAATTTTTTTAATAGATATTGAGCCTTTGAGATTTTCTTTTCCTTCTTGTGTAAGTTTTGTTTTGTATTTTTCAGGAATTTATCCACTTCACTGGACAAGTTGTTGAATTTACTGGCATGAAGTTGTTGAAACTATCCCTTTAATATCTGTAAAATTCTATTAGCATTTTGGCTACATTAAAAATTAAAATTTTGCACACAAATATAAAGTAGATGACAAATAATGAATCAGGGGAAAAGAAATATATATGGCAGAAAAAAGATGTGTATATGCATACATATATATAGTAGGAGCAAACAGTCTAGTGACAGAAAAAGGGAATTATAGTTCAGTGTGACAATTAGGAAAGGCACAGAGACAACATATAGGAAGGATACCCAGTCTAATTTGGGGAATCAGGATCATGATGTTCAGATGATAAGTCAGATTTTTCAACTCTAGGTAACTTAATATAATCAAACTTATGAACATTTAAAAAGCTGAGACTTAGATCTCTGATATAATTAGTTCACATTGGTTATGCAGCTGTGAGGGCTGGAGTCAACTGACCCCTCCCCTCACCTTTTCACAGGAATATCCTTAATTTAAAAATAAAATAATTTTGTTTCTGTAAAAATGATATGTTAAAAAATTAAAACAAGATAGAAAAGTTAAAAAGGTAAAAGTCACTTGTATTTTGGCCAACATTCTTCCAGATCTTTTTGTACACTTACACACACACACACACACACACACACACACATACTCCACATACTCATGTTGGTATTATACTATTCATACTGATCTGTATTCTGCTTTGTTTCTGGGAAAAATACTCAACATATATACATTTTCATGTAAAAAGAGATTTTCATCGTTTTTAATGGCTCAAGGGTATTCCATTATATGTATGTACCATAATTCAGTGTCTTAGTGATGGCACTTAAGTTGTTTCTAGAAGCACCTATCATTAGAAAAGGAGTGAGCAACATCCTTGTGAATCTTTTCTTTTAGCTCTTTTCCTTAGAGCAAATGACTATGACATGAGATTGTTGGGGCAAAGGTTAATGCTTGTGTTAAATTTTGAAAAGGTTGTACTAACTTTAACTTCACATCTGTAGTGCTCAATAGTAATTATATTGCCATATCCCTGTCTACACTGATAGACAAAAAGGATCTGTTTGGAAGATGAACATTTTTTCATTTGTTAATTAGATGTTTTTCTTCTTGTTTTTAGGACTTTCTTATTGAAATCCTTTGCCAATTATTGTGGTGTTAAGTTTCAAAATTGATATTCTATGAGCTCTTTGTATATTAGAAGTATTTTTCCTTCTGTTTCCATATAATACGCATTTATTTTCCAATGGTTGATTATTTGTGTATAGAAGATTACAATCTTTCTTTAAAGTTTATTGATTTTTTTTTAGAGAGGGAGGGAGGAAGAGAGAAATATCTGTGTGAGAGCAGAATATCGGAACATCCATCATCAGCTGCCTCCTGCATGCCCCCTACCTGATCCAGTGGAAACCCAGGCATGTACCCTGACCTGGAATAGAACTGGCAACCTTTCGGTGGACAGGACTGAGACACACCAGCCAGGGCAGATTACAATCTTTATGTGGTTTATTTTTACCGACTTATTTCTTTTATGGTTTCTGTTTTGTTTCATACTTGAAACAAAAAGGTCTCTGTTCAAACTTATAAAGATATTCACCTCGACTTTTTGGTATTTTTATGGTTTCATTCTTTAATTTCTTGATCCATCTGGTACTTATTTGACAGAGTAGATGTAAAGCAAATCATTAGTCATTTTCAGATAATTTTTGCCCACTGACCAATGATTTGTAATGTATACTTTACCTCTGAGACTTCTGGAGTCAGACTGCCTGGCTTCCACACTTACCAGTAATGGCTTTGGGTAATGCTGTAAAATCGAGATGATAGCTAGAGAGTTAAATAAGATAACCCGAAAATGTGCTCGGGTACTTGACAAATGCTCAGTAAATGTGAGCTAGTATTATTAAACACACACATACACAGAAGTTTATTTCCGGATTCTAAAATCTGTTCACTGGTATATCACCCCTGTCCATGTGAACTAGCCTTTAACAACACTCCATTACCCAATTCCCTGTCACATCTAATGCTCCTCCTCTTTGCTCATTTCAACAAAAAACGTCCTATCTCAGTGGCCTTTTTTTTTTCTTTTAGCCTTTATACAAGTCTATCTCAGTTGCCTGTCTAATCATAACGAGAGCCCCAAAATGTTAACTTTGGGGGTAAAAATAAGCTGTGTTTCACAAGGTAGTGGGGATCAAAACCCACACCAAGGCACTGAACAAACATGGGGAGGGGATGGTGCCTACTTTTCCTACCACCGACTGGGAAAGGCTGAAACCCTACCTTATCTCAGTCGTTGGCATAGGTGTGACGTTCTCAAAAACGAGTCCCTTTTCTTCCAAGTCTAGTTACAACCTGGACACAGTTCGCAGTGTCACCGCAGTGGCCCGGGACCTGAGTGCCTGCGGATGACAGGTGAGCAGGCGGCGCGGGGCCTGGTCCTGACCCGCCGGTTCCTCGGCTCCCGCAGGCCAGCCTGGCCCACGGCCCACGGCCCACGGCCCACGGCCCACGGCCCACTCCTGGGCTGAGGCGGGCACGCAGAGGGAAGGAGAACAGCGGAAGGGGTTAAGACGGTGGAAGCCAGGGAGATCGGCTTCCCGCTGGACCGCGCACCTCCGTCTGGCTCCGTGAAGCAAGTGGCCCGCCGCGGCTTCCCGGTTCTTTGGGGCTCAGGGCACCTCTGCGTCCCCCAACAGCCCGGGCGCATTTCTCCGCCCAGCTTTGCCGCCGGGTGGACGACCGCTCCCGCCCGGGCTCGCTCGCCCCGCCCCCTAACGGCCTCCGGCCGCGGCGCGGGACGTCACCGCGGGGCGGGACTTCCGGCTTCGCGCGTCTTTAGATCTCGCGACCCGGGCCACTCCTGGGGGCTTGAGGGGCCGCGGGCTGCCGGCTGCGGGCGGTGTCTCGGCCGGACGTCGTGCAGGCCTGGCCCCGCAGCCCTGAGAAGCCTCGCCCAGCCAGGAGGAGCGGGACCTTTCTCTGCCACCGGCCTCTCGCCCCTGGGAGCTCTCCCCCGCTCCCTCAGATTTCCCCGCGGTCCGGAGCCCGAGGGGCGCGCTCGGCCGTCCTCCTGCTCTGCGTGTTCAGCCTGCTCCGCGAGCGGCCTCCAGGACCGCGCCCGGCGTGGCGGGCTGGGCGAGCACCCGGCATGTGGGACCGGATCCCTTCGCCCCAGTGCCCCGGCGAGAAGAGCTGAGTGGGCACCGGTGGTTGGAGCTGTGGAGGTGTCTCCCGGGGGCGATCGTGGCCAGAACACCGGTCACTGTTAAGTTTTGTGTCCGCACTTTGCAAGGCTGTGTGTGAGTCTGGTACGTAGCCTTTTTAAAAATGTAATTATTTATTTTTACTTACTTATTTTTATGGGGACGCTCTCTTGTCCATATTTTGGAATACTCATTCTTGTTTGTTGTTCAAAACTTGCCCTCGAAGTATTTTTTTTTCTCGTAATGTAATTGGAGCGGGTGTTGGGAAAGTAGGCTGGGAGGTGCGTGGGAGCCAGTGCAATGCACGTGGAAGTCAGTGGCGCTTTTGATGCGCTCCAGCGTGGTGCTTGTGTAGCCAATTTCGTAACTAGCTAAACGTGGTACCTCCAGTTTAATTTGTGATGAAAATGCTATGCTACCATTTTCCTTGCACCTGAAGGCAATTTTAACAGTGATGTTGACGGCCATTACGTAGCTAAACGTCCAGAATATGGAAGTGAATGCTGGGCTTAAGGGGACACTGATAAATCCTTAGTGTCCAGCTCTTGACCATAATAAATGAGCACTTAGCTCTTAAAAATGTCCACTGCTAAGTATTTTAAAAGTTTTTGGTCTCGTTAGTTGTAGTGATGAAGCTATTTCGGTAAAATCTCGAAGTCTAGGATAACAAGAAACTTGTTCATCATTGCTTATATAGGATGTAGTTGGTAATGTGCTCAGACTGTGAGCACAACATACTTGAGTAGATCTAAAACTGAGTATGTTGTTAAAGCGTTGCGCCTGTTACCAAGCAACATCTCTGTAAACAAGTCTAATATTCAACTAGACTATAATTAAATGTATCTATCCTACAGTTATCTGGATTCACAATTCTCTAAATTCATGGGTTCAGCCTGTAGGTGGTTACAGTTAATAGTCACCTTTTGTATTGAGATTTGATTTCAGACTCATTTTGTTTAGAATTATGAGAATGTTTTAAATTTCAGTGTCATACAGGATTCTCCAGAGTTGCAAATGGTTTGAGTTACCCTTTGATTATTTAGGATAGAGTGTAGCGGGTGTTCCCCTTTCAGTATTTTCTTTTATAACCAGATGAATTGTGCAGACTATATTCAGGAATTTTCTCAAAAAAATGGAGTAATACCAATTTAGGGTTACATAGAGCATTAGGAAATTGAAACACTGATTGTCCACAGGTGGTTTTTAAGCCTTGGTTTAACGAATAACCTCACTCTTTCTTCAGTCATTAAACCCTTAATGATATAGTTAAAAAAAAATCCTCATCACTTGAGGATATGCTTATTGGCTTACTGATTTTTAGAGAGAGGGGAAAGGGGAGAGAGAGACAGAGACATCATCTCCCCCACCTGATCGGTTTCCTTCCATAGGTGTCCTGACCAGGGATTGAGCCTGCATCCTAGGTATGTGCCCTGAACGGGAATGGAACCCCCAACCTTGGGAATATGGGACAGTGCTCCAACCAGCTGAGCCACACTGGTCAGGGCAAACCCTTTAATAATATAATTTGCATGGCATATAGTTTTCAGAGCATTTTTCATGCTCTTTTGAATGCAGTAACCATTCAAGTATGTAAACAAGTATGTGAGAACATTTGAGAAACTGAGAATCAGTGACTTTTTTGAATTCAAGCTGTTAGTAATGGGAATTGGAACTTGAAATTTAATGTTCTTTACATCCTGCCCTTACTGTATTGCACAAGTAAGGTAGAGTTCCTTTTAGTCCTCTATCCCTTTTTCCCCCATATGCTGATGCTGAAGTAATGAAATATTCGAGTTGGTCAAGACATGCAGAGACGAAGGAAAATCGAGAATGACTCATGTTGTTTGATAAAATCGTTAGTACTCAAATGTCAGCATTTGTCATGGGAAGTTCTGATTCAAGAAACTTAGAATAAAATCGTAACAGAAAGATTAGTGAATTGGCAGAATTCTTTGTGTTTTCTAGGTGCTGTCTCTGCCTAAAATAAATGAGTTTTATTTTAACTTTGTCATACATAATGTATTAGGTTCAGTAAGTACTTTTCTCAAGTTGTCTAATCTGTGTGTACTTTTAGGAAATGTGTGTATGTATCTAAAAAAATTTCCAGAAGTACTCTTTCCTACCGACTGAAATTCACATTTCTTAATCTGAACTCTTCAAAATCTTGCATTCTGCCTTCTCAAGATTATGGTGTTTTTTTTTTGTTGTTTTTTTTTAATAGAAAAGCAATGCTCTGACCATACTGGTTTCTTCACTGTCCTCTAAACTTGCTATATGCTTTCTCTCTTCCTTACCAGTCTTCATGTCATTTTCCCTACCTGACCTTGTTAGATAGGATAAGGGTCTTAAGGTCTGGGCCATTTTTACTAAATGCTATTCTTGCTAAATGTCAAAATGTAGCACTGGATTTTGCAGACTAGCTGTAAAAAGGATGAGATTGACAGGGACCTGACCCAATAATAAGTGTAGCTAACTGAAATCAACATGTAATTGACCAAATAGTGTATATAAGCAACTGCTAAGCCTCCCTTTGGAGAAGCAGAATTTTGGATATGAATTCTCTGTCTCCTTTACTCACTGCAAGTAAATAAAACTACCTTGCATTTTTTTACTAGAGCACCCCAAATGGCGAACCCCTTGAGTTCGGTAACAACATGATTTCTTCTTTACTTTCCTAAAATCTAAATTGTACATTTTCTCTGAAGTTCAATTCCGCCATGAATTCTGTAGGGGAAGAAAAATTCTCTAACCTCTTGGGGTCTCTGGCTGGGCCTAAGAACTAAATTGTCATAAGACAGATTAACAGGAGAAAAGTATCCAAGTTAAAAAAAAATGTACATATATATGTCAGCCTTCACAGGAGAATGAAACCTAAAGAGGTGACCAGAGCAGAAAGCATTTATACCTTTTAGACAAATAATAACTTTGTAAAAAATTGAGAAGACAGAGAGGTTTGGGCTAGGAGTAGTAAATTGTGGAGAAGTGATTAGGAAGATAAGGGTTAAACAGGGTTTATGTATAGATTTCTGGGCTTTGAGTCCTCATTTCTGGTGCTAGGAATGTCTTCCTCCTTATAGGCAGGGCACCTTTTTTTAAAAAAAATTTTTTTTCCCCTTTATTGATTTTAGAGAGAGAGGAAGGGAAAGGGAGAGAGAGATAGAAACATCAATGAGAGAGAACATTGATTGGCCGCCTCCTGCATGCCCCCCACTGGGGATTGGGTCCACAGCCTGGGCATGTGTCCTGACCTGAGAATCTGAGCCGGCGACCTCTTGGTGCATGGGTCGATGTTCAACTACTGAGCCACACTGACCAGAAGGCAGGGCACCTTTTGAATGGGAGTTTGTTTTTTTTTTTTTATCCTCGCTCGAGGACATTTTTCTATTTTTTGTTCAGATATAGTGGGAGGGAGAAAGAGGAAGAGAGAGAGAGAGAGAGAAACATCCATGTGAAAGGGACACATTGAGTGGCCGCCTCCCACACGACCAACCAGGGCTGGGGACAAATTGCAACCGAGGTACGTGCCCCTAGCAGGAACCGAACTCCGTTCTCTCTGGACTGCAGGCCGACGCTCTAACCGCTGAGCCAAACCAGCCAGGGCTGAATGGGAGTTTTATCTCCTGCTTTCAGGAAGAAAAAGGAGGATCAGAATGCCCATCTTGACCCTGCTGTTTCTCTCTCTTGTGCTTTTAACTCAAAATAATCAGTATACCGCAGTAGCATATTTTGGGATGACATATTCTGAACTCCTTCACCCTCAAAATCTTATAATGTGTATTTGTCAGTCATACTCACTTGATACTTATACTTTATATTGTATTTTTAAAAACCATTTCTATGTATGTCTACGTTTCCAACTAGATTGTAAGCTCCTTAAGGGCAGGACACCAGATCTCAATGCACTGTATCCTTAGTCTCTTCCAAACAGAAGTTGCTGAATAAGTGTTTCTTAGAGATGAGAAATGTGCGTTTCTATCTTTCCCCCCCTCTTATAGTGTAGTGAAAGTAACTCTTTGAGTAACAGAGAGGAAGGGCAACTGTAAACTAGAAGGGGGACTAATGAAAGAAGATTGATTGGAATCAGAAGGAAAAGATTCTGTTCCTAGAAAGTGTGAATATTTGGCCACTACTCCCAAGTAGACTTGGAATGTTTGGTCAGTTTCCTGGTTCCTTTTTAGTAGAATCTTCCTTCTAAAGATATTTCCTACCTCCTGCCATTCTTCTCTCCCCCCTAACCTCCCTTCTTTTATCCTTTTCTCCCTATCTCCCATTTTACCTCTTTTCATTTTACTCTATGTAGTCAAGACTTAACTAATGAAATTATGTCAATAGTTTTATTTGGCCCTCATAAATTAGCATTTCTCTTAAGTTTTATATTTTTCCGTCAGGACACCTCTCTGGGTCATGGAGAAATCACAGACCATGTAGTCTAGCACTGCTTTTTAGTTTAACTGAGATATAATACAGGAAGAAAACAATTAAGAAAGTCAGGAAGTGCCCAGTTATTTGCTTTCTGTATATTGTAACTTCAAATTGCTTTTGGATTAAAATTCATAGAGTTAGGAGGAATATAAACCTAGCCATTCCCTTTTGGAAAGCACCTATTGCCCTCAAATTATGTCTTTAAATAAATTCTAGGTAATTTTTATAGTCTTGCTGTAAGTCCTTTATCTGATGCTTATAACAAAGAGTTACTTCCATTAAAGGTGTAAAAAAGTAAAATTGAGTCTTGGAGTACTTTCATAAATCTGTTTGATTGTCTAGTTTCTTAGTGAGTTTGCTGACCTAGCTTCTGAATTGTTTGTTGCCCAGTAACACAATTGCAGTATAACGTAGCAACCATTGAAAACATTAGCACTGAACTACAGGGATTTTTCTGATGAAGTTGCAGTGCTTATCACCAGTGTTCTCATTTAGTCTGTCTTTCTCAACTGAATCACATTGTGGTTTAAGGCAGGCATTTGAGGTATGTTAAAGGGCATACGATATAATTAAGTATATGTTTTTGGAGTATGACATTATAACTTGCACTTTTTTTTTCCCCACATACAGATGCATAAGTATATATTGAAATTACAGTGTATGTGAAGGACATATGAAAAACTAGTTCAATTAAAGATTATTCTGAACAGAAAAGCTCTAAATAATTAACATTAGAGTTCTACAAAACTGATATAGCCAGATAGAGCTAGGGTAGATGAAGCTGAAATGGTTCTTTAAAAAACATGTTTATATTACTTCTGGAGGTTCATGGAAAGCTTATACCAATAAGCATGAATTGATAGGCATCACGATTTTGTGGGAAAAGAATTGTGATTCAGGAGATCAAGGCTTGACTAAGTTATTTAATCTTTCTTGCACTATTTTCTCATTTGAAAAAATAAATTCCTGAAGGTTTCTTTCAGAACTGTATGCTTCCAATTTAAAACAAATTTTATTTTTCTTGGTAATTGGTGTAGTCAATATTTGAGTGCCAGTTATGTGTCTTGCACTATGCCAGGTACTGGGACTTGTGACTGGCTTCGGGAGTGACTAAGCCCTTAACCTGTAGGGTCCACGTTAATTCTGGATAGTTAGTGTAAGTTAAATTTTGGAACACTCGGTGTATGGAGTGTTGGAGAACTGGTTGGTGTTAGGCAAAACCCCACACATTTGGTGTTAGAAGTGTTGTGAGTAAAAACAGTTCGGAATTATTTGTTTTTAACCCAAACTGCCAAAGAGTTTTTGAAAGTGACTGTACCACTTGCATTCCTACCAGAAAAGTATAAGGGTTCCATTTTTCCTATATCCTCACCAACACTTGGTATCATCTGTCTTTTTTTTTATTATAACCATTTTAGTAGTATCTCATTGTGATTTTATTTAATTTATTAATTAATTTATTTTTGAAACAGATGTTTCTCCTTTTTCACCCCACTGACACCCTCCTCCCACCCCCCTACCCCCAGTATTGTTGTCTATGTACATTGGTTACGCATATATCCATATAAGTTCTTCGGTTTATCTCTTCCCTCCCCTTTGCCCTCCTCCTCTGAGGTTTGTCTGTCTGATCCCTACTTCTATGTCTCTGGGTCTATTTTGTTCATTATATTCCACAGATAAGTGAGATCATGTGGTATTTGTCTTTCTCTGATTGGCTTATTTTGCTTAGCATAAAACTGTCCAGGTCCCTCCATGTCATCTCAAAGGATAAGAGATCTTTCTTTCTTACAGCTTCATAGTATTTCATTGTGTATATGTACCACAGCTTTTTTTATCCACTCCTCTGTTGATGGACACTTGGGCTGTTTCCAGATCTTAGCAATTGTAAATAGTGCTGCTATGAACATGGGGGTACTTATATTCTTTCTGATTGCTGTTTCAGGCTTCTTAGGATATATTCCTAGAAGTGGGATCACTGGGTCAAATGGCAGTTCCATTTTTAATGATTTGAGAAAACACCATATTGTTTTTCATAGTGGCTGCCCCAGCCTGCATTCCCACCAGCAGTGTACTAGAGTCCCCTTTTCTCCACACCCTCGCCAGCACTTGTTGTTTGATGATTTGTTGATGGCAGCCATTCTGGCAGGTGTGAGGTGATACCTTATCGTTGTTTTAATATGCATCTCTCTGATGATTAATGACATTGAGCATTACTTCATATGTCTCTTGGCCATTTGTATGTCCTGTTTGGAGAGGTGTCTATTTAGGTCCTCTGCTCATTTTTTAATTGGATCCTTTGTCTTCCTTTTGTTGAGTTGTATGAGTACTCTATATATTTTGGAAATTAAACCCTTATCTGATGTATCATTGGCAGTTATGCTCTCCCATACAGTGGGTTCCCTTTCCGTTTTGATGCTTGTTTCTTTTGCTGTGCAGAAGCTTTTTAGTTTGATGTAGTCACATTTATTATTTTTTTCCTTTGTTTTTCTTGCCTTAGGCGTTGTATCAGTGAAAATTCTGCTGTGTGTGATGTCTGAGATTTTGCTGCCCACATTTTCTTCTAGGATTTTTATTGAATCAGGAGTCACATTTAAGTCTTTTATCCATTTTAAGTTTATTCTTGTGTATGGTGTAAGTTGGTGGTCTAGCTTCATTTTTTTGCATGTAGCTGTCCAATTTACCCAAAACCATTTATTAAAGAGGCTGTCTTTACTCCATTTTATGCTCTTGCCACCTTTGTCAAATATTAATTGAGCATAATGTCTTGGGTCAATTTCTGGGTTCTCTGTTTTGTTCCATTGATCTATATCCCTGTTCTTGTGCCAGTATCAGGCTGTTTTGATTACAGTGGCTTTGTAGTATAACCTGATATCTGGTATTGTGATCCCTCCTACTTTGTTCTTCTTTTTCAAGATTGCTGTGGCTATTTGGGGTATTTTTTGGTTCCATATAAATTTTTGGAGTATTTGTTCTAGTTCTGTGAAACATGTCGTTGGTATTTTAATGGGGAATTCATTGAATCTATAGATTGCTTTGGGTAGTATGGATATTTTAATGATGTTAATTCTTCCAATCCATGAACAAGGTTATATGCTTCCACTTTTTTTATATCTTCCTGTATTTCTTTTTTCAATGTCCTGTAGTTTTCTGTGAATAGGTCCTTTACTTCTTTGGTTAATTTTATTCCTAGGTATCTTAATTTTTTTGCTGCAATGGTAAATGGGATTTTTTTTTTTTTTTTTTTTTTTTAGTTTCTCTTTCTGTCAGTTCATTATTGGTGTATAAGAATGCCGTCGATTTCTGGATGTTAATTTTATATCCTGCTACTTTGCCAAATTCATTTCTCATTGTGATTTTAATTGCATTTCCCTAAACACAGATGATGTTGAGCTTTTCATGTGTCTATTAGTGATTTATAAGTCTTTTTTGGTGGTATGTCTACTTAAGTCTTTTGCCCATTTTTTAGCTGGATTTTTTTTTTTTTTGGTATGTGCCCCTAGCGGGAACCGAACCCGAATTTTCTGGTCCGCAGGTCCGACGCTCCAACCGCTGAGCCAAACCAGCCAGGGCTAGCTGGATTTTTTTTGTCTTAATATTGAATTATAAAACTTCTTGATATATTCTGGATAAAAGTCTTTTAACAAAGATTTTCTCCCAGTCTGTGGTTTGTTTTCTTATTTTTAGTGGTGCTTTTGAAGTGCAAAATATTTTAATGAAGTCTTATTTTTTCTTTTTTCTTTTGATGTTCTGTTTTAGAACTTTTTGCCTAATCCAAAACCACAGAGATTTTCTTTTGCCTTTTCTTTTACCTCCTTCATTTAAATCATGGATGTATATTGAATTAACTTTTGTGTATGGTGTAAGATAAGATCTAAGTTATTTTCGTTTTTTTTTTTTATGTCAAATAGATGCTAAGTTGTCCTAGCACCATTTGTTAAAAAGGTTGCTTTCCCTTGAGTTGTCCTGGTACCTTAAAAAAAAATCTGTAGCCTATAATGTAAGCATTTATTTCTAGAGTCTCAATTTTGTTCCAATCATATATTATTAATACCTTTGCTGCAATACTACACTGTTTTGATTACTGTGTGTTATAGTAAGTTTCAGACTGGGTGGTGTAAATCCTCCAAATTTTTCAAAAATTATTCTAGATATTTTCCATTTACATATACTTTTTTTTTTTTTTTTTAAATCCTCACCCAAGGACATTTTTGCATTTATCTTCAGATAGAGCTGGAGGGAGAGAGAAGGAAGAGAGAGAGAGAAACATCGATGTGAGAGAGACACATCGACTGGCTGCCACCCACACAACCCCAACCGGGGCTGGGGACAAACTGCAACCGAGGTACGTGCCCTTAGCGGAACCAAACCCGAGTCTCTGGACCGCAGGCCGATGCTCTAAACGCTGAGCCAAACCGGCCAGGGCTCCATTTACATATAAAATTTAGGATCAACTTGTCAAATTTCTTAAAAAAAAAAAAAAAATTTACAGGGATTTGATAGGATTTGCATTGATTCCACAGATCAGTGTGGGAAGAATTGCTAGCTTAATTGAGTCTTCCAACCATGAGCATGTTATGTCTCTCCATTATTTAGATGTTTAATTTCTCTTGATAATGTTTTTTAGTTTTCAATATATGTCTTACACTTTTATTAAAAATATTCCTAAGAATTTGATAATTTCTTATGCTATTGGGAATGAAATTTTTATAAATTGATTTTAAAATTGTTCATTGCTGGCATATAGAAATGCAATCAATTTTTGTATATTGTTTCTGCATATATGATCATGTCTGTGAATAAAACAATTCTATTTCTTTCTTTCCAATCTGAATGTTAATATGCCCTGTCATTTGTTTTTGCCTTATTGTGTGGGTTAGATCCTTTAGTAAGATGTTGAATAGAAGTGTTGAGAGTGCTTTGCTTTACTTCTGGTTTTAGAGGAAAATCGTGCAGATTTTCACTATTAAGTATGATGTTAGCTATAGGTTTTTTTGTAGATTCCCTTTATTAGTCTTGAAGAAGTTCCATCTATTCCCAGTTTGTTGAGAGTTTTTAATCATCAACGGATATTGAGTTTTGTCAGATTTTTTTTTTAACCTGCCTTCTTTTTTAACCTGAAATGATCATATGGTTTTTTATCCTTTATTCCGTTAATATGGTATATTACAGTAATTGGTTTTTAGAAGTTAAGCCAACCCTGTATTCCTGGGATAAATTTAGCTGAGTCATGATATTACTCTTTTTATGTTGCTGAATTTGGTTTTCCTAACTTTTGTGTCTATGCTCATGGGAGATATTACAGTCAGGTGCTGCTTAACAATTTAGTCATTTAGTCATTGTGTGAACATCGCAGAGTGTACTTACACAAACCTAGATGGTATAGCCTACTACACACCTGGACTGTATGGTATAGCCTATTCCTCCTGGACTACAAACCTGTATAGCATGTTACTGTAGGCAGTTACACCTTGTTAAGTACTTGTATCTAAACATATCTAAACACAGAAAAGTTACAGTAAAAATATGATATAAAATAAAAAAGTGCTATACGCAGATAGAGAGCACTTACCATGAATGAAGCTTGCAGGATTGGGAGTTTCTCTGGGTGAGTCATGGAGTGAGTGAGTGTATGTGAATGTGAAGGCCTAGGATGTTATGTTGTGCACTACAGAAGACTTTATAAACATACTACTCTTAGGCAACACTAAATTTGTAAAACAGCATGAGATTAAATCAAGCACAAGAGAAAGTGATGCAATCAAGAGATGCAGTAAACACGAAATATATGAGGCTGATACTGCCATAACTTTTAGTTTATCTTTATCCTCACCCAAGGATCTGGTTTTATTGATTTTGGAGAGAGAGGAAGGGGGAGGGAGAGAGAAAGAGAGAGAGAGAGAGAAAGAAACATTGATTGATTGCATCCTGTATGCTCCCTGACCATAGATGGAACCCACAACCTAGGTATTTGCCCTGACTGGGAATCGAACTCGCAACCTTTTAGTGTATGGGACGATGCTCCAACCAACTGAGCCACCTGGCCAGGTTACAAACTTTTTTGTAATAAGTAGAAGGAGTACATGCTACAGTAATGATAATCAGTATAGTATAGTAAATATATAAACCAGTAACATAGTCATTTATCATTATTATTAAGTATTATGTACTGTATGTAGTTGTATGTGCTATACTTTTACAGTCTGGCAGTACTGTAGGTTTGTTTATAATAGCATCAACACAAACACGTGAGTAATGCATTGCACTACGATGTTATAATGGCTACGACATCACTAGGTGATAGGAATTTTTCAGTTCTATTTTAATGTTATGGGATCACAGTTGTATATGCAATTCGTTGTTGACTGAAATGTTGTTATGCAGCACATGACTATAGTCTTTTGGTTTCTTTTTTCATGATGTCTTTGTCTAGCTTTGGTATAAGGGCAATACTGGCCTCAGAAGGAGTTGTATGGTGTTTTCCACTCTGTTTTTTCTGAAATAGTTTCCAAAAGATTGCTATTACTTTAACTATTTGATGATAGCATTCATCAGTGAAGCTGTGTGGACCTGGACATTTCTTTGTGGGGAGATTTTTTAAATAAGTAGTTCGGTTTCCTCACTTGTTATAACTCTATTCAAATTTTTTATTTTTTCTTGGGTTTTGATAAATTGTGTTTCTAGGAATTAGTTTCATAAAAGATGTCTAATTTGTTGATTTGGAGTTTATATTTTTTAAATAGTCGTTTAAGTTACTGTAAGCTTGGTAATGATGGTCCCTCTTTTATTCTTTATTTTGGTAATTTGTCTCTTTTGTCTTATTTTCTGGGTGAGTCTGGCTAAGAGTTTGTCAACTTTTTGATCTTTTCAAAGAAATCTTTTATTTCATTGCTTTAATTTTTTTTCTTCTATTTTCTGTTTCATTATTTCCACCCTGATATTATTGTTTTCTTTTTTTATGCTTGCTTTGGGCTTAGTATGATGTTTTCCCCCTATTTTCCCATGGTGGAAGCTAAGGTTATTGTTTTGAGACCTTTCTTCTTTTCTGATGTAAGTGTTTAAAGCTGTAAATTTTCCTCTAAACACAGCTTTAACTGCATTTTATAAATTTTGATATGCTGTTTTTGTTTTCATTCAATTCAAAATATATTTTAAAAGTTTTCCATGTGAGCCCTGGCCGGTTTGGCTCAGCGGTTAGAGCGTCGACCTGCGGTCCAGAGAGACCCGGGTTCGGTTCCCGCTAAGGGCACGTACCTCGGTTGCAGTTTGTCCCCGGCCCTGGTTGGTCGTATGGGTGGCAGCCACTTGATGTGTCCCTTTCACGTCGATGTTTCTCTCTCTCTCTCTTCCTCTCTCTCCCTCCCACTCT
Organism: Tadarida brasiliensis; assembly: GCA_030848825.1. NCBI lineage: Eukaryota > Metazoa > Chordata > Mammalia > Chiroptera > Molossidae > Tadarida > Tadarida brasiliensis. The sequence continues at coordinate 101,047,262 of CM061263.1, forward strand.
ATCTGAACAAAAAAAAAATGAAAAAAATGTCCTCAGGTGAGGATAAAAAAAAAAAAAAGGTTTCCATGTGATTTCTTTGATCCATGGGTTATTTTGAAGTGTGTTGTTAAATTTACCAATATTTGGGAGTGTTCTTATATTTCTTTCTGTTGTGGAACTATAGTTCCATTGTGATCAGATAATATACTTTAAATTATTTCATTGTTTTTTTTTTTAACTATTGAGATTAGTTTTGTGGCCCAGCATATGGTATATCATGGAAAATATTCCATGTGTGTTTGAAAAGAATGTGTATTTTGCAGTTTTGGGGTGCAGTGTTCTGTTAGTTATGTCAAGTTCATTGGTAGTTTTGGTCAAGTCCTCTCTCTTTCCTTGCAGATTTTCTGTCTTGTTCTATTGATCGTTGTACTCTATAACTACTTTTGTTGAATTGTCTATTTCCCTTATTTATTATCTCCATTTTTTGCTTGGTGTATTTTGGGGGTCTGTTGTTAGATTCGTATACACTTACAATCGTTATGTCTTCCTGACTTAGTGACCCTTTTGTCATTATGAAATATCCTTATTTATCTTAAGTAATATTTCTTGTCTTAAATACTATTTTGTCTTCTTGGTAGTATTATTTTTATCCTTTTAGTTTTAACATTTTTATGCCTTTAAATCTAAAACGTATCTCTTATAGACAGCATACAGTTGTTTTTTTAAAATTCATTCTTATTCTCTGCCTTTTGAATGGGGGTAATTAGTCCATTCACCTTTAATGTAATTGTTGGATTTACATCTGCTATTTTGTTATTTATTTTCTATTTGTCTCATGATTTTTTTCTCTTTTTCTCCTTTACTGACTTTCTGTGTTAAACATTTTTTAGTGTACCATTTTAATTCTTCTGTTGATCCCTTTTACAATATTATGTTATTTGCATAGTGGTTGCTCTAGGGATTGTAATATGCATTTTAACTTAGTACAGTCTCCTTCAGTATAATACTAAATTAATTATGGTAAATTCTAGAATTTTGCTCTAATGTAATTCTTTTTTCTCTTCCTTTTTTTGTGCTGTTAATTGTCTTATATATTACAACAATACGTATTATAAACCCAACAGCACGGTACTTTAATTATTGCTTTATGCAATCTTGTTTCTTTAGAAGTGAAGAAAATAAATGAGAACAATTACATTTGTAGAGTCTTTTGTATTTACTTATATCATTACAATTTATGTCATCCTTTATTTTTTCTTTGATTTTGATGATTTCCAGTGTAACTCATCTTCAGCCAGAAGGTCTTCCTTTAGTATTTCTCATAAGATGTGCCTCACAACAACAAATTCTCTATTTTTGTTTGTCTGGATATGTGTTTATTTCACTATCATTTTTGAAGGATAGTTTTGCTGAATATAGAATTCTTAGTTGAGAGCTTTTTTGTTTGTTTAAATTTCATGTTTATTTTTATTTTTTTTCCTCTGTCCTCATTGTTTCTAATGGGATGCCAGTTAATCACGTTATTGTTCCCCTGTATGTGATGAGTCATTTTGCTTTTGCCCCTTTTAAGATTTTTTTTCTTTGTCTTTGTTTATCAGCAGTTTGTCCTGGTGTTGATCTCCATGTGTTGGATTTCCCAAGCTGCTTGGATAGACAATGATTTTCATTAAATTTGGGATGCTTTTGAGCAATTATTTTTGTGCCTCGTCTTTTTTCCCTTCTGGAAATCTCATTACATGTATGTTGATACGCTTTATATTGTCCCACAGATCTCTGAAGTTATGTTCATTTCTTTTTAATCATTTTTTTTTCTCTCTCTGTTCTTCAGACTGGATACTTTCTATTGCTCTGTCTTCAAGTTCATTGTTTCTGTCTTCTGTCATCTCAAGGCTGATATTGAGTTCTTCTATTGAGTTTTTTTATTTCAATAATTATACTTTTCAACTTAAGAATTTCCATTAAAAAGTTATCTCCTTATTGAAATTTTCAATCTTCTGAGTCATTATCATTATACTTGTATTGAATTCTTTAAAGAATTCCTTTAGTTCTTTGAATATATTGTACAGTACTCCTCCCTTTTCCAAAGGGGATACATTCCAAGACCCCTAGTGGATATCTGAAACTGCGGATAGTAGCAAATCCTATGTATACTCTGTTTTTTTCCTATACATGAATATCTATGATATAGTTGATAAATTAGGCACAGTAAGAGATTAACAACCACAATAACAAAATAGAACAATTATAATAATATATTGTAATAAAAAGTAAGGTGAATACAGTCTCTCTCTCTCTCAAAATATCTTATTGTATTGTACATACAGTGTGGATACATTGAGCAGAGGGATGATTTGCATCCCATACAGGATGGAGCAGGACGGTATGAAATTTCATGCTATTCAGAAGGGTGAACAATTTAAACTTATTATTTCCAGTATTTTCCATTTAATATTTTGAACAATTGTTGACTGTGGGTAACTAAAACCATGGAAAGTGAAACTGCCAAAAAAGGGAGGGGATTACTGTAGCTCCTTTGAAGCTTTTGTCTCTCAAATCTAATATCTGGGGGCACCCAGAGACAGTTTGTGTTTGTTGTTTTGATTCCTGAGAATGGGTCACCCTTTTATTTTGTTTTGTTTTTGCTTGTCATAGTTTTTGTTGAGTACTGGACATTTTAGATAATATTTTGAAGCAAATTTATACTTTGATTTTTCTCTTGAAGGTTGATAATGCTTTTTTCTGTTTGTTTATGTAGTAGTTGCTTGCTCTAGATGTGTAAAGGCTGTTTCCCTTACATTCTGTGGTTCCTGATGCCTCTGCTGTTTTTATTTCTTTATATTTAAACCTGGCTTCCTGTGTCTTAATAGCTTAGTGTTCAACCATGGATTGATCAGAAGTTATATTCAAATAACTTGAACTAATATGGCTAATACTGCTCATGGATCTGTGTGAGGGCTAGGGACTGCATTCAAACACAGGTCCTTTTCAAGTCTTTGGCTTTTATTTTCCACCAGCTTCTCTTGTGTCTCTTTTGTGCATGTTTGCAGCTCTGTCGGCCAAGGATGTGTGAAAGGCTTGGCCCTGCTCCACTCTCCATGCTAATAGGCTTTGTTTAACCTGGATGAATAAATAGTTTATCAAGCCCCCTAGGGCTATCCCACCTCCCAGAACTCCCCAGCTAATTTGTCATTTGCCACAGAGTCCTGTAACCTCAGGCTAAATCATAGATCTCCACTTTAACTGACAATGCACCAGATCTTCAGATCACCCTGAAGTAGTTAGTGGTGGTGGAGTTGTTGACCCACCCTTGTTAAACTTCGTTGGGCTAGGGGGGATGGGAACAGTCAAAGGTAAGAATGCTTGTAGACTCAGGTTCTTCTTATGCAGAGTTCTATTGTTTTCATGAATAAATGTGGAAACTGGACAACGGATGGGTCTGTGCTGCCTGTCACTACTTGAGCCAATTAAGCAGAGACAAAGTTGAATCCACATATGAGTGTTTATTCCAATATTGCTGGCAGTATGGGAGAGCAGTGGGTTATCCCTGAAAAATCTGTTTATTGACTACCTGACATTTATTGTGTAAGGTTTGGGAGGTATAAAGATGACTAAAACATAATCTCTGATCTCAAAGAGGCCTTAAACTATTGAAGGACATTGGCATACAAATAGCCGATTATAATACGTATGGTGAAGTAAATACATTGATATGGATAAATATGTGGCATTATGGAAGAGCTCACAAGGACACTTAACTCAGAATGGATTGGGGGAAAAAGAAAAAGGGAAGCATCCAGAAAAGACTTTCAGAAGGAGGTAATAACTGAGTTGAATATAAAAATGAGTGAAGGGTGAGATTAGGACATTGCATAAGGTTGAGGGATCAGCATGAAGTAAAAAAGTATGGTGTTGTGCAGTGAAGTTCTACAAATAGCTTAGTGTTGTTAGAGCATAAGTACACATTAGGGAGTTGTATGAGATGAGAATGTAAGGGTAGAGGGTTCAGATTGTGAAGGGTTTTGTATACTATATTAAGCTTGGATTAACCTTTATTGGTCAGTTCTTCAAAACTGTAAGTGGGAAGTACTTCAAGATTCCATAAAGGTTTGACTTGAATTTTGTTTAATTATATTTTTATTCCAAAAGCCACAATGAAGATACATATATATATATCTCCCCAAATGTACTTTAAGCCATATTTTAAAACATTAGAGACCACTGACAAATATATTAACTGATAGGGCATTAAAGATCTGATATGTATCTTTAAAAAACTAGTCCAAATTTAAATTTTGTTGATATACATGAATAAAATGACAGTCTGTTAAAAATATTGGAGATCTATAAGATTTGAAAAAGAAGCTCAATTAGTAAAATTGTTTGAAAAATGCTTTTATAGGTAAAGGAATTATGTTGATAAGAGAATTTAAGAGGTCATAGAGTTGGTAATCAGCAGCCAAATATTTTTGAGTATTGCATAATCTTGAATGGAAGTGAGTGGAATTTGAAGACTTATGGATTATTTTCTGAAGTGGAGGCTTGAACTTCAAGTCTCATTCTCTTTTTATATTTATATGTTATTTGATGTGAAAAGGGGAGGCTTTTTCCTTCTCCTTTGGTCTTCAGGTGGACTTTGAGGTTTCCTTGCATTTTTTTTCCAATGACATTTTCCCTTTGATTGTAACATAAACTTTGTTCATTGTAAAATAAGAAAAGTGCAGGAAATACACAAATAAAAACCACACCTATCATCCAGAGATGTTACTTACTAATATTTTAGTGTCTATTCTTTCTGTATCTTTTTTCCTATGTATATAGTCATGTAAACATATTTTTTACAAAATAAGGATTATATAACCTAGAGTATTTACATTTCCTGATGTTATTAAATATTTTTTCATAACATTCTTTTAAAGAAATATTTAACTGTGAAATCAGCTGGGTCGAGAGTTTTCTTTTAGGAAAATTTTTTTCTCTAAAGTTTATAAAGTTTATTTTTTAAAACAGCTTTATCGAATATCATTGATAAATAACAAATTGTAAATTTAAAAAAGTAAACAATTTAAGTTTGATACACATCTATACCTGTGTAACTATCACCACACTCAAGGTGTTTAATATATCACCCCCCCAAAAGTTTCCTCATGCCGCTTTGTGATCCTTCCCTCTTCCCTTGCCAGTTGCTCACTCTTTCCCATTCCCAGGCAACCACTGATCTGCTTTTGGTCACTATGATTAATTTCCATTTTCTATAAATGGAAGCATATAACGTGTACTCTTTTTTGTCTAGATTTTTTCTTTTTACTCAGCAAAATTATTTTGACATTTACCCATATTAATGCATTTCTTTTTATTGCTGAATGGTGTTCCATTGTATGAATATATCACAGTTTGTTTATCTATTCACCTCTTGATGGACCTGCTGTGAACATTTGTGTAAAATCATTTGTATGGACATACATGCTTTCATTTCTCTTGGATAAATACCTATGAAAGAATTGGCTGGATTATATGTAGGTATATGGTTACTTTTTAAGAAACTGCCGGAGTCCCCCATTTTATATTTCCACCAATAGTTCATGACAGTCCCAGTTTCTCTACATTCTAGTTAGTACTTGGTATGGGCAGTCTTTTTAATAGATGTATAGTGGTATTGCATTGTTTTTAACTTTTGCACTTCACAAAACACTAATGATGCTTAACATTTTTTCAACTGTTTATTTAACCACCCATATATCTTCTTTGGTGAAGTGTTCAAATCTTTTGCCCATTTTTCATTGTTGTTTTGTTGAATTGTTTTTCTTATTTAGTTTTGAGACTTCTATATGTATTCTGGATACAAGTCCTTTATCAGTATATGATTTGTAAAATTTTTCTCCAGTCTTGCTTATCTTTTTATATTTGTATTATGTCTCTTAAAGAACATAAGTTCTTAATTTTGATGAAGTCTAGTTTGTCATATTTTTCTTTTATGGAATATGCTTTTGGTGTTATATCAAAAAAATCTTTACTGAACTCATAATCAACATGATTTTCCCTATGTTTTCCTTTAAGAGTTTTATAGTTTTATGTTTATGTATACATTTTAGTCATTTTCTTTGCATGTGTATAGGCAGTTGTCCCATTTGTTGAATAGAGTATTCTGTCTCCATTGAGTTGACGTGGCATTTTTGTCAAAAATCAATTAACCATATGTGTTTGGGTCTATTTCTGAACTCTGCTCTCTTTTTAATGGATTTATGTGTCTGTTTTGACACATAATGCCACACAGTGTTGATTGCTTTAGCATTTTAATGTCATGAAATCAGGTAATACAAGTTCTTTAACTGTGTTCTTTTTCAAAGTAGTTTTGGCTATTCAGGTCCTTTGTATTTATTTCTATATAAATTTTAGAATCATCTTGTTAATTTCTGTAAAAATGTCTGCTGGGATTTTAAATGGTATTGGGATAAATGAACATTTAAAAAATATTGAGTAATTTGATTCATGAATATGGTATATCTTTGCTATTATACATGTTTTAAAAAAAATCTTGCCTGGAGATATGTTTATTGATTTTTTTTTTTTTTTAAGGGGGCGGAGAGACATTGAGAAAGAGAAACATTGATGTGACAGAGAAACATTGATTGGTTGCCTCCTGTATGCACCCTGACTGGGAATCTAACCCGCAACCGGTTCATTTATGGGACAATGCTCTGACCAACTAAATCACACTGCCCAGAGCAAACATGCTTCTCCCCCTCCCCCCCATATTACCTACACTATGATGTAAGCACCATGAAGGAAGGGATCTAATTCTGTCTTCTACCTGGCCCTTGGGATGCACTCAGTAATATTTACTGAATGATGAATGAAGATCCCTGAAAATAAGTGTTTGTGCATATCTCTGAATAGTTTCTTAGGATTTATTCCTACATGTGGAATTGGTATGTCAAAGGATATGTTTTAAGGCTTTTGATGACCAGACTCTCCCAGAATTTTTTTTGAGACAAATATCTTGGTAGATAAATATCATAAGGCATGCACAATTGATTAGCAAACAATGTTCTTGGTGACATCCTTCCCCAAAGTTTCTCTTGTAAGCATATGGGAATGTAGGATTCATATCACAGAAATTTCTTTGGTCAGTTTTCTGTCATTGGGTTTACTGAAATTGGGGCTATGGAGATAACAAAAAAAACCCAGGAGATTGTAGTTTTGCCTGTGAGGAACATATAGTTTGGAATGATAGTTTACATAGTTATAAAGCACTAGAAGGGGAAAATACAGATGCGATAGAATATAGAATAAATACTTTGAGGCAAGCACAGAGAAGGCAGAAACTTAGGAGCAGAAAGAAGGACAGAAGCTATTCTTTATGTTTACTTTTAGAGTAACTGTAAACTCAGAATAGTTTTATTATTCAGACTGTAGGGTTTTAGGTTTGACTCTGGTCTTGATTTGTGGATTAATTGAAAAGATTTAAGGTATTTCAGTTTAGCATAACTACATGAACAAAGTTGTGAAGGCGAAAATAAGCAAGCAACATACGAATGAAGAACTGGAAAGCAAACTCAGTTAGCTCTAGCAAAGGGACCCAGTGGGGCAGCAAAATGAAATGTTTGCATTTGTATAGGGAGTTGGCTAATGCAGGGCTTTGAGTTTGGCTGAGAAAGTTTCGATTTGATTCAGTAAACAATAAGGACTATAATAGGAATTATAATGATGAAAACTGCAGAGAAAAGATTGCCTTGGTAGATAATTGTAGGCTATGTAGGATGAAGAAAGACCAAAATCTGGGACACTATTTGGACAGTTCTGTTAAAGTAAACCAAGTGTAAATATTTGAGGTTTTGCACTAGGAGGTGATGGCCTAGAAATGGAAGAAGAATGGTTAAAATAGGCAGATAGATGAAGAATCAGCAGGATTAATAATTTATTACTAATACAAGTTTGGGGATGAGTTATGTGCTAAGAAATAAGGGGAGGATAGTGCTAATTGATTTTTTTTCTTAAGGAGATAGGTAGAAAATTTGAAGCTAATTAGCTTAATTCTTATAATGTTGAGCTTCCTTTGTAGATGAGAGATGTGAGTCGAGTGGGAGTTATTTATGAGCTGGGGAAGAGGTTAGGAACGTGGGTGTAAATTTGAGTGTCATTCAGATGTAATAAATGAAGCTGTGAGAGAGGCAACTTGACTTTTCTTACAGAGATGGAGCAGCAGACCAGAGATTTCTCATGGTGAGGTAGAAAGGGAGCAATTAAGGGACAGCGAGAAAGGTCAGTGAGATAGGAGATGGATCATTGTTTTGTAGATGCTAAGGGAGAAGATTATTTCAGAGATTCATAAAGTGATTGTGTACAAACTCCATCATCAACTTTTTTTATGTTTACTGTAGTTTAGTAAACCCAGCAAACTACCAACGAAAGGTCATTGTAAATTATTCTCTTAATTATTGGAATAATCAAGCATGAAATATTTAAAGTGGTATAGGTTTCCCCCCTATCCTAAAGTAGAGCATTCCTATGAAACCTTTTGTAAGCTGAAATGACATGAAATGAAGACGGAATCAATCACCTTAGGACGCATCTTGCTGATAGATGTCCAAAATAAATCCAGATAAAGCACAGATGCTCACAGACAGTTCAAAGCTATGGCAACTTGATGCTGAGAAGCTGAATGTAGTTCCTGGCGAAGGAGCTTGGCGGTGCCACTCTTGCTGCTTGGGGTGCATGCTGCCTCTATAACTGTTTGGCTCACTGCAAAACAAATGCTGAAAGCTGCTTTCCTTTTTTGCCTTTTCCACTCTCTCTAAAAATCAATGCAGGAAATATCCTCGGGTGAGGATGAACAAAACAAACAAACAAACAAAAGCTAAAATTCTCTTCAGATTTCTTTCTGTTAGAGAAAACAGGTACTAATGTAGGTCTTCCATAAAAGCAAAGTGGCATAAAGCAAGCTTTCAAAAAGCAGGGGATACGTGCATTATCTATTGTTTAATTGGTAAGAAAGGAGTAATGACATCAAATTAATTCCATGGTTTATAAACCATGTGTCAATATTCTCATGTAAAGGGATTGCCAACATTATAAATTTTGCCCCAGATTACAAAAATAGTTTCTTTTTGCATCATTAAAAAATTTATAATTTTAGCTCAAGTAAAGGGAATAGTGTACTTTTATAATTTTTTTTTTTATCCTCACCCGAGGACATTTTTGCATTTATCTACAGATAGAGCAAGAGGGAGAGAGGGAGGAAGAGAGAGAGAGAAACATCGATATGAGAGAGACACATCGATATGAGAGAGACACATTGAATGGCTGCCACCCACACAACCCCAACCGGTGCCAGGGACAAACTGCAACTGAGGTACGTGCCCTTAGTGGGAACCGAACCCGGGACTCTCTGGTCCGCGGGCCGACGCTCTAACTGCTGAGCCAAACCGGCCAGGGTGGGAATAGTGCACTTTATATATACAGTTAATAAGGTGCTTTTGCCTATCTAACATTGTGACATTTTTTAAAGTGTGATTCTTTTTTGCCCTTAATTTTCCAAATGGATTGTTGTACATGTTCATACCATCTCAACACTGTTTTTGTTCTTTCCTGTTTGCTAAACCAGTTTTATTATATCTCTTCTGTAAAAATATTCAGGGCACATACAAGAATCAACCAATCAATGCATACATGAATGGAACAACAAATCAATGTTTCTCTCCCTTCCTCTCTCTCTAAAAATCAATAAAAAAATTAAAAATTTCTAAGATAACTTATATAATTTTAAAAAGTTTTACCACAAGGTGTCATTGTAACCTATAAAAAGAATTTCCATGTAAACATGTGCAACACCAATTTTTACATTTCCTTGTGCTTTTTTAAGTCCATTTTTTGTTTTATATTTGTCATATTTTGCAATTATTTTAAGATATATTGTGTATCTTCTGCATTGAAGGAAAAAATGTAGTTCGTGTTCTTGAGTTCTCATTTTTGCAAAAACATATGCTTTCCACCCACAACTTTCTTGAGTGTGTTGCTATAGAGATGATTGTTTGAAGGAAAGAGTGAGAAGGAGTAACAGCAGGTGGATATCTAAGGAACAAAATACTTATTTTATGTCTTTGTTCCTGACAGAACCAGCGTTAGTGTTTACCCTTTTGCTGATAAAATTCCTGTGGGAGACAGGTTGATTATTTAGAGTGTTTTACTGTAATAGTATTTGCATTTACCAAGATGCTTTTGTAAAGGTCCTGTGTTTGAGTCTTTATTCATGTGAAGGGTTAGTACTTGAAGTAATTGTAATCTTTGCAACAGCCTTTCTTCTATTATACTTAACTGGATTCTATTTTACTTAAAAAAAAAAAAAAAGTCCTGATTTCCTGGTTGGTCTTTTAACTAATAACGACATTAAAATAGTTTCTATTATTTTGAGGGATAGGGGTGTCAATATTTAACTAATAACTTCTGCCTCCAGATTCATTTCAAGACTATTCCTTATTGACTACCTGCTACTACTATTTTAATTCAGGCCTTCAGCATTGCTTTCCTGGACTTTTAATCTTTTTCTCTACTTTTGATCTTCTTTCCTTTCTCTCTCTCTCTCTCATCTACTCCCCTCTCACCTCCCTAATCTATTCTCCACACTTTGGAGAACCTAGTTATTTTTCTGAGGTACAAATTCACCCACAAGCTTAAAATTTTCATTGGTTCTTCTAGACCCCAGGGTAAACTCCAGTGTTCTAGCACTTTGCCCCCTCAAGGTCCTTCCCTGCCTCTCCAGGCTGATCTGCTACCCCCACCCCACCCTCTGCCTGCAATGTTCTTTTATTTCCATGTCTTTGTACAGTAAAACCTCAATATAAGGACTAATTTGGGTGAGGGAATGTCCGTTAAAACTGAAAGTCCATTGTATAATAAAGTAGGTTTTCCAAATGTGTATGTTAAAAAATTGACAAATTTACCTGTTTTTACTTATGTAGACACATTTGTGTAATTAAAATTAAGTATGTATGAAAAGTTTAATTTCACAGAAAAGTTTTCTATATTACTGTAGTTTTAAGTTTATACTGAATAAGTATAGTGAATGCGTGCATTCACCACTCACCAAAAGTAAACAAATTCACAAAGCTGGTGTGTGGCTTAGCACACGTGGGAACATCAGCAGGCACTTCTTAAAACTACTACAGAAAGTCAAGCCAGGCAATAGCAGAACCAATTACCACGCACAATTCGGTGTGATCCCGTGCTAATCATTCCCCAAACATTGTGCACAGCGGTGACTCTTGGATTTAAATATGTAGACTATAGTTGTAGATATCTAATACTTATGTTGGCTAAATTACTAGTGTTTTTTCCAACATATGGCCTATTTGATAAAATTTATTAAAAATAACAGTGACTCAACAACAAAATAACCTGTGAATTTAATTAATTATAAGCAAATCTTTTTTAAAAATATATTTTTATTGATTTTTAGAGAGAGAGGAAGGGATAAGGAGAAAGAGATAGAAACATTTATGTGAGAGAGAACCATCGATTGACTGCCTCCTGCATGCCCCCTACTGGGGATCGAGCCCAAAACCTGGGCATGTGCCCTGACTGGGAATCGAACTGGTGACCTCTTGGTGCATGGGTTGACGCTCAGTGACTGAGCCACACCCGCCGGGCAATTATAAGCAAATCTTGATTAAAAGCATTTTTGAATTAATGGGGTGTTAATTTTCACATCTGACATATGGACCAGAAATTTTGTTTGTTAAATCTGAAGTCCGTTAAATCAAGGTTCCTAAAATCGAGGGTTTACTGTACTTGATGTTTCTTCCCTGCATCCCTTTCATTGGATTACCTTCTTTGTGAAGCCTTCCCTGACAGCTTCTCTAGCAGAAAATTTCTCTCTGCACCCATATTACTTATAAATATATTACAATGCTTTACAATTTTAAAACTTTCTGAGTTCATTTATCATGGTAGTATATGCATGTGGTAAAAAATTTTTGAAGTATGAAAAAAATTTAAGAAATAGTAAATTTTCTTTTATTCTTGTTCAGTCAGCAGTTGTTCAGTTAACTAATTGTTGGTTAACATGCATGTTTCACTAACCATTGTGAACTCCTTGAGGGCAAGGGTTTTCTTTTATTTATTTCTGTATTCCTGTACCCAACAGAGATCATGTCCTATATGGGCAGGCTCTTCCTTGCTTTGAAGTCTGCTTGATGTCGTGGTCTGTGTATTTCTATATCTGCTTCAAAGCCCTCCTAGTACAAGTGGACCACTCAGTAAATATGGTATAGTAGACCCTCAATAAATACTTATTGTTTAATTGCTTAAAAAAAATGATATATGGTTTTATAATTAACCTTGACGTTGACTTTTATTTCCCTCTTCTGGCTCTGAAAATTTTATACTTTCTTTTTGGCGGATTCTTAAAGATGGAAAAAAAGAATGCTTATGTTGCCCTGGCCGATGTGGTTCAGTGGTTAGAGCATCAGCCTGCACACTGAAGGGTTGTGGGTTCGATTCCCGGTCAGGGGCACCTATCTGGGTTGCAGGTTTGATCCCTGACCCCAATCAATGTGTCTCTCTTATATTGATGTTTCTCTGTCTCTTCCCCTCCCTCTCTTCCACTCTAAAAAAAAATCAATGGGAGCCTGGCCAGTGTGGCTCAGTGGATTGAGTGTTGTCCCATGGACTGAGAGGTCCCGGTTTGATTCCCATTCAGGGCACATTCCTGGGCTGCAGGCTGGATCCCTGGTGTACAGGAGGCAGCCGATCGATGGTTCTCTCTCACATTGATGTTTCTGTCTTCTCTCAAAAAATTAAAAGAGATATATATATATATATATATATATATATATATATATATATATATATATTAAAAAAATAAATGGGGCCCTGGCTGGTTTGGCTCAGCGGTTAGAGCGTCAGCCTGCAGACCGGAGAGCCCTGGGTTAGGTTCCTGCTAAGGGCATGTACCTCGGTTGCAGTTTGTCCCCGGCCCTGGGTTGGGGTCGTGTGGATGGCAACCATTGGATGTATCTCTTTCACGTCGATGTTTCTCTCTCTCTCTCTTCCTCCCTGTCTCTCTCCTGCCCTATCTGAAGATAAATGCAAAAAAAAAAAAGTCCTCGCGTGAGGATTAAAAAAAATAAATAAATGGAAAAAATATCCTCAGGTGAGGATTAATAACAACAACAAAAGAATGCTTATGTTAAGTCCAGGAAAAATATCAGGTGAACTCTTACCAAATTTTTTAAGTTTAACTTTTCAGACTAAGACATAAATCTCGTGGCAATAAAAATAAGTCAGGATTTATTTAAAACACAAAGTTTCCAGAATACATTTTTAAATGATTAGTAGTCAACCTTCATTTTGTGATAGGAGCCATATGGTAGCCTTTTCTATTTCAGGAGAAATAATGGGACTGTGAGCAAAGATGATGCTACAGTTTGCACAAAGATATTAAGTGCTCATAAATCTTTTGGAAAGTCCCCATGTTATATGTAATAGAGCCTACACTAAGAAACATAGCAGTGAATTTGAAGCATGATTTGAGCAAGAGTTTTCTTTGTTGTTCAGATCACAACTTTTCAGAGACTTTTATAATTTATTTCCAAGCATTTGAGGTTGACTGGTTAATATATCCTACTTTCCAGAATTCTTTTGTGTGACTTAAGCTGTGCAGAGGCAGACAGTACAATTATAAGCATAGAATAACATTTTAATTCAGAGTGCTTAGTGGTTGATTGCTAACCATTTGAATGCATATCTTCCTCCCTTCCTCTTTCCTTGCCCTCCTGTTTCTTTCTAAATCACAGTTGTGGGGCCTGGCACCTTACCAGGGCTTTGAAGGGTCTGCTCCCAGCTGCACTTCAGGTTTGGCAGGGTGTCAAGTTGTGACATTTTTTTTTGTATAAAAGACATCCTGGATGGCCATCCAAAGGCTGTTTGGGTTACTAGTATAGGATTCTCTCTGGATTTTAAAGAAATTCATTTCTGATGTTTTATTTATAAGTGAAAATTCCTGATGTAGGTTCTCCTTAGACTTTTAATGTTGTTTTTAAAAACAACATTCACATTGGGGGCATGTAGTATTTAAAGCATTGTTTTGAAATGTTCAAACGCATAGCATGTGCTTTTTAATGGAATGTGTTTTGGAAGCTTTCCCTGAGTATCAGCAGCTGTGCTTTTAGAATATTTTGAATTGCCATTTTGGGGGACAGCTATTGTACCACTGTTTAAGAAATACAGTTCCTGTGCAAAAGAAAATGTCATATGTAGGTCTGTAGAGCTGGTACTGGTCAAAAGAAGTAGTAGGAAGGACATGTGGGTGTGGTTACGTGCTAGTAATAATTGCAGAGAGAGGAAAATGAAGTATTTGGAGAAGGGTTGTGTGGAGTCTTTTAAAAACTGCCTTTCACAGACACTAGTCATCTAATAAGTGCTCACTGATTAACAGGCTGACTGAAATAATGTTTCACCTTTAAAGAAATACCATTTGAACTGTGTACTTAACTTTTTAAGATTTACATTATGAATTTCTTTATTTGGTCAACTCTGCACAATAGGAATTGTTTCTTTTACTATATAGTTTGTGTGCCTAATACATATATAAATGTTCTATAAGTAATTGATACTCGTATATTGACTGGTTGAAACTAGACCATGGTAGAAATTTAAAATTGTGATAGAAATTTGGTTTTGGGTAAAATTTATTGTGAAAAACTAGGCTGAAGAGAGAAGGTGTGTATATTAGTTACCTTTGACTACTGTAACAAATTACCACACACTGGGTGGCTTCAAATAATAAAAGTTTATTCACTCACAGTTTGAGGACCAGAAGTCTGAAATCCAGGGCTGCACTCCCACGAAAGGCTCTAGGGAGAATCTTTCCCTTGCTTCTTCTGGACCCAGGCATTCCTTGGTCTGTGGCCACATCCATCTAATCTGCCTTCTTGGTTACATTGCCTCCTCTTCAGTCTCAGAACTCCCTCTGCCTCTCTCTTAAAAGGATACATGTGATTGTATTTAGGGTCCACCCAGGATAAACTCTTACTTTTTTTTTTTTTAAATCCTCACCTGGGACATTTTTCCATTTTTTTTTGTTCAGATAGAGTGGGAGGGAGGGAGGGAGGGAGAGAGAGAGAGAGAGAGAGAAACATCGACGTGAAAGGGACACATCGAGTGGCTGCCTCCCACATGACCCAACCAGGGCCGGGGACAAACTGCAACCAAGGTACGCGCCCCTAGTGGGAACCGAACCCGGGTCTCTCTGGACCGCAGGCCGACGCCCCAACCGCTGAACCAAACTGGCCAGGGCTAAACTCTTACTTTTAAGAGCCTTAATTTAATCAATTTTTGGGGACCATATAAGGTTATATTCATAGACTACAGGGATTAGGAAGTGATCTTTTTGTGGGCCAGCATTCAGCCCAGTACATTCTGGAAGCCTCAGTTATTGAATATGGATGACAAAAGTGAATTGCGTCTCAATTAACATTAGAATGATGAACATATTCATTTGATAGTCTTGACCTAATATGTGCCTATGTTTGTTTTAGGCACTGGGGTTATAAAGATGAGTAAAACATGTTTCTTGCCCTGGAGGAAGTTACACCGAATGTATTACATATACCAAAATACATGATGGAAGACAGAATAATTACCTGTGTGTTTGGGAGAGCCAGGAAGTGTTTCATGAAGAAAGTAATGCATTCCTGGGCAGGGTTTTGAAGGCTGACTAGGAATTTACTAGATCAGAGTGCAGAGGGATGGAAAAGAGTAGGAAATTATTATTTGCAAAGACATGGAGTGGATAACAGCAGTGTGTGCTCAGGATGCTACCAGTAGTCAGTGTACAGAGATAAATTAAATTTGTTTTCCTTTCTAATATACAAATAGCTATCTCACATTTTATCTGTTGCAAAGGGAACATACTTCGTTGTGATCGTTCTTAAAGCAAATATCTTTTGTATTCAGAAGATCTATGAATGGCCATTAAATACATGAAAAAGTGCTTCAGGGAAATTCCAATTAAAACCACATTGAGATATCACTGTATATTCCCTAGAATGCCAAAAATTAAAAAGACCTTGTTAAAGTCATTAAACAAGGAGACCATTAAATGAGGTGGCTCCAATGCCTTGGTAGTCTATTAAGCAAACCAAAACCTAAGCCAGAATTAATGCACTCAAATTCAAGAAAAAGAAATTTAAGGACAACCAATTATAGCCAACTAGGCTTTCCCAAATAAGCTAACTCCTTAAGCTATAGCTAATCAAACGATTTCCTTGCTTTGCTTCCACATCTTCACTAGCTGTTGTTGGTGTAGTGCTCCTAACTACATTCACTTTGGCACTTCCTGATTGGAATCAATGAATGCTCAAACTCTTGAAAATTTTAATGTGCCCCAGTTTGTCTTTTTTTTTTTTTTTTTTGGTTAATCCTCACCCAAGGATATTTTTCTATTGATTTTTTTTTTTTTTTTGAGAGTGTGGAAGGGAGGGAGGAACACACACACACACACACATTCTCTCTCTCTCTCTCTCTCTCTCTCTCTGATTGGTTGTCTCCAGCAGGACCCCTACTGGGACTGGGGATTGAACTTGCAACCCAGGTACAGGACATTTGGTCCCCAGGCCAGCGAGCTAACCAGTGAGCCAAACTGGCCAGGGCCCCAGTTTGTCTTTTAACAACTGACAACACAATATGTTGGCAAAAATATGGAGCAATCAAATCTTTCATGTTGTTTGAAATAGTGCAACCACTTTGGAAAAAGAGTTGTCAGTTTCTTGTAAAGTTAAACATACATTCCATGATCCACTCATATATTACCCCTCTCCCCAAATGTAAACATGTCCATAGAAAGTCTTATACAAGAATTATAGCAGCCTTCTTTATATCTAATACTCTTAACAACCAGAAACAGCCCAAATGCCCATCAGTAAGAATGGATAAACAAAATGTGATATATTTAAACATGGAATACTCTTGGGTTCTTCCTTTGTGAACTCATGGAATTGTATACTTAAAATTTGTGCATTTCATTTTGTGTAATGAAAAAAATAAAGAGACTGTAAATAAACAAGAGAACTGTTGGGAGAAATAGTTCTTTTTCTTAATGTTAATTGTGTATCCATGTGATATCTGAAACTGGTAGCCTCACAACAATGAAGAGAATTAAGTCAACAGGATGTGTTGGCAGAAGGATAGAAAAGACCAGGGTCCTTGATGATATTGAACCTGGTTTTTGAATGAAAATTTAAAATTTTGAATTTTAAAATTCTGAATTCTGAATTCTTCTTAAAAAATTATGAATTATAATATACATACAGAAAAGTACACAAAAACTGTTCATCTGAGTGATTTATAAGCAATTCCCTATAACCACACAAAGATCAAGAAATAGAACACTGCCAGCCTTCCTTGGGTAACATCTATCCTGGCTTTTCTGTTAATCACCTCCTTTCTTTATAGTTTTTCAACCTAAACTAACTTAAGCATGTCTTCTCTAAATACTATAGTTATGCCTGTTTTTAATTTTTTCCCAACTTTATGTGTTTGGAATAATTTAGTATGTATTCTTTTGTGTCTGGCTTCTTTTGCACAATATGTTTTTGATATTCACCTATATAGAGTGTATCTGTACCTTTTTTTCATTGGCATATAGTACTAGTTCCATTAACCCCATTTTGTTTCTTCAACTGTTAAAGGACATTTGGTTTCTAGGTTACCGTTGAGGAACAATACTGCTATGAACAGTATTATTCCAACAAGTCTCTTGGTTCACTTACACTTATATTTCAGTTGAGTTTTATATCAAGTAGAGGAATTGCTGTATTTCTTTAACTTAGGTAGATAGTGCTTTTTTCCCCTAAGTAGATATGCCAATGTACACTACAACCTGTTGCTTCCCTTCCTCTCAAAATTTATGGTCATTCTTTTTGGCTTTCTAATTGAGGTTTCAATTTTATAAAAAATTTCTACACGTAAAAAGACAAACAGTTCAATAGAAAAATATGGGCAGCCCTGGCCGGTTTGGCTCAGCGGTTAGAGCATCGGCCTGCGGTACAGAGAGACCCGGGTTCGGTTCCCGCTGGGGGCATGTGCCTTGGTTGCAGTTTGTCCCCGGCCCTGGTTGGTCGTGCGGGTGGCAGCCACTCGATGTGTCCCTTTCATGTCGATGTTTCTCTCTCTCTCTCTCTCTCTCTCTCCTTCTCTCTCCCTCCCACTCTATCTGAACAAAAAATGAAAAAATGTCCTCAGGTGAGGATTAAAAAAAAAAAAAAAGAAAAGAAAAAAATATGGGCAAAAGATTCAAGTAGACATTTCACAAAAGAGGATATCTAAATGGCTTGAAAAAAGAAAGGTGCACAATCTTGTTATGTATCAGGGAATTGCCTTTTGGGCGTGTTCTTTTTTGCCCTGAGTTATTGAAGATATTCTATATTCTAGCAACTTTGTTCTTTTGCTTTTCACATTTAGATCTTCAGCCCAACTAGAATTAATTTTAATGTGTAATACAAAGTTGGGCCCGGATTTCTTTTTTTCCACAAGGTTATCTGGTTGTCCCAGCACTTTTTATTTAAGACTTTCTTGTTCTTACCATTGAGCAAATCCACCTTTGTTCTAAACTGAATGTCTTATATGAGTGGGTGTGTTTCTCACTGTATTCTGTTCTGTTGTTCTCTATGTCTATAATTAAGTCAATGCCATACACCTTAATTACTGTAGATTTATAATAAAGTTCTCCTACCTGGTTATTTAAAATTGTTTCTGCTGTTGCCATTTTGTTTGTATTTCCATGTGAATTTTTGAATCACTTTGTTAAATTTCACACACAGAGAGAAATCCTCCCCCCCCCCCCCCCGTTAATATAGGACTGGTATAGTATCATCTGTGTAGGTCAGTTTGGGAAGAGTTTATATCTTTAGAATGTTGTTTTCCAATCTATATAATTGGTATATATTTCTATCTACTTAGTTCCTTTTTAGTTTCTCTAATAAGTAGCCATATATTTTCCATATAATGGTCTGTACATCTTTTGCCTAGATACTTGCTTTTTTGGGATGCTATTAAGAATGTCTTTAAAATATTTTGTTGCTGGTATATAGAATGCAATTAATTTTTTTATATTTACCTAACAATCTTCCTAACTTGCTTCTAATGAATTCTTTTGAATTTTCTACATACGTAATCAGAACACCTGTATGTAAAGAAAGTTCTGTTTTTCCTTTTCCATTTTTTAACCTTTTATACCTTTGCCTTGTTCCAGATCTTTAATACAATGTTTAATAAAATTGGTGATAATGACATCCTTGTCTTGATTACATTCTCAAAGGAAGACATTGAAGGTGTAAAAACTAAGTATGGTGTTTGGTGTATTCTTCTTGTATATGTCTTTTATCAACTTGATGTACCTTTCCGTTCCTAGTTTTCTAAGTTTTTTTTAAAAAATTGGGTTAGATTTCATATGACATACAATTAACTGTTTAAAATGTGCAGTTTAGCCCTGCTGGTGTGGCTCAGTGGTTGAGCATTGACCCATGTACCAAGAGGTCAATGGTTTGATTCTCGGTCATGGTACATGCCCAGGTTGTGGGCTCGATGGGGGTCGTGCAGGAGGTGACTGATTGATCTTCTCTCTCATTGATGTTTCTATCTCTCTTATTCTCCCTCTAAAGTCAATTTAAAAAAATATTTAAAAAAAATAGCCTGGCCCTGGCCGCTTTTGGTCAGCGGTTAGAGCGTCGGCCTGCGGTCCAGAGAGACCCGGGTTCGGTTCCCGCTAAGGGCATGTACCTCGGTTGCAGTTTGTCCCCGGCCCTGGTTGGTTGTGCGGGAGGCAGCCACTCGATGTGTCCCTTTCACGTCGATGTTTCTCTCTCTCTCTCTCTCTCTCTCTCTCTCTCTCCCTCCCACTCTGTCTGAACAAAAATGGAAAAATGTCCTCGGGTGAGGATTAAAAAAAAAAAATAGCCTGGCTGGTGTGTCTCAGTGGTTGAGCGTTGACCCATGTACCAAGAGGTCTTTGGTTTGATTACTGGTCAGGGCACATGCCCAGGTTGTGGGCCAAATCCTCAGTGGGGGGTGTGCAGGAGGTGGGCAGTTGATGTTCTCTCTCATCGATGTTTCTATCTCTCCCTCTCCCTTCCTCTCTCTTTTCTGTGATATCAATAAAGAAAATAAATAAATAAAATAAATTGTGCAGTTTAGCAGTATTTAGTACATTCATAATGTTGTGCAACAATCACCTCTACTTCCAAAACATTTTATCACTCCTCCAAAAAAACCCAACTCTGCACTGTTAAGCAGTCATTCTCTATTTCCCCCTCTTCCTTGCCTCCGCAACTACCAATCTGCTTTCTATTACTCTTGAATTACTTATTTTGGCTATTTTATATAAATGGAATCATACTTTGATGATACAAATGGTAGATGTTTTATTTTAGTCCCACAAGTTTGTGAACACTTGTTTTTTTAAAATATGTTCTTATTTTAGAGAGAGAAACATCGATTGGCTACATCCTGCACGCCCCTCACTGGGGATTGAGCCCGCAACCTGGGCATGTGTCCTGACAGGGAATCGAATCAGCAACCTTTTGGTGCATGGGATGACATTCAACCAACTGAGCCACACTGGCCAGGGTGACCGTTATTTTTGTAATGTTTATTTTCTGTCTGTTGTTCAGATAGTGGTTTCTATTGTTATATCTTCCAGTTTATTAATTGTTTTATCTTTCCTCTCTATTTCTACCATTTTGCTCATCTACTTAGATTTTTATTTTGTCATGTATTTTTCTGTTCTAAAATTTCCACTTGGTGCTTTATATCTTATTTTGCTGAGACTTATATTTCTTTGCTGTAACTTTCCTTCTTTTTTATTTATTTCAAGCTTGTAATTGTTCATTGAAACATTTTTATCATGACTTCTTTAAAATCTTTGTCAGATAACTGTCATCTCAGTGTTGGCATCTATCATTATCTTTTTACCTTCAATTTTAGAGCTTCCTCATTCTTGGTATGACCTGTGATTTTCTATTGAAACCTGAACATTTGGGGTATTATGTTATGAGACTCTGGATCCTTTTTAAACTTTTTGTTTTAGCTGGCTGTGTTTTGATACTGCTTTGGCAGAGGAAAGGGGAAATGCTATCTCGTTGTTGTTAGATCCGGGTAGAAGTCCAGATTCTCCAACTGGCTTCTGTTTACAACTGAGTTGGGGAGATCCGTCATTGCTGGGTAGCATGGAGTTTGGTCTCCCCGTGTGGTCTCCACTGATATCCTGGAAAAGGGTGGCCTTGTTACTGCTGAGTGGTGGTACCAGTCCTAATTTTCTACTAGGCCTTCTCTGACAGCATTTCAGCAGAGTGAGGGAGTTGCACTTCCTTACTGCTAGTAGCAGGGAAAGTTCAGGTTTCCCACGTGATCTCTACTGACCTTGCTGGAGCCTGAGGCTTTATTGCTGCTCAGCAGGAATGAAGGTCCCACCTTTCTACTCACCCTTTATAAAATAAAAATTAAAAAAAAATCCTCACCAGAAGACATGCTTAGAGAGAGAAAGTGAAGTAGGAGGGGGGAGAGAGGAGAGAGAGAGACAGACACCGATGTGACAGAGAAATATCCATCGGTTGCCTTTTGTATGCTCCCTGACCAGGGATAAAACCTGCAACCCAGGCAGTTATGTGCACGGGACGATGCTCAACCAACTGAGCCACTCCACCCAGGGACTCATCCTTTTTGTATACTACCCAGACAGGTATTGGGATACCTTGTTACAACCTGGCCTTTGCTTGTGTGGGTGGGTTAGATCCACAGTTTTTTTCGGTAGTATTAGCCTGGAGTTGATTGTTGTCTAAAATTTTTATCATGCTAGGCTTCCCTTATCTTGTTACTTTGGCTAGAGAACAGGCTTTTGTTAAGGCTCTTTTTTTTTTGTCTGAACCCGTTGCCAGCTTTTTTAGCTCCAAATTGGGCATACATGAGGGAAAAAGAAAACACAGGGAACTCACCACTGTGTTGGTTCTTATATCCCGAGGTCCTTAGCCAGTCTGTCTTCATTTTTTAGAGTCATGTTAGGAATGTCATACATATAATGTTCAGGACATTTATTAATATTACTGACATTTATAAGGAAATGTACATCTGTTTCATCTTCCCACAAGCTGAAGTCTTTATCCCACAAGTTTTAAGATGTAACATCAGTTTTCATTTAGTTCTAGATATTGTCTAATTTCTGTTGTGAGTTTTTCTTTGATTTATAAGGTATTTAGAAATGTATTCTTATTTTCTAAGCATATGTAGCTTTTCCAGTTTACCTTTCCACATAAGTTTTAGTTAGTTGTACTGTGATCAGAAAACATATTCTCTATAATTTTTTTAATTGATGGGAGGGTAGGGAAGAGAGAGAGAGAGAGAGAGAGAGAGAGAGAGAGAGAGAGAGAGAGGTATTGATTTGTTGTTCCACTTATTGATACATTCTTTGGTTGATTCTTGTATGTGTTGTGACCAGGGATCGAACCCACAACCTTGGCATATCGGGACGATGCTGTAACCAACTGAGTTACTTGGGCAGGGTGAGGTATTCTGTATAATTTGTTTTGTTTTTTTAACTTTTGAGATTTTTTAAAAAAGGATCCAGTATGTAGTTGATATTTATAAATGTTACATGTGTATTCTATAGTTTATTGGGTACAGTTTTCTATATATGTCAGTTTGGTTACTTGTATTGTTTAAATTGTCGATATTCTTACTGATTATTTTTTTACTTGTGAATTACTAAGAATCGTGGTTAAATTCTCTTATGATTTTGAATTTTTCCTTATATTTCTGACCACTTCTGCCTTTCCTGTTTAATGTATATAAATTAAAATTGTCACATCTTTATGGTATATCTAACCTTTCATCATTACACATATGTTTTTTCATTTTTACTAGTGGGTTTTTTTTGCTTTAAAATCAACTTTATCTGATTTTAATATAGTTATATATTATACATATAGTTAAATTATATATATTATACAATAGTCTATAGTTATAGATACTAATGATATTTCTTTTGATTAGTATTTGCATTATCTTCCCCCCCCTTTTTTTAACCTTTCTGTTCCCTTATGTTTTAAAAATGTTTTATAAAATAGGCATATAGTTGGGTTATATTTTTTTCCTTTAAATTTCTTTTTTTTTATTTGAAGCATTAATCTGCGTACTTTAATGTCATTATTGATATGTTAGTCAAAATATACTGTATTACTGTTTCATTTTCTGCTTGTTTTATTTTCCCTCTTATCTCCCACCTTGCCTTCTTTCGGTCTGAGTTTTCAGGGAAAGGATGGTTCTCAAAGGAGAGGCAGGGCCAGGGTGGGGTGATGTTTATCCCCTAGGAGGCTTTTGGCAAAATGGAGACCGTTTGTTTTCCACAACTGGGGGAGTGGTGCTGCTGGCATCTATTGGGAAGAGAAGAGGAATGCTGCTCAATATCCTGCAAAGTGTAGGATGGCCCCTCACAACAAAGAGTTATCTGATCTTCAGACTGGCAGTTTTCAGAGGAGGATGGGGAGGGCAGGAAGAGATAAACCAAAGAATTTATATGCATATATGCATAACCAGTGGACCCTGACAACAATACTGTGAAGGGGTGTGGGTCGGGAGTAGGGAGGAGGAGGGTGTCAGTGGAAAAAGGAGAAACATCTGAAACAAAAATAAATTAATTAAAAAAGAAAGCTATTTGATCTAAAGTGTCAGAAGTGCAAAGGTTGAGAAACCCTATTTTAGAGTGTTTAAGTAATTTTAATTTTTCCATCCTTTTAGCATTCTTCAATGGTTATCTTAGAGAAAGGTTTGGCAAGCATTTATTATGAGGTGTCAGATAGTAAATATTTTAGGCTCTTCATGCCATGTATGGTTTCTGTCATGTATTCTTTCCTTCTTTCCCTTCTTTTCTTCCTCCCTCTCATACTTCTTTCATTTTTTAGAGCTGCTTTAGATTTATAGCAAAATTGAGCAGAAAGCACAGAGGGATCCGATATACCCTTTGCCTCACCCCACATGTTCACAACCTCCCCTATTCTTCTTTTTCTTCTTATTTTTATTTGTTAATCTCACCTGAGGATATTTTCCCATTGATTTTTAGATAGAGTGGGAGGGAGGGAGGGAGGGAGGGAGGGAGGGAGGGAGGAGGGAGAAGGGAGAAGGGAGAAGGGAGAAACATCGATGTGGAAAGATACATCGATTGATTGCCTCCTGCATGACTGCATCCGGGGCAGGGGATCCAACCTGCAACCCAGGTACGAGCCCTTGACCAGGAGTTGAACCAGAGACCCTTTGGTCTGTGGAGTGATGCTCTAACCAGTGAACCAAACTGGCCAGGTCAACCTCCCCTATTATTAACATCCCGCCTCAGAGTGATACATTGGTTAAAATTGATGAACCTACATTGACATATCATTATCACCCATACATGGTCTATAGTTTACTTAAGGGTTCACTGTTGGTGTTTTATATTTTGTGGGATTTAACAAATGTATATTGCCATGTATTTTATAATTACAGTATACTACAGAATAATTTCACTGCTCTAAAAATCCTCTGTACTCCACGTATTTATCCCTTTCTTTCCTCTAATCCCTGGCAATCATTGATCTTTTTAATGTCTTCATAGTTTTGCTGTTTCCGGAATATCATATCGCTGGTATCCTACAGTGTATGTATCCATTTTAGATTAGCTTCTTTTACTTAGTGACATGCATTTAAGGTTCCTCTGTATCTTTTCATGGCTTGGTAGCTCATTTATCTTAGTGTTAAATAATAATTCATTGTCTGTATGTATTACAGTTTATTTATCCATTTACCTACTGAAGAATATCTTGGTCACTTCCAAGTTTTGGCAGTTGTGAATAAAGCTGCTAGAAACATCTGTGAACAGGTTTTTGTGTGGATGTAAGTTTTCAACTGATTTGGTTAAATACCAGTGTGTGGGGGTTGTGGATCCTCACCAGCATTTGATGTTGTCAGTGTTTGGGATTTAGTTCATTCTCATAGGTATGGATTGGTATCTCATTGTTTTAATGACATATGTTGTTGAACATCTTAAAAAAATTTTTTTTAAATTGATTTTTAGAGAGAGAGAAAGGGAGAGGGGGAGAGAGATAGAAACATTTATGAGAGAGGACATTGGCTGCCTCCTGCATGCCCCCCACTGGGGATTAGGCCCACAGCCTGGACATGTGCCTTGATCAGGAATCGAACCGGTGACCTCTTGATGCATGGGTCGACACTCAACCACTGAGCCACACCAGCCAGGCTGAACATCTTTATAAGCTTATTTGCCATTTGTAACATCTTCTTTGGCCCATTTGTTAATCTGGTTGTTAGTTTTATTTTTGTTTAGTTTGAGTTCTTTGTATGTTTTAGATAGCAGTCCTTTATCAGATATGTCTTTTCCAAACACATTCTCCCAGTCTTTGGCTTCTCAGTCTCTTAATAGTGTCTTTCATAGAGCAGAAGCTTTTAATTTTCTGAAGTCTAACTTACCAATTATTTCTTTCATAGATCTTACATTTTGTGTTGTATCTAAAAAGCCATCGCCATATTGAAGGTTGTCTAGATTTTCTTCTATGTTATCTTCTAGGACAGCGGTTCTCAACCTTCTTAATGCTGCGACCGTTTAATACAGTTCCTCATGTCGTGGTGACCCCCAACCATAAAATTATTTTTGTTGCTACTTCATAACTATAATTTTGCCACTGTTATGTCTTAGGCGACCCCTGTGAAAGGGTCATTTGACCCCCAAAGGGGCCGCGACCCCCAGGTTGAGAACCGCTGTTCTAGGAGTTTGGTAGTTTTGCATTTTACATATATGTGTATGATCTATTTTGTAAAGGGTATAAGGTCTATGCCTAGATATACTTTTTTTTTTTGCATGTACTCCTTTGTCAAAGATCAGTTAACTCTCTCTGTGTTAGTGTACTTCTGGACTCTCTTTTCTGTTCCATTGAGCTATTTATTCTTTTGCTAATGCTACCCTGTCTTATTTGCCATTGCCACTGTCTTAATTTCCACTGAGCTATTTATCTATTATTTTGCTAATACCACACTGTCTTATTTATTGTTAGTCTTCTGACTTTGTTCTTCAGTATTGTGTTGGCTATTCTGGGTCTTTTACCTCTTCATATAAACTTTAGAGTCATTTTGTCAGTATTCCCAAAACAACTTGTTGAGATTGTATTGAATTTATAGATCAAGTTGGGAAGAACTGATGTCTTGGCAATATTGAGTCTTTCTATCCATGAACATAGAATTTATTTTTCTATTTATTTAGTCACTGTTTGGTTTCTTTTATCAGAGTTTTATAATTTTCCTCCTATAAATCTTGTAAATCTTTTGTTAGATCTATACCTATTTCATTTTGGAGGCAATGCTAATGTAAGTGGTTGGTATTGTGTTCTAAATTTCAACTCTTATTTGTTTATTGCTGATATATAGGAAAGCAATTTTTTTGTATATTAACTTTGTATCCTGCAACCTTGCTATAATCGTTCATTAGTTTTAGGAGCCTTTTTGTTGTTATTATTTTGGATCTTCTACATAGACAATCATGTCATCTGTAAACCATGACAGTTTTTTTCCTTCTTTATCTAGGTACCTTTTATTTCTTTTTCTTGTCTTACTGTATTAACCAGGTCTTCCATCCAGTATGATGTTTTTAAAAGGAGTGGTGGAGAGGGGACCTCCTTGCTTCTGCTGCTACTTTTTTTTTTGGGTTAATCCTCACCTGAGGATCTTTTTCCATTGATTTTTAAAGAGAGTGGAAGGGAGGGAGGGAGGGAGGGAGAGAGAGAGAGAGAGAGAGAGAGAGAGAGAGAGAGAGAGAGAGAGAGAGAGAGAGAGAGAGAAACATCCATGTGAGAGAGACACATTAACTGGCTGCCTCCCACAAGGTTCCGGTCAGGGCCGGTATTGAACCTGCAACCCAGGTACATGTCCTTGACTGGAATCAAATATGCGACCCTTTGGTCTGCAGGCTGATGCTCTAACCTCTGAGTCAAACCAGCCAGGGCTTGCTTGTTCTTGATCTTGGTGGGAAAGTTTTTATTTTCTCACTATTAAATATGCTGTTAGCTGTAGATTTTTTTGTAGATGTTCTTTATCAAATAGAGGAAGGTTCCCCTCTATACCTAATTTGTTGAAAGTTTTTATCATGAATGGGTGTTGGATTTTTTTCAAATGCTTTTTCTGCATCTACTGATAAGATCATATGATTTTTCTGCTTTAGCTTGTTGATTTAATGAATTACATTAATTGATTTGTTTATGGTTTCTAATTCTCTCAAAAATTCTCAACCTTGTTTTCTATTGCCTTGTACACAAAAATAACATAATATTTATTTCAAAATCATTGTCTGATAATTTTAATACTGAGATCCTCTTGTCTGTTTTTTGTGACCTTAATTTGTGTTGTTTTATCTTCCCATGGACTTTTTTATTATTATCTCTATTTATTTGTAAAATTGTATTTTTTAAGAGTAATTTAAGGCCTAGTGTAATATCTTTCTTCTGAATTACTCTTATTCCTAAAGCAGCCTATAATTTATCTAGGTTTTTTGTCCTTAAAAGGCTCGATCCAAATTAGCTAGGCTATATTAGTTGAAATAGAAGACTATCTTCAGATTTTTTGGTTTAAGAGATACATGTATAAATACATTTTTGTTTACAATGTTTAAAGTAATTGAGTTGGGGTGTTCTCTTTTTAGTTACAAGCCTCCTTATAAAATTAGTGTAAAATATAGAATTTCTTTCTTTGCAAGCTTGAATGTAGAATTATGGAACCACTTTTGAAGGTCAGAGAAGGAATCATGTTTTATGAGGACTTTCTATGTATGACACTAGATACCTGTTTGGAGGACTAGAATAACTGGATTGTCCAAGACTATTACTGGTAAATTAATTACAATTAAACTGGAGAACTGAATGTGTTGTATGTGCAAAATACTTAAAAAACATATAAAATTTATTCTGACCTTGGTAAGACTCACACAAATAGGCAGATAGTTTTCTATGACTCAAATATTTTTAGGGGAGAAAATTCTGGAAAAGGCTAGTGGGAAATGCAACCCAGCGGCTCATAACTTTAAGTTTGAGGCAAGAAATTCTTTTCAGTATCTAATCTAATATGTTTAAGCCTATTCATATCCAGTAATCACAGAAATAGAGAACAGTTAGTGATTATAGTCCACACTATAGTCTATCTTCATTAGTGTAGGATTCACAAACCAAGACAAAAGCTGCATGAACAAAGGCATGATTGTTCAGGGGATATATAGCTGGAGTAAGAATTTTTGGCAGATGGTAGAAAATTAGACTAATCAAGGTAGATTGGAGCTCTTTGTGTAGGGCCTCGAAATGCTGGATTGTTTGACTTTGTCTCACATATGGGAACTTGTGAGTAAGAAGTCAAATCAACATTTTGAATATTAATCTGGCAGTGTTTTGTGACATAGACAGAGGTTGGAAGCAGAGATAACATAAAGCTCTAATAATGGACTAATTATGGGATGATAAGAGTCTGACTTTTTGTGGTTAAGTAGGAATGGAGAGAATGGAATGCATTTTAAAGAAGAGTATTTGGTGTTTATACATGGGATGTTGAGAGAGAAAGCAGAGAAGGCTTTGGAGTGTTCAGTGGAAAAATGATAGCATCATACTATTATCAATACTAGAAGCTAGAAAGTCAGGTTAAAAGAAGGTTGAAAGCGAGGATGATGAACTTGGTTTAAGATAATTTGAATATAGGGTGAGAATAGACTTGTTCATTATCTGAAAAAATTTTTGTAATTAAAAAAATTAATAAAATGGTGCAAGTACAAGGAGCAAGTTTTCCTATGGGGGAGTCCTCCTGTTATTTCTCTAGAAGTTACCACTATTATCAACTTGGTGTAAATTCCTTGACTAAGTATGTATGTATGTTTATCTGTCATTCATAATTTTATTCTGCTGTGGGGGCAATGGGGACAGATGAAAGGTATCCTTTTTAATGCATAGTATGGATGTATCTTTGTTTATGGAAGCTTAGGTTATTTCTGCCTTTTTAAAAAATTAAAAGCAACATTGCAAAGAAAAATTTTATATAATTATGTTTGGGTACTCATCCAGCTGTTTTTATAGAATAAATTCCTAGAATTGGGCTGAGGATATGTAGATTCATCATTTTGATACAGGTAACTTTCCAGAAAGGTTAGTATTGATTTTTTTTTTTTTTTTAAATCCTCACCCAAGGACATTTTTGCATTTGTCTTCAGATAGAGCAGGAGGGAGAGAGAGGGGAAGAGAGAGAGAAACATCTATATGAGAGAGACACATCGACTGGTTGCCACCCACATGACCCCAACCGAGACCAGGGACAAACTGCAATCGAGTTATGTGCCCTTAGCTGGAACCGAACCAGGACTTGCTGGTCCGAAGGTCGATGCTCTAACCGCTGAGCCAAACCGGCCAAGGCAGTATTGGTTTTTTTGTGTGTGCAAATTAACTGTTAAATTTGTGTTCGTGTGTGTAGGTGTGTTTTTGTGTGTGTGTTGGGGGAAGTATATCATTGGCTTGAGTGTGGTACCTACTGATGATGTGTGATAGTGTATTCTACCTTTGTTAGTTACTAAAATTAACATATGAAAAGGCAATGAAATTGTAAACATCATCTTGGAACAGGAGAGAAATCCTCCTGGCCTGGGAAAATACAAGAGGGCAATATGTATATGTTTGCATAGGAGTTAGAACTGGAAATGAGATAATGATGGTGGTGATTGAGAAAGAGATAGCCTGAAATTAGTGAAGTTCTGAAAACTACTTCTAGTAGATTCTCGTGCCAAAAGGAAAGGAGAGAAATAATTTTAACTTTATTTTACAAAAATGTTTAGATATTAGTGAATTTTATTTCCACGGGGACTGAGCTCCCATTTTAAAGTAGCAGTCAGTGAAAATATTTACTTTACTGTCAATTTAACTGAAATACAAAAGAAAAAAAAAGTTCCTTTTAGCTTGGAAATCTTTCTTTTCCTAGTAGTGTAACTAAAGGGTGGCTCTGGATTTTTCCAAGGTGGTTTAAAGCTTTTAGCTAATTAAAATTAAACCCTGTAATGCCTGTGGTGGTGATATTAGAAACTATGAGATAGGTTTATTGTATGTTTTTATCTCTTAAAAATTAATTTCGATCAAAGAGCAGAATAAAAATTACATGCCAGGTCCAATTAATTAATTCTGTTGGCAGTGACAAGAACTGCATGAGGTGTTAGACTAGTGGGATCAGACCCGACCTTAGTTGAACAACCTCAGAACTTGAGTTCTGGCTAGAATTCAGAGCCAAGACTCAAACTAGAAGAGAACGTTTATTTAGAAAATCACAGTTAGAAGGAGTGATCCGTGGTAGAGATGGGCTTAGGAAACAAGTTACAAAGGCAAAAGAAGGGGGCCCTGAGAAAGAAAGAAAATGGGCCTTGGGGGTGGGGTGGGGTGGGATGGAGTAGTGGAGGAGGTGGGGGGGGGGTATGGGGACATGCTTCCAGGAGGGAGAGTATGCTGGGTCCTCCATCCTAAAAGCTTTTAAGGGTGGAGGTCTTACGGAAGGTCCCAGGGGAGAATCTCAATAGACTATTCATCAGCTTTCCAGGTGTGTCCTTTCAGGAGATCATAGTCTCCACTGATAGGTGGGCGCCAGGGCAGGTTTTCATTAGTCAATGCTG
Organism: Tadarida brasiliensis; assembly: GCA_030848825.1. NCBI lineage: Eukaryota > Metazoa > Chordata > Mammalia > Chiroptera > Molossidae > Tadarida > Tadarida brasiliensis. The sequence continues at coordinate 101,077,944 of CM061263.1, forward strand.
CTGGTCCTGGCATCACCAGTCAGGTTTTGCTGCTTTTCTGGGTCTGGAGCTAAAATACAACTGAGGCCTAGATCTCACCTCCTGGGAGGAAAGGAAAGGTTAGGGGGGTCAAAACTGCATGACCAGGGAGGATATCAAAGGTCAGGGGGTTCAAACCACATGACCACCATTATGCTAAGGGAGGAAGGGTTACCCTGGGGGCAAAGTCCTTGCTTTCCCAGTTTTACCCTTTGCTAGGCATCTGGGGCTTTTCACTCTGATGACTTTTTGTTGTTTTTTTTTTTTTTTTTTCATCAGATATCAGATAGAGTGGGAGGGAGAGAGAGGAAGAGAGAGAGAGAGAGAAACATCCTTGTGAAAGGGACACGTCGAGTGGCTGCCTCCCGCATGACCCAACCAGGGCCAGGGACAAACTGCAACCAAGGTATGTGCCCTTAGCGGGATCCGAACCCGGGTCTCTCTGGACCGCAGGCCGACGCTCTAACCGCTGAGCCAAACCGGCCAGGGCCACCCTGATGACTTTTTGTACCTGGGCTATCCTTGCTCTGCTCATGTCTGTCTGACTGCCTACTACAATTCTGTAGCAAATGTATACTCTTGACAGAGTAATGTTGTGGCAGCTACTACAAACAGTGCACCCTGCATTTATACAGGTTGAATCTGGTGCACATTTAACTAAGAGTAAGGTGTCAAGTATCCATTAAAGACTTTTCCCCCCTCTGTTAAAATATGATTTGACAGGAAACCAAAGCAACCCCAATTTTAGTTTAAAAGTCTTCTCAAGTAATATGCAAACATCATATTAATTTATCAAAAACGGTGTGTTTTAAGCAAGACTGAGTAATTTAATGATTGGTGTGCATAGGCTAAAGATCTTTTCTTGTAGTAAGAAAAGGTAATTCATGATAACCTCCACTGAGGGAGATGCTATTAGGAAAAATATATAATAGTTTTGAGAAAGATTAATGAATTTTAAAGGGACAGAATTATTTTGATTAAAATACTTGTTTTTAATTATTTACAGTAAGAACACACTGTCATTATTTTTTACTTTTTGATAAAACAAACATTTAGTTATTATACTGGATCAGTGCTTTTGGGGATAGCTGAGATGATTCAGATTCCTGTTCTTAGCACAGTGCATAACATGTAGGAGGTGATCAGTATTTATGTGTTAACTGATTTGTCATCTGAATCTGCAGCCTGACTCAGTTCACTTTGTGTCAAATAAAAGACTGTAGCATTAATCAGTCACACACACAGTTACTTGCTGAAGGCCATGTTTGTGAAGACTATGATTCGCCCAGCCACTTACCACTTTACAAGTGGCTTTTCCCTGATTTCAAGATATGGATTTTGTACCAGGATCCACCCTTGAAGTTTAAGCCAGTAACTTCAGAAAACATCTGGGGTTTGTGAATCCAGGAGTATACCTAAACTGGAAAAGTCAGTATTTCTAGTTGTGTTAATACTTGAAGCTGTTACTTTAATGGTCACAGAAACTTTGTGTGGAAGTAAAGAAAATTTGTTAAGGTGGTATTCAACTTTATTTTTGAATTTTGTTTTATGAACAGTTAAATCTGAAAGTCAGGTTTATTATAGAAATGATGAGAATAATAAGTGATAAAAAATATATCACATGAATGAAGGAGTTCACTGATTATTGATTGTTTATTTCTGTGTGCAGGTATTATTTGGCCTCTCAAGATCCTGTCTTAGCAGGAAGGAAGTGGAAAATAATCTTGGAAAGAAAACTGAAACAATAAAAAAGCCAGAACTTATTTTCTCATGGTTGTCAGCTTACTTACCAACATGGACACGCTTCACCCCATTTGTCCTCCTGGTGGAGACAGTGGGCTGATAAATTCTGACTCCGAGTTACAAAAAATGTTAATTGATGAAAGGTTACGATGTGAACATCATAAAATTAATTATCAGACGCTGAAAGCTGAACACACAAGGTAAAGTACTTAAATTTGGAGGTAAGGGGCTTGATTAAAAAAATTTTTTTAAATATTTGTTCTGGAACATAACTATTAATTTTAGTTTTTTGCATTATATACATTTGAAACTTTTTAAATACAGTACATTTTTTGCTTTAAAATTGCTTTATTCAAAACTAAGTATGATGTGGGTTATGAATTTATAAAAGTCTTATTTTGAAAGAAGCTAAGACATATACAAATAAATTTATCTGTGTGGCTAAATTGGATTTCCCCCTCAAAGTAAAATTGCATTCAGAAACTGCAGTGTTAATAATTAAATGAAATTCTTAAAAAGAAAAGATATTTGCAGTTTTAATAGAATATATGGTATTGTTTTTCTATAGTGTTGGTTGACTTTACATAAAAAGTAATACAGTTACAAAACAAGGGATACACTTAAAATTGAATTCTTTTTTAAAAAAAATCAGGTTGCAAGATGAGTACACAAAGTCACAAAATGATTTCAAACGCCTGTTAAATGAAAAGCAAACTAACATGGAAAAATTTCAGCTGCTGTTTGAAGAGCTAAGAGAGGAATTATTAGAGAGAACTAAAGACTTAGAAGAAATAAAGCCACAGGTAAGAAAATGTATTTGAGTTAATATAAAAATTGTCAGATGTTTAGTGGAAGTAGTTTGGTGGTATAATTCAGTTTTCTTTCTTATAGTCTAGATTTCCACTACCATGTAGGGTTTAGCTACGAAACTGTTATTTTATGTGAATTTGTATTCTCTTACCTGTTCTGATTTCAATAATATTTCACTATTCAGAATAATTGAGGGAAAGGCCAGTTTGAATTGATAAATATTCAGAATTAAATAATTTTTAAAAGAAAGATTTACTCATTTTTCTTACCTATTTTTAAACATATTTTTATTTTTATTATTATTTTTTTTATCCTCACCCGAGGACATTTTTTCTTTTTTCTTTTATCTTCAGATAGAGCAGGAGGGCGAGAGGGAGGAAGAGAGAGAGAAACATTGATGTGAGAGACATTGACTGGCTGTGCCACCCACACGACCCCATCCGGGGCCGGGGACAAACTGCAACTGAGGTACATGCCCTTAATGGGAACCGAACCCAGGACTCTTTGGTCCGCGGGCTGATGCTCTAACTGCTGAGCCAAACCAGCCAGGGCTTTTTAAAAAAAAAAAATTTTTTTTTTTATTGATTTTAGAGAGAGAGGTAGAAACATTGATGAGAGAGAACATCAGTTGGCCACCTCCTGCATGTCCCCACTGGGGACTGGGCCTACAACCTGGGCATGTGTCCTGACCAGGAATCGAACTGGCAACCTCTTGGTGCATGGGTCGATGCTCAACTACTGAGCCACACCGGCCGGACTAAAAATATGTTTTTATTGCTTTGGCTGATGTGTCTCAGTTGGTGCTATTGGCTGCCTCTTGTACACCTCCCTACCAGGGACGGAACCCACAATCCGGGCATGTGCCCTGACTGGTAGTCGAACTGGTCAGGGTTATTAATTTTCTTTTAAGTATTGTAACTGAAACTAAGCTAAAAAAGACTGATAGGTTTTTTTTTTTTCTTTATTGAGTTGAGAGAGAGAGAGAGAGGAAGGAAGGGAGAGGAGAGAGAGAGATAGAAACATTGATGAGAGAGAACATTGATTGGCCGCCTCCTGCATGCCCCCCACTGGGGATCGGGCCCACAACCTGGGCATGTGTCCTGACCAGGAATCGAACTGGTGACCTCTTGGTGCATGGGTCGACGCTCAACCACTGAGCCACACCAGCCGGACCTGATAGGTGTTTTTTTAAGGAGCTTTTTAAAAGACACTGTAAAAACAATATGTACACACAGTTTATGTGCATAATGTAAGGTAAATGGAGTCTCTAAAGCAAAAGATAGTAGTTACTAAAGTTTCTTTAGTTCTTTTTTGCACTATTTGTTTTTCATTTGCCTAGAAACTAGAGCGAAGGCAAACTACAGCACCAGTCCAACTTATATATTTCAAACTAGTAGATATTAATAGTGATATTTTCCTATATTCATTTAATGTCTGAATAGGACCAGCTATGTATTTCTGCTTATCTAGTGCTTGGTACAAATAATAAGGTATTATTAATTTTGGAGTCATAAGTTGATAAAGTAAAAAGCTGTCTTTCAAGTCATCTAGTAGGACGTATTCCTGGATTTCTTTGACAGCGGTGTTGGAAGTTTGTCATTCAGTATCTTCTTTGAAATCTTCCATTGTCGGGAACAACAACAGTAAGCTTGGGTTGGAGCTTTCACTGTGCTTACTGTTTCATTCCTAGGCATATTTAGGACATTTATTTATTTATTTTTAATCCTCACCTGAGGATATATTTTTTTCCATTTATCTTTAGATAAAGTGGAAGGGAGGGAGAAGGGGAGAGAGAGAGAGAAACATCGATGTGAGAGAGACACATCGAATGGTTGCCTCCTGCACAACCCCGACCAGGGCCTGGGACGAACCACAACCGAGGTACGTGCCCTTGGCTGGAATCAACCCGCGACTCTTTGGTCTGCAGGCCGATGCTCTAACCGCTGAGCCAAAACGGCCAGGGCATATTTAGGAAATTTAAGCAAAAATAAAAAATAAAAACTTAAGAGGAAAATGTAATTTAAGCCATTAGAATTGGTGGATTAATTTGTTTTGCAAAATATGAGAAGCCTATATGAATGGAATCTGTGAGCACTGAATCCAAGATACTGAAAATATTCTTCAGGCATTGCAAATGTAAATTACTCTGTTTCTTGAGAGTAACATCTGTACATAACTGTTTTTACCAAGCACATGCAAATAGTAAACTTAAGAAGACTGGAGTGGCTAAATTAATACCAGATAAAATAGATTTCAAGACAGGGAGTATCACTAAAGATAAAAAGAACGGTTTTATAACAAAAACAGGTCAATTTGCCAGGAAGATGATGAGCTTCAACAAATAGCTTTGTTGCTATGCCTTAGTTTTCTCATGTGGGAAAGAGGATAAAAGTGGTTACCTAACAGGAGTTGTTGTGAGGACTAATGAGTTATCTCATTAGTACAGTATCTGGCACATAGTAGATACTCATAAATGATGGCCATTTTTATCCTATTTAAATACAGGCTCCATGAAGGCAGGAACCTTTTTCAGTGTGTTTCCAGTACTCAAGACAGTGCCTAGAGTTGAATGAATAAACAGAATACATGAATGAGTCAGAATTGTTCTCTTCATTTTTAATGTTGAATTTCTTGTCTTACATGTACCTAGAGTCTCAGCGTTTTAGAGTTGACAGTTATCTAGTTCTCTTTCATATCTGTTAGAGTTGAATTGTGTCTGACCTTATTTTGGAAATAGGGTCTTTGCAGACATAATTAATTAAGATGAGGTCATATTGAAGTATAGTGAGCCCTTAATCCAGTATGACTGGTGTCCTTATAAGAAGAGGGGGACGGGGAGAATGTCCTATGATGACAGAAGCAGAGATTGAAGTTCCGTAGCTGCCAAATATCACCAGCACACCACCAGAAGCTTGGATGAAGCAAGGAGATGAGGCAAGGAGCATTCATCCTCTAGTTTTCAGAGTGAATGTGGCCTTGCTGACACATCTGAACTTCTAGCCTCCAGACCTGTGAAACAATAAATTTCTGTTGTTTCAAACCAACTGATTTGTACTATTTTGTTATCGCAGCCGTAGGAAACTAATATGCTATCCAAAATACAATTCCATTTTGGAACATGTATGATAATAACAGCTCTTCAGTCTCTCCTCCTGTACTTTCAGTGCTAGAGAACCTAGTGAACTTTTGAAGTAATCCAGTTCCATTTATGAATTGGAGTATGTTAAGCATTTTCTCTCTCATATTGCAATGAACTCATCCTCCCTGTACTCTCCCTGTTGGTTCTTGTGCTGTTCCTTGGATCTGCACAAAATAACTTTGGGCATTTTTCCATGTGATAACTTCCTAAATGTTTGCTGAACTTTGTGAAGTTTCTATTTTTCAAGATAAACATACCTGATTTCTATGTGATATTTGTCTGGCAAAAATAAGCTAAAGAAACATTATGCATAATCTATACATATATTGAAGCAATTTAGCTCTTTGCTTTAATGGATGTTTGCAATTTGTACAAATTGTGAGTTGAGTGAAGTCCAGTAAACGAGTATGATCAGCAAGAAATATTTTAATGAACTTTTGTGAAAGATGATTATTTTAAAAATACACATGTATTATCTTGTCTACCTGCAAAATGCCTTTTATGAGTTGATTTAATATCCCTTTAGATGCTATAGAAAAATGGTATAAAAGGCATTTATTTAAAGAATATTCCTAGGTTATGTGTAGTTGTAGTGAATGAGAATAATAATAGTGCTTGGTTCATAGGATGATTGTAAAGATGAAATGAGACAATTCAAAGAAAGTGTTAGTATGGTGCTTTGATATAGTAAATGGTTACAACATGTTTGCTATTATTATATTGTTATTATGTACCATGTAGCAAAAGCTTTTTTAAAAAACATGGAAGTCATTTGAAATATTTCTTATAAAAATTATGAAAAATTACTTTACCAAAATTTGACATGTTTTGTGTGTGTGTGTGTGTGTGTGTGTGTGTGTGCGCGCGCACGCTGGGTAACGAAAACTATACAACCCAGTAACTTTATCATTTTATTTGGCTGCTAGGAAGCTCAGAGCAAAATTCACTACTCAGTTTCTCATTAATTTGTTGAGAATGTCTGGCACGGCAGTATTTGCCCCCTTGAGTTAAAACATTTTTTGAAAAATATTGGTCTATTTTATATTACTAATATGACAAGTGTTGGAGTGTTAAAGATTTGTTTTTATAGATTTAATATAGGTAATGACAAACAGACTGCTGTGTCATAAAGCATTCTTATAAGTTTCTTTGGAGACACGTAGTGGCAGTTTTCCATTAAAAGTCTAAGATAGCTCAGCCAGTGTGGCTCAGTGGTTGAGCATCGACCCATGCACCAAGAGGTCGCTGGTTCGATTCCCGGTCAGGGCACATGCCCAGGTTGTGGGCCTGATCCCCAGTGGGGGGTATGCAGGAGGCAGCCAGTCAATGTTCTCTCTCATTGATGTTTCTCTCCCTCTCCCTTCCTCTTTCTCTAATATCAATAAAGAAAAAAAAGTCTAAGACAGCATGATTTCCTTATAAAATTGCATGGGGAAAATTCTCTAATTATATGTCTCTGGTGTATGTGTGCTTTGAGAGAGAGGGGAATGGAGGTAAGAGATTTTTTTTTTTTTTTTTATGTGTGTGCTTGTTTTAATAAGATTTTTAGATCATAAAGAAAAATATGTTATAGAGACCCCTATAGATCATAAGACTCCTGTGTAGTTACCAATTTCAGTGTTGTTTATTCCTGTGTATAGATCCTATTTCCATCTGTATCATTTTCTTACTGTCTTAAGAACATCCGTTAACATTTTTATAGTGCAGATCTAATGAGAAAAATTTTCAGCTTTTATATATCTAAATTTTTTTAAAAGATATTTTGCTGAATATTGAATTCTATATTGACAGCCACCTCCCCCAGGACTTTAAAGATGTTGTTCTGTCTTCTCATTTATGTTTTGTATAAGACATTTGCTGTTACCCTTAACTTTGTTCTATGTATGCAATGTCTTTTCATCTTGATTGCTCTTAAGATTTTCTCTTTATTGCCGATTTTGTGCAATTTGATTAGCATGCCATTGTACTTTCTTCATCTTTCTGGTGGTTGGGGTTTATTGAGCTTCTTGGGTCTGTGGGTTTATAGTTTTTGTCAAATTTAGAAAAAAATTTGACATCTCAAAATATTTTTATTTTTGCCTCCTCTTTCACCTCCTTTGGGGATTCTTATGTTAGGCCACTTAAATTTCTCACATAGCTCATTAATGTTCTGTTTATTTTTAATTTATTTTGTCTTCTTGTTTCATTTTTGATAGTTTCTATAATCATGTCTTCAGGTTTACTGATCTTTTCTTCTGCATTGTCTAATCTGCCATTAAGTCCATACAGTCTATTTTTCATCTCAAATATTGTAGTTTTTATTTTATTTAATTAAAAAAAATTTTTTTTATCCTCATCTGAGGACATTTTTGCATTTATTTTCAGATAGAGTGAGAGGGAGAGAGGGAGAGAGAGAAACATCGATGTGAGAGAGACACATCGAGTGGTTGCCACCCACATGACCCCAACCGGGGCCGGGGACAAACTTCAACCAAGGTATGTGCCCTTAGCAGGAACTGAACCCGGTGCTCTCTGGTCCGCAGGCTGATGCTCTAACCGCTGAGCCAAAACGGCCAGGGCTGTAGTTTTTATTTTGAAGTCCAATTTCAGTCTTTTCATATTTTGGTCTTTTCAGATCTTCCTTATCAGACCTCCTCATATAATATGTTTAATCTTTAATCTCACTTTGAACATAAGGAATTCAGTTACAGTATTTTAATGTCTTTCCTAATTATAACATCTGTATCATATCTGGATTGGTTTTGGCTGCTTGATTTTCTTTTCCTGTTTATTGTGAGTAGTATTCTCCTGTTTCTTCCATGCCTGGCAAAGATGCTAGACACTGTACATTTTACTTTGCTGAGTGCTAGATATATTTGTATTCTGATAAATATTCTTGAGCTTTGTTCTGGGATACAATTACTTGGAGACAATTCCATCTTTCTGTGTCTTGCTTTTAAGATTTGTTTAGTGTGAGCAGATTAATTAGTGTTTAGTGTAGTGCTAATTGCTTCCCACTGCTGAGACTCTTCTGAGTACTGTACTAATTTCTCTCTGAATTGCAGGTCTTCAGTTTGACTTTGGGAAAACTCAGTATTCGTATCTCTGCCTGAACTCTAGGTAGTCATGCCTCTACTCCTTCCAGGTGGTTCTTTTCCAGGCCTTAGATATTTCCCTCACTTGCATGTGCTGATCAGTACTCTACTGAATGAGTTGAGAGGGACCTTTTGCAGATCTTCATGATTTCCTTTCTGTGCCACCCTCCTCTCTGCTACCCTGTCTTGTGACTAGCCACATGAGTCTCCCTGGATTCTCAGTTTCATCTCCTCATATCAGGGAGTCCATCAGACTTTGCCTGGGTATCCCTTCCTGTGCCATGACTTGGAAGCTTTTGCAAAAATCACCTTTTTTGGTTTTTGTCTTTCAGGAATCTTTGTCCAGTGCCTGGAAAACCATTGTTTGATTTTGTCTATTCTTTTATTTTTCCAGGCGGGTAGTATATACAGTCTCTATTATGCCATATGTATGAAATGGAAGCACTTTTATTTTATGTCAACTTTTAATTATGGAAATAAGCAAACAAGTAGAAAAGTACAAAGGGTTCTTGAATAACGAACACTATTTTGTTTAATATTGATGAGAAAAATAATAGATTCCCTGCTGAGGCCTCTGTCTGTGTGGAGTTTTCACCTTCTCTCCATGTCTGTGGGTTTTCTTGGAGTACTCCTGTTTTCTCCCACATCCCAAAGATGTACATGTGAGATTAATTGGTGTGTCTAAATTGTCCCAGTCTGAGTGAGTGTGGGTGTGTGTGAGTGTGCCCTGCAATAGGCTTCAGCCACCTGCAACCCTGAACTGGAATAAGTGGGTTGGAAAATCATTATTTTGTTTTTATACATGTGTCTTAAATGTATGTGTAGCTCACATTATTTCATTGTTTAATATTCGAAGTTTGGGGGCTCTTTATTTAGAAGTTTGATGATCCTTTGTGACCAAAAATATACTGTAGGGATTTAACTTTTGTTTATATTAATTAACCTTTGGTAAAATTGTTTGTTTTTAAATTCTCACTTAAGGATATTTTTCCATTTATCTTCAGATAGAGTGGGTGGGGGAGGGAGAGAGGAAGAGAGAAACATCGATGTGAGAGAGACACATCGACTGGTTGCCTCCAGCATGACCATGACCGGGACTGGGGATGAACCGCAACCAAGGTACGTGCCCTTGACCAGAATCAAACCTGAGACTCTTTGGTCAGTGGGCTGATGCTCTAACCACTGAGCAAGACCAGCCAGGGTGGTAAAATTGGTTTTGTTAAACGTTATTTTGCTTAAAGTCACAGTTTCCAAGAACCTATTGGTGACATCAAGTGAGGACTTACTTTAGAGAGAGTATATGGTGTGATGCATCCCATGTACTCATTACCCAGCATTAATAATTACTATCTCTGAGCCAATCTTGTTTTATCTTCTAAATCCTTGCCCCCACTCACCCTCAGCTTTCTCCCTCAACCCCTCTGCATTATTTTGAAGCAAATCATATTATTTCAGCCCTAAATATTTTAGTATATATGAAACTGAGGAGTTAAGACCCCTTAGAAAATATCTTTAATTAAAAAAAAAAAAAAGTTTTGTATGCTAGTTTGGACTAAGTTGCCTCAAGAAGGCAGTCACTTAGCACCCTGTTAACCTTTATGGAAATTGCTTAGCCCCAGTACCTGTTAGACAGTGATGGGGGCGGGGGCAGTATGGGTAGGGGAATAACTAAGAGAGCAGAAATAGTAATAGCACACAATGAGTAAGAGTCACAAGATAGATAGTTTCTACCCCTGCACATTTAAGATAACCTAGTAATATGCATTGTTAAGATGTTTTTCTGCCCACAAAGCAAATGATGAACTGAAACCCAGGGTCCTGACCTAATATGTAGTCCCAGCCCTCTATTCAGTTTCACAGCATGCCCTGTAAACCTCAGCCCTTTCCCATACTAGTCATTAAGTCCTTGAGGCAGCCAGGAACAGTGACTGCCTTGACTAGGGGTCACAGAGCTAAGTTGTGTTTCAGCTCTTGAGTCCTAAAACCCAGCAGTCCCTCCTGGCTACATCCTCATGAAACCAGACTGAAAGATGGACATCTTACCTCAAGACCTGGAATAATTATTTACTACCCTTACCTCACACTTGATCAATCACCAAGACCAATGACCCCAAGCCCCTTACTCATGATGACTAGTGATTATTTTTACTTTATAAAACTCTTTGTCTGTAAACCATCAAGGAGTTCAGGCATTTGAGCATTAGCTTCCCGTTCTCCTGGGTGGCACCAGTAGCCAGTCTTTCTCCACTATAATTCTCAGTGTTTAGTGTTTGGCTCTGCCATGCTGGGTAGATTAACTCTTTCTGTTTGGTATCATATATCTCTATTATGTACAAGGCAGTCTCTCTTGTAAAAGCATTGCCACAATAGTATCACCATAATTAAAAGTATATAAGGAATAATATTTTTATTTTTAATTTTTTTTCCTTTTATTGACTTTACAGAGAGAGGAAATGAGAGGGAGAGAGAGATAGAGACAACGATGAGAGAGAACATCGATTGGTCGCCTCCTGCATGCCCCCTACTGAGAATTGGGCCCAAAACCTGGGCATGTGTCCTTACCGGGAATCAAACCAGCTGACCTCTTTGTGCATGGGTCGAAGCTCAACCACTGAGCCACACCAGTTGGACAGGAATAATATTTTAATATTATACCTATGTTTGGATTTCTCGGTTTTGTTTGCTTGTTTATTTATTTATTTTTTAATCCTTACCCGAGGATATTTTTCCATTTATCTTCAGATAGAGTTGGAGGGAGGGAGTGAGAGAGAGAGAAACATCAAAGTGAGAGGAACACATCGACTGGTTGCCTCCCGCACAACCCCGACCAGGGCTGGGGGCGAACTGCAACCGAGGTATATGTGCTCTTGACTGGAATCAAACCTGAGAGTCTTTGGTCCGCAGGCTGACACTCCAACCACTTAGCCAAACTGGCCAGGGCTGCTTGTTTATTTTTAAAGTTGGTTTGTTTGAAACAGGATCGAAATAAAGTTTACCTATTAATCTTTTCTTTTTAATTACCACCCCTCCTCATTTTGGACTCTTGATACTATCATCCAGATTCTTGATATCATAAACCAGATTTTAACAGGAGGTTTTGTCTGGTTTCTCTAGCCCCATTTACTGCCTCCTTCCTACAGCACCAGTTGTCTTCCACCAAAGCTTTTGATCCATCTGGCTTCTTCCTAAAATATATATATGGTGATGCCATTCTTAAGCTTAAAAATCTTCAATGAATAAGCATGGTACAAAAGTGTTTCGTATGCTTTTCTTTATGTAAAATTCAAAAGTGGTATCTATGCTTAAATATCTACAGATTGTTTTAAGAAAGCTGCACAAGAAATTGTTAACAGTTGTTGCTTCCTAAGAGGAAAATATGATGACTGAAGTGAGAGGTTTAGTTTTTTAATATTTATTTTTTCGAATTATTTTCTTTATGTAATTATGTTTATTCCTTTTCAGTAAGAACATTTAATGAAGTAAATACTATTGAATGCTGAATAAATTTCTTGAGTATGAACCTGGTATTCAGGAACCTTCCACTTTGTGACACCCATCTCTGTCCCATTTGTTCCCAGCCAGAATGCAGTCTTCCTGGGTGACATTTGTGAATCTGTCATTTGGCCTTGGTTGTTTTAGGGCCTAGAGATTGCTAGCAGCACAAAGACCCAGGATTCTAAATTTCCTATAGTGCTTAGTGTGGTCTTATCCAGAATGCTTCAGTTCATTTTTGAGGATAATTTTTCTCCCCAGAGAATTTAAAATTTTATCCATTCTTTGGATTGGGGTTCTACCTAAGCTTTAGTTTGCCTATCTCTTTGATATGGCATTCATTCTATGCTAAATATCTTTTCCGTTTGTCTTTACCTGCCTAGTAAGCTTTTTTCTGTTTGTCTTTACCTGTCTAGTAAGCTTACATAGCCTATTTTTAAACTTATTTGTATGTTTAAATTATTTTTCACGGGAGTTTGAATTTCTTATGGGGAGAGAGATGCTTCCTGTGAATTTTTGTGATCTTTAGAAAGTTAGACTCTGTGCTTCAATTTTTGTAAGAAGGGAATGATAATGTAGCTACATTGTGAATAGTTGTAGGGATTAAAGAAGTTAATGCATGTAAGGTATTTAAAATAGTATGTTATATAGATAATATGTTTCACAGTGCTTTATGTATAGTAGGCATTCAGTAAAATGTTTGGAAATTTGGATATTGATGAATGAATGAATTAAACTGAACATTATTCTTAGTTTTCAGAAATTAATATAAAAGCAAACTAGGTTTTTTTTTTTTTTTTTTTTACAACCAATATTTGTTCATTCAAGAAATAATAGTGTTTCCTATGTGCCAGATAGTAGTGAGAGGTGTTGGGAATACCATGGTGAATAAAGACTGTGTGTGCCCTTAAGGAGCTTACTAGAATATTTAATTACTCTTTCAAAGATAAATTTTGTAATGGAGTAAAACAGGGAGGAACCTAAATTAGTTTTGGCGATAAGAATAAAAATCAGCCTTTTCTGATTAAAAATTAGTCTGAAGAATTCTGTATTGTATACCAAATAATTAGTACACCTTTATTTATTTTTTGCTTTAGAAAACAAACTATCAGCCATTGTATCCAACATGATAACCTTAGCTGCCAACATAGTTATTTCTAATAATCACAATGATAATAATTAATGACTGTCTTTACCTCATGTTAATAGAATTTTCAACATCTCTGAGAGCCTGAAATTGAGATTCTTAAATTATCGTTTCAGATGATGGTTCTGTTTATATAGTGACTTCTTTAAAATCAGGTATATTGTAAAATTTCTACAAATTGCATTTTATTGTCATAATTAGGAGAGAGGCTTTGAAATTTGGCAAATTTTTTATTTTAATATTTGTGACTTCATATTTAGAATTGTTTGTATTTCTCTGCATGTTAGGTATTAACTCCACAAAACCTGGAATTGTTAAGAGCTCAAATACAACAAGAATTAGAAGCTCCAATGAGAGAGCGTTTTAAGAGTCTGGATGAAGTAAGTAATTTATGCAGAAAGAACTATGCATTTATCTTCCTGTGACTGAAAAGCTTGATGAAAAGTATCATTCCACTACTCAGAAGCCCTGCAATAGCTCCCCTTCTTACACAGTCCTTACAGTGGCCTTTAAGATTGCACAGGATCAGACCCCATTACCTCTCTGATTTCCTTTTCTCCATCCACACTGGCCTCCTTGATGTTTATTTGGCATTCCACAAATGGTACAATTCAAGAGTCTTTGCTTTAGCTGTTGCTTTTGCCTTGAACACTCTCCTTCCAGATATCTCTTGGCCAGCTTCTCAACATCACTTTCTAAATGAGGCCTACTTTGACTAACTTCGCCCCCATTTAATATTGCAACTTGCCTTTTCCATCACTCCTTAGACCTTTGGATCTGCATGTACCCTGCTCTACATTTTCATTTTCTCTAGTACTTACTATTTTCTGATATGCTGTATAATAGTCATTGTGCTTATTATTTTTGTATTCTCTTTTACTACCTCTAAGAATGTAAGTTGCATGAGAGGAGGAACCTTGTCTGTTTTGCTCATTGTTATATTCCAAGTTCCTGGAACAGTTCCTAGTATACAGTAGGTGCTCCATTAATATTTGTTGGATGAAAGAATGAATTTCATGCAACCTCAGAAAAGTTAAAAAAAAAAAGTTTTTATTGATTTTTTTTTTTAGAGAGGAAGGTAGAGGGAGAGAGAAACATTGATGAGCGAAGCATCAACGTCGATTGACTGCCTCCTTCATGCTCTCTACTGAGGATTGAGCCTAGAACCCAGGCATGTTCCCTGACTGGGAATCAAACCAGTAACCATTGAGCCACACCAGCCCGGCAAAAAAAAAATTTTTTAATGCTTACCCAAGTATATTTTTCCATTGATTTTCTAGATAGAATGGAAGGGAGGGAGGGAGAAAAAAACACTGATGTGTGAGAGACATTGATTGCCTCCTGCACGACCCTGACTGGGGCAGGGGATGGAACCTGCAACCCAGGTACGTGCCTTTGACCAGCAGTAGAACCCATGACCCTTTGGTCTGCAGGCCAGCACTCTTAACTGCTGAGCCAAACTGGCCAGGACAGAAAAGTAAAAATTTAATACAGTTTCCTTCAAATTGCGATCAGGCTTCTTATATGAAATCTTGATATAATATGACTAAATGTATAATAAAGGGGACAGGAAAAGATGATAGATATTACATATATTAGGTACTGCACTAGACTGTGTTACCTTATTTAACAAATATACTGAGACTTATACACATACAAATGAGTGTTGTCTCCTTCAGAATGGACCCCTTTGGGGGGAGCTGTGGTCTAGTGATGCTGCCATTGCAAAAAACAGTTGTGGATCCTGTTTTATAAATGGCTTACTGGCTTAATACAGTCACCTTTTGAATATTCTCCTAAAGGATAATCAAAGCATTATGGTCCAGGAGTAGGTTTAATTTTTGGATATAAACAAAATCATTTAGGGTAATCAAGTTAAGTAAAAGCATTTTTTAAAAATATCAATACAAAGTATGTCTCTAATAAAATCACAAAACCCATTTCCTTATTTGTAAACTGGCTTAGAAGAGAAATCTTTCAACTGAAGATTTCCAGGGAACTTAGTATTTTAGGAGGCTTCCTTTTTACTTAATTTCCTGGTATACGTTGAAATAGGGTCTTCTCATCTTTCGATTATATTGTCTAAGTTCTTATTGAGATTCAGAATGCCAGCAGCTTTCATTGTGTTAGGAAGCGGAGTTGGCCTTTACCAGGGAATTGCATGTGTTCCTGGGTTAGTAAGAAGAGTTGGTACTTATTTCTTCTTCAGACTGATGTGTTGAGTTTAACTATCAATGTAATACTTGATTGACCCTTAAGTTATTATACTACATATCCAAATAATCTTTAATCTACTTTGAATTAATTTTGTCTGACTTTTAGGGGTATGTTTTATCATAAAATTAATTTTTAATCTAACTATACTTTGAAAGATGTGTTACATTTTTATTTTTTTTTTTTTTTTTTTTTTATTTTTTTTTTTTTTTATTTTATTTTTATTTTTTACAGATGTTTCTCCTTTTTTCCCCATTGACACCCTCCTCCCCATCCCCCCACCCCATCCCCAGCTTTGTTGTCCAGGTCCATCAGTTATGCATACATGCGTATAAGTTCTGTGGTTTATCTCTTCCCTCCCCCCCCACCCCCTCTTCTGAGGGTTGTCAGTCTGTACCCTACTTTCACATCTCTGGGTCTACCCTGTTCCCCATACTGTTATGTTTATTATATTCCACAAATGAGTGAGATCATGTGATATTTTTCTTTCTCTGCTTGGTTTGTTTCGCTTAGGATAATACTCTCGAGGTCCCTCCATGTCGTCTCAAAGGATAAGAGATCTTTCTTTCTTACAGCTGCATAGTACTCCATTGTGTATATGTACCACAGCTTTTTTATCCATTCATCCACTGATGGGCACTTGGGCTGTTTCCAGATCTTAGCTATTGTGAATAGTGCTGCTATGAACATGGGAGTACATATATTCTTTCTGATTGGTGTTTCAGGTTTCTTAGGGTATATTCCTAAAAGTGGGATCACTGGGTCAAATGGCAGTTCAATTTTTAATTTTTTGAGGTAACACCATAGTGTTTTCCACAGTGGCTGCACCAGTCTGCATTCCCACCAGCAGTGGACTAGAGTCCCCTTTTCTCCACACCCTCGCCAACACTTGTTGTTTGACGATTTGTTGATGGCGGCCATTCTGACAGGTGTGAGGTGATACCTCATTGTTGTTTTAATTTGCATCTCTCTGATGATTAGTGATGTTGAGCATTTCTTCATATGTCTCTTAGCCATTTGTATGTCCTGTTTGGAGAGGTGTCTATTTAGTTCCTCTGCCCATTTTTTAATTGGGTTCTTTGTCTTCCTTTTGTTGAGTTGTATGAGCACTCTATATATTTTGGAGATTAACCCCTTATCTGATGTATCATTGGCAATTATGGTCTCCCATACAGTGGGTTCTCTTTCCGTTTTGATGGTTGTTTCTTTTGCTGTGCAGAAGCTTTTGAGTTTGATGTAGTCCCATGTGTTCATTTTTTCCTTTATTTCTGTTGCCTTAGGTGATGTATCAGTGAAGATTCTGCTGCGTATGATGTCTGAAATTTTGTTGCCTACATTTTCTTCTAGGATTTTTATGGATTCACGAGTCACATTTAAGTCTTTTACCCATTTTGAGTTTATTCTTGTGTATGGTGTAAGTTGATCGTCTAGTTTCATTTTTTTGCATGTAGCTGTCCAATTTTCCCAACACCATTTATTAAAGAGGCTGTCTTTGCTCCACTGTATGCTCTTGCCACCTTTGTCAAATATTAGTTGAGCATAATATCTTGGGTCAATTTCTGGATTCTCTGTTCTGTTCCACGGGTCTATATGCCTGTTCTTATGCCAATACCAGGCTGTTTTGATTATAGTAGCTCTGTAGTATAATCTGATATCTGGTATTGTGATCCCACCTACTTTGTCCTTCTTTTTCAAGATTGCTGTGGCTATTCGGGGTCTTTTTTGGTTCCATATGAACTTTTGGAGTATTTGTTCTAGTTCTGTGAAATATGTCGCTGGTATTTTGATTGGGATTGCATTGAATCTATAGATTGCTTTGGGTAATATGGACATTTTAATGATGTTAATTCTTCCAATCCATGAACAAGGTATGTGCTTCCACTTTTTTATATCTTCCTCTATTTCTTTTTTCAATGTCCTGTAGTTTTCTGCAAATAGATCCTTTACTTCTTTGGTTAAATTTATTCCTAGGTATCTTAATTTTTTTGCCGCGATGGTAAATGGGATTGTTTTTTTAGTTTCTCTTTCTGTGAGTTCATCATTGGTGTATAAGAATGCCGTCGATTTCTTGACGTTTATTTTGTATCCTGCTACTTTGCCAAATTCATTTATTAGGTCTAGTAGATTTTTGATGGAGTCTTTAGGGTTTTCTATGTATAATATCATGTCATCTGCGAATAATGACAGTTTCACTTCCTCCTTTCCAATTTGGATACCTTTTATTTTTTCTTCACGTCTGATTGCTGTGGCTAAGACTTCCAGTACTATGTTAAATAAGAGTGGTGAAAGTGGGCATCCCTGTCTTGTTCCTGTTCTTAAGGGAAATGTTTTTAGTTTTTGCCCATTGATTATGATGTTGGCTGTAGGTCTTTCATATATGGCCTTTATAATGTTGAGATATGATCCCTCTATTCCCAAATTGCTGAGTGTTTTTATCAGAAATGGGTGTTGAATTTTGTCGAATGCTTTTTCAGCGTCTATTGATATGATCATGTGGTTTTTATCTTTCATTTTGTTTATGTGGTGTATCACATTTATTGATTTGCGAATATTGAACCAGCCTTGCATCCCTGGGATGAATCCCACTTGGTCATGGTGAATAATTTTTTTGATGTATTGCTGGATCCGATTTGCTAGTATTTTGTTCAGGATTTTGGCATCTATGTTCATCAGGGATATTGGCCTGTAGTTTTCTTTCTTTGTAGTGTCTTTTTCTGCTTTTGGAATTAGAATTATGCTGGCCTCATAAAATGAGTTTGGAAGTCTTCCTTCTTCTTGAATTTTTAGAAACAGTTTGAGAAGAATGGGTGTTATTTCTTCTTTGAATGTTCGGTAAAACTCCCCTGTGAAGCCGTCTGGGCCTGGACTTTTGTTTGCTGGGAGAGTCTTGATTACATCTTCAATTTCCTTGGTTGTTATTGGTCTGTTCAAGTTTTCTATCTCTTCCCGGTCCAGTTTTGGGAGATTATATGTTTCTAGAAATTTGTCCATTTCTCTTAGATTGTCGAATTTGTTGCCATATAAATGTTCATAGTATTCATTAACGATCCTTTGTATTTCTGTGGTGTCAGTTGTTACTTCTCCTCTTTCGTTTCTGATTTTGTGTATTTGGGTTCTCTCTCTTTGTTTCTTGGTGAGTCTAGCTAAGGGTCCATCAATCTTGTTTATCTTTTCAAAAAACCAGCTCTTTGTTTCATTGATCCTTTGAATTGTTTTTTTGGTCTCCATGTCGTTTATTTCTGCTCTGATCTTTACTATTTCCTTCCTTCTACTTGCTCTGGGGTTTTCCTTTTGTTTGCTTTCTAGTTCTTTAAGTTGTGAGGTTAGATAGTCTATTAGAAATTTTTCTTGTTTCTTGAGGTAGGCCTGTAGTGCTATGAACTTCCCTCTCAGAACTGCTTTCGCTGCATCCCACAGATTTTGTGTTGTTGTGTGTTCATTTTCATTCGTTTCCAGAAAGTTTTTAATTTCTTCCTTGATCTCCTTGGTAACCCATTCATTGTTTAATAACATGCTATTTAGTCTCCATGTATTCAAATGTCTTTGCATGTTCTTGTTGCAATTGATTTCTAGTTTCATGCCATTGTGATCTGAGAAGATGCTTGATATGATTTCAATCTTCTTGAATTTGTAGAGACTTCGTTTGTGTCCTAACATGTGGTCTATCTTTGAGAATGTCCCATGTGCACTTGAGAAGAAAGTGAATTCTGTAGTTTTGGGGTGTAATTCTCTGTAAATATCTATTAAATCCATTTGGTCTAGTGCTTCATTTAGAGTCTGTGTTTCCTTGTTAATTTTTTGTCTAGAGGATCTATCCAATGATGTCAGCGGGGTGTTGAAGTCCCCTGCTATGATTGTATTGCTGTCGATTTCTCCTTTGAAGTTTTCCAGAAGATTTTTAATGTATTTTGGTCCTCCTGTATTGGGTGCATATATGTTTACCAAGGTTATCTCTTCCTGTTGGATAGATCCTTTCAATATTATGTAGTGGCCTTCTTTGTCTCTAGTTATGGCCTTCATTTTAAAATCTATTTTATCAGATATGAGTATTGCTACCCCAGCTTTTTTTTCCTTTCTGTTTGCTTGGAAGATTTTTTTCCATCCCTTCACTTTCAGCCTATGTGAGTCTTTTGTTGTGAGGTGGGTCTCTTGTAAGCAACATATATATGGGTCATGCTTTCTTATCCAATCCGCTACTCTGTGTCTTTTGATCGGGGCGTTCATTCCATTTACATTTAAGGTGATTACCGATATGTACTTACTTATTGCCATTTTTGTTTAGTGTGTTTCTATTTTCCTTTCTATTTCTTCTACTAATTACAGCAGTCCTTTTAACATTTCTTGCAGTGCTGGTTTGGTGCTAATGTATTCCCTTAGCCTTTTTTTGTCTGGGAAGCTCTTTATTTGACCTTCTATTTTGAATGATAGCCTTGCTGGGTAGAGTAGTCTTGGGTTCAGATCCTTGTTTTTCATGACCTTGATTATTTCATGCCATTCCCTTCTGGCCTGTAGTGTTTCTATGGAGAAGTCAGCTGATAACCTTATGGGGGATCCTTTGTAGGTAACCTGTTGCTTAGCTCTTGCTGCCTTGAGGATTCTCTCTTTGTCTTTAATTTTTGGCATTTTAATTACTATGTGTCTTGGTGTGGGCCTGTTTGGGTTCTTCTTACTTGGGACTCTCTGTGCTTCTTGAACTTGAAAGCCTTCTTCCTTCACCAAATTAGGGAAATTTTCTGTCACTATTTCTTCAAATATATTCTCTAACCCTTTCTCATTTTCTTCTTCTTCGGCGACTCCTATGATGCGAATATTATTACGTTTCCAGTTGTCCCACAGTTCTCTTAAGCTGTCTTCCTGTTTTTTCATTGTTTTTTCCTTTTGGTTTTCTGATTGGTTGATTTTTTCTACCCTGTCTTCTAATTCACTGATCCGGTCCTCAGCTTCTTCTACTCTGCTTTTTAGCCCTTCCATTGTGTTCTTCATTTCTGCTATGTCATTCTTCATTTCCAATTGATTTATTTTCAATATTTCTATGTCTTTGCTCATGGTGTTGATGTCCTTACATATGCTGTTGAGCTTCCTCAAGATCATGGTTCTGAATTCTAGCTCTGTTAACTTGCTTAACTCCATTTCATTTATCTCATCTTCATTGGAGGTCTCTTGTTCTTTCGTTTGGCATCTGTTTCGTTGTTTTACCATTTTGGCTAGCTCAGTGGTTTTTGGAGCCTGCCAAATTTTCCCTGTGGATGTTGGTGTTCTTCTGTTTGTGGCTCCCTGTACTGGGTCATGTGTTACATTTTTAAATATTATTTTATTTAAAAGGCAAGTCCAGAGGTCAAAACTTTTGACATGCTATATACATTATTTTTTATTATGAGAATCAGTGAGGAAATAAGGTTAAGTGAATGGCTTTATTGGTGCCTTTTCGGAATGTACTAATTCTCTGTGTAGCATACATGTTATCAGAACTTTTCTAAGTTTTATTTATACTTCTGTTAAGCTTATTTTTTACCTTTAGAATTGCTCTGAATATAATGTAATTTAAAATTTTATTTACAAAATAATTTTTGGAGTGAATACAAATTTCATTTATAAATTTGTGATAAATTGCAGTCTCCTTTTAATTTAGGAAGTTGAAAAGTATAGAGCTGAATATAATAAGCTTCGCTATGAATATACGTTTCTTAAATCAGAATTTGAACACCAGAAAGAAGGATTTGCACGTATTTTAGAAGAAGAAAAAATAAAATATGATTCAGAGGTGAGTGATTAATTATACTAAGTTTAGTTGTTACCTTTCTAGTCAATAAAATTTTATGATTATATATTTTTTATAAATCTCAAGTTAGAGTTGATTGAATAATTATTTTTATTAATTAATGGTGAAGTATTTGTCATGATTTTCATTTGCTCTATAGCAATATTTTGCTTGTGAATGTTTTTTTATGGCCGTTAAAATTTTCTGTTGTTTGCCTCCTTTATTTTGCCCCAGTCCATGGCGATAGTTTCTCTCCAGCCAAAGCCACAGAGAAAGACTTCTCTCTTTGCAAATACAGTTTGTCTATGCGATTCCTTATTTAGCAGTGTCCCCATCTCCTTCTTATAACCATACCACATCCATGAGAGCTCTGGCTTTCAGCCATTGCACCTTGTTTCCACTGATACAACAGAGGATTTATACCCTAGGGTGTGCCCATCACCTTCAAGAAGTGTACTTTGCCCGGTGGGTGTGGCTCAGTGGTTGAGCGTTGACCCATGCACCAAGAGGTCGCTGGTTCGATTCCCAGTCAGGGCACATGCCCAGGCTTTGGGCCTGATCCCCAGTGGGAGGCATGAAGGAGTTGGCCAGTCGATGTTTTCTCTCATCGATGTTTCTCTTTCTCCCTCTCCCTTCCTCTCTCTCTAAAACCAATAAAGAAAAAAAAAGAAGTGTACTTTGTTCTTTGACATCTGCAATGGCAACATCCTCCCTCTGCTGCCTACAGCGTGCAGTTGTACTCTCTCTCTATTGCTTTTGACAGCCTGTCTACTCATTTTGTGGTTTGTCTCCTAATATTTCAAAAAATGGGGTTTGTGTTTTCAGATGATTTTTCAGGATGGGAAGAGAAATACCAATTTCTTATTTCTGGTAAGAAATCTAATGCTAGTTGAATTTGTAAAAAAATGTCTGTAGTTATGTGAAACATTTTAAGTACAAATACATCTGCATTATACATTTACTGCTTGTCTCTATTTGGAATCAAGAGTTAAAATATATTCACTTTCCTTACCAGTAACTAATAGGATCAAACTGACTTATGTAAACAAACTGTTCCACTATTGTTTGATATGTAAAACCTGTATGAACTTTGGATTGAGTTCATCTGATAGTGGATTGAGTTCATCAATAATATACTATCAGAAAACTATAAATATTTATAATAATCTTTTGCATTTAAAAAATTCTTTGCAGCTTTAAATGCTTTATTCACCTATGATCTCACTTTTGTTATAATAGTCAGTGTCTCCATTTTACTTATTTATTTATCCTCTCCTGAGAATATTTTTCCCATTGATTTTTAGAGAGAGTGGAATGGGAAGGAGGGGAGGGGGGGAAGAGAGAGAAACATCGATGTCAGAGAGATGTTAACCTCCTGCATGTTCCCCAACCGAGGCTGAGGATCAAACCTGCAACCCAGGTACATGCCCTTGACAGGGAATTGAACCTGTGACCCTTTGATGAGAGGACCAGCACTCTAACTACTGAGCAACACCTGCCAGGGTATCAGTGTCTCCAATTTATTTATTTATTTATTTATTTATTTATTTATTTATTTATTTATTTATTTATTTATTTATTGTTAATCCTCACCCTAGGATATTTTTCCATCCATTTTTAGATAGAGTGAAACGGAGAGAGGGGGAAAGAGAGAGAAACAGCAATGTGAGAGAGACACACTGAGGTTAAGGATAGAGATGCTTTATTTTATACTTTGCCTTTAAAATTTAATGATGATGTTTACCTGGTAATGATTATTTGTATTCTCCAGTTTCTTAGTTTTATTTTATTTTTTAAAGAGTGAAACCTGTATCTGAAATCTGATAGCTAATCTATATTTTACTCATGAAAGACCAAATGATATTTATTAAAAATTTGAAGGGGTCAGTTAATTTTCATAACTGGGATGTCTTACGACATTCTTAGAAATCTGAAAATACACAGCTAGCTAAGAAGCCATAATTAGTAGAAGTTAGAAAAGTAAGACTCTCTGATAAGACCAAAGTTCTTTTCTATCTACTTCCCACTTGATTATTCAGGAGCAATATTAATTAGTGGATACGTGGTTATTTGCTTTCATTTAGTCAGTTATCTTTATACTTCAGTTTTTATACACAATAACAGTAAAACCTAGTGAGATGATTGGGATCATGAAACAGCAGTAAAACTTCAAAGCAAAGCCCACTCTTGCCATCCTTCAATCTTAACAATTTAAACTAGTGTAAAATATAAAAATACATTCATTTGATGTACTAAAATAATTTTTTTTCATTGATTAAGCACTCATACAATATTTGTGCATTTTCACTTCCACAGATAAAAGAAGTAACTGAGTATTCTTTAGTGTGTTGGTTCCTAGGGGAATACTTTAGGAAGATTTTGTTAGTGTTTTCCTGAGAAGCACTCCAGGAATTCAAATCTCCCTCATGATATTCTGAATTAAAAAATATATATATATGAAAGAAGATATCTTTATCTTATGAACAAGATAATGTCATGATTTCTCAATGCATTTGGTTGTAAGTACATATTAAGTCTGGGACTTCATACAGATGAAATTCTGAAGTTGCCTATGTAGTCATTATTTAAAAGTGATGCTGTTGTGTTTTCATTATATTATTAGGACTTCAATTTTATATTATTCTGCAAATAGTAATGAGGAGCAATACAGACCAGATACAGGTCATTATATTGATATGCTGAATGAATGAAAGAAGCAAGAGTCATTCAGTGGGCAAATATTAAGATCTCGAGACAGGGGCAGTGAGCACTGTAAGAATGATAATACGTAATGAGAAGTACCTGAGATTATTCCATTATACTCTTTAATGCTCTACCTTAACTTCTGTGGGGCAGACGAGGAGCCAAAGTTCCTGTAGCAAAAAGGAGAACTTTTCTGTTTCCCTGCTATCACATGCTATTTTTTTTTCTTATAGCACTGGTAGCACAAAAGTGATATTGTGCTGCTAATTTGGTCCTTATCCTGACACATATGTCAGTAGACATCATTAAACCTCTCATAGCACTTCCTTTTTGTTCTAGTAGGTTCTGAAATTCTATCTGGAGTACTGCTTTAGACCCAGATGGTTCCCTTATCTAAAATATTCCAAATTCTCTGACTTGCACCCTTCTCAGATTACCCTGAACCACATCACAATAGGCAAAAGTCTCCCAAATTAAATTATATTACCTCACAGTATGGATGCTCCGTGATTGATTTTGGCAACCTTTTAGAAGGGTTTTGTGAAATTTTATTAATTAAACTCAAACTGTGAGTGCAGTTTAGAATATCTCAAAAAGTGAACTTTTTAACATGTAGAATTTTAAATGTTTATTTAGTGTGACATTGGGAACTGACTTGACTTCTGTGTGCATCAATGTCCTTGTCTGTAAAATGGTGTTAACCATAGTACCTGTCTCATGGAGTTGTGAGGATTTAATAAATTAATATATGTAAGGTGCTTAGATAAGTACCAAGAACATAGTAAGCATTCTACAAATGCTAGCCAATATTATCATTTAAAATTACTCGTCCTCAAATTTCTTGAGTGTATGATCCCGTTCTTTACTTTAGCGTGCCAGAGTTTTCAGCGTCAGATCTGCACTCAGATACCCTACATAGTGTGAGGGCATCTCTTACAGGGCCTGCTCCTCCCACCCTCATCGCACTCCCAGCATTCAGACTGCTTCATTTTAGGTGCTGCCTGCCCTGGCTGTTTTATTAGTCACAGTTATTTTTCTTCTACTATCCTCATGACCAAGGTAACTTTCAGGACCTGAAAAAGGCATATGTTGTTATTTCTGTTCTCATGTTCAATCTGAGTAGAATTTTTTTTAAGACACTGAGTGAAGGAAAAGAGATGGTAGCTTCCAAAAATAGGTTAAAATATGAACTTTAAATCTGAGTGAATTAAGTGTTACCTTCTTCTTAGTGTAAATAAGTAACAAAATGTTTTTATATTCCATCATTAATTTAGAAAAATTCAATTCTGGTACATATAGGGAAAACGGGAAGCTTAGAATAGCAGTGATATAAAAAGATAAACTAACTTGATTTTTAAAACTATGATCTGGGAACTTGAAACTCCATGTGCAAAATGTTTACTATAATGCCTGACATAGTAAATGCTCAAAAAAAAAAAAAGTATTACTCTTAGTACCTGACAGCATTAATCATAGTACTAAATATAATAAATATAGAAGATATATTTAAAAATTTTTTAAATTTTTTTTTAAGAGAGAGGAAGGGAGAGAGAGAGAAGCATCAATGTGAGAAAGGTACATTGATCAGCTGCCTCCTGCACGCCCCCTATTGGGGGTTAAGCCTGTGCCCTGACTGGGAATTGAACAGGACCTCTCAATCCATGGGGCGACGCTCAATCCACTGAGCCACACCAGCTGGGCTATAGAAGATATTTTTAAATGCACAATATCTATATGAGGAGAACTACAAAACTCTGATGAATGGAATCAAAGAACTAAATAAATGGAGTGATATTTTATGTTCATGGATAGGAAGACTCAGTAATGTCAAGATGTTTGTTCTTCTCAACTTAATCTACAAATTTAGTATAATCCCAATAAAAAACTCAGCAAATATTTTGTGGATATCAATAAACTGATTCTGGTCCTAGCCAGTGTGGCTCAATTGGTTGAGTGTCATCCCATGCACTGGGAGGTTGTGGATTCGAATCCCAATCAGGGCACATGCCCGGGTTGTGGGCTCAATCTCCAGTAGGAGACATGCAGGAGGCACATGATCTATGATACCCTCTCACATCGATGTTTCTCTCTGCCTAAAATCAATAATAAAAACACATTTTAAAAAACAAAAAGAACCAACTGATTCTGAAGTTTACGTAGAGAGGCAAAAGAGCCATCCTTGTCATATATTGTTAAAGAAAAACAAAGTTGGAGGACTGACACTAGATGACTTCAGGACTAAAGTATAAAGCTATGCTAAGACATAGTATGCTCTTGGCAAAAGAATAGACAAATAGATCATTAGAACACACTGAAGAGTCTAGAAATAGACCTACACAAATATAGTGAACTAATCTTTGACAAAGGAGAAGAGACAGAATGGATAAAAATAGTCTTTTCAAGAAATAATGCTGAAATAACTGTACGTGCAAAAAAAAAAAAAAAAAAAAAAGGATCTGGACACAGACCCTTCACAAAACTTAACTCAAAATAGATCTTAGACTTAAATGTAAAATGTAAAATGTAAAACTATCAAACTCCTATAAGATAACATAGGGGAAAACCTAGATGAGCTTGGGTTTGTTGATACAACATCAAAGACATGATACATGAAAGAAATAATTGAGAAGTTAGTCTTCATTAAAATTAGGAACTTTTGCTCTGTGAAAGACACTGTCAAGAGAATGAGAAGAGGAGCCATAGACTGGGAGAAAATATTTGAAAAAGATACATTTTATGAAGGACTATTATCTAAAATATATAAAGAACTATGAAACTCAACAGTAAGAAAACAGCTTGATTTAAAAATGGGCCAAAGACTTAAAAAGACATTTCACCAAAGAAGATATACAGATGGCAAATAAGCATAGTTGCTCAACATCATGTGTGATTAGGGAATTACAATTTAAAACAACAATGACACCCTCTCCCTCTCCCCTTTAAAAAAAAAGATATAAAACAACAATGACATACATACCTATTAGAATGACCCAAATCTAAGACACTGACAATAGCAAGTGCTGGTGAGGATGTGCAGCAACAGAGTTTGGAAATGTAAAATGATACAACAACTTTAGAACACAATTAGGCAGTTTCTTACAAAACTAAACATATCCTTACCGTGCAATCCAGCAGTTGTCCTCCTTGGTATTTACCCCAAAGAGTGAACACTTAGGTCTGCACAACAGCCTATACACATGTTTCCAGCTGCTTTATTTCTAATTGCCAAAACTTGGAAGCAACCAAGATTTCCTTCCATAGGTGAATAGTTAAATAAACTGTCATATCCAGACAGTTGAAGATTATTCAGTGCCAAAAAGATGTGGGGAACCTTAAATACAAATTGCTAAGAGAAAGAAGCAATCTGAAAAGGCTATATATTGCAGGAGTTCAACTATATGACACTCTGGAAAAGGCAAAACTATAGAGACATTAAAAAGATCAGTGGTTGCCCAGGGGTTAGGGGAGAGGTAGGGATGAATAGGTGGAGCACAGGGGATTTTAGGGTGGTAAATCTATTCAGTGTGATACTGTAATGGTGGATACATGCCAATATACATTGTCAAAATCCACAGGATATACTATGCCAGGAGTAGATCCTGATGTAAACTATGGATTATAGGTGATAATGATATATCAGTGTAGGTTCATCAGTTGTAACCAATGTACCACTCTGGTGTGAGATGTTGATAGCGGGGGAGGCTATGTGTATGGGAACAGGGACATACTGAGCTCTCTGCACTTTTTGTTCACTTTTGCTGGGAACCTAAAACCAAATATAAGGACTATTTTTTTTAATGACTGGGCATGTAAAGAAGCAGGAAAATGTATTTCATAATAAAGAAAAAGATCAATAGTAACAGACCTAGAAATTATTAAATTAGTAGACAAAGTTATTAAACCATATAAATATACTCCATATGTTCAGAAACTTAGGGGAAGCCTTGAACATGACAGACATGGAAAAGTGGTCATTGAACATATACCAAGATGGAGTGTAATCCTGGGCCATAAAATAAACTTCAACAAATTGTAAAAATTGAAATTATACAGAATGAGTTTGTCAGCCACTGTAGAATTAAATTGGAAATCAATAACAGAAAAGTAGCAAAGAAGTCTTCAAATGAAATGACACACTTCAAAATAATTCATGAATCAGAGGAAATTTCAATGAAAGAACAATTTAAAAAAAAATTTGACCTGAATGAAAATGAACGTGAAACATTAAAGCATTTGGGACACAGCTAAAAGTGCTCAGAAGAAAATTTGTAGTACTAAATGCATTAATTAGAAAAAAAATGTGTCAAATAAATAACCTGAACTCCCACTTTAACTCAGAAAGAGAGGATCAAAATAACCCCAAAGCAAGCAGAGGAAAGGAAATAAAGGTAAGAGCAGAAACCAAGTGAAATTGAAAACAGTAGGGAAAATCAGAGAAATAAAGAGCTGTTTCTTAGAGAAGATTAATAAGTTGATAAACTTTTAGCTAAACTGACAAAAAAAGACACAATTTACCTATATCGAGAGTGAAACAGAATATTAGTACAGACCTTGCAGACATCAGAAGGGTAATGTAATCTCATTAGCTTATATAGAGCTAAGCAATTCTACCCAGATAAGTTTGACAAACATAGATGAAATAGGCACATACTACCATAACTCTGTCCATGTGAAATAGATAATTTGAACAGTCGTGTAACTTAAGAAAACTAAATTCGTAATTTAAAAATTCCCCCAAAGAATGATTTCACTGGAGAAGTCTACCAAGTGCTTAAAAAAAAAAGAAAAAAAAAGAAAAGAAAACCAGTTCTGCACAATGTCTTCCAGAAAATAGAAGAAGGGGGATGTTACTACCAGTGGTGGGAACTGGGTAAAGGGCACACAGGGTCTTTCTGTATTCCTTACAACTGCATGTGAACTTACCCCTATCTAAAAATAAGAAGTTAATTAAAAAAACAAACAAAAAAAAACCACAGAGGAAAAAAGATATTATACAGAAGAACAAAGATAAGAATGACAACGGATTACTTTTTGGAAATAATATAAGCCCAAAGACAATAAAGCAATATCTTTAAAATTCTGAAAGAAAAAAAAATTTAAGCCATTTGATTGCAGACCCTATACTCTTAACCATTTCTCTGTATGGCATCATAAAGATAATAAAAACAAAGACCAATGCAGTAATTAAATATAAGACCTTTTCCTTTTGGATGCCCTAGGGAATTAGAGTGGTATTACCATCTATTGAAAAGAAGATCAACAATTATTTCTAGTTCCTGATTTGTTTCTGTTCAGTTTCCTTTACTTCAACAATTTTTTAAAAGTAAAATTGGTTAAAACATTGTCTTTCCTTTCAATTAAGCTTTTATATTCTCAAAGAGAATGAAGTTAGCATGCAGGTAACTAACAGGTAGATTTGGATAAATGTCATAAAAGATAAGTTCAAACAAAGCCTTCTGTAAGATAAGAGAAAGAATTGAGAGCACAGCAAATTGAGGACATCAAGGAAGGTGACGTGAATCTGCATGAGATGAAGGAAAAGGAACGAGCTGAGGATGTTTCTAGGATCTGTGCCTAGATGACTAGGACAAGTTTGGAGTCATAGCAATCGAGTATAAGCTTGATAGCAGAGACTGTGTTTATTTGCTTGTCTACTCGATTCTCTAATGTATCCTTGCTACCTATGCTGGGTCCATAGTAAGTACTCAATAAATATTTGTTGCATGACAGTAAATGAATAGAGAAAGTAGAAGGCAGTGGTCATCAGTTTTGGTTGGAATGATTTAACAATGAGCTCTGGTTTAGGACTTGTGAATGTGTGGTCTAGTAATTCTGACACTGCTCTTAGCCAGTTTAGTCCATAGCTTCAGCTACCACTTCATTATCACACAGATGCCCCTCCACACTACTAGAGAAAGCAGTAATGTAGGAAACATGCTTGTCAAGAACATTAGCTGTCTGACCGCATATGTAATATGAAGACTACAAGAGAAATTATTGTTACTAAATGCAGTTATATGTATAGCACACTCAGCTCAGCACTCATTAAAGTACTCAGTAAAGGCAACATTGTCTGAGTTGAGCTATACATCGACTCCTGACCTAGGTGAGTTACCTTATGCAAAAGCTAAATGGTACCTTAAAGATCATCCAGCTCAAGCCCTTTATTTTAACTGAGGCCAAAGTGAAAAAATGACTTGTACAGAGTCATACAACTAGCTGAAAGGAAAGAGAAATAGAGGGGAAAAAAGTAGGCAGGGACAGTGTTGTAAAGGGTGGGAGGAGAAATTGGAGAGAGACACAAATTAGTTGGGCTTTTTTGAGGGCTTGACTGAATTGTACAGCTGCCTTCTAAGAAAGTTTTATTTTCTGTTATTTGCTGGCTGGATTGCGCTACCTATATTTCCCATTTACATCTTTAACTCAGCATTTCCAAACCCAAATTGGAATGGCTACCTCTTGAAACGGAAAAGGATCTTAGAGGGTTCTCTCCTTTTACAGATGAGAAGAGGCTCTACACTGGGGTGGTCTCACTGCTTAGATTCAGTGTGAGTAATCAGTTGTCTCTTGGGCCACTTTGCCTAGGTTGCAGAGCATTACTTGAAGTCCTTTTATCTTAGAGGGAGCCTTCTAAGCTCATCCTGGCTATAAAACAAGCCCTGGTGATGTTTAGAGCAGTGGTTTCTAACTTTTTTTTTTCTTCCAACTTTCTTTAAGTTGAATCATCTGAAGAAATCTCATATATAAAAGGAGACTAAAAAGAGGAGCCTTGGTTAACAACAAAGATTTGGTGGTGGTGGTAGGGGACAGATAGTTTGGGAGATCAGGAAAATAATGAGTTTTACCTTGTTTACATAACCTTATTCCCAGGGGAAGAGGGCCTCCAAGGTGCCTCAGAGGTTAGGAAGCAGTTTGAAACCCACTGATTGGGAGGCCCATGGGATCTGAAAGTGATGCTTGGCATGAATGAGAAGACCACTGGTGTTTCTGCTCTACAAGTTCCACAGGGACTTTTCTAAATGCCTTGGGTTAATGATTTTCAGTTCTTTCTTGAATCTGAGAATTAGGAACTAAGCGGTCATTACAACTAGGGCTTTAATAAACCCTCAGCTATAATTTAGAAACTTTCATCAGTCACATTTGTAGTTATTTATATAGACAAGCAGCTCTTTTTGGTGAGTTAAGTTGCCTTGGAATAGATAATTTTATTAGTATAGACATAGCCCAAGAATTACTGTCACATGAGGAAAAGCTTAGCAGTAATCAGCATATTGATCTTGCATAAGCCTCTGTAATGTTCTGATTAATTTTTAAAATACTTGATCTTTTAATAATTATTTTTATAGTATTATTTATAATTTTGAATTTTATTTGGCAACTGATGAAGCCCTGTACTAGATACCATGGGGAGAATAGGACAAGGTACTTGCCCTCACATTTGAGTGATGCTGAGGCAGAATGAAGACTGTGACATTTTAGAGTTTTTTTCCCTTGGTACTTCATTTCATTACCTACGCTTTCTTTTTTACATTATGCAGTTTTAAATTTTAATTTACTTACTTGTAATGCATCTTCATGACTGAAAATTCAGTAATTTAAAGTTGTATTCTTTCTTTTCAACTTATTATTAGATTGCAAGACTGGAGAAAGATAAAGAAGAACTACGTAATCAGCTGCTTAGTACTGATTCCACAACAGAGAGCAAACGAGCACAGCAACTTACTCGAGAAAAAACCCATTTGTGTCAGAAATTAAAAGTTTTAGAGGCTGAAATAGCTGAATTAAGAGCTGAAAAAGAGAATTCTGGTGCTCAGGTAGAAAATATCCAAAGAATTCAAGTGCAGCAGTTGGCTGAGATGCAGGCTACAGTCAGATCCCTGGAGGTAAGATTTTAATTGCTTCCCGGTAGAAAAGAAGTACGGCATACTTTTTTAAAAGTGCAATTGAGCCTCTGATTTTTAGAGCATAAACGTACGCTCACCAATCTAATGCTGGCACATTTGTGGAATCCCAAGAGTGTATATTTTTTGTAAAGAGCAAAGCTATTGATTCATAAGCATTGAATATGCTGCCACATATATAAAGGGATTATTTCTTCATTGGGAGTCAAGTCACCTATTTGAAATGATTTAACTCTTGTAAAGCCACAGAGTAGAATTTGCATAATCTAAAAAAAATTTGAGTTTCTGGAGACTAAAGTTATCTTAAACAGGAAGGAACTATTTTTTCCTAGATCATTATTTCCTTACCCTGGGACTTAAGATCTTAAAATCATAAATTCTGTATAAACATAAATATCATACTTATATAATCTATGACAGCTTCTTGCCAGACTAATAAAATTCAGCTTGGCTACTAATGCATAAGGCTTTACTGAATTATTTTCCTGAGTTCATTAGAGATAAGAGCCTGCAGACCTAGGCTGATACTCCTAGAGGTACTCTCCAGTGAAAATTTTTGGTTTCAGTTGGAGAGGAAAAACTTTTTCTTCATCCTCTTAGGTTCAGTGATTGGGGGTTGTGAATTAAACTGACAACAGACGTTAGTAAAAGAAAAGGTAGGTTTTTATTCATGTATGTACATGGGAATTCATAGAAAAGTGTGTCACAAAGAGGCAATTAGAATTTGGGTCTTATATAACATCTTAAGTAGGGAAAGGAGAAGGGAAGAAAGGGCACTTTGGAAAAATAAATAGGTCTTTAGAACAGTAGATGGGAGATGTGACAGTTTTGTGAAAATGTCTGTATAGGTGATTTCTTATGATGCTGACTTGTCTCGTGATAAGAGTCAGTTTTCCCTAGTTTATGAAAGTACTGAGGGGGGAATTTATAACAGTTAAATTCTTTGCCAAGGCTCTGCTTTTAGACAGATAAAAGGAGTTGAGGAGAAAAAAACAACATTAAACAAAAAATGTTGATTCCCAAATGTTTTCAGCTGAAAATAATTTTTATGCCACCTTGGCAAGATATTCTGTACCCCTTCACCATCTTTTCAGATATGCCTACTCTTCCTAGTTCTTAGTGTCTAATATGTAGCAAATATACTAGTTTAATTGTTTTGATTTATTTTGAGCAGTCCACAATGTCTTTTTTTTATTCAGATAGTTGTGAAATGATTTGAGTTGGAAGGAAATTAGTGGGCACTTAGCTTGTAATTAAAATCCAAGATCCAAATACAAAATAGTGGTGTTTTTTTCCCAGCCAGCAAAGTGGTACAAAGAGTATATTGATATGTTTCGAAGATAAGTTGTGTTTTCATTTTTTTGATGAAGCTTTTGATAGTATTTACTGGTCCTGAACTGACGTTGTCAGTATCATTAGTCTTTAGACGTGAGGCATTTCAGAGCAAGACTGCTTGTGTTGCCATCCTTTGATCCTCAATGCATGTGCACAGTGACAGAATGAGTGGATGGTTGCAGTTGAATATGGTGTATGGTCCCAGTGTGAAACTTTTCATTGAGGTCATTTAGAGTGATTGTTTTCAGGACAAGTTAAATGATGACAAAAGGTGGGAGGTTCATTTGTGACATTTTCAAAAGAGCCTATATTTAATTTTGTCAGATGAAATTAAAATAAGCACATGACAGCAAATACTTTCTTTCTTCTTTGACCTTTGACATTTTTGTCTATCAGTGAGCCCAGAAAGTAATTTTGTATTTGAGGAAAATAATTTTTTTTCTGAATTATTTGAATACACTCCTTATATTTAAGATATATAGGAAATGAGATCAAAACTGAAGCTTATCCTTTAAATGCCAAATGTTTTTATTTTCACTATTTTGAGTAGAAATATTTTTTTTAAAGCATTTAGTTTTTCTTCCTTAACTAAAGAGTACTGTGAGTATTACCAACTAGAAATTTTTTGACAATTTGAGACTTCATTAAGAATCTGTATTATGTGATGAGGTCAAGAGATATTGAACTCTTTGCTCATACTTCTAAAGGCTACAGATTAGTTGAGGATTTTGAATTCTTATACCTGTCTTTTTAAAAAGTCTCCACTGATTTTAGATTTTCAGTTCTCATTTATTATTATAAAGGAGCCCTCTCTTCTACTTCTAATGTGTTTTTTCATGTCTGCTGTGGCTTTGGAACCCCCATAAATGTTTGTTCGAATTATGTCAGCAGTAAGAATAATCAGATATCAAATGAGTGCATTCGTAAGAGAAATGTATGGGTTTTATTTCACTGGTGACTCGATATGTTGTTTGTTCCAGATACCTTTGTTTCATATTTCTTGGAGCAAACATCCTTCATTCGAATTCTACCATATGCTTTGAGAAAAATCTTATTTTTTTTGGTATGTGTTAGTATTGTTGAGATTTTGAATAATTTTGGGTAGTATGATTGCACATATTTTAAATAGTGCTTACTTTATTTTTATATAATTGTAAAAAATTATGAACAAATTTTAAAATATTTTGTTTTAATAAAAGGCTGAAAAACAGTCAGTTAAACTACAGGCTGAACGCTTGGACAAAGAGCTACAATCAAGCAATGAACAAAATACTATTTTAATCAGTAAATTGCATAAAGCTGAACGGGAAATAAATACATTGACTAGTGAAGTAAGTCATCTTACATTTCTACTTCATTCTTGAAAATGTTTGATACTGTATAATGACAAAGAAATTTTGTGTTTAAATAGTTTATTTCTCTAATTGAGATTTTTGTATGCTATCATTCTACGTTCCAGATATATGCAGAATTTGACCAATTCTTATTACCTCCACTGTGAATACTCCTCACTGGTCGCCTCAGTCTTTGAGCAAGCTTACTTCTCCCCCAGGGCCTTTGCACTTACCTGCCTGCCATGATCTTCCCTCACATGTCTACTTAGCTTGTTTCCTCCTGTCTTTCAGGTGTTGCCTTATGAGAGGCTTTCCTTGTCTTCACTTTGTAAAATATCATCTTCCCCCCTCAATCTTCCTTATTTGCTTTATTTTTCTCCATAGCTCTTACCCCATCTAATATATTTATTTATTTTATTAATTTATTTTTGTTACAGATGTTTCTCCTTTTTTCCCCATTGACACCCTCCTTTTCAATTAAAGATAGATTTACTCGATCCAATTGTTCACAGTAAAGGTCTGCATTCAGTTTGTCCAGGTTTCAGCACTTCAAAATGAACGACCCCGCAAATACTCCACCAAACACACAAAAGTGCCTTTTTGGGGTGTAAACCTGGCTTAGCTGTACTTCGTGGTGATTCATTCAGAGAGAGCCACTGCGTTTTGCATTTTGGGTTATCATAGAGGACCCATTTCTCATCTCCAGTGATCAAGCGATCAAAAAACGCTTCTGTATTGTGCCGCTGAAGCAGTAAGTTGCATGTGGTGGACCAGTTAGCTTTGTTTTCTTCGGACAGATTATGCGGGACCCAAACACCTGCTCTGCTTACTTTACCAATCTGCTGCAAATGTTCTTGGATGGTCAGCCAAGGTTGGTTAAGAGTGTTTGACAGTTCCTTGATTGTCTGACACGGATTTGCTTCCACTTCCGCCCTTAACATGTCATTACTTTAACGACATTACTTTCCGGTCCCCCTAATATTTTATAGACTACTGTAGTGAATAAGAATATCAGTTCTGGAGTCAGACTAGATTCATATTTCATTTCTTCCACTTTCCAGCTGTGTGACCTTGGGCAATTTATGTTCTCTCTGAAAACTTTGTTTTCATTTATCAAACGAGTCTAATACTTACCTTACAGAGTGTGACAAAGATTAAATGAGATATTATGCATAAAGCAGTTAGCATAAGATTTACTGTGTAATCACCCAAATATTAGCTGTTGTTATTATAATATTAACTAGCAGTAGTAGTAGTACTTTGGGCATCTCTAAGAACTTGGAAATAAGACTGGTCACTAAATCAGTGAAATAATATATGTATTTTCTGTCAAAGCAGAGTTATATGTAAAATCATCTTAAAAAACAAAGTGGCTCGCAGACCAGAAGGAATTTACTGTAGCTTGGTAGAAATACATGAACTTATCTAAAGGAATAATGTATTCATCATAAATTCCTTGGCCAAGGAATTACTTGAGAAGACTGAAGCAGTGTTTATCACAGTTTTAGTCAGAAGGATGTAAGTACTCTGGTCCCACCATTCTTACTGTGGAAAGGAATACACCAATCTATTTTAATTTATGGCCATGAAACAATTCATCTCATTCCATTTGTTCAGATTGAATGATCACCAAGCAGCTTTCTGACCGTTATTTGACTTCCCATGTAATTTTATCTACAGGGAGAAAGTACACTTGTTTTTCCGACTTAGGCATCCTAGTTTTCATTATAGTTTTTTCTCATAATTAATAAACTGACATTCTGATTTTATAGATCACTCTTTGTAAGTTTTATTGATGTGAGTCTAACCTTGAGAGCCTTTTTTAGGTGTGGTGACAAAATTGGATTTCTGTGCCTGAAAGGCCAACACCATAATATTAGAGGTATTAGATACCACCCTTGAGAGATAGTCTACCCAATTTTTCCATGGCAAACACATACTCTTTTACATTTACAGATTATATGTATAGTGACATTTCAGATTTTTGTTTGTATATCTACTTCACAGTTTACAAAGTGGTTTTGTAGTTAATATCTCATTTAATTCATTAGACATGACTGATACCAGAAAGAATAAGTGAAAATTAGGCAATGAGTTTTTTATTGTTAAACCATTTTAATTCAAGCATAGGGGGAGGAGTCTGGGTGGAGGTGGAAGCAGATAAAGGGGATAAATAGTGATGGAAAATAAAATGATGAAACCTTGGTGAAACAAAGAGCCTGAACATGAATAGGAATATAGTAGGAATTATATTTAAATATAAGAGATTTGACTAATGAGTGCCCAATGCAGAAAGTCCCTCAATCATATCGCTTATCCAAATGAAAAGGAAAACACTATTTTTACTATCTTGCTCTAATCAGTCCTTTTTGGATTCTCACATAATGAAATTGATGCCCACAATGTAAACAGCTAGGATTTAAAATTCATTATCCATAGATTATTAATAATGTTCACATTGATCATTGATTGCCTATAATTGCTCATTTCTTATTTAACAGGAATTAAACCAGTAAATGAGGGAACTAGCCTCATTTAAGTGGAAGCCACTCAGGGCTGGGAACCAAAGGACTTGTTCTAATTCAGCCCTGGCCCAAGCCTGCCTTGCGGCCCCCATAAGGTTGCAAGGTATTCTATTTTAAAACAGGTGGGCAAATAGTCAAGCTTTCCGCCTGAAATCTTAATGACTTAAAACTGTTCTATTTTGATAATACTTAATATTTCCATTTGGAAAACAATCTGAAAAAATTACCAAACTTAGCAGTGTGTTTTTTTATTGTTAATCCTCACCCAGGGATATTTTTCCATTGATTTTTAGAGAGATTGGAAGGGAGGGGAAGAGGAGAGAGAGAAAGAGAGAAACATCACTGTGAGAGAGACACATCAATTGGTTGCCTCCTACACTACCCCGGCCGGGGCCCTGAATCAAACCTGCTACCCTTCCGTCCACCAGCCGACACTAACCACTGAGCCAGACTGGCCAGGGCAGCAGTGTATTTTTTTCATTACCCTTTCTTATCATGTTCTGTCATGACTCCTGGGAGACCATTCTCACTTCCTGTTTTGATTTTCACTATTGGTTACTGTGGTGGGGAACTGCTGGGCAGAATAAAGGGGTCCTCCAGGAGCTCAGAACAGAGTCCCCAAGTAGTACAGTCTGATGTGCCCCTGAGTGACAACCAAGGGCAGTTTCCTCTGCCAGGCAGTGGGTCATTGTACAGGTTGTAAATATTTGGTTTGCTCCCATGTCATCATTAATCCAGTGTTTAGATTACCATAGTGCTCCACAGATGAGTAATAATTAAACACTTTGTCAGAAACAGTTGACATCCTTAAATCAATATAATACAAATTTAATCAGAACATGTCTTGATAAAAGGATCAAAGATAATTTTAAAGGTATGAATGTGATATTAGTACATATAATTGATACATTTTCTGTTGAAGCAATGAATCTATTCTTTTGATACCAATATGTAGAAAATGATTTCCTTTTGAAAATTCACTGACAATACCTCTGACACTACTTTCTATATTCCATTTCGAAGCAAAGTGGTCATGTTTACTATTAGGTTCAAGAGAGTGAAGATAAGCTTGGTTCCCCTTATTTTTGTTGTTAATTTGAATAAAACACCAGTTAGTATTTTATTCGGTCCTTGGTAAATGAAAGCTTAGCATTTTGTAGCGGGATTAATAAGACCAAGTTATATGTGTATGATTATATATATTATAAATAAATTCATTTGTATTTTAAAAAAAACACACGAAAAACAATAACTCATTTTGGAGGAGGTAATGAAGTGCAGTGCAGTAGTTCATGGACTTTGAATCCGGTGAATCTACCTTTGAAACCTGACTCATTCATCCCACTTACCACCTTTGTGACTTCTGACTTGCTTTACTTTTAAATGGGGATGATACCTATCTCTTACAGGGTTTTTCCAAGACTTAAGATGCTATTGAACATAATAAATAGTAACTGATGATGAAAATAATAATGGCAACGATTATATACTTGTGATATCTTTAAATGAGAAAATGATGGACATAACTTTGAGACCATTGACTAATTTCATTCTTCACTGTATCAATAGCTGTGTGTATGACTTTAGGCAAGTTACTTAATATCATTGGGATCCATTTTCCTCATAGACAAAATGAGGCATTGTTCTAGCTGATTGCTAAGAATCCTGCCAGCCTACTAAGGTTGCATAAGTCCTACTAGAGAGTAAATAATTTGATTGCTTCCTGGTTAACTATAAGCAAATTATTTCTATATGCAGTAGATACATATTGAGTGCCTACAGTGATAGAGTATGCAAATGAGTAAATTCAGGACACAGGGAGTTCTCTCATGCTTTTCTTCCAATTCTGGTATAAATTATTTCCCACTGAACTGCTGGAATAACCTGAACTATAGATGGAGCAATAGGATATTGGATAAGCTAACTTTTGCTGTGGCTTCTAACTTTCTTGGGGACCACCAAATACTTTCCTTGCAGCATATTTTACGTGAGCTCCCTGGCTTACTTGTGTCCTAACTTTGAGTTTTCTTCTTTTTCTGTATGTAGCCTTTCCTATTGCTATTTTCTTTTTAGAGTTAGCGCATAGGCCCTGGCCAGTTTCCTCAGTGGTTAGAGCGTCAGCCCAAGGACCAAAGAATCACAGATTCGATTCCAGTCAAGGGCATGTATCTTGGTTGCGGTTTGGTCCCTGGCCCTGGTCGGGATCCTGCGGGAGGCAGCCAATTGATGTGTCTCTCTCACATCGATATTTCTCTCTCCCTCTCTCTCCCTCCCTCCCGCCCTTCATGCCACTCTGCCTGAAAAGAAATGGAAAAATATCCTCGGGTGAGGATTAAAAAAAAAAGTTTATTCGAGTTAGCGCATAGATGTTTTCTGATATTCTGCTGAAGGAAGAAGAGCATTTTAGTGTAGTATTATTTCTCTGCTTGTTTGTTAATACACATTGCTAAGAGTTGCCTGTCTTTTTAAAGGCTTACTTACATTATTTTGCATATAAATGGCATATTAAAATCACTCTTCAACTTTAGACAAGCAAAGTTTTCATTTGAAATATTGCATGTGAAAAGATTTCATTGGATAAATTTAAAAATAATATTTCAAACATGATTGTCACAGTTTTCTTTGCGACTTGAAATTTTCATCAGTATTATTTTGCAATTCTAGCAAATGGTTGTTTGCAGTACAAAGGAACACGTGGAGTGTATTCAAATTTGTAAGTGTTAGCTTTTTTAAATGGGGTTATGTTAGTGTGACTATATGTCTTGGGTTAAAAAATATTACTGAAGATGGTCTGAGAATGATGACCGTAAAGGTATTTCACATTCAATGAGATAAATTCTTCTAGTTTCCTCATGAAGTGTTTGATCTTTAGAACTCCAATAAAATAGACAGCTTTAAGGAAGCCGCCCACAGAGTTATCCTTATTAGCTAAGTTAATGAGGTCATACCATCTGGGACCTTTGGAAAAAAAAAGAATGTAAGTTCTGTCTCTTTGGGATTTGCATCAAGAGCTTCTTGAGGAATACATTTTTCATCTATATTTCTATTTCTTGCTTACGTGTATTGTTTTCTGGCATGTCTCTGTATGTGTAATTGAACAGATTCTGAAACCTTGTGAAATGTTTACTATTGCCATTTTTTTAACGTTTCTGAAAGTTTTGTTAGTACTAGGTAGTAATCTCTGGGTACACACGCTCTGCAGTGTCAAAAACATAAAGCAAATGTACAGTGTGCCATAATCTACATGGAAAACTGTGGGAAAAACCCTAAGAAAAACAAAAACAGAGTAGCTTGGCCCAACAAGCTTCAGAAGACTGTGACTCTCTTGAAGTTATATGCAGCATTTTAACATTGTACATTTTGTTTAGGAAAAGATCCCTAGTTTTCCTAGGATTTTTGAGGCCTAATCACAAAGAAAGTTAAGAACCAGGGATCTAGAGGCAGAAAGAAACATTATGACTATTTGGCATTTGGTTCAGATTACTCATAGAAAGTATGACTGTCATATCTAAGCAATAAATACTTTAATCAGTTTTTCATTTTTATTAAATATTCTTTTAAATACACTTCAGGAAGTTAATATTAGTATAAGTGCATTCATTATTTTAGGATTATACAAATGCGACACTAAAGAAAACCTTAAACTCACCTAGGTGCATAGATGAGTACATTTGAATGCAGAGAGGACAAGTACCTTGCTTGAGCATGTACCACTAGTTTAGTAAAAAAGTAGACATGAAGACAGACTTCACTTGTTGCTTGACTTCTTGTCCAGTGTTCTTTCATTTTCAATAATTATAATTTATTTGAAAAATGTTTTCTCATTTCAGTAAATGTCAGGGTGAAATGAATTAAGAATAGATTTTTATTTTGTAGTTCTTGTTGAAATTAATCAAGATTCTATAACATAAGATGGCTGTAAATTGTCACTTCAAATTTAATTTTTTTTCTTTATTGATTTTTTTAGAGAGGAAGGGAGAGGGAGAGAGAGATAGAAACATCGATGAGAGAGAACATCAGTTGGCTGCCTCCTGCATGCCCCGCACTGGGAATTTGGCCCACAACCTGGACATGTGCCCTGACTGTGAATTGAACCAGCGACCTCTTAGTGCATGGGTCGACATTCAACCACTGAGCCACACCGGCCGGGCTTCACTTCATGTTTAAATCAGCTATAGTGTGGTTTGTTAATGAGCTACTAGGTCATTCTTAACCTTTTACAGTTACTATGTAATAACAGGTTATAATTACATTTGTCACAGAGAATGGATTTTTATTGTAGTAAAAAATTGAAAGTACTTAGAGTTTAAATTGTCTGTCCATGAAATTATAATGTAGTAAAACCCAATCTACAGAAAGTTTAAGTATTTAATTAAATATAATTTCTTAGCTGCTGTCATGTAGTTAAACATTGTTCTAGGAGACTTGCTTTCATAGAAAAGAACTTTAGAAAGATTTAAAAATGCAAAAACTGCCCTGGCCGATTTGGCTCAGCAGTAGAGCGTCGGCCCACGGACCAGAGTCCCAGGTTTGGTTCCCGCTAAGGGCATGTACCTCGGTTGCATTCTGTCCCCGCTCTGGTTGGGGTCATGTGGGTGGCAACCACTCGATGTGTCTCTCTCACATCGATGTTTCTCTCTCTCTTTTCCCCCCTCTCTCCCTCCCGCTCTATCTGAAGATAAATGCAAAAATGTCCTCGGGTGAGGATTAAAAAAAAAAATGCAGAAATTGATGCCAGCATAAGGTATTTATTTTATGTAGTGTCATTTAAAAATCTACAAGTTAATTTGGAGAGGGATGCATCTTAATGTGGTTAGCAGTACACAGGCAGTATAGTACTTGCTTTTCTATTTTCTTTCAGTGGGGATTTTACACCAACCATTCCTTCCAGTGTTTTCAAGACGTTTCATAGATGGAGTTTCTTTCAGTAAGGACTTCTGTTTCTCGTCCTTGCCCTCTTTGACTGTAGGACCTTTTCTTGATTTCTTTCTAACTGCCAGCTCCAGTTTTTTAGATTATTACTACACTCAAGTAAATCATCCTTTATCCTCCTGTTCCCATCATCTCACATTTTACATATTTCACTTGTATATATTCATGGTTTTCTACTCTGATTTCATAGTTTTATACATTAGTATAATATGTCAGAATAGAGGTTTATCTAACCTTTATATCTGTATTGGTTAAATCTTCTTGATAGTACTGTCTCTAATTTTAGAAGCACCCTACCAAAGGGAAGGGATATGGAAAATGTTAGGGTAGTGCAGATGATTGGAGAGAGAAAGCTTTCTTGTTTGCTGACTTATCCCCAGCTCCTAAAACAGTGCCTAGCACGTAATAGGTACTCAATATTTATTGAAAGAATGAAGGAATACTGTTTATGAACTAGAATTATTCAACTTCCAAAAGGGATGTCTCAGGGAAGACTGAAAATTGGTATTGATGGGTTGATTATATGGGAAACATTGACAATTATTTATATTCACTTGTGGCTTTAAAAGAATCAGATTTTGACAAAGGTTTAAATTAGATTTATAAGTTTCATACTTGTTTCTCCCACAGCCACCACGTGTGTGTGCACGCACACATACATATATACACATACATTATTTAGTCACCAAATTCAACTGATCTTTCTTGCCCCCCTTGTCAATCCTTTGCCTCTTAATTGGTTTACCTTCAGTATCTTAATACATTTGCAATTAGAGTTAATTTTCTGAAAAGACATTAATTGTGCCACCTTTAATAGCTAACAGGATACACAACTCTTTTATATGGCGTACAAAATTTATTCCCTGCCACTCACAGATTTTTGTTCTACCTATAATACGTTTGCTTGCTTTTTAAGCAGGCAATGTTACCTTATACCGTGTAACATTTTATATGCTGTTCCTTACACCTGGAATGCTTTCTCGTCACCAACACTCTTTTAAAAAGAAGGATTCACTTTTATTAGGAAAAACTGTTTTCTTAATGTCAAGTATTGTTCTAGGCACTGAAACACCTTCCTTCGTGGAAGGTGCTCACTCTATACTGCAACATTTTCTCATTTCTGCTAAGGCGTTAGGGTAA
This sequence comes from Tadarida brasiliensis, assembly GCA_030848825.1. NCBI lineage: Eukaryota > Metazoa > Chordata > Mammalia > Chiroptera > Molossidae > Tadarida > Tadarida brasiliensis. The sequence goes on from CM061263.1 coordinate 101,121,209, forward strand.
GCAGTTAATGGCAAGAAAATAACCAACAGTAATTTCAATTTCTAATTATCAACAGGTAAAAGAACTAAAACATTCAAACAAACTAGAAATAACAGACATCAAACTGGAAGCAGCAAGAGCTAAGAGTGAGCTAGAAAGAGAAAGAAATAAGATTCAGAGTGAACTGGATGGTAATATATAATTTCCCATGCTTTTTATTATTTTCACATAGAAATTAAAATTATTAAAATAGATCACACTGAATTTTTATTTTCAGCTTAATTGAATTTTAATGTTAGAGCACATATGGATTGTTTTTGTTTATATGTTGAATATTCATTCTGTGATCTAACTTTAAAAAAAATCAATCTTAATGTTTATGTTTTAGTTACTTGATTAATACATAAATTAAGTGAAATTTTACAATGTAAATTTCATACTTCCTGAGTTTATAATTTTAAATCTGTTTAGATCATCATGTGATTATTAGTTCCAGGCCCAATTTTTACATTTAAAAATATTTTTATGTAGACCGTAGGCCAGTGATTGAACTTAGTTCAGCCTGGGCTTATTTGTTTGTTTATTTATATTTGTTAATTCTCACCTGAGGATATTTTTTCCATTGATTTTTAGAGAGAGTAGAAGGAAGGGTGTGTGTGTGAGAGAGAGATCGAGAGAGAGATCAATGTGAGAGAGACACATTGATCGCTTGCCTCACACACACCCTGACCAGGGCGGGGATCAAACCTGCAACCCAGGTATGTGCCCTTGACTGAGAATTGAACACGAGACCCTTCAGTGCTCTGGTCAATGCTGCAACCACTGAGACACACTGGCCAGGGGTAGCCTAGGCTTATTTTTAAACTCCAGTTTAATGTTTAGAATATCTTTCTCATCAAGATTCCTTGACTTTTCTTAAGTAGTTAAATAAGCTGCCTGTAACTATCCTCAAGTTGGTCTTTAGTTGAAGTGGCCTCTGTAGTTTCAAACAGAACTTAGGATGAATGATGGTTTTCATTTTAATTTCTACTTGATGTTGACACATGAACTTACGTAGAATTAGGGAGTCAGTTTTCTTAGGAACTTAAAGAGTTTGGGATCCAGTTCTGCATTCATTTTTAACTTTTAGTCAGGTAAATTTTAGTTCTCTGTCTGCAAAATACTTGTCTCCTCATTATAAGAAAGATTTGTAAATTCATTGGACAAAGTTGAAGGTTCCCAATTTATATTTCTACTAGAATCTGACAATTCTGCTAGAATGATAGGTTTTTAAGGGTTCTGTGATTTTATTTACTCTGTTTCTAGCCAGCTTTATGATGATGTTCTCTGTGGGGCTTAGGTTACAGAACCCTTTTAGAAGTGAAGTAAGTACTTAACCTCTTCAGCTGTCATCCATCCAGGTTGATGTCCCTAGCTCTAAAGATTCAAATGAATAAATGTATATAACCTTTTATTAATGTTTTGTGTGTGTATGCTAAATAAAATAATGACAGAAAAAGTAACTCTGATTTTTAGTTTGTTTTATTCTTATGAAAAGTTTATCATTGTAATGATCTTTGAGAATATATCTTCAGAGTGACTTTCTACAGTCTTCTAGTTATCTTACCAGCTTTTTAATGTTTGCCGTTAATTGTGATTTTTTATCTTAATAAGATTGAGTATAGTACATTTTTCTCCTTAAAAAATACTAGGATTACAGTCAGACAATGAAATTCTCAAATCAGCTGTTGAACACCACAAAGTGCTCTTAGCAGAAAAGGATCGTGAATTAATACGTAAAGTACAAGCTGCCAAGGAAGAAGGTTATCAAAAGCTTGTGGTATTACAAGATGAAAAGTAAGTACATAATTACCTTTTTTTTGGTGTTAAATCTCCTTGGATATGAACACATTTTGCTGTTACATCATCCTTATTGTAGTTCTTGTAACATAATTATCATCTGTTGTTTTAGGCTTGAACTTGAGAACAGATTAGCGGATTTAGAGAAAAAGAAAGTGGAATCTGATATCTGGAGGCAGTCTGAAAAGGATCAGTGTGAAGAGAAATTGCGGGCTTCACAGATGGCAGAAGAGTCGGCCAGAAGGGAACTTCAAAGTATTAGGTTATATATATATATATATATATATATATATATGTACATATATTTTAAACTTTGCATTTTGAAATAATTTCAGAGTTAAAACATTGTAAAAGTAGTACAAAGAATTCCTATTGATCTTCACTCAGCTCTCCAAATATTAATGTTAATCTTATATAACCATATTACAATAATCAAAGCTACCAAGTTAACATTAATATAATTAAGAAATCAAATAAACATTATTGTTATCAAGCCTATAGACTCTGTTCAGGTTTTACCAGTTATCCCACTGATGCCCTTTTTCTGGTCCAAGATCCAGTCCAGAATCTCACATTATCTTTACTTAGTCTCCTTTAATCTTGAACATTAGCACTTTGGTAGAGTGCAGGCCAGTTATTTTGTAGATTTCCCCCCAGTTTAAATTTGTCTTACATTCTACTAATTAATACATTTAATTAAATTCAAGTTATACATTTTTAGCAAAAATAACACCAAAGTCAAAAGTCACATGTCCTCAGTGCATCGTATCAGGAAGTCTGTGATTTGTCCCCTTACTGGTGATGTTAACTTTAATTACTTGGTTAAAATGATGTCTGCCAGATTTTTTCACTACAAAATGACCACTTTTTCCTCTTTGTAATATATAATTATGGGGAGATACTTTGAAACTGTAAATATTCTCATCATATATTCTTCTACTAATTTTAGCATACATTGATAACTCTTGCCTGAAACAATTATCATTTTAGTGTTTGCCAAAAGATGTTTTCCTATTTCCATCATTCCTTCTACATTTACTAGTTGGAATTCTCATGAAAAGAAGAGCTTTCCTTTCTTTGTAAATATAATCTTCACATCAGTTTGGATGCATGGATTCTTTTTTTATTCTATGGCTTATAATCTTTTATTATAATTTATTTTGTTGCTCAGATTGTCACAGGTTTGGCCATTGGAAGCTTTTTCAAGTTAATTTCTATGTCCTTTTGACATGATCCTATTATTTTTTTGTGGTCATCTTTATTTTCTGACAATAGATGTTCTGGCTCATTTTATACTTTCCCTGCCCTAGGCCTGGAATCAATCATTTCTCTAAAGTGCCCTGGTTCCTTTGTAGTATATTGGGAAATGGTATTTAGAAATCAAAATTTCAGCTCTAGATATACTAATTGATAATATACTGTCATTGCTTGTAGGCCCTCTCAGTGAATTGAACTAGGAAATATATTTATGTATACATAGATAACACATTTTTATCTATTTTTTGTATGTATATATGTCAGTAATCATGAGTTCATATTGATATTTCCAATTCCAGTTTGACACCATAGTGTTCATTCTAGCCTTTGCTCTTATTTATAACTCCTTTCTTTGACAGGGAGATATGTGGCTCTCAGTATTCCTAATATAGTTACTTATTTTTTCAGTCCTAGAATATGCATAGTTTTGGCAATCGCTAATTTATAACTGTGAAAAAGAAAAAAACCTATTAACTGGTGTGTAATATTTGTGTATAATTCTTTTTTTTTTTTTGGTCTTTGGCCTTTGAATATATCATCAAAATCTACTTTCCAAAGTTTCTAAGGTCTTTTCTCTCCAAACCTCCCTTCACTGTGGTTATGTTTATTCATTTATAAAACTTTTTTTATTCCATTTTGGTTCATTTCTTTCTGTTTTTTTTTTTTTTGTTGTTGTTGTTTTTTTCATTTTGGGTCTCCACCTCATCCATACTGGTTTTATTTATTTACTTACTTACTTACTCGATGTGGTTCTAAAACATCATCAACATGGTTCTAAAACACAGAACTGTAAAAAAAAAAAAATTACTTTAAAAAAAATGCCACTCCCCACATCCATTTTACTCCTTTCCCGTCCCTCAACCTACCTGTGCCCCTGAATTAATCTCATTAGCTTCTAGTTTGTTCTTCCTGTTCCCTGCCCCACCCTTCAATGGCAGAAACATGTATATTTTTTCTCCCCTCTTTCTTATCAGCATTTCCTGGAAGTTGCTCCATGTTAGATATTTTCCTCATTGTTTTTTATAGTTGCATATCATCTCATTGTGTGTATGTAGCAACATTTATTCAACTACTGTTCTAGGTTAGAGCATTTAGTTTCCAATATTTTGTTATTACAAATAGTGCTGCAGTCAATAATCTTAATCTTGTATATGAATGTATTTTCATATTGTTAGAGGTATATCGTCAGGGTATATTTCTGACATGAATAATAGGTGAGTCAAAAGGTCAATACCTATGTAGTTTTGTTAGATATTGCCAATTCCTATCCAAGAAAATTGTACCACTTTGCATCTCAGTGTATCTTAATTTGTATTGCTCGTGAGCAATGGGATTGAACAATTTTTCATATATTTAAGGACCATTTTTATGTCTTTTTGGTGAATTGTCTGTTCATGTCTTTCTCTATTTTCTATTGGATTCTTTGTTTTTTGTACCCTTGCTTTTTATGGGTTTTTATTAGAAATATTAGTTCTTTCTCTTTGACATATGTTGCAAATATTTCCCCATTTTGTCAGTCTTTTGACTTTGTTAATTGTATTTTTTGTCATATAAACTTTTTATTGTATAATAAAATTTATTAATATCTTATTGACACTGGATTTTATATCATAGTCTCTTCCTCAATTGAATTAAAGAGGAATTCACTTTTTTGCACTTGTATGTTTTCATATTTTTCATTTATTGAGATCCTTGATCTGTTTGGAGTGTATTCTTTTGTATGCTGTGAGGTATGGATTTAATTTTACTTTGTAAATTTTATTAATAAAGGTGTCTTTGCCCCAATGATTTTGAAGACACCTTTATCATATTTTAAATTTTCATTTATACTTGGGTATATTTCTAAACTTTCTATTCTCTTTCTTTGGTCTGTTTGTCTATTCAGGAGCCACTACCACAATATGTTTTAATGTCTGGTTCAGTTATTCTGTCTTTCTAGTTTTTCTCTTACAGTTGTTTATTCACTAATCTTTTATGTTTGTTTTTCCATATGAACTTGAATATCAATGTCTAGCTCTATAAAACAGTTCGTTGGTATTTTGGAGGGGATTTCTTTAAATTTTTAAATCGACTTAGGGAGAAATGACATCTTTATGATGTTTAATTGTCCTATTCAAGAACAGATTTATTTCAGTTGATTGGAATTTTCTTTTGTGTCTTTCAGGAGTGTTCTAAAACTTTATGTAGTTGTGACATATTTCTTGTTTATTCCCAAATACTTAATCTTCCTTGTTGCTATTGTAAATATTTTCCCCCCATTTTGTTTTCTAGCTCGTTATTGTTTGTTTATGAAGCATAACAAGTTTTATATATTAATTTTATATCCTGCTAACTTACTAAAGTCTTTTATTGAGTTAGTTTTATTATGAGTTACTTAGCATTTCTCAGGTATACCATCATACCATCTACAAATACAGGTAATTTTACTTCTTTACCAATTCTTATGCTTGTAATTGATTTATTTAATTGCACTGGCAAGCACCTCCAATGCAGTATTGAGTAGTTTTGGAGATGGTGGGCATCCTTGCCTTGTTCCTGATCATAGTGGAAATGTCTCTTCTGTATTTTCATTAAGAAATTAGCTTTAGGATTAAAGTGTATGTATATTTTATCATTTAAGAAAGTATCTATCAATTTTTATTTTCCTGAGTTTTTTTTTTTAATTTTTTTATCAGCTATGATGTTTTAAATTGTCAAAGGTTTTTAGCATCTCTGGAGATAATAACTTTTCATCCCTTGGCGCTGTCGACTTAGTGTATTTCCTAATCTTGAACCAACCACAATTTCTGGAATGATGTCCTCTTGATCTTTGTTTGTGTTAGGTGGTAGTGTATTCTGTTCGTTAATGCTTTATGTAGTAATTGGTCTGTAATTGTTTTTTTGTAATGTCTGTATCAGGTTATGTATCAATGTTATCCTTGCTCATAAAAAAGATTAGGATGATTTCCTTGGTTTACAGTGCTCTGGGACAAATATGGGACAGTGGACTATCTGGTTTTTGAAGGCTTGGTAGAATTCTACCGTGAAACCATCTGGGCTTGTACCTTTTTCTGGAATAGTGCTTTGATAACTATCTGTTTCTTCTATAGAAACCAGCCTATTTAAGTTCTCTTTCTCTATTGGGATCAGTTTTGATAATCTATATTTTCATAAGTAATTATTTCATCTGTGTTTTCAAATGTATTTTCATAGAAGTCTACAAAATAGTGTTTTATTCTTTAATTCCACTGTTTCAATGCTTATTTTTTTTTTGCTCATTTCTTATTTTGTGTATGTGCTTTGTTTCCTCAATTACAGTTGACATTCACTATTATGTTTCAGGTGTACACTATAGTGGTTAGACATTTATATAACTTCTGAAGTGATCTCCCCCAATAAGTCTAGTACCCACCTGGCACCTTACATGTTTATTACAATATTATTGACTATATTCCCTACACCGCCCTTTATATCCCTGTGACTATTTTGTTATTGCCCATTTGTACTTAATCTCTTCACCTTTTTTATCTAGTCCCCCAATTCCGCTCCCATCTGGCAACCTGCAGTTTGTTTGCTGTATCTGTGTCTATTTCTGTTTTGATTTTTTATTTATTTTGGTTTTTAGATTCCACCTATAAGTGAAATTATATGGTATTTGTTTTTCTCTGACTTAATTCACTTAGCATAATACCATCTGTGTTGTTACAAATGGTAAGATTTTATTCTTTTTTATGGCCCAGTAGTATTTCATTATATATGTACCATGTCTTCTTTATCCAATCATCTATTGATGGACACTTAGGTTGCTTCTATATCTTGGCTATTGTATATGAAATGTCTTTGTCTCTTGTTATAGCCTTTGTTTAAAAGTCTGTTTTGTCTGATACAGGGCCTCTTTGGATTCTTCTTGTTTAGGACTCGCTGTACTTCCTGGACTTGTGTGTCTATTTTCTTTGCTAGGTTAGGGAGGTGTTTTTTTGTTGTTGTTAATCTTCACCCAAGGATATTTTTCCATTAATTTTTAGATAAAGTGGAAGGGAGGGTGAGGGGCAGGGCATCTGTTGGCTGCCTCCCGCACTATCCTGACTGGCGACTGGGGCTTGAACCTGTAACCCAGATACATGCCCTTGACCAGGAGTCAAACCCATGACCTTTTGGTCCATGGGTCGATGCTCTAACTACTGAGCCAAACCGGCCACAGAAAGGGAAGTTTTCAGTCATTATTTCTTCAGGTAGATTTTTAATCTCTTGCTCTCTCCTCCTTCTGGTAACCCTATGATGTGAATGTTGGTACACTTGATGTTTTCCCACAGATCCCTTAGACCATCCTCATTTTAAAAAATTCTTTTTTCCTTTTGCTTTTCCATTTGGGTGTTTTCCACTACTTTGTCTTCCAAATTGCAGATTCAGTCCTCTACCTCATCTATGTGATGTTGATTCTGTCTCATATATTCGTTATTTCAATTATTTTTTATTTTTGACTGGTTCTTTTTATGGTTTCTACCTCCTTTTTTAAATTTTGCATTGTCTTTGCTGAAGTTCTCACGGAGAGCATCTGTTCTTCCCTGTGAGCATCCTTACAAGCAGTATTTTGAAGTCGTGTGTCTGCTAGATTGCTTGCCTCCATTTTGTTTAGTTCTTTTTCTGGAGTTTGTCCTGTTCTCTCAATAGGGACATGTTTCTTTGTTTCCTCATTTTGGCTGCTTCCCTGTGTTTGTGTTTATGTATTAGTTAGATTTGCTACGTCTCACATTATTGTCATGGTGTCCTATGGGGCCCAATGGCCCCGTCTCCCTGGTCACCTGAGCCACGTGCTCTAGGCATGTCTCTTGTATGGGTTGTGTCTGCCCTCCTGTTGTAGTTGAGCCTCGACTGCTGTTGGCACAGCAGTGGATTGGATTGATCCTCAGGCTAACTGGTTGTGAGGACTGGATGTGACTACAGTGGACGAGCCGTAGTGTGGGAGCTGACCTCACAGAGTGGGATTCACTATAGAGGGGCTCTGGTGCCTGCTGCTGAGTCCACCTTTTGGGTGTTGTTTATGGAGATAATTGGGTGGTTCTCTGGTGTGGTCTGAAGCAGGGCCAGGTTAACTGCTGCCTGTGCCCAGCTGGGCCACTTGATGGGAGCTAAAAAGTGATCTGCATGCCCTGGCCGGTTTGGCTCAGTGGTTAGAGCATCGACCTGCGGACCAGAGAGTCCCGGGTTTGGTTCCCGCTAAGGGCATGTACCTCGGTTGCAGTTGGTCCCCGCCCCTGTTGGGGTTGTGCGGGTGGCAACCAGTCAATGTGTCTCCCTCACATAGATGTTTCTCTCTCTCTCTCTCTTCCCCTCTCCCTCCCTCCTGCTCTATCTGAAGATAAGTGCAAAAAAAATGTCCTCGGGTGAGGATAAAAAAAAATGATCTGCAGTTGGCAGCTGTCTGTGCTGGACTTGCAGGCTCCTGGGAGAGGCTGTGTTGTGAACTGAGGCCAGCTGCTGCTAGTGCCAGGGCTGTTTAGCAAGAGGTACAAGGCATGCAAGGCATGCTTGTTTGGGGTTTGTGGGCCTTTGAGAGGTTTTAGGAAAATCCTGTGGGGACTGAGGCTGGCAGCTTAAGGAATGGCCCCTGAAAGAGGTTTGGGCTGGTCCACAGGTGTGGGGCTGGGACTCCTCACTCCTCAGTTAGGACCTCCACAGCCAAGATACTTCTCCCAGTTTTTTTTTTTGTTTTTGTTTTTTTGTTTTTTTTTATCCTCACCTGAGGACATTTTTTCATTTTTTGTTCAGACAGAGTAGGAGGAAGAGAGAGAGAGAGAAACATTGACATGAAAGGGCCACATCGAGTGGCTGCCACCCCCACGACCAACCAGGGCCGGGGACAAACTGCAACCGAGGTACATGCCCTTAGCGGGAACCGAACCCGGGTCTCTCCGGACCGCAGGCCGACGCTCTAACCGCTGAGCCAAACCGGCCAGGGCTTCTCCCAGTTTTTAACCACTGCATGTGGGTGTAGGATCAGCCCATTTCGTGTCTCCACATCTCCTACCAGTCTCGGTCTCGGATGGCTTCTTTTATATATGCTTAGTTAATAGGAGTTCTGTTCAGCTAGTCTTCATGTGGTTCTCAAGAGTGGTTGTTCTATAATTTAGTTGTAATTTTGATGTGGTCCTGCGAGGATGTGAGCACAGCATTTATCTACTCCACCATCTTGACTGGAAGTCTCTTCCTCTCTTTCTTAATCAAGTCATCTAGTGCTTTATTTATGTATTATTCTGGTAAATTATACATAACAAAATTTACTCTTTTAATCATTTTTAAGCATATAATTCAGTGTGGTTTTTTTTTTTTAAACTAAGATTTTGATTTATTGAATCAACTGTTTTTCTATTTTCTACCTCATTAATTTCTGTTTGTATCTTTACTTCTTTCTGTGTTTTTTGCCAGTATAAAGGTTTTATAATTTATTGGTGTTTAATGTACATAAAGTGAAAATCACCCACTTAAATAATGTACAGCTTGATGAATTTTGGTAATTGCATAGAGTTATATAATCATCACCACAGTATAAGCAGAGAACAGTTCTACCACCCTAGTTTCCCTGTGTTTCTTTGCAGTTGACTTCTCTTCTGGTCCACAGCCTTAGGCAATCCATGATTTATCCATGGTGTTGCATTGTCAGTAGTTCATTCCTTTTTATTGCTGATTAGTATTCCATTGTAGGATATAACATGATTTGTTTATTCATTCTTTTCTTGATGGACAAATATTTGGGTTGTTATTAGTTGGAGCTATTCTGAATAATGCTGCTATGAACATGTATGTACAAACATATGTTTCTATATCTCTTGGTTAAATATCTAGAAATGAGATTGCTGAGTCAAAAGTAAGTATATATTTAATTTTATAACATATGGTAAGTAATACTGTTTTCCAAAGTAGTTGTACTATTTTTTATTCCCAATACCAATGAATGAGAGTTTCATTTGTATCACACATTCTTATTGACACTTGTTATTGTCAGTCTTTTTAACTAAATAATTCCAGTGGCTGTGTAGTAATATGTCACTGTGGTCTTAATTTGATTTTCCCAGATAGCTAGTGATGTTTAGCAGCTTGTAATGTGCTTATAGGTGACTTTACTTTTGTGAAGTGTCTGTTCAAATATTTTGTTCATTTTAAAAATTGGGATGTTATGTTCTTATTGAGTTCTAACAGCCTTTTATGTGTTCTGCATATAAGCTCTTTGTCAGTACAGTCGTCCCTCATTTATCGCAGTTAATCCGTTCCAGACTCTAGCGGTTGCACCTGGTGTTGAAGGATTCCTGGGGTGCTCGAATACATAGGCCTACAGTTTATACATACAGTAATTTTAATTGTAATACAGGGGTGTATAATTGACTCAGACAACTGGGTGCGCGCTGTATCATTTTCACTGTATCGATCAACTTATTTTTTTTTTTTTTGTCTTCACCTGAGGACATTTTTTTTTTTTTGCATTTATCTTCAGATAGAGCAAGAGGGAGTGAGGGAGGAAGAGAGAGAGAGAGAGAGAGAGAGAGAGAGAGAGACATTAACGTGAGAGAGACACATCGAGTGGTTGCCACCCACACGACCCCAACCCGGGCCAGGGACAAACTGCAACCGAGGTACGTGCCCTTAGCGGGAACCAAACCCGGGACTCTCTGGTCCGCAGGCCGACACTCTAACCGCTGAGCCAAACTGGCCAGGGCTCGATCAACTTTTTAATGGATATATTTGAAAAAACTGCGGTAGAGTGAAGCCGTGAAAGTTGAAGCGCGAAGTGGCGAGGGATGACTGTACATATTTTACAGATGTTTTGTCCCATGTCTGTGCCTTGCTTAATTGTGCCTATTGAAAGCAATTTTTTTTTACTTTGATGAAATCCATTTTATCAGGTTTTTATTTTCTAGTTCTTTTTATATTCTGTTCAAGAAGTCTTTGCCTAATCCTGTGTCACAAAGATTTATGTTTTTGCCTGGCCGGTGTGTCTCAGTGGTTGAGCGCGTGGACCCATGCACCAATAGGTAGCTGGTTCGATTCCTGGTCAGGGCACATGCCCAGGTTGTGGGCCAAATCCCCAGTGGGGGGCATGCAGGAGGTGGCCAATCGATGTTCTCTTTCATCGATGTTTCTATCTTTCCTTCTCCTTTCTTCTCTCTCTAAATTCAGTAAAAAACAGACAAAACAAAGATTTATGTTTTCTAACAAAAGGTTAGTATTCCGCTTTTTACATTTAGGCTTATGGCTCAATTAATGTCAGTTTTTGCATTTTATGAGGTGATGGTAGACATTCGTTTTTTATTTCCATTTAGATATCAAATTGTTCCAGCATTGTTTATGAAGTCTGTCTTTTCTCCCATTGAATTATTTTGGTAACTTTGTTGAAAATCAATTCACTGTATAAGTGTGTGTCTATTTCTGAACTCTGTTCTATTCCATTGATGTGTACATCTATCTTAATACCAGTATTACACTGTTTTGACTACTATAGCTTTATAGTAAGTTTGGTTCAGATAGCACAAGTCCTCTACTTTGTTCTTTTTTTGTCAAGATTGTTTTGGCTCTTCTAGGTCCTTTGCCTTTCCACGTAAATTTTTAAATCAGCTTGCTGTCTTTTTGAAAAGACTTCCTAAAATTCTGATTGGGATTACGTTGAATCTCTCCTTCAATTTGAGGAGAGTTGTCATCTCAACAGTATTGGAGTCTCTCTAATTCATGATTATGGCATATCTCTCTTTTTCTTTAGGTCATCTTTAATTTCTTTCATCAAAGTGTTATAGTTTTCAATTGTATATGTCATGTTCATCCTGTCTTACATTTTATTTCTAAGCATTTTAATGTGATTATAAGTGAAGTTATTTTTTAAATTTTACTTTCTAATCATGCTAGCATATAGAAATATAGTTAGTTAAATTTTATGTATTGACTTTGAATCCTATGACCTTACTCTAAAGTCACATATTTTTGACTAGCTGCTTTGAGGATTCCTTAGAATTTAAGATCATGTTGTACATATCCTGTGCTTTCTTTAGTTCATTCATTTTTTTTTTTTAGTTGGAAATTTAATTCAACTAATATTCATTCTTTCACTTTTATTAGTAAAAGTGTCTAGTGCTTATTTTCTTATCACTGCTTTAAATGTATCCTATAGATTATGTGTTTTAGTTATTTTTTAGAAATTCTCTTCAATTTGTATTTTCCTTTTCATTCAAGAGCTTTTTAAATAGAAGATATATTAATAGAAGATATAATTGTTTAATAGAAGGTGAAACTGATAGTTTGCTGGGCTGCCATAAAAAATACCACAGACAGGGTGGTTAAAACAACAGAAATCTGTTTTCTTATGGTTCTGGAGGCTAGAAGTTTGAGGTCTCAAGGTATTGGCAGATTTGGTTTCTCCTGAGTCCTCTCTCCCTAGCTGACAGATGGTCGCTTTCTTGCTATGTCCTCACATAGCCTTTTCTCTCTGCACATGTATCCCTGGCACCTATCCCTCGTTTTATTAGGATACCAGTCATATTGGATTAGAACCTATCCATATAAACTCATTTAACCTTAGTTACCTCTTTAAAGGCTTATCTCCAAATGCATTCAGAAGTACTGTGGGCTTAAGACTTCAGTGTGTGAATCTTGAGGAGAGACAATTTAGTCCATTACAGAAGGTTTTTGCATATTCAGGTGGGAGGGCTTATTTTTTTATTTTGTTGTTAATTTATAGTTTTATTACATTGTGATCAGAAAGTATTGTTTCTATTATTTCTATTTTATGGAACACAGTAATGTTTTCTTTGTGACATAGGCTAGGGCTTGGGTAAAGCAAGTGAGGTGCCCAGGGTGAAAATTAAGGAGACACCCACTCTTATGTATTGACACTGCATTTGCAGGAGCCTTAGAGTGAGACTTCGTAAATTTTGCACCCTAGGTACTTCATTTATTTCACCCATCTTGTATCTCAGTCCTTTAACACATGATTGATTTTTGTGTTACATAAGGACTAGAAAAGAAAGTGCTCAATTATAAGATTATAGAGTTTGATAAATACATCCAGAAGATCTACTCTATTAACTATGATGTTTATGTCTTCAGTGTACTTATATTTTTGTCCACTTGAATTTTCTTATACAAACAATGATTTTAAAAAGTCTCCTGTTGCCCTGGCTGGTTTGGCTCAACGATTAGAGCGTTGGCCCATGGACCAAAGAGTCACGGGTTCAATTCTGATCAAGGGCTCGTACCTCAGTTGCGGTTCGGTTCTTGGCCCTGGTTGGGGTTCGGTTCCTGGCCCTGGTTGGGGTTGTGCAGGAGGCAACCAATCGATATCTCTCTCACATCGTTGTCTCTCTCTCTCTCTCTCTCTCTCTCTCTCTCTCTCTCTCTCTCTCTCCCTCTCCCCCTCTCTCTCTCTCTCTCTCTCTCTCTCCCTCCCTCTCCCTCTCCCTCTCCCTCTCCCTCTCCCTCTCCCTCTCCCTCTCCCTCTCCCTCTCCCCCTCCCTCACACTCCGTCTGAAAATAAATGGAAAAAGATCCTCAGGTGAGGATTTTTAAAAAAAGTCTATTATTATTATTAATGTGTTTGTGTCTGTGATTCCTTTCATATCTTGTAGTTTTTTGCCTTATCAAGGTGATTGCCGGCCCGTGGACCAGAGACCCGGGTTCGGTTCCCGCTAAGGGCACATACCTTGGTTGCAGTTTGTCCCCTGCCCCAGTTGGGGTCGTGTTGGTGGCAGCCACTCTGTGTGTCTCTCTCACATCGATGTTTCTCTCTCTTCCTCCCTCCTGCTCTATCTGAAGATGAATACAAAAATGTCCTTGGGTGAGGATTTAAAAAAAAAAAAGAAAAAAGAAAAACAAAGGTGATTGCTGTATGATTTGGTATTTAGGTAATCAAAACAGTTATATCTTAATTGTGCATTGTGGCTTTAAATATTTAAAAGTGCTTTTCACTGGAAGTCTTATCCACAGCAATCAGACATGAAGAAAAAATAAAAGGGATCCAAATTGGAAAGGAGGAAGTGAAACTGTCATTATTAGCAGATGACATGATATTATACAAAGAAAACCCTAAGGACGCCATCAAAAATCTAGACTTAATAAATGAATTTGGGAAAGTAGCAGGATAGAAAATTAACATCAAGAAATTGACAGCATTCTTATACACCAATGATGAACTCACAGAAAGAGAAACTAAAAAAACAATCCCATTTATCATCGCAGCAAAAAAATTAAGATACCTAGGAATGAACTTAACCAAAGAAGTAAAGGACCTATTTGCAGAAAACTATAGGACATTGAAAAAAGAAATAGAGGAAGATATAAAAAAGTGGAAGCACATACCTTGTTCATGGATTGGAAGAATTAACATCATTAAAATGTCCATACTACCCAAAGCAATCTACAGATTCAGTGCAATCCCCATCAAAATGCCGATGACATAGTTCACAGAATTAAAACAAATACTTCAAAAGTTCATATGGAACCAAAAAAGACCCCAAATAGCCACAGCAATCTTGAAAAAGAAGGACAAAGTAGGTGGGATCACACTACCGGATATCAGGTTATACTACAAAGCTACTATAATCAAAACAGCCTGGTACTGGCACAAGAACAGGCATATAGATCAATGGAATAGAACAGAGAACCCAGAAATTGACCCAAAACATTATGCTCAATTTATATTGGACAAAGTTGGCAAGAGCATACAATGGAGTAAAGACAGCCTCTTTAATAAATGGTGTTGGGAAAATTGGACAGCTATGTGCAAAAAAAATGAAACTAGCCCATCAACTTATACCATACACAAGAATAAACTCAAAATGGATAAAAGACTTAAATGTGACTCGTGAATCCATAAAAATCCTAGAAGAAAATGTAGGCAACAAAATTTCAGACGTCATACGCAGCAGAACTTTTGCCGATACATCACCTAAGGCAACAGAAACAAAGGAAAAAATGAACACATGGGACTACATCAAACTAAAAAGCTTCTGCACAGCAAAAGAAACAAGCATCAAAATGGAAAGGGAACCTACTGTATGGGAGAGCATAATTGCCAGTGATACATCAGATAAGGGGTTAATTTCCAAAATATATAGAGTACTCATACAACTCAACAAAAAGAAGACAAAGAACCCAGTTAAAAAATGGGCAGAGGAGCTAAATAGACACCTCTCCAAACAGGACATACAAATGGCCAAGAGACATATGAAGAAATGCCCAACAGACATACGAAGAAATGCCCAATATCACTAATCATCAGAGAGATGCAAATTAAAACAAAGATGAAGTATCACCTCACACCAGCCAGAATGGCTGCCATCAACAAATCATCAAACAATAAGTGCTGGTGAGGGTGTGGAGAAAAGGGGACTCTAGTACACTGCTGGTGGGAATGCAGACTGGTGCAGTCACTATGGAAAACAGCATGGTGTTTCCTCAAAAAATTAAAAATTGAATTGCCATTTGACCCAGTGATCCCACTTCTAGGAATATATCTTAAGAAGCCTGAAACTGCAGTCAGAAAGAATACATGTACCCCTATGTTCATAGCAGCACTATTTACAGTCGCCAAGATCTGGAAACAGCCCAAGTGTCCATCAATTGATGAGTGGATAAAAAAGCTGTGGTACATATACACAATGGAATACTATGCAGCTGAAAGAAAGATCTCTTATCCTTTGAGACAACGTGGAGAGACCTCAAGAGTATTAAGCAAAATAAGCCAATCAGAGAAAGACAAATATCACATGATCTCACTTATTTGTGGAATATAATTTTCAAGGTGGTCTGATGAACAAAATAGACCAAGAGACATAGAAAGGAGTATGGTTCAGACTGACAAACCTCAGAGTAGGGGGGGTTGGGGGAGGATGGATGAGATGAACCAAAGAACTTATATGCATGTATACATAACCAATGGACATAGACAACAATGCTAGGAGGGTGGGGGGGCAGGATGGGGAGGAGGGGGTCGGGGGGGGGCAAGGAGAAATATCTGTAACAAAAATGAATTAATGAAAATTGAAAAAAAGAGTGCTTTTCTTTTTGTCGTTTAATTTTTTTTTACTTGAATTTCACATTGTCTGATATCATTACTCCAATTTTCGTATTGTTCTCATTTGCCTGGTTTGTGTTCTTATTTTTAGTCTTTTTGAATCGTCTCAGGTTTTGTTTTGTTTGTTTGTGAATCCTCACTCGAGGATACTGTTCCATTGATTTTTAGATAGAGTAGACAGGAAGGAGAAGGGGAGAGAGAGAGAGAGAAACTCGATGTGGGAGAGAGACATCGATTGGCTGCCTCCCGCATGACCCCGACCTGGGCCGGGGATTGAACCTGCAACCTAGGCATGTGCCCTTTACCAGGCATTGAACCCTCCACCCTTCAGTCCATAGGCTGAGGCTCTAACCTTTGACCCAAACCATCCAAGGCTCAATTTCATTTTTATAATGTGTCTTTTATGTATAATACATAATTGGTCTTGCTTTGGGCCAAATTAGAGATATTTTTATTTTATTTTTTTTATTTAGTTTTTAAATCCTCACCAAAGGATACTTCTCCATTTAACTTCAGATAGAGTGGGAGGGAGAGAGAGAGAGAAACATCAATGTAAGAGAAAGACATCGATATAAGAGAGAGACATGACCTTGACCAGGGCCAGGACCGAACCGCAACCGAGTTATGTGCCCTTGACTGGAATTGAACCTGACTCTTTGGTCTGCAGGCTGACGCTCTAACTGCTGAGCCAAACCAGCAAGGAGAGATCTCTTCATTTTAATGGATGAGTTAAGTACATTGGCATGCAGGGAGCCCATGCTCGCCTCAAATTCCAGTCAAGAGTATGAGCAGTCTCTTGCTGGGATTTAGAATTATTTTCCTCCCTTTACTTACAGGTGTTTTAAAGTTTGGGCATTTTCTTTCTTCTTTTGTGAAGGATGTGGTTTTTTGTGGCTTTATTTATTCTCCTTGCTTCTCTGTATTGTCTTGAAGGAGATATGGATAACACAGAACTAAACATCTCTCATCTTCAGCCACCTGGAAGTCCCCGATACTTGTTTTTTAAAATCTGAAAACTTAATGACTTCCTAATATTATAGATTCAAGTTGAGAGATTTTAAAATATTATGTTCATTAAGTTGTAAGTTATGTTTTGGGACAAGGTTTTTGATTCTCATTACTCAGGAAAGAATTACCTCAGGCAGACATACGTGGGTAATTTACAAAGTTCGGGTTTTATGAACTATTAATTTGAATGTTAGCTTCTACAATTCTAGAATCATAAATCTGTAATGGATTTTGAGGCCCAATCTTATTCTATTCTTTTCTTTTAGGTGGGTACATTTTTCTAACTGTTCAGGACAAGTAAGTTGTTTCATCTCTCCCTGATAATCTCCAGAAAGGACAGAGAGACCCTCCTCAGAAACCTCACTCTAATGCTTTATCCTATTTCCTGTTTGAATTTAAGTCTTTTTCTTCTGGTTTGGGCTTCTGTTGCCATAGTGATAAAATGGTCAGCATTCTGTCATTACTTGAAGATAATAATGAACTTGACCGTTAAGTTTTTGTTCATTTGCTACATAAAACAGCTTCCATTCCTTTAGATGTTCTTTAATATGAGTCATTTTCTATTCCATTAGTCACTTTGATAATTTTCCTTTGATTTCTCTTTAGGTTCTTCAGATCATTTATAGTGTGTTATTGACTCCAACTTATTTTAGAATAAGGACATAGTGACCAACATAAAATGTAGCAGAAGAAACAAAAATTCACAAAATTTGTGAATAACTTTTTTTTTTAATGGTTACACTTGTGGTGGTTTTCCCATGACAGCTCTGATTTTCTGATTTATGAGTAACTACATCAACCTGGTCTTTTTTGATCATTCGTTAAAATAAACATAATTGCAGATTGTCTTATTTAGAATCTGTGACAGGTTAGAAAGACACTACTTGTGGAGAAAAAGGTCTTGCTAAGGAAATGAAAGGTCTAAATTATATAAAGCAAAAATATCCATTTATTTACAAACAACAAATATCTGTGATACAGATTAATCACGGCTTTGGCAGATGCTTTAAATTATTAATTACATACCAGTCTCTTGTTTTCATTAAAGTGGTTTTTTCACCACTAGCCTGAATAATAAAATTAGTATTCTAATAGTATTCTGTATTTCACAAGGCTGTGCCACCGCACAGTGAGTTTGTAAAATTTGTAATGTTGCCTGTAAATTAAAGATGTAAAAATTACAGGATTTTATTTTTTACTTTTATTGTTATTTTACTTACTTAATCTTTATTTTTGAGAGTATTACAGATGTCCCCCCATTTCTCCCTCATTACCCTCCTCTGCCCAGTTCCCACCATGCCCTTTTGTCTATGTCAATGGGCAGTGCATATATGCATATAAGATCTTTGGTTAAACTCTTCCCACACCCCATTCCCCCTTCCCTCTGAGATTCGTCAGTTTGTTCCATGTTTCCATGTCTCTGAATCAATTTTTTTTTTTTTTTTTTGGTGTGTGCCCCTAGCGGGAACCGAACCTGGGACTCTCTGGTCCGCAGGCCAACGCTCTAACCGCTGAGCCAAACTAGCCAGGGTTCTGAATCTATTTTGTCAGTTTATTTTGTTCATTAGATTCCACGTATAAGTGAGGTCATGTGACATTTGTCTTTCTCTAACTGGCTTATTTTGCTTAGCATAATACTCTCCAGGTCCCTCCTTGCTGTCTCAAAGGGTGAGAGATCCCTCTTTTTTATAGCTGCATAGTATTCCACTGTATAAATGTACCACAGCTGTTTTATTCACTCATCTACTGATGGGCACTTGGGTTGTTTCCAGACCTAAGCTATAGTAAATAATGCTGCTATGAACATAGGGGTACATATATTCTTTCTGTTTCAGGATTCTTAGGACATGTTCCTAGAAGTGGGATCACTAGTCAAACAGCAGTTCCATTTTTAATTTTTTGAGGAAACTCCACACTGTTTTCCATAGAAGCTGCACCAGTCTGCATTCTCACCAGCAGTGTACTAGGGCTCCTTTTTCTCTTCATCCTTTCTAGCACTTGTTTGTTGATTTATTGGTGGTAGCCATTCTGGCAGGTGTGAGGAGATACCTCATTGTCATTTTAATTTGCATCTCTCTGATGATTAGTGACACTGTGTATTTTTTCATATGTCTCTTGGCCATTTGTATGTCCTCTTTGGAGAAGTGTCTATTCAGGTCCTCTGCCCATTTTAATTGGATTATTTATCTTCCTTTGTTGAGTTTTATGAGTTCTTTATATATTTTGGAAATTAACCCCTTATCAGATATATCTTTGACAAGTATGTTTTTCTTACAGTGGGTTTCCTTTTCATTTTGATGCTGGTTTCTTTTGCTGCACAGAAGCTTTTTAGTTTGATGTAGTCCATTTGTTTATTTTTTCCTTTGTTTCTCTTGCCCTAGGTGATGTATTGGTGAAAATTCTGCTACGCAAGATGTCAGAGATTTTGCTGCCTATGTTTTCTTCTAGGATTTTATGGTTTCACAATTTACATTTAAGACTAAGCAAAATACTGGTGAAAATTCTGTTACATGAGATGTCAGAGATTTTGCTCCCTATGTTTTCTTTTAGGGTTTTTATGGTTTCACAGCTTACATTCACGTCCTTTATCCATTTTGAGTTTATTCTTGTGTATGGTGGCAAGTTGGTGGTGGTCTAGTTTCATTTTTTTGCATGTACCTGTCCAGCTTTCCCCAACACCATTTATTAAAGAGGCTGCCTTTGCTCCATTGTATGCTCTTGCCTCCTTTTTCAAGTATTAACTGAGCATTGTGGCTTGGGTCAACTTCTGGGTTCTCTGTTCTCTTCCATTGATCTATATGTCTCTTCGTGTGCCAATACCGGGCTGTTTTGATTACAATGGCTTTGTAGTGTAACTTGATTTCTGGTATTGTGATTTCTCCAACTTTGTTCTTCTTTCTCAATATTGCTGTGGCTTTTTGGGGTCTTTTCTGGCTCCAAATAAATTTTTGAAGTATTTGTTCTAGATCTGTGAAATATGCTGTTGTTCTTTTAATAGGGATTGTGTTGAATCTACAGATTGTTTTGGGTAGTATGGACATTTTAATGAACAATTCATGAACACAGTATATACTTCTACTTGTTTGTATCTTTCTCTATCTCTTTTTTCAACATCCTGTAGTTTTCCAAGAATAGGTCTTTTACCTCCTTGGTTAAGTTTATTCCAAAATATCTTAAGTATTTGGTTGAAATGATAAATGGGATTTTTTTTTAAGTTTCTCTTTCTGAGAGTTCACTATTGGTATATAAAAATACCATCAATTTTTGGGTCCTAATTTTGTATCCTGCTACTTTGCCGAATTCATTTATAAATCTAGTAGTGTTTTGGTGGAATCTTTATGGTTTTCTCTGTATAATATTATGTCATCTTCGAATAATGCCAGTTTTACTTCCTCTTTTCCAATTCTGATGCCTTTTATTTATTTATTTTTTCTTGTGTGATCACTGTGGCTAAGACTTCCAGTACTTTGTTGAATAAGAGTGGTGAAACTGGGCATCCCTGTCTTGTTCCTGTTCTTAGGGGAAACACTTTTAGTTTTTTTTTCCCATTGAGTATAATGTTGACTGTAGGTTTGTCATATATGGCCTTTATTATGTTGAAGTATGATCCTTCTTTTCCTACTTTGCTGAGAGTTTTTATAAAAAATGGGTGTTGGGTTTTGTCAAATGCTTTTCCTGAATCTATTGAAATGATCATGTGATTTTTTATTTTTTTTTTAATCCTCACTCAAGGATATTTTTCCAGTTATTTTGAGATAGAATGGGAGGGAGGGAGAGAGAGAGAGAGACAGACAGACAGACAGACATCGATGTGAGAGAGACACATCAATTGATTGCCTCCCGCATGACCCCGACCATGGCCGGGGACTGAACTGCAACCAAGGTAGGTGCCCTTGACTGGGATCGAACCTGCGACTTATGTGATTTCTATCTTCCAATTTGTTTATGTGATTATCACATTTATTGATTTGCAAGTATGTACCAGCCTTGCATCCTTTGAATAAATCCCACTTGGTCATGGTGTATGATCTTTATAATATATTGCTGGATCCTGTTTGCTAATGTTTTGTTGAAGATTTAGCATCTATGTTCATCAAGGATATTGGCCCATAATTTTCTTTCTTTTTAGTGACTTTATCTGGTTTTGGATTTAGGATACTGCTGGCCTTGTAAAAAGAGCTTGGAAGTGTTCCTTCCCTCTTGAATTTTTTGTAATAGCTTGAGAAGGATAGGTTTAGTACTTTGAATGTCAGGTAAAACTCCCTGTGAAGCCATTCAGACCAGGACTTTGGTTTGCTAGGAGTTTATTGATTACTACTTCAATTTCATTAGTTGTTATTGGTCTATTCATGTTTTCTAAATCTTCCTGGTTGAGTTTTGGAAGATTGTATATTTCTAGGACTTTGTCCATTTCACCTAGGTTGTCCAATTTTTTGATATATAGCTAATTGTTTATAGTATTTTACAGGTTTTTGTATTTCTGTGGTGTCAGTTGTTACTTCACTTCTTTCGTTTCTGATTTTATTTATTTGAGTCCTATTTCTCGATGAGTTTTCCTAAAGGTTGATCAATCTTGTTTGTCTTTTCAAAGAATCAGCTCTTGGTTTCATTGGTATTTTGTTTTTGTTTTGTTTTTTAGTGTCTCTGTGATTTATTTCCACTCTGATCTTTATTATTTCCTTCCTTCTACTTACTCTGGCATTTTCTTGTTCTCTTTCTAGTTCTTTTATTTATAGGATTAGAGAGTTTATTAGAGATTTTTCTAGTTTCTTAAGGTTGACCTGTAGTGCTATGAACTTCACTCTCAGGACTGCTGTTATGGTGTCCCATAGTTTTTAGGTTGTTTTGTGTTCATTTTCATTTTTTTGCAGGAAGTTTTTTATTTCTTCCTTGACCTCATTGGTAACCCATTCATTTTTTAATAACATGCTATTTAGCCTCCATGTGTTTGAATGTTTTTGAGTATTTTTATTGTAGTTGATTTCTAGTTTCATTTCATTGTGATCTGAGAAGATGCTTGGTATGATTTCAAACTTCTTGAACTTGTAGAGACTTAGTGTGTGTGCTAACATGTGGTCCCATATGCACTTGAGAAGAATGTAGCTTTAGGATGAAATGTTCTGTAAATGTCAATTAAATCCATCTGTTCTAGCATGTCATTTACAGTGGTTGTTTTGTTGTTGATTTTTTGTCTAGAAGATCTATCCAATGATGTCAGTAGGGTATTAAAAATCCACTACTGTGATTGTATTGCTGTCAGTCTCCTCTCCCTGAACGTCATCCAGTACTTTTTAAAAATATATTTAGGTGCTCCTATATTGGGTGCATTTATGTTTACCAGCGTTATATCCTCTTGTTGGAGCAATACTTTTGGTATTATGTAGTGACCTTCTTTGTCTCTTGTTATGGCCCTTGTTTTGAAGTCTGTTTTGTCAGATACAAGTATTGCTATGCCTGTTTTTTTTTGTTTGTTTGTTTCCATTTGCATGGAAAATATTTTTTCATCCCTTAACTTTCATCCTGTATGAGTCTTTTGTTCTGAAGTGGGTCTTTTGTAGACAGCATATATATGGGTCATGTTTTCTTATTTATTCAGCTAACTTGTATCTTGATCGGAGCATTTAATCTCTTTATATTTAAGGTTATTATTGATAGGAACTATATATTCCATTTTCTTTTTTTTAAAATCCTAACCAAATATATTTTTCATTTATTTTCAGATAGAATGGAAGGGGGGAGGGAAGTTGATGTGAAAGAGACACACCAATTGGTTGCCTCCCACATGACCCTGACCAGGGCCAGGGACTGAAACACAACCAGTGTATGTGCCCTTGACTGGAATCGAAATTGAGACTCTTTGGTCTGCAGGCTGATGCTGCAACCACTGAGCCAAACCGACCAGGGCACCATTTTCATTCTTTATGCCTGTGTTACCATCTCTCGCTCTATTTCTTCTTTTTCTTACAGCAGTCCCTTTAACATTTCTTGCAATACTTGTTTGGTGGTAACAAACCCCTTTAGCCTTTTCTTTGTCTGGGAAGCTATTTCACCTCAAGTTTTCAAAATGATAGCCTTGGTGGGCACTCAGTAAATATTTGTTGAACATTGAAATGATGCATATCAGCTGCCTGCCACAGAAAACTAGGCAATAATCATCATAATTGGCTGTCTTCTGTTTTGAAGAGAACTTGGAACAGCTCATTCTCACTGTTATTCCAAATGTTTCATTTACAACTTTTCTACAGGTGCATTCTCTGTTGTACCTTGGCTGTCCAGTCTACCTACTATTTTTACTTCCATTATTTCCATAATTACTTTAGAAATATAAAGTATTTGATCACATACTTTCTTATTCCCCAGTTTACTCATCTTTCACCTTTTGACTGCTCCTACCACCAACCCATTAAGGCTTTCCTAACAATTTTTGCTCTAACTACTGATATCCCTGTTCCATTCCCAACAAATTTTTTAGTCTCCACATTTTTCTAAACACCCCCTTACTGAAACCTGTGTCCTGATGGTATATTACCTGGCAACCCCCTTTTTTTTCTTTTTAATCCTCGCTGGAGGATATTCTTTCATTGATTTCTAGAGATAGGGGAAGGAAGGGAGAGAGAGAGAGAGAGAGAAAAACATTGATGTGAGAGAGAAACATCGATCAGTTGCCTCCTGCAAGCACTCTGACGGGATCGAACCCACAACCTAAGTATGTGCCCTAACCGGGAATGGAACCCACAACCTTTTGGTGAACAGGACGATGCTTCAACCAACTGAGCAACCCATCCAGGGCCCTGGCAACCCTTTTAAGCAGAAATTAGTCTTCCTTACTCTTTCCTGCAACTACGGAAAGGAAATCAGTATTTCTGAACCCCACTCTTATTTCTAGACCATTGACTAACTTTTATTAAAATGGCTTTTTCTTTTCTTTTCTTTTTTTATCCTCACCAAGGATACTTTTGCATTTATCTTCAGATACAGCGGGAGGGAGAGAGGAAAGAGAAAGAGAGAAACATCGATGTGAGAGAGACATATCGAGTGTTTGCCACCCACACAACCCCAACTGAGGCCAGGGACAAACTGCAACCGAGGTACGTGCCCTTAGCGGGAACCGAACCCGGGATTCTCCGGCCAAGCCGACGCTCTAACCGTTGAGCCAAACTGGCCAGGGCTTATCCCTATCTTTCTTTCTTTCCAATTACTGTACTATAGAATATTCCCCAGCAGTCACTAAGGACCTTGACTTCTGGCTCAACTTTTTTTCTCTTTTGTATCCTTTGCTTTTGTTCTTACTGACTACAACATCTGTATTGTTGATCCTTCCAGCACCTTAGCTTTATAGTTTATCTTCACTCTGTAATTCTCTATCTTTATTCTACTTTGGTAACCCTACACTTAGCTATACCTTGTCATCCCTTAGAACTGATCACTTCAAAAACAAAAAAAAAAATTTTTTTTTTTTTTTTTTTTTTTGTATCCACTCCATTCTCACTGAAGATACTGAAACTGGTAGTTCTTGTACATTTGCTTTTTTCCTCCTTCCAGTGTGTGAACCTGGCTCCCTTGCCTCTCACTGTAAACTCTTTATCCACTGTTCCACACCTGAACAAAGATTTCTGGATATGAATTCTTTTAGCTTCTCACTATCCGAGAATTTCTGTGTCCTCATCATTCTCTCCTGTTTCTGTTTTTGTGAAGACATTCTTTCTCCCTTTACTTCCAAAATGTATAGTGATCTATCCCACCCTCTTGTTTCCTCTGTAGTCTTGCTTCATTAGTTGTGCTCTTCACTTACATCTTTAATTTCTGTACCTCAGACTCTTATTTTGTCTTCAGGGTCCAGTTCAATTGCGTTTTTTCTTTTATAGCCTTTACTGATCTACTGAGAACTAATTGTACTTTCTTCTATACTTTGTACTTCTATTATAAGAATTATTTTATTTTGACTTATTGTAACACACTTTGAATATTCAAAACCTTCTAGTCAAGAGAAACTGTACTTTATTTCTGAAACTGTAACGCTGTGAAATAACCATCTGTTTTTAACTCTTTTGTTCTTGTGATTTAAGACCATTGAACATATTCCTAAACCCTGATCATTCTATTGAAGTTACTTTTTATTCCTGTTAAATTCCATTATCCCTTAGAATCATAATTGCAGTGATCTTAACTTGAATCATGGATTCGTTTTCTCCTTTAAAAAAACCTCTTATCAGTGGTAGATTGTAACTCAGCTCTGCTTTAGCAAAGTGAACTGAAGAAAGCTTTGTGTATCATTTCTATGTGCTACCATAGTGATGTTCTTACTCCTTTTGTATCTTAATGATAGTCAAATGCTCTTTACCATTGGTTCCTTTGGCTTCAATTTTTTATGTAGGGCTTAATTGTTTTTATTTATATCTACATAACTTATTTAGAAAGCATTTAGTCTACAAATACTTGTTTAACTGGGTCTTGTTTCATTGATTTAGCAATGTATCCAAAATCTCAACCAGAGCTAAAATAATTTGGGGCCTAACTTTTATAACTCTAGACCCGAGCAAGGAACCACAGTTTTTTCTCCTCTATTTTCATCTGCATGATTTTTTGAAAGAAACCTTTATTAGCTCATAAACTAAGCCCAACATTAATAACATCCATAAACATTTAAGGGGAGAAATGCACAGAAAGTTTGAGAGATTAATAATGTAGCTAAAATTATCAGAGTATGACTGTACTGTCAAAGGAGCAACTGAAGAGCAAAACTGGCCCTCTTCCTTCAGATCCATTGTTTCTGTCATGTGTATGTAAATATCTCAGAAAGCAGTGGGTCTTATGGTTTCTTCCGTGTCATATTGTCCAGTCATCTTACATATTTAAACGTCTAATCCAGGATTTGGGTTGGTTCATTCAGTCCATCAACAAACATTTTTTGAAATTCTTATGAGTATTTATTTTTTTTATCCTCATCCGAGGACATTTTTGCATTCCTCTTGAGATAGGGCGGGAGGGAGAGAGGGAGGAGGAGAGAGAGAGAGAAACATCACTGGTCGCCACCCACACGACCCCAAACAGGGCCTGGGACAAACTGCAACCGAGGTACGTGCCCCTAGTGGGAACCGAACCCAGGACTCTCTGGTCCTCGGGCTGATGTTCTAACCACTGCAAAACTGGCCAGGGTGAATTCTTATGAGTATTTAAAGCACAGCCCTAGGCCTTTGAGAATGTTGTCTTCCCAGTCAGCAGTTGTAATTGGATTGATAAATGCTAACAATGCTAAACTAGAAGTGCTAAATGAATTGTATTTGAAATAAGTGTTTGAAGGGTTTTAAAAACAGAGAGGTTAAGGGCCTAGCCTTCAAACCTAATTAGCATAAAGTCTTTCTCACGAGGTTAGTCATTTGGTCACCAGAGATGCTCTGTATTTTAGAGCTCTGTCTGAGAACACGTTCCTTCTGAAGAGGATACAGATTGTGTGTTTATTCATCTCAGGGATGAAAACTCATAATATAGAATAGAGGATGTTGTTCTGTACTAAATAGTTTTCTTTTAAATCCTGAATTTAAAATCTATAAAATTGCCACATAATGAAATGGGGGAGGGAAACACTAACTTAGGTGTTGGAAGACCTGGGTGTTGATTTGGCTGCTTGGTAGCCATGTGATTTGGCCTTTGTTAAGCCTCAATCTTTTTATCTGTAAAGTTGGAATAATAAAGAGGACTCTGCTTATGCTCATAGATATATTGTGAGAAATTACTACAACTAAATTGGCCAACCTTAATTAAATGCCTGTTATATTATGACATTGTGCTAGGCATTAGGATGCATTTGGAGCTCCCTAACCTAGTAGAGTGAAAGTGAAGCAGCAGTGCATCTGAAAGCATTTTGTAAATTGTAAAATACTGTATGGTTGTAAAGTGGCTTCTTCTAAACTGGATTACTTTCTGATACCTTAGCAACACATGCACTTTTCCACCAAAGAGCACTCGCTCAGCCTGTGTTCATCAAAATACTACCCATCAGATTTTAATTTCCACGTCATTTTTTCTCATCTTCCCAGACAGACCTGATTTCTCATCTTCTCTATGCCCATAGTTTGTAGATTTTTTCATAGCAAAAGCAGGAATTTATGTTAAATTTTAGTTATATTTGAATACAACTTGGCTGCCTGAAGTCAAAGTATCATTTTCTCTACCAGTTTTCACAGCATAAGGTCTGGTGTTTAGTATAGGCACTCAGTAAAATGATTGTCTAATTCAGTGAAATGTAGATCCTTAATAATGTATTTTGTTGGGTTTGATTTTCAGGTTAAAACTTCAACAACAAATTGTGAATATTGAAAATGCAGAGAGAGAGAAAAATGAAAATTCTGACCTGAAACAGGTATGATTTAAGCAAAAATTATGCTTTATTTTTAAGTGCTTTTCAAAATATGTGTTTTGAATCTTTATTGGAATTTTATATTAGTAGTCTGAAAAATCTGATCACTACAATTGATAATGTATTCATGAACCTGATACGTAAAGATAAAGTGTTTAAACCTCATTAAACTCTAGTACGCATCTTTTGTTAACTGCTGTTTTTCTTAAGATATTTATATGCTGTGATCCATGATGAATTTTTAAAAATTATAAAGGACAGTATTTTGATAAGAGTTTTGAAA
The DNA here is from genome assembly GCA_030848825.1 of Tadarida brasiliensis. Taxonomy (NCBI): domain Eukaryota; kingdom Metazoa; phylum Chordata; class Mammalia; order Chiroptera; family Molossidae; genus Tadarida; species Tadarida brasiliensis. The sequence goes on from CM061263.1 coordinate 101,148,965, forward strand.
ATTGATTAGAAAGATCATCCAGTTTTTAAATAAATCACTTGTGTGATTGACTTGTAACTTTACATTTCTCATTCCAGAAGCTATTTCTTATATCCCTGTGAAATCTGAGAGTTGTACTTATGGAATGAAGTTTATATTTTAACTGAAGTTTTTTGGGTTCAGAAAAGATTTATATGCACAAAACATTGAAAAGTGTTCTTTATTGAATTCTATTTTCTTTTTGTTTAAAATGTTTTTTCCCTTTAAGTTATGAAGTCGTGAGGATTCCACTTTTAGGATTTATATTTACATGCTAGCTGGCATTGCTTTGCTTTTGCAGTTACGGTTTCTAAGTCTCAACTAAGAAGGCATAATGTTTGCTACTCTGAGAGAAGTTATCTAGCATCATTGGCATTGTGCTCCTGTCATCTGATAGATATAGAGAAATAGTAAGCTCCTTGAAGGCTGCTTGTTCAGTCAGCTGTAATACAGATTTAATATTTACAACTCCATTTAAAAATAAAGACCTGATAGTTCTTCATGGAGAAATTCATTCTAAAATAGAAATCTGAGACATACCATTTTACATTATTCTGCTGACAATTGCTCTTTGGACATATATAGTCCTGTCTTATTTGGCTTTGCTACATTCAGGAAATAATGGAATTATCTCCTGTTCAATTTATTACATAAAGAATCTTGTTTCTTTTGACTCTTGAGTCTCATAATTGGTTCTTTGCTTCCAAACTTCTCTCAGAGAATGGCTAAGAGAGTTAAAAGAAAGTGAAAGAAAAATGAAGACTTGTGTGGGAAGTAGGTATAACTGTCCCAAGTGAAGATTATTTGGATGTAAGTTAAAAGCAATGTGAATTTTCCTAGCCTGTCGATTTGTAACTAGATATTTACAGGCATACCTGGGAGATATTGAGGGTTCTATTCCAGACCACTGCAGTAAAGCAAATATTGCAATAAAGTGAGTCAGAATCTTTTTGCTGGTGGAGGGTCTTGCCTTCAATTTGTTAAAAAAAAAAGGCAATATCTTTGAAGCCTTTGAAGCCCAATAGAGCAAAACATAATAAAATGAGTTATGTGTAGTAGCTACTTTTCATGGGCAGAAGTGCTCCAGGTAAAAGTATACTGGGATAGAAAAAAAGCCTGAGTGACATTTCATGGTTTGGTAGGTTTGGTTCTAGAGGCCAAGCAGTCCCTCCTATTTACTGGGTTTCTCAGAGTATCTTTCTTTTACCCAACATTTGGTGCTTAGAAACTACTGAAAAACAGTATGAGAGTGATCCTTTCTGTTTTCATGATTCCTGACTGCTCAGAAAGCAGAACCACCTGGAAGGGTTGCTGGTCACAGAGGACATGGGGGTGGAAGAGGGAGAACGGATTTCCTTAGCAGCTTTCCCAGCTGACATGCTTTTAAAATCTGTTATTTCTTAGGAGGTTAGAAATCCAATAGGAGACTCTCTAATAGGTGGATTCTCTCTTCTTACCTCTCTGTTCTCTAATACCCCTTCTCCCTACTCCCAGTACCTCTTCCAGCCAGCTTATGTTTGGAAGAAGAGAGAGGATTCAGTGGCATACTGAGGAATATGGTTCTTGATTATCTCTGGTTATACTAAGAAATGATCCTATGCTAATGGAACCTAATGCTACTGTTTATTATTTCATTTCAGGGTGTCCTCAAAGGCACATCAATAGGGTGGGGCTTTTGTGGGGGAAGATGCTTAGTATCCTCTGCCTTTCTTAACACCCTACTAAATTTGTTCAGTAGCTTTAATGTTTCTCTTCTTTCTTCTCTTTTAAGCAAATCAGTAGTTTGCAGATCCAAGTGACCTCACTTACACAGTCAGAGAATAAATTGCTGAATTCAAATGAAATGCTGAAGGAAATGACGGAGAAGTTAAAGGAGGAATGCCGAAATTTAAGAAGTCAAGCTGAAAGAGCACAACTAGAAGTTGAAAAGTAGAGTTTGCTTTTTTTTTTCTGGTTTTCAGCTATATTATATATAGTTATTTTAATGATGATTCCACATCAATGTGTTTGGGGAACTAGTTATAAATACCCTTTAACAATGTACAGTGGTCTGAAGTAATGCACTTTCTATTTCTAGAGAATGAGCTTTATGGACTTCTGAATTCTTAAAAAAAAAAAAAAAAAAAAAATTTAGGGAAGAAAGCCTTTTAAAATTCTCCGACCACAATATTCTGAAAACCCTCAAAGAAAAACTTCTTTATTCATTGACTAAACCAATACATTTTTTTACTTCAAATATCTAAATTATTCTTCTGAATGCCACATAGGTAGTAAGTTTGATTTTACTTACGATGATATCTGTTTAATCAAGAATTACCGTCCATATTTTGCATACATTCTTCTGACAGGACACAGGAAGAGAAGAAGAGACAGTGGTTGGAAGAAAAACAAAAGCTTCAAGAACGTATCACAGACAGAGAAGAAAAGTACAACCAAGCTAAAGAGAAACTGCAGCGAGCTGCAATTGCCCAGAAAAAGGCAAGTGGTTCTTATTAGAGTGATTTCTATAGAGGAAAATATAATTAACTATTTTAGAATAAAATGTATAATTAAAACAGATTTTACTGGTATGTTTAATTTGATATTTAAGCATGACATTTTGCTTTCAACCTTGCCAGAGATCAATTGGGAAAATCCAAACTGATCAACAGATTTACTTCTGAATTTTGTGTACAGGTCAGTTTTTCAGAGCCGACAGGCATTTTTTTCACAGAGACCGCTTGCTTTTCAGTGATAAAGTTCCTAGACCAGCCCACACAAGTCTTATTTAACTCCTTCTGCACTTAACTTATAGGGTGATTAGGCGGGTTTCAACTGTGCTTAACTAAGACTTGTAACATTATTTTGTGGTTAAAATGCTTTTTTTGTTTCCAACTCAGGAATATTGGAGTAAGTATCTCCTTGCCCTGCAGGAGGAACTAGGACTCCCCCTGGTTCTGAAACAGCCATGATAGTTCCCACAGTCATGGTCCTTTTTAAGCTTCACTTTTGCTGGCTTAGTTCCCCCAGAACCTAATAATTTTGTTTTCTTATAAATAGTGCAGGGCATCCTAGAAATAATGCAATCAGATGATTCACCGAAGGCAGTGGTTTTCAACTTTCCTTTTCTACTTGAACAAACCCAAGGAGTATAGCATGGCCCCATCAGTAACTATGACTCACTGTGGCAATGATTCAGTAGTTATTTTCAACAAAATTGGTGCATGTGTGTTGGGGGTGGGGAAGGTGGTGTTTAAAAAAAAAAATTCCTTCAAATAATTGGTATGTCTTCATTTGACAAGTTCTCTTAGTAATGGCATTGGCTTTGGGGAGGTAAGAAGGTCTGAGATGAGAGCAAGGTGCTTGTAGGCATAGCCACACTAGTATCTTAATGTTTGAAAGGTTAGCTGTTCACATTTGCATAAAAGAAGAAAATTGTAAATTATTTACATATTTTGATTTGGAAACCCAAGGACACAGTTCCTAGTTACCTATTTATGTATTAGATATAATTGCCAAATGCATCCTTATAGTTGGAGTGACTACATGAGAAGTCTAAAGTTGTTCCTTCCCTATGTTCATGGTTTCTGAAGATTGCTTTTTTCTTCCCATAATGCTAAAAGTAGTGTAACATTGAGATTAGAAAACAGCATTTACACATAGGAATTCCAGTGTCTTATACTCAAATATAAAGACTTGTGTTGTTAGTTTTCCCTGTGCACATCACTTTTCTTTCTTTCAGGCTGAGCATCATATGGGTAATGCTGGGATTTCAGTGAAGTTTATTATGGCTTGGGATGATCTTAGGAAGTCTAATTATGCTTTCTTGTACTGTTTGAAGCCTAGACGCCTCTAAAGCTAGATGTTAGCTGGAAATCACTAGCAATTATAAGAGCCAATTTGATCTTTCACAGAGAAATTTTTGTGTTGAGGTTTTAGAGATAAGTATCTTCAGGATCAGATTTTACTTGTTGAGGTTAGTTTGGGTTGACTTCTTTTGGAGCAAAAGTGACATCCAGTGGTGAGAGAGATTATCAACTAATCGTACGTATACCAGAAAGAGAGAGGAAGAGGGGATATTTTAAGAAGCCTGCAAAATAACCCTTTCATTAATATTGTGACCTAGGATGAATTATTTTTTGACTGAAATGCCTGCCAAATGATGGGTGTGAACATAGTAAATATCCATTTTCCTTTTTAAAATGTGATGTGTGGATTATGGTTTGAAGTCGTAGAAATTGTTAAGCTCAGTTGAGTGAACAATTATGACTCATAGCTGTTCCACCACTTGGGGCACTGTCCTACAGGTTTACAGCTTCAAGTAGATACAATTTTAGGGCTGCGAGGAATTTAGCACTCAGATAGTTGTTACAGATGAGGAAACTGAAGTGGTAGGTAGCCAAGAGCGTTTGGTCAGTAGGAATCATTGCCATGACTAAAACCTGTATCTTTCTATTTTCAATCTTGTGCTTTTTTTTTTTTTGCACTATTACTCTTTTAATTTCCCACTTTGTTTATTCCAAATACTTTACTGTTTTTCTCGTCATTGTAGCCATAATACACATGAATATTATTTTCTGTGGCAGAATAATCACTCGAAAAATAATTTCTTTAACTCAAACCTTATAATGCTTCTATATGAAAATTTTGGCTATAAGATTAAATAAATATAATTCATAACAGTACAACAGACTTTTTGGGTTCTTTAAATGTCACAAATTGTAACTTTCTTATGCAGTAAGACTAAAACAAGTCACCAAATATTAACTCTAGGGTAGAAATCATAATCCTTTAGAGTTGCTTTTCTTTGAGAGGTTCTTATCACTGGGGAATAGCAGCTTTATTTTTACCCCCAGGCCAGATAAGATGGCTCACATTTTATTTATGGCTCCAACCTAAGCACAAAGCTTATGTCATTTCTGGTAAGTGTTTTTTTGGTAGAGTTTTTGGGTAACGGTATTTGCTGTGTTGATTTGTTTAGAAAAGCTTGACCAGGTATCTTGAGTTGTGAGGCTCTTCTGTGAGTGATGACTGCCCTGTCATTTCTCCATGTATTGCTGGAATGTGACTGTGAAGAGAGATCTCTTGGTATGAGCACGATGAGTTGTGCTTTTCCTTTTGAAGCACTTGAAATGACAACTTGTTATTTTTATTCCAAGGTATATCTCTCTGAAATAATTCTTGGTTAGATACTGTTATGAATGTTTTTTTGTTTTTGTTTTTAATGCACCCTAGTCTCAAAGTTGTAAAATATCTGTTGACTGTGTTGTGCGGCCTAGTGTTATGCCCAGGGGAAAATAATGACCATGTAATCTAATTGGAGAAATAACATAACATGCAATACCTAAAGAATACTATTAATCACTCCCAGGTGATCTGTGTGCACACACAAGTTTCAGAACTAGTGTGCCAGAGAGAAGAAAGCTTGAAGACAGGGAGACCAGCTAGGAAGCTATTATAATAAATTTAAAATGAGGTAAGAAGTCTGGAACTTAGGCCTAGAGTATAGGAATGAAGATGAAGGGTGACTTCCTGAAGTAGTATGAAGGGAAAAAAATTACAACATATGATGCTAAATAAGAAGAAAGAGAAAAAAAATTGAAGTATTTAACTGTGAGAGGGTACAATTAGAGTTGTCATAATGGAATTAAGAACGTGTCAGTTGAGTAGAAAAAGATATATTAGACTAAACTCATGTCAGATACGAAATGGTGGCTGTGTATCCTCATAGCATGTCCTAAGTGAAGATATTATATAGACAACTTGAAATGATGGAATATAATGCAATGTGATGAGAATTCAGATTAGAGAGGTATAGACACTTGAGAGTTTGGAGATGATAGAAGAATAAAAGGACTGAGAGCTAAGCTGACTTGGAAAGAAGAACTTGTGTGGAGATTCGCTACTGATGGCTGCCGTTTTCTCACTGCAGGAAAGATTCAGGGTCATTAGTTCAGATGGTGAAGAATGGAGGTGTTAGAGATCGGAGGAGAGAAAAGAAGTTGTAAAAGGATGATGTGAGTTAGGGAGAATGGTTGGATTAGGGAAATTAGTAGGGTTGCCAGGAAGCACTAGGGCCCATTTGAAGTTAGTGGTCATTCATATAAGGTGAGACCAGTCAGCGTAGTTGTGTGCGTGTTTGTCAAGTATGTTCAGTTTTATAGATCCAGGCATGTAGTCAGTAGAGTTGTATTTAACAAGGTTGGAGTTTTTCCAGTTGAGTTTGAAGAACAGGGAGACTTCGGTCAAGGTAATGAGGGTATCTGTAAAGAAAGGATCATAGTGAAGGAATCTAAGGCATGCATTAGGTCTTTTAGTCAGCCAACCAACCAACCAATGTTTTTACTGCATTCTAGCTCAGTTCCTGGCAAATAGTAAGTGCTCAAATAAATGATTGTTTTTACAATGATGGGGATGAAATGAGGACAACATTGTCCTGAACCCTGTCTTCAGGAAGTTTATTTGCAGATGTACCTCTTAAAAGGCAAACTTCAGAGTCTGTCCTATACACTAATGCCATATTAATCTTCTCAAACAATGCTTTTTGCCCATAAATCCCCTGCTGGAAACCTGTAGGTGACTCCATGTCCCTATAGAATTAGATTCTCCCTAAATAATTCTTTATCCTTTCTAAGAAGCATTCTCTCATGATTTTGCACTTATGGACTGAATTCCCTTCAGAAATCCCTATATTTTGTGTTACCTATGGCTAATATAGGTCTCAGTTAAGAGTACTCTCTTCTCTCTGCCTCACTGTCTCTCTCTCTCTGGATATATGTGTGTGTGTATGCTCAATTAAGATTTGTTGATGATGAAAGTAAAAAATTTTGTATTTTATTACAGTTTCAGTGAGCAATACAAATGAAGAAATATAACTAGATTTTAAGATTACAGGTTTATATAGTCATATAATAATGAAGTATTAAACATGTCCATCTTTAAAGTATCTGCCGTTAGTTGAACTAAAATAGCTAAGAGGAGTATATGCTTTTGCTAATGGAATTACCAGATACAGACTTTAGGAAATATGTGGATCAGCTCTCCACATGAGAACTAGAAGAATTGGACATCTTTTAAAAAATATGTGCATGGCCCTTGCCGGTTTGGCTCAGCGGTTAGAGCGGCAGCCCATGGACCAAAGACTTGCAGGTTCAGTGCCGGTCAAGGGCACATACCTTGTTTGATGTTTGGTCCTCCGCCCTGGTCAGGGTTGTACAGGAGGCAACCAATCAATGTGTCTCTCTCACATTGATGTTTCTCTCTCTCTCTCTCTCTCTCTCTCTCTCTCTCTCTCTCTCTCTCTCCCCCTCCCTTCCTCCCACCCACCCTCCCTCCCACTCTGTCTGAAGATAAATGGAAAAATACCCTCGGGTGAGGATTTAAAAACAACAACAATGAAGGGCAGAGAATAATTAGGAATCTTGGAGAGGTAGTAAACCTAGAGAGGTGAGCAAGGCATTTCTGCTTTTCCCTTAGTAGAAACTGCTGATTCTTTTAGAAGAGATAGTTGAGAAGCTGAGAAGTGAAGCAAAGCTTTTGACAGCCTCATAGGGCTTGAGGAACAAATTGAAGTTCAGAATCTGCCAGAGAGAGGGACTCAGGTTCTCTCTCAGGGAAGTCCACTGGTGCTTTGGGTTGGACTCTTGAGGAGATATGCCTGGCCTGTGCAACTATTGGAGCACAGCTTCAGATCATCTTGGTCCTTGTAATTAGGTCATTTATCCATATTACTAGTGTTACTAGCTGCCTGAAAGATAAATGTAAACCCACTTTAAGGGAAAATAACATTGTAGGCTTCAAGTTATTTCCCCAATTTTTTATATGTAATGCCTTCTCTAAATAAAAAATATATAGAGATACCACTATACATCTATTAGAATGGCCCAAATCCAAAACACCGACAGTATCAAATACTGGCAAATATATGGAACAACAGGAACTCTCATTTGTTGCTGGTGGAATTGCAAAATTGTATAGCCATTTTGGAAGACACTTTGGCAGTTCTTACAAAGCTAAACATAGTCTTCCATACAATCCAGCAATCGTGCTCCTAGGTGTACAAATTCGTTGAAAACTTATGTTCACACAAAAACTGCACACAAATGTGTATAGCAGCTTTATTCGTTATTGCAAAAACTTAGAAGGAACCAAGATGTCCTTCAATAGGTGAGTAGATTAGAAAAATCTGTTATATCATACAATGGAATATTATTCAGTGATAAAAAGAAATGAGCTATCAAGCAAGCCATACAAAGACATGGAGGAACCGTGAATGTATGTTGCTAAATGAAAGAAGCTAGTCTGAAAAGACAGTATTCTGTATGATTTCAACTATATGACATTTTGGAAAAGTCAAGACTATGGAGACAGAAAAAAATAATTAGTAGTTGCCAGGGGTTGTGAGAGGTGGAGGGTAGGGATGAATAGGTAGAACACAGGGAATTTTTAGGGTAGTGAAATTATTCTGTATGATACTGTAATAGTGAATACAGGACATTATGCATTAGACAATACCTATAGAACTATACAACAGAGTGAAATGTAACGTAAACTATGTAGTTTAGTTAATAATGTATTAGTGTTGGTTCATCAAATTTAACAAATGTACCACACCAATATAAGATATTAATAGGGGAAACTGAGGGAAGAGAGAGAGTATACATGGGGCCTCTCTACTTCCTGTTAAATTTTTCTGTAAACCTAAAGCTGGTCTAAGTCTGTTAATAATAATAAAAACCCAGCCACATGACAAAATAAGATAATATCAAGATTCAAGAGAAGTAACAACCAACATAAACAGGTCCCACTTCCCATAGAAATATTCAAGTAATGGAATTACCAGATACAGACTTTAAAATTACCACGTTGTATTATACCACGTTGAATTATACCAGAAAATTGGAAACCATTAAATAATGTCAAGTTCAGAACTAAAAAAATACAACTGAATTATGAACTCAGTGGATAGATTTAACAGTAGGCATCATCATCATCAAGATATGAGCAGAAATCAATGAAACAGAAAATATAGAATAGGCAAAATTTTTAAATGCCAAGAGTTGATTTTTTTAAAAGATTGATAAAATTCATAAAGCCTTAGCTTGATTGTTCCCAAACTCCCCACAAGATAGGTCGGTAGGTAGATAAATACAGATGAACAATATCATGAATGAAAAAATGATCACTATATATCTTATTAATGTTAAAACAAAAAGGATATTATAAAAACAACTATGCTAGTTAATTATGCAGTTTAGATGAAATGGACAAATTCCTTGAAGAACATCTTCACAAAAGTAATAGAAGAATTAGAAAACTTGAATAGTCCTATATTTGTTAAGAAATGGAGTCTTGCCCTGGCCAGTGTGGCTCAGTGATTAGAGTGTCAGCCTGCACACTGAAGGGTTGCTGGTTTGATCCCCGGTCAATGGTACATACCTGGGTTGCAGGTTCAATTCCAGGCCCCAGTTGGGGCACATGCGGGAGGCAGCCAATCTCTCACATCAATGTTTCTCTCTCTCTCCCCACTCCCTATCTCCGTTTCACTCTCTCTGAAAAAAAAAAAAATCAATGGAAAAAAATTTCTCAGGTACGGATTAACAACAGCAACAACAACAACAAAAAAGGAATCCTTAATTTAAAACTTTTCAGAGAGAAAATATTTGGTTCATTTGGCTTCCCTGATAATTCTTCCAAATACTTAAGGAAGAAATAATACCATTTTCAGCACAAACTCTCCTAAGTAATAGAAAAAAATAATCTGCACTTATTTTGTGAGGTTAGAACCTGATATAATCATTATAAGAAAAGAGATTTACATCACAAACATAGATGTAGAAATCTTAAATATTGGCAAACTGAATCCAATGATATCTGAAATGTAGGGTTTATTCTAGTATTATAAGGTGGCTTTAACATTCATAATTGATCAGTGTAATTCAACATTCTAACAGAACAAAGAACTATTATGATCATCTTGATAGACATAGAAAAACAATTTGAAAAAAAATTATTTTTTTAATCCTCACTCAAGGATATTTTTCCATTGATATTTAGAGAGAGTGGAAGGGAGGGGAGGAGGGAGGGAGGGATAGAGAGAGAGAAGCATCCATGTGAGACAGACACATCGATTGGTTGCCTCCTGCACGACCCTGAGGGGCTTGAGATCAAACCTGCAACCCAGACTGGAATCGAACTCGTGACCCTTCTGTCCATAGGCTGATGCTCTAACTGAGGCAAACCAGCCAGCGCACAATTTGAAAAAAATTTAACACTCTTTCATGATAAAAACTCTTATTAAATAGGAATAGAAGGGATGTTTATATCTACAAACATCATACTTATTGATTAGATATTCATTGCATCCCCCCACCCATCCAAATTTAGGAAAAAAGCAAGTATGTTCACCATTACCATTTTGTTCAACATTTTATTGCAAGTCTTAGCTAGTGTAATAAGCCAAAAAAAAGAAATAAAAGGTATAAAATTGGGAAAAAGGAAGTAAAATTGTCAATCATAGATGACATGGTTATGTATGAATAAAATTACAAATCTGTGAAACTATTAAAATTAATATATGCAATTTAAAAATTGCTGGAAAAAGGTCAGGTAACAAATATCAGTTATCTTTTTGGTGGTTAACGTATTTACTTTGTTATTTCTAACAATTCTTTTTTTTCAAAAATATTTTTTTTCCTTATTGGTTTTTAGTGTGAGAGGAAGGGAGAGGGAGAGATAGATAGAAACATTGATGAGAGAGTATCAATTGGCCACCTTCTGCATGCCCCCCACTGGGGATCGGGCCCACAACCTGGGCATGTGCCCTGATCGGGAATCGAACTGGCGACCTCGTGGTGCATGGGTCAACGCTCAACCACTGAGCCGCACTGGCCAGGCTATTTCTAACAATTCTATAAAAACTAAATTTAAGCCCTGGCCAGTGTACTCAGTGGTTAGAGTGTCCACCTGCGGTCCAGAGAGATCCAGGTTCAGTTCCTGCTAGGGGCATGTACCTCGGTTGTGATTTGTCCCCGGCCCTGGTTGGTCGTGTGGGAGGCAGCCACTCGATGTGTCCCTTTCACGTCGATGTTTCTCTCTCTCTCTCTTCCTCTCTCTCCCTCCCACTCTATCTGAATAAAAAATGGAAAAATGTCCTCAGGTGAGGATTAAAAAAAACAAAAAAACTAAATTTAAGTACTCATGAATAATTTTATTATGCTTGCTGTCTTAGGCTATTACAGGGCACAATAATTTTTTTTTTTGAGATATAATTGACATATAACATTAATTTCAGGTACAGCATAGTGATTCAGTATTTGTATATACAGAATCTACTTGATTTTTGATGGGGTTACATCCTGATAAACCCATCGTTAAGTTGAAAATATCAAAAGTCAAAATTGCATTTAATACACTAACTACAGAACATCATAGCTTAGCCTTAAATGTGTTCAGAACACTTACATTAGCCTGCCATTGTGTAAAATCATCGAACACAAAGGCTGTTTTAAAATAAAGTGTTGAATATCTCATGTAATTTTATTATGTGTATTGTTTTTGCACCATTGTAAAGTTGAAAAATCATAAGTCAAACCATTGTTAAGTCGGGGACCGTCTGTGTTGTGAAATGATCACCACAATAAGTCTAGTTAGCATTCATCGCCACACATAGCTACAGATTTTTTTTCTTCTTGTGATGAGAACTTTTAAGATGTACTCTTAGCAACTTTGAAATAGAAAACACACTGTTACTGATTATAATCACCATGTAGTACATTACCTCAGGACTTATTTTATAACTGGAGTTTGTACTTTTTGACCCCCTTCACCCATTTCACACACCCTCCACCCCCACCTCTGGCAACCACCAGTCTGTTTTCTGTATCAATGAGTTTGGGTTTCTTTTGTTTTATATTTCATCTTTCTTTGGCTGGCTTATTTCACTTAGCATAATGTTCTCAAGGTCTATCAGTGTTGTTTCAAATGGCAAGATTTTCTTTTTTATGGCTGAATAATACACTCCATTGTGTGTGTGTATATCACATTTTCTTAATTCATCTATTGATAGACATTGAGTTTGCTTCTATTTCTTGGCTGTTGTAAAAATGCTGCAGTGAAATGGTGGTGCCATGTATCTTTTTGAGTTAGTGGTTTGTTTTCTTCAAATATCCAAAAGTGGAATTGCTGGAGCATATGGTAATTCAGTGTTTAATTGTTTTAAACCTCCATACTCTTTTCCATAGTGGCTGCACCAATTTATATTCCCATCAACAGTGCCCAAGCGTTCCCTTTTCTCCACTTTTTTTTGCCAACACTTGTTATTTTTGTCCTTTTGATACCAGTCATTCTAACAGATGTGAAGTGGTATCTCATGTGGTTTTGATTTGCATTTCCCTGATAATTGTTGTCTTTCTTCTCATATACAACAAGCAATTCGAAAATAAGATATTTACCATTTATTTATACTAGCATAAAAAACAAAGTACTTAGGAACAAATCTAGTGAAAGAATGTAAGACTTCTACATTGAAAACTACAGATGTTGCTATGAAAAATGAAAGAAGGCCTAGATTAAAAAAACAAAACTGTACCATGTTCATGATTTAGAAGAGTCAATATTATTAAGATGTCAATCTACCAAATTAATTGCTAGATTAAATGTAATCCTAATCAGAATTTCAGCAATGTTCTTTGTAGAAATTGGAAAGTAGATTCTAAAATTCATATGAAAGTACCAAGGACTACAAATGACCAAGGCAATCTAGAATAATAATAACAAAGCTGGAGGAGTTACAGTATTAGATATTAAGACTTATTACGCCCTGGCCAGTTTGGCTCAGTGGTTAGAGCGTCGGCCCGCGGTCCAGAGAGACCCGGGTTCGGTTCCTGCTAAGGGCATGTACCTCGGTTGCAGTTTGTCCCCGGCCCTGGTTGGTCGTGTGGGTGGCAGCCACTCGATGTGTCCCTTTCACGTCAATGTTTCTCTCTCTCTCTCTCTCTCTTCCTCTCTCCCCCTCCCACTCTATCTGAACAAAAAATGAAAAAATGTCCTCAGGTGAGGATTAAAAAAAAAAAAAAGACTTATTACAAGCTCCAGTAATTGAAACAGTGTGGTATTGGCATAAAGGTAGACACATTGACAAATAGAACAGAAGAGAGACCAGAAATAGACCCACAAGAATATGAACACCTGCTTTACCACAAAGTACCATTGCATTTCAATAGAGAAAGGATGGTTCTTTTTAAAAAGTGTGCTGAGTCAGTTGGTTATTATTAATCAGCCTTATTAGATTAAAAATGAACCACAGACCCAAATGTGAAAAGTTAAAAAAATTAAGCTGCTAGAAGAAAACAGAAAATCTTAAGATCTTGGTATAAGTAAAAATCTTAAGATCTTAGTCAATTTCTTAAATAGGACATAAAAAGCACTAACCATAAGAAGGTATGGTTGATAATTTGGATTTTATTAAAATTAATGACTTTTTATATAAAATGATACCCTTAAGAGAAAGAAAATATTATCACAGGCTGGGAGAATGTCATCTGTAGTGCATACAGGGTGGGCAAAAGTAGGTTTACAGTTGTTCATATAGAAAATAACAATACAAGAATAAACTTTTGCATACTCACAACTGTAAACCTATTATTGCCCTACCCTGTATATCTGACAAAGGATTCATATTCTGAATATATAAAGAACTCCAAAAAAATCAATAAACATTACTAAAAAAATTTTTTTTAACAGACAAAAGACTAGGAGAGGCACTTCACAACAAAGGGGTATCCAGATGGCCAATATGCATAATCACCCTGATCAGATATCAGGAAATTGCAAACTGAAACTACATTGACACACTCTTGTACTGCACCAAAATAGCTTAAATTTAAAAGACTGGCCACACCAGCCCTGGCCCTTAGAGCGTTGGCCTGCACATTGAAGGGTCATGAGTTCAATTCCTGGTCAAGGGCATGTACCTGGGTTGTGTTTCTCTCACATCAATGTTTCCCTCTCTCTCTGTGTTGCTCTCTTTCTCTCTCTGTGTCCCTCCCTCCCTCCTTCCTTCACTCTCTCCCCTCTCCCCTTCCACACTCTCTAAAAAACCAATGGAAAAAATGTCCTCTGATGAGGATTAACAAAAAAATAAAATAAATAAAATACCGATCGCACCAAGTATTGACAAGGATGTAGAGCATTGGGAACGTCCATGTGTTGCTGGTGGGCATGTAATTAGTAGAACCACTTAAGAAAACTGGCAGTATTTACTAAAGCTAAAACATGTATACTCCATAACTCACTCCTGGGTATATACTCAAGAGAAATGAGTACATATATCCACCAAAGACATGTTCAGGAATGTTCATAGGAACTTTATTCATAATAGTCTTAAAATGGAAACATTCCAGTTATCATCGGGTGTATTTGTAAAATGGATGATGATTATAACAATGGAAAAGAACTGTGACATAATACATTGTGTATTTATATAAAGTGTTGAACAACAAAAGTCCAGATACAAAAGAGTATATACTGTATGCTCTCCTTTCTTTGATATGGGTGGGTGGATGGATAGACAGAGTCCTAAATTACTTGTAAATGTATAAATATATACTTGTGGTTAAGCACAGAAGAGTGGTTCCTTTGCCAGAGTAGTGGGGAGGAGGCACAGGTAGTCTTCCGCGGTGCTTGGGGATGGGAAGCAATGGGAAGCATGAGAAGGAATGCCCATAGCAGTGTTAGTTCCCAGCTAGACATAACCAAGATGACCCTTAACAGTGGATGGGGTAAATACAATAAACTATCTAATATTCATTAGTAGAATACAGTATGCAACAATGAATGGACTATACCTGTAAGCAGTAGCATGAATAATTCTCAGTTCTCACTGTATTGAGTGAAAGAAAAAAGCCATTTGTAAGAGAAGGTATACTATGATTCCATTCATGTGAGGTTCAGAAATAGGCAAAACTAAACTGTAGCTTTGGAAGTGAATTAGTAGGTTACCTTTTCAGAGGACAGAGGGGATAGAGATTGATAGGAAGAAGGGAGGGGCACTCCTGGTTTAGCAGTGTTGACCTCTGAGGGAATAACATCAACATTTGCTCTCTGGCTTTATGTTTTGCCTTACATTTATGTTCTGTGCATTTTTCTGTAAGCCTCTGATATTGCAATTAAAAAAAAAGGTAAGGAAACAAATACTTAAAAGGTCTGTAGCTGCTAAAGGGTATGGCAACATTTATAGGTGTTTTCCTGGGGGGAAAAAATCTGGTCTATAAAACTGAAAAAAAATACCTTTGTTTTCATTTACTACTTTTGCATTGTATATGGATTAGTAGGTTACCTTTTCAGAGGACAGAGGGGATAGAGATTGATAGGAAGAAGGGAGGGGCACTCCTGGTTTAGCAGTGTTGACCTCTGAGGGAATAACATCAACATTTGCTCTCTGGCTTTATGTTTTGCCTTACATTTATGTTCTGTGCATTTTTCTGTAAGCCTCTGATATTGCAATTAAAAAAAAAGGTAAGGAAACAAATACTTAAAAGGTCTGTAGCTGCTAAAGGGTATGGCAACATTTATAGGTGTTTTCCTGGGGGGAAAAAATCTGGTCTATAAAACTGAAAAAAAATACCTTTGTTTTCATTTACTACTTTTGCATTGTATATGGATTTTTCCATATTATTAGAAAATTTTCCCTTTGTAAAATTTAGGTTTTTTTGTTTTAGTATTTAGAAAGACATACTTTTAAATTGAAATGTGCTCATAATCTGTTACTTCCTGATCATTTAATTTACTGTTACCAAGCAATTTATGAATTGCAAATATGCTTTTAACTTTAAATTTTGTTTTAGTTTTTTAAAACACATGATATCTTCTGTGAGAACCAAGAGCTCACGATTCCTTATCAGGTCACAAACAAACTCATTATTAAAATTTGATTCCTTCTCTTTTTAGATTTTTTTATTTGTAGCAATTTAGTTATTAATATCAGTTTTCTTGTTTGGCATTTATAATAGTTCCATTTGTCACATTGAGGATATGAGGTAGATCTGTGGTTTATTATCTTTATAAGAATCCTTTCTGCTAATCTTGGTTCCTAGTAGTGACTGAAAATACTCATCTCTAAATAAAATTGTTTTGGTAAGTAAAATATTGACCATTATATAGCTTTGTTCAAATAGGAAAGAAACTATGTATTCACACACTTGCTCATATTGTTTCTCTTTCTAGAGAAAATCTCTTTATGAAAACAAATTGAAGAGACTGCAGAAGAAAGTTGAAATCTTGGAGGCAAAGAGAGAAGAATTGGAAACACAAAACCAGGTGTTAAATAGGTGATGTGTTTATATGTATATATACCCCATGTGGTTATTTTGATATTACAGAACTTTGTTTCTGGGTATAGTGCACTTTGTCGTTTTTTAAAATACACATTGAACAGAATTCTAAAATTGATTCATTATATTCCTAATGTATTATTCTTTTTTTCTTTCCCTTGGACTGAATGTTCCTTCAAACCGAAAGGTATATGACACATGCCAATGTTTGTGTTATGGTTGGGACTGGCAGGAAAGGTCAGTCACTGGCTTTGGTAGCCAGGGGTCGTGTGAGTTCTTGCTGTTGTGACAAGACAATTGCAGTGATTGCATAGTACTAAAACCATGGCTACAACTTTGAATCAAAGATCAGTTTTTGATTTGGTGTGGTAAAATATTACTGGGCCAAAACTTGTGGTTTTTCATTTATCAGACCACAGCTAGTAATCTGCATTATTAACATTTTTGAGCAGAGAAGATTTACTATATTACGTAAGTGGTAGTGGCATTTTATGACCCATTTGATTCAAGTTAATAAAAAACTTTGCAAATTCAGCTAATTAGTGATAGCCTGCAACATTTAGACAGTATCAGACTTTTCTGTAATGGAAATTGCCTATAATATCAAGCAGTGATGTTTTATAATGTGCCCTGGTCTTCTTGGGTATAATTACCAAAATGTGAACAGTTGTTTTGTTACAACCACCAAGAGGTTTCTAGATTCTAGAATTAATGCCAACTTTATAATACTCTGTTCCAAAGTAATTGCCACCAAATTCATTCTGAAACAAAATTCGCCCTGGCCGGTTTGGCTCAGCGGTTAGAGCATCGGCCTGTGGTCCAGAGGGACCTGGGTTCGGTTCCCACTAGGGGCGCGTACCTCGGTTGCAGTTTGTCCCCGGCCCTGGTTGGTCGTGTGGGAGGCAACCACTCGATGTGTCCCTTTCACGTCGATGTTTCTCTCTCTCTCTCTCTCTGCCACTCTATCTGAACAAAAATGGAAAAATGTCCTCTGGTGAGGATAAAAAAAAAAAAATAAAAAAAAAATAAAATTCATCTTCCTGCCTCTGTTATAACCATTAATTTTGAAATATTATCAATTCAAGATTGGGCCGCTATGGCACAGATCATCCAGAACTTTGAGTGGTTTTGAAACTGTATTTGATTACTGGTGTGATTGATGGTCAGAAAATTCATGTCCATAAGATGATTTGTGAAGGCCTGAAAAGTTAGCTTTTTTATCCATGTCATTTCCCCTGAGGGTGGAACTTCACTTTTGTCATTAGCTATATTTTTAAAAATTAGGTTGAACAATATGAAATTCCCTATATTTGACCATAGTTCACCTAAAAACTGGCAATTTCATAAGATTTAACCTAATGTTTTGGTATTGCTATTTGATTCCTTCTGTAAAATAAGGCACCCTTTTGGTTTAAGTTGTCTCCTTTTAGTTTCAGGATTCATGGGTTAGGGGAGTAGAGTGGAAATGAAAATAAAAGAATCAAGAGATGTTTTATTAATTGGCCAGTAAAACTTTAAAATTAGTTGATAGCCTACAATACAGTGGTAATAATAATACATATAATTAAGATGTTATTTCCTATTTCTGTTTATTTTCTTAATAAACAATTTTATATATATTATATACAGATAAACCTTATAATTTAGAAATCCTTCTCTTGCTATTTAAACTTCCGTGAATCAAATTGTTCTTCAATAGCGTATAACTGTATTAAAGAACTTGTTTTCCTTTTCAAGACAAAATGTTTCATTTGAAGACCACACAAGACTTCAAAAAAGACTAAAGGATATACAGAGAAGACATAATGAATTTCGAAGTTTAATTTTGGTTCCTAACATACCTCCAGCAGCATCTATCAATCCTGTCAGCTTTCAGTCATCAACCATGGTTTCAGGCATGGAACTAGCCTTTCCTCCTCATATGCAGGTATGAGCATTTAGTTTAGGGGGAAAGTTAGGCAAACGTTTCTAGAAGTTTTTACCTGTTTATATAGAGTTAAAAACTCACATCTTTCTTTAACAGAGAAGTTTGCTAAGAAGCTAAATAGATATAAATCTATTCTATCCTCTAGTGATGGTGCTAGGAGTAAACTCTCCTTTTAAGCAATTAAAAAGAAGGAACTGCCCTGGCTGGTGGCTCCACTGGTTGGAGCATCATCCTGTACATCAAAAGGTGTGGGTTCAATTTCCAGTCAGAGCACTTACCTAGGTTTATAGTTTGATCCTGGTTGGGGCATGTACACAACCGATCAATGTTTCTCCCTCCCACCCTCCCACCCTCCCACCCTCTAAAATCACTAAACATATCCTGGCATGAGGATTAAAAAAAAAAGGAACTTGTTGATGAGTGTTTGAGTAATCTAGAGTTTGTAGCTCACTCATATACTAACTACTACCGAGCATTTACCAATGCAATGCACTATGCATTTTCCATACAGTATTTTATTTAATCCTAATGAAAAATGCTTTGAGGAAAGGTATTATTATTCCCAATTTACAGATGAGGAAACTGAGTCAGAGAGGTGAAATAACTTCCCTGAGGTCATAGCTAATAATCGACAGAGTTGAATTTCAATATATATCTGTCTGATTCCAAAACCTGGGCTAATTCTGCTGTACTAGAGCCTCGAGATACTGAAGGAATCACATTGGTTGGATGATTTTCTGATGAACTATTAATAAGTAATTACATTTTATAATGCTACTAGATTTTTGTCACTGAATTGAATCTCAGACCAAATGCTTTGTTTATAAGAAACAGCTATTAAACTCCAGTCTTAGAAAGTTGTCATAGAAGTACATCTAGGCCCTACATGAGTATTTTCTAATTCACTCCCTGGTGAATTTTACACCTATGGAAGGATAGATTTGGGGTTTTGCCTAAGTCTAAAGCTTGAGGCAGGAGAGAGGCAAGGACTAGTCAGTAGTCTGGCCCATGCTGCTGTGTTCTTAAATGGCTAAAATGGTCATCCTTTCCTTGCCCGATGTGCAGGCCTGAATAAAAGAGGACTGAGGCTACTGCCTAAGTTGTTTTTCCACTAGTTTTTCTGTCTCTTTTTCTGTGCTTTTAAGGAGGAACAACATCAAAGGGAACTCTCTCTACTTCGTAGAAGACTAGAAGAACTAGAAACAACACAAAGAAGACAACTAGAGGAACTTGGAACACCTGGGGAATGATGTTTTTGGAGAAAAGGGACGAAATCAGTGATTCAATAAAGCTTGAAGTTTTCACGTATGTGGCATTTGGATATTTTATTACTGTTTGCCAAAACCCTTGAATTTGCCTCAAGAAAAGGTACCAGCTACATGCCATATTGCATGCAAGTCGGGATTTTAGGATTACACTAACGACAAGCAAAGCGTTAAAACAGCTTCAGAGGTATTTAAAGTATTTACTGACAACCCTTTGAGAATGTTAAAAATAAATAAATGAACTGATTTAATTGGGGAATCAAATTTTAAAATTATTTTATTGATTTTACGTTGTTGAATTTCCTCTTCCTCGTCTTTGAGATGCTTGGCAATAACAGGGTCAGGAAACATTTTCTGGTTTACTATATACAAGAGTTATACACCTCTAGTTCTTGAAAAAAAGATGGTAAGTCAGCATAAAAAATACAACATATAGATATCTAATTATAAAACTACCTTTTCTAAAATCTGTGTGCACATAATTAAGAAATATTTATAAATATCAATAAATATTTTTCTATTTAGCTATATTGTCTTGTGTTAGACTTTTTTAAACCATACAGTGTGTATTTATCAATGGAGAAGATCTTACTGATTTTGAGTTAGAATTAATAGAAAATAACAAAGTACAAATAATTAAATCCTGTGGCTTTATAAAACAAGGGCCATTCATTGTAAAACTTGAACCCACTGCGGTCCCTCTAGAAGTATCATTGGTATTTAACTTTGCCTCCCACTGCTTTGGATCTAACCAAATTACTATAAATGTTTTATTTCTGTGCATCCGTAAGTATGCCATCATTTGCTTTTTTATGTAACATCATCTTTTAAAGGAATTCTGCTGGAATGACTTCACATCAACAAGGCAAAAGCTCAAGTCTGCCAAACCAAGTGAAATGTCCATTATCCAGAAGTCTTCACGATCAAGAGTCTAAGTTGATAATGGAGGCCAACAATGTAATTGAGCAGCCCTTAGCATCATTTAGAAGAAACGAGACTGACTGACTACACAATATAGCTGCTTATTCACATAGAGTATACAGTGACATCTTGTTCCTGAAAAATAATTTCCCTGGAGCCACTTTGAATTAAAAAAAACTATTATAACTAGAAAACTTGAAGGAAAAAAAGACAAGAACAGTCCATATTTACATCAAAATGTTTATTTTTGGATATAGACATTTAAAACATTCATCTCCAAGAACAGCTTCAATCAGGTATACAATAAGAAATAGACTTTAAATCCCTAATACGTAAAAGGTAACAGAATTTTTAAATGCTGCTGTAGACACTAGTGTTAGGAAAAAAAGTTTATAAATGGTTTTGCACCAAAAAAATATGCAAAGAAACTTGAAAATATAAATTGTTTGCCGTTCGTTTCTCTGTTGCTGTTTATTATAGACCCAGTGACTGATTGTCTTCAGCACACATCTAATTTGGCCATGCACTGCGTTTGGCTAATGGGATCCAAAAATGTGATCTAGATAGTGCTTTTCACTGGAGGATTGACAAACACGCTACATATATTAGTGAATCTTCATACCACCTCAGTGAGGTAGGACAGAAATATACAGAAATTGAGGCACAAAGAGGTAAGTGACTTGCCCAAAGTTCCCAGCAGCACAGGCCCTGCAAGGGGAGGTGGGCCTCCACACGGGACTCATGTGCCAGAGAGCTGGACGGGGACACCCTCGTGGAGCTTTTACTAAATACTCAGATAAAGCTGTAGCTGTTCCTTTGAGTTTTCTTAGCATTTCTCTACCCTAAAGAAGGGGAAGTCTTTTGGGCAGCTCTCCTACCGTTGGCTCTCAACTCTCCTACTATTGTTCTCTCACGAACGCCTTCACATCAAGACTATAGCAGCCTTAGATTGGGGGCCAGACCTCTCACCTTTATACTTATAAAGTAACCTATTTGGTAGTATTTTTGAGGTGTGTCCATTGTACAGACAATGGTCAAAAGTGACGAGATTGGGACGGTACCTATCAGGGCAATAACTGCTTTTTTTCTCTGATCAGTTTGCTGAGGTATCACCTCTCGCTCTTTACCAGGTATGGAGGAGCAAAATAAATTGCATTTATCTCAGACAAATTCATGTTTAAATCCTGATATCCCATACAGTGTTGGTAAATGATTTTAAGGAATGTGTGATCAATGTTTTATTTGCTACTTGAAAAATCTTTCCTCAGTCAGGGGTTTGGAGCACCAAGGGTAAAAGGTGCCACAAGGGAAGTTTGAGAGTTGCCAATTACACTTTCTTACTTCTGATTTACTAGGAGGAAAACACAGTGGTATTAAAATTGGTCATGAGCAGCAAAAATTCAGGAGTAAAAAAATCAGCAATAAAAAGACTACAGTGTAACTGGATAGGGAATTCTTTAAAAAGAAAGGCATGAATAAAATGAGTATTTTTAACTCTTTCTCTTTGAGGAATACTTTCAAAAAGTACATAGTAAGACTAAGATACCAAGTTTTATACTAATATTTTGCAGGCCTTTGGCCTCAAATATATATATTCATATATAATACTCCAGTGTGAACAGCAATTTCATGAAATGTAAAATGTATCTTTTTTTTTTTAATCACACACAAGTATTTATAACCACAGGATTCACCAGAACTCTAAAGCAAGGAGACACTAGCATAGAAATGTAGGATTAGAGGAGTTCCTCTTCCACAGATCTGATCAAAGTTTTTAGACAGAAATAAACTAAGGATTTTTCTTATACATCCAACATGTCCACTATCAAATACATTTAGTTTAGAAAATGAAAAAAGGAACGTACCTAAAGACAAAGTGTCTGGATAAAATGCTGTTGTATTTAAATAAAGCCTACTCACTCTCCTTGCTTTAGAGCTCCTTAGGGAAATGGAGGTGAGTTGGATGGAGTGCAGTTGGTGACCACTGAAAAACACAGCCCTTTCAACAATGTTGCAACACTGTTAGTTTTTGGTTTAAAAACACACACACACACACTCACGAATGCTAAGTGTACACACTACCAAATTCTGCAGCCAGCTTTTCCAAGAACTACTGGGGAAAGTTTCAATGCTGCAAATCCTCCAGGTTGCCCTAACACCTCCACCTTGTTTCCAAATGACTCATTTCACATTTTGTTTTGATCACTGGCAGTGTCCCTTTTCTGCAGAGGTGCAATGTAGTCACAAGTGCTACATAACTGTAGTTTTCAAACAAAACCACTTATATCATTGTGCTTAAGTGGAGACTGTAGTTACAATACTGACACTTGCTTACTGGCCCTGTATTCTCTGTAAACAAGGAGGCTGTTTGCAACAACCACTTCCACTCTATTTACAGAAGGGTTCCCACGGTATACACACAGGCACAATAGTTGGTATGCTTTCTAAAAGCTGTGCATGTGCCTTGGTCTCTTAAAGACAGTGCTCAAAGTGGAACCTATGTGCAAACTTAAAAAATTAACGACACAGAGTAGCTCAAGCAGCCATTTTGCTCCCAAGTCGTCTGAAGAACTCTGCCAGATTAAGCCAGGCCCCAGAGTGCTTACATCCACTTGCATTTCTTCTTTTCATCAAATAAGACTTTTACATGCAAGAGTTGTTTCTGAGCTTCTTCCAGCCCTCGTTCTCTTTCTAGTTTATTTAGAATCTGTTGACAATTAGAACAGTTATTTTAGATATTGTGGTCTTAGCATTACAATTCTGTTATTTTGCATTCCTGATGCTGTGAGTGGTAAAATCTGTATGAAGCAGATGCCAACATTTTCTTCGATCATTTACATACTCACTTTGCAAGTTGTTTTGCTAAGTCATTATCACAGGATCAACAATTCTTTGGCTTAAAATAGAAAACTCACAAGAAATACCAACTGTTTGCTTACAAATATGGGGCCAGACCTCCAAGGCCCTGTTTTATGCATTATGTCACAGCCATTCCAAGCACAGCAAGCATTTCTGGCAGCCAACATGCAGGCAAGTATTTCTTCTTAAATGCAGCAGGCAGGGGCATCCTGGTCAGAGATTAATATTTCCCATCCCTCCCCTCCCATCCTGGGCAGTCTAGTCCCTCCTCTCCCCTCCCCTCCCCAGTGCTTCCCTTCTAACCCCTGACCCCTGGAAAGAGGGATGCTTATCATGTTTAAGGAACTCATTGCCTCTACCCTACCTTAGCTCTTCACTTGATCTTCAAGTAGCAAATGGAATTGGTGAGCTATTCTCACCATTGACATGGATAGCCTGTCCCAGCATGACTGAGTGGGGGGGAATCAGGGAAGGGGGAATTAACATATATTTGGAAACAACACATCTGATGACTGTCTGTGTGAATTCCCAAAGAAAAAAATCCAGATTAAGGAGAATTAATCATTAAGGAGAATGGTTTATTGAAATAGTTGCTTAAGTTAGAAAAATGTCATACTTTCATATAACTACCGAATACAGAATCTAGGCGATTTAACAAGCTTAGCTTTCATTTTAGCAGGTTATGATCAAGCATAAACTGGCCCCATTTAATAGGACCACTACTTACTCAGCAGAGTTAACGTGAGTCAGTGTGGCTGTAGGCGCCATTAACTCAAATGTAAATCCAGGCTGGTCCAAAGGTGGGCAGCACAGAACTGGCAGGGGCAGCAGCCATGTGCAGGGTCTGGCGTGGTGCCAGGATCCCCCACCAGACAGGCTCCGGGCCTCCCTTTGCTGGCCATTCGGGATGCCAGAGCCATCCTGAGACCTACCGAATGCTTTATAACCAAATCCTGGTGACTGGCTCAGATCAATTTTTTAAAATGCCATTTAAAGTCTTACCTCATCAAAATATTTTACGATGTATTTGTAGATTTCTGTCAAGGCCACTTCTTCATTAAATTCATTTTCGTGTTTCTTAATGAAAGAAAGGCTTGTTGAGAGATTCTGAAATGACTTTTTAAAGAAGTAACCAAATACTTTATTTCTACTTTCCAACAATACCTTAGATTCCTGAGTTAAGAATTCTTCCATTTCTGAAGATGACAATGGAGGCAAATCCCTGATTGCTTTGTAATAAGATTTTACTTCCTCTTTATAGGTTGGGATATCCTTGGCATAAAGAAGTTTATTGGTTGGTGCTTCCTTTAAAAAAAAAAAAAAAAAGGCAGCGAGTGAAAAAACGATGGGGAATTTATAGCAGCACTAGGGCAGCCGAACCTCCACGCATTGTCGCCCCCTGGTCACATGCCTGGTGCAGTCGGCTTCGTAAATGTTGACTGAATGACTGACTGCTATCCAGATAGTGCTGGTGAGTCACTGTTATTTTCAGGCAGATTAAATGCTAATATATTCTGCCTTCCTCTCATAAAGGAACTAAAATTATTATTTTTGCATGATTTGAGTTATTGTAACAATGGAACTTATTTCCATCGTACTTCATTACTAATGGCTGTAAAAGCCTGAATTAAAACATTTGCTCTCATCCTCACCCACCAGTGAATTTTGGCATTTCTAAAAGATTTGATTATAGGTCTGATTGAGCCCTTTATATTACCATGAAAGTGGTTAAGTAATTGGCAGTGGCAGATTTTCTGCTTGTCCTGTTTATTTTAATAGAATATAAAGATCTTCCAGTGTTCTCAGGGAAGCACATGGTCATAAGTATTGGTGGATCTGATAATCTGATTTTGCAAAAGTCCCTGGCAGTTTGAATGTATTTATGTAATTATAACAGTGATAATATTTAAAAGTCATTATTTTTCACAAAATTAAAAAAAATTCTTGTCCGGCCGGTGTGGCTCAGTGGTTGAGCGTCGACCCATACACCAAGAGGTCACCAGTTCAATTCCCGGTCAGGGACATGCCCAGGTTATGGGCCAAATCTCCAGTGGGGGGCATGCAGGAGGCGGCCAATCGATATTCTCTCTCCCTCTCACTTCCTCTTTCTGTAAAATCAATAAAGGAAAAAGAAAAAATAAATTCTACTCAGTGGCCTTGGCAGGTGTGGTTCAGTGGTTAGATCATCAGCCCGTGCACCAAGGGGTTGCAGGTTCAATCCCTAGCCCCACTCGGGGTGAGTGTGGGAGGCTACCAATCGAGGGGTCTTTTTCATACAGACTATTTTTCTCTCTAAAAAAAATCAATGGAAAAAGTATCCTTGGGTGAGGATTAACAGAACAAAAAAATTCTACTCAGGAAAGACAGATGAGTTAATAATAGGGCTAACACCCCAGTACATTTTAAAATGTACCAGTGGCTTGAATGGCCGTGTCCGTAGCTTGATGAATCATTCTGAAAGATGCCTAGACTGAGATGTTTTCACTTGTCAAGTTTAAGTGGAACCCACAAGTCATGCATTCATTCATTAAAGATTTAGTTAGGCAGGCATTTAGTGTAATAAGGTGAGGAACACTGGTACCTGCTCTTCGGAAGCTTATAGTCTAGTTGGGAAGACAAACTTACACAGTGCTTACTAGGATACCAGTAATTAGTAGCAGGGTGGAGAGAAAAGAAAAGGACTGTAGGGTTGGGCAAATCTGGGATCATAATAACTGTGTGATCTGAGGCAAAACTCCTAACCCTCAGAATATCAATTTCTTCGTCTACAAAATGAGGGTAATATTATCTACCTTACGTGGTTCTTGTGAGGATTCAAAAACACTGTATAGTAAGTAATCAATAAGCCAGGCTAATTTTTACTTTGAATAAATAAGCATTGAAGTGTTTTTAGTGTGTCATGTGCTAAAAAGGACTTCATTGGTCAAATGAAGAAAGTGTGGGAACTACATCAGGGCAAAGTTTACACAGGAGGTATATTCAGGCTGATCGGAGTCTCCTTCAGTTTCTGGTACACATTAAGAAATGCTGAATGAATGAATAAGTAGGATTTTACTTAGAAGGGTTATGAGACAGGAAAGAGATGAGCAAAGTGATGTGAAAACAAGTTCGTAGTAAATTTGGGAAAAGTAAAAAGCTGTAGCATTGAAGGTATGTGGAACATACAAGAAAACAATGAGTCCAGAAAAGAGACTTGGAGCCCAGGCAGGAAGGGCCATGGTAGGGAATGGAAGGTATTTACAAGTTTTTAAGCAGGAGACTGACAAGATTAGATTTGTGTTTTAGAAAAATAACCTGAGGCCCATGACAAGGAATTGGGGAGATGAGATGGACAGCTGGGGCCAGGACACCAGTTAGCAAGCACTGAGCCTAGGGGATGAAGGGATGGGGCAGAGGATGAGAAGGAAAGGACAGACATTTTAGAGACTGAACTGAGTAGCAACCAACTGGAGACAGTTTGGGAGAAGGAGCCTCTTCCTTCCTGAGAGGAAGGAGTCGTCAGAGATAATGCTGAGGACCCTATCTTGACAGACTGGGCCACAGTAGGAAGACAAAAGTAAAAAGAGGTTTGTTTTGCAGAAGCAGGGTGATGGTGAGTTTAGATTCAGTCTAGGAGTCTGAAGCACCTGCGAGACCATTCAAAACATCAGTCATCCTTCATTCCAGCCACTTTTAAAACCCTTCTGCCCTGGCCGGTTTGGCTTAGCGGTTGGAGCGTGGGCCTGCGGACCAGAGACTCCCGGGTTCGGTTCCCGCTAGGGGCATGTACCACAAAAATAAAAGTAAATAAATAAAACCCTTCTGCCCGAGTGCTACTGCTCAGCTCTAAAAAATTTTCTGAAACCCATGAGGCACAGCTATCGCTCAGTTTAATAAATGTTGGAGTGTTTGAATAGGAACAAAAATCTCTCTCAAAGTTTGCTCTGTATTTTTATCTTTCTTTGCTTTCTTAGGGCTTTTGTTCAGCAAAGAAAACCATAGTAAAAACAATGTTTATGTTTTGATTATAAACTGATAAACAGGTTTTCTTCCCCAAAACCAATTTGTTATATTCAGGTAGACTCTTTTTAGGTACATTCAGATGAAATTAATTTGGGCCAATTTCAGTAGTTTCATGCTTTGAATTTATAGTTTATTAGTGTCTGCAGAATGTTTTATACTGTGCGGTAAAGCGTTCTGCAGTAGGGATGGGATAATAATGGACTATTTTGATTTTCACGTAGAAAAACTAGATTAAAATAGAAATAAATAAGGCAGATTTTAAAGAAAGGCAAATTTTCAGTGTCATTGTTAACTATTTCTTTTTAGCTGGTGTGCTTTAGACCAACTGTTTATTATTTGAATAGTTACAAGAAAGAGTTAGACTTTATACATACAAATGCTAAAGCTGGGCCTCACCTTCCCGAGTTGCTGCTCTGTGAGCGAGAAAGCGTCCATGAATGCCTGGGCGATCACCGACAGACAGCTGTCTATGTGTGGGGTCTTCTTGATGTCGAAGACAAACTGAGGGTTCTTCAGGATATTCACCCAGAAGCGAAGCGGAAGGCTGTTCCGAGAGAGAGAAATGTCTTTTCAGATACAGCATTCCTGTGGTGCGGATGCTCTGTTTATCAGTCTGTAAACAGGTGTGTTTGTCCTGGTTACTGAAGTCTGGACGTCTGCTTTGCCAAGCACGGAGCTCCAGACAGCACCCTCACTCAGAACGAGCAAGGGCTAAACTGACAGAGCTCCTGGAAGGGAGACTGGAGGAGTCTGAGGCGGTGTGGACAAGACATTTTCTCCAGACAGTCCTAGGCTACATCAGATGATGATTACAGTGAGAACATCTCAGCAGATCTCCACAACTTGACCTCTTCTCACCCAAAGTGCTACGCCCTGGCCTAAGCCACCATCTTCTCTCGCCTGGATTATTACCTGCCAGCTCCTGATGGCTAATTCTCCCACAGCTACCAGCAACCCTCTTAGTGCAGGTTCAGACCATGTCTCTCCTCTGCTCAAAACTCGGCTCTCCATCCTCCTCCGGATAAAACCCCCTGCGTGAGCAGGGCCTGGGCCCTCACCTCCTCTTCACCTCACCCATTCGAATCCCACCGGCCTCCTTGCCGTCCTTCATGCACGCCAGGCCAGCTCGCACCTCCGGACTTTTGCTTTTGTTGTCCATCTTCCTGAAACTGTCTTGACCCAGAGGGTCTCATGATTTATGCCCTCACTTCCTTAAAGACCTGGCTCACATGTCATCATCTCTGGGGGCCTTCTGACCACCCTGTCCTGTCCCTCTCTATCCTCCTTCCCCACTTTGTCCACTGCACCACTCACCTTCTAATATACCACAGTTTACCCATTCGACTCACTGTCTGCCTCCACCTATTGGAATGCAAGCTCTGCGAGGACAGGGATTTGTCTGCTTAGTGCATTGCTACATCTCCAGCACCTACTGGCAGTTGGTACGCAGTAGGCACTCAAATAAATATTTGAATATGTACTTGGGGAACATTCAAAGTCCTTTCATTGTCTACTTCACAACTCTGGGTATTACCTCCATCAGATGGCTATTGGGCCTCTTAATAGCTCTACTGCCCAGAGACCACCCCTGCCCAACGCCACAGTCTCCACAGGGAAACGGCAGCCAGCAGCACCCAAGCTTGGTGTGGGAGTAGCAGGGCCTGGGAATAAGGCTAAATAAAACACAGGAAGAGAGTGAGCCAGAGTAGTGTTGGGATAGACCCGGATTAATGAGAGGAGATCAGACCTAGAACTCTGGAACTTCAGCTTTTAATACTTGTGTTAAATGGTTCGGCTGACCTTCATGTTTGGGAGGGCTCGAGCTGCACTGAGTTCTGTTGCGCCGTAACTCAGTCCTACTCAGCTCGTGCAAAGTATTTCACAGAGGTAACGCGCTAGGTTTCTCTACTGAGGAGAAATGGAGAATAAATCTGGATGCCTTGCCTTAGCTTAAGGTAAAATGATAAAAAACAACAAAATAAAACAATCCTTTGGCTAATTTTCATGGTATCTGAGTACTGCGTTTGATTAAACAGAAGCGGAAATTTCTAGACAATTGGAGTATAGACAGCTTGGAAATTGCAAAATGATTAAATCTGAGGGATAAATAAGAGTTCTCTAATGGAAAATGGTATAATAAAACCACAAAATATTAATTTCTCCTCTTTTGCCGGTCAAGCTAAACTTGTTTGAACATTCCAAACAAAGTCTTTTTCATGCATTAAAGATAATAGGGTTTGTTTATTTTATCCTAAAGAATAGGATGCTCTGTAGAGGAATGGTTTTGTTTATTGTTTAAAATAGTGACAGCAAGAAATTGCTTTGACATCATCGCTTACAAGCCAAAGATTCTGCTACAGGGATAAACGGATCCTTTTGTAACTGTCCGTGCCTTCCTTTTAGTTAAGATTCTGTCCCAGATTCTCAGACACAGTCAGTAATCACCTCATGTTTGTTCTCACCTGTTTGTTTTCCAAATATGTACGACATCAGGATCCGTGATTTTTTTGTTTTCAGCCTGGGCGTCCAAAAAGTCAAAAAAGTACTTGATAGCAAATGGGGCCCTGCTGTTGGGTAAACTCCAAATGCTTCTAAAAAGTTTTTCAAGCACAGAGTGAATTGCCACCTGAAAGATACAGAACATCGACTTAGGAGATTAAAACAAATAGGGCAGTGGTTTTGAAACATGATGGAAAATGAAATCCAGGTCCAGAGAAAATGATGTGCAAAACAGAGGAAAGCAAGCGGAAGAGAAAATAGGGACCACTGTCAAGTGAGGCCAGCACTCAGCACGGGACAGGGGTGCTGGAAACCCGGGTTCAGATTTGGTTCAGAAGCTCTGTGCTGATGACAACACTGTTTAGCCAAGAGGGAGGATAGCTCAGAAATCCCCAGCAGCTGAAATGCCAGTTGTAGGGCTGTGTACATAAACCAAGAAGCCGTGGATGTTTGGCTGTCATTAGTTCCGTTCAGCCTGGAAACACTCAAGTGATGTTCTCCGTTCCCAGAATTTTTCCTGTTGCATATATTTCCATCATGGGCTTTTTTGTGTATGTACTTTCCGAAGCATTTGAGTGCTTTATAAAAACCAAATAGGCAGAGCTCTGTGGGGCAGATGAGAGAGTCAAGAGGCTCTGGCAGCCCTCTCCCCACTAAACAAATCTCAGCTCCACGCAGACACGCTGCTGTAATCTGAAGAGGCATGCCCATCAGGACACGGCCAGGTGTGGATAACAGCATTTCTATTGCCAGTCATTTCAGGAAAAAAGGATCACCGCAAACTTCTGTTAATCCCACCAAAAGCCAGAGAAAGTAAAATGTGCTCCCAATTTGGTATTCTACCGATTTTCACAGGTTACACTTTTATATGTGAACGGAATTCTTAATTTAAAAATGAAAGATTTACTGGGTTTATAGTCACTGACTTCCCCTACCCCCTTCATTTTATTTGCAAGTCAAAGAGGGAGTTTTATTGCTCATCCATAGTAACAAACAAAAAGGAGTAATTACGCTGTCAACCTAAAAAACAAAAGTGAATGGTGGCTAAGGGGACTGGGAACAATATTAAATCCCCGACTGAAGATATTACAGGAGAAATTTGTAAAGTGCTGTTGTTTTTGCAGTTTATAAAAATAAAGAGAAGAAGGGGGTAGGAAGTGTTTACAGTCTAAACTTTTCATTTTGCTTTGCTAGAAGGCACAAGGGGTTTGTAAAAATGCCACACCTCAGTGGCAATGAAGTGAAACACAGACCCCCAGGAGGCCGTGGAAGGGCCCGAGCAGCGAGTGTACCTTGGTCGACAGCAGTTTGGTCAGATACATCTCTTTTACTTTGAACTTGTGTTTCCCTCGATGTCTCTTGCCCTGCACGTCTTGGAATGCTTCCGAATCGGGTAAAATCTAAAGGGAGACAGAGCAGCAGTGTGACCAGGGAGACCAACCACGCTGTGGGAGGCGTCCGAGGGCGCGGTGCGCGCAGAGGGCGGACTCACCAAGTGGCAGTGGTCATCCGAGTATTCCACGTCTGAATGCCGGGGAGAGGGAGAAAAAACAGCCGTTAGAAACAGAACCTCGGGCTCCCAGACCCGCTCAGAAAATGCCCCGCGTGCACTGTGAAGAGGTTACTTGGGCTCTTCTACTCTAGCTCTTCATAGCTGCATTCTCCTCCTGCCGTGTCTTAAGATCTTAAGATTGGGCCAGGGACTGGAGTGGGAAGCAGGTCCCCCGTCCCTGGAAGTGCAAAAACTGGCGGAAATATCACTTGTGGATCATTATCAACTACACCCAGGGCTGCAAGGCATCCAGCAATGAGACAGACAGACCTAGTTCCTGCCTTCATGGAATTAACAGTCTAGCCAAGGAGAGAATTTCATGTACTAATTACACAATTTTTAAAGTACAATTGTGATAAGGATTGTGAAGAAGAATTATATGCCAAGAAAGTACCTAACTGGGGACTGACCTAGTCTGGGAAGTTTCCTTAAGGGATGTTGGAGCTGAACCTAAAGGCATGGATTGAGATAGGAGATAGCCAGGCAAAT
The DNA here is from genome assembly GCA_030848825.1 of Tadarida brasiliensis. Lineage (NCBI taxonomy): Eukaryota > Metazoa > Chordata > Mammalia > Chiroptera > Molossidae > Tadarida > Tadarida brasiliensis. Next base: position 101,180,807 of record CM061263.1, read on the forward strand.
GGGAGGGGGACGGGCAAAGCTTGTAAGATGAGAAGGAACTTGACCCCTTCTAGGATGGGAAAGAAGGGCAATTGGGTGGAGCTCACGCAGCAAGTGGGAGGGTAGCAGGTAAGGAGGGCCGTCTGGTAAGAAATGTGGCTGAAAGGGAGTGATAAATGGAGGGAAAAGAGGGATTGGTAAGTTGTTTTGAAGATGAGAGAGATTTTGAACACTTGAAATGCTAGTGAAAAAGCAATAGCTGGGGGAGGAAGAAAGTGCAGGTGACAGAAGAGATTATTGGTGGCGTAAAAATGCTTGGAAGGTCAAAAAAGATGGTGGCTCCCGAGCGCAGGTGAGAGCTGGGCCTCGGGTGGGAGGAAGCCAGGGGGACGTGGGCAGGTGCAGGCAGGGGTAGGTTTGGTGTTGGAGGTGGAGCTCCGATTTGTTTTGTCTGTGCAGTACAGGGTAAAGTCATCTGCTGACTGTCAGGAGAGCTGTGTGGGTCGGCTCTGAGGAGAGAGGGTCGAGGTGGAGCATGCACAATGAGATACCAGGAGAACCGGCGGGGGTAGGCTGCGCGGGCCGGTCAAGTCGGGCGCCAGGAGTTTAGAGGGACAACCGCTGCGCTGTTGCCTTTCTCTTGGCTGCCGGCTGGAGGTGCAGGGAAGGCTAGTCGCTGCGGTCTCCCCAGGCTGGGTTTTTGACAGAGGGGGTGAGGAAAGGACAGAGGGGCAGGGAGTTTGGAGGGTTAGCAGGACAGTGATCAAAATAATGGTTCTCAGCTGAATTGGGCGGATTGGGCAGGAGGAGGAAGCGGCGTTGACTGCCTGGAGGTCCAATGAAGACATCCAAACATAAGATCCCCCAAGGAACAAGCTCTGAAAAAGGCGCAGTCTTTGAAGCCAAAAACACAAACCCTTCCACTCTGTGCAGCACAAACACACCAACGTGCCATGCAGAAGGACAGCCACCTGTGCAGGACGGCTTCCCTCGCTCCAGCCTGATGGGATGGTGGTGTCCCACGGCCTACCGAATTGGGAGCCCTGCATTCCCTGTCTGCACTGACAGGTGCTGGGACCCAGCAGGCGGCTCCTAATACTGAACCCAGGAATCAGGAAGGCCCACTTCCGACTGTGTGAGACCGAGAAGGCCCTGCCGGGGAGGCCCAAGGACCTTTCTGAGGGCCGAGGACTGACTGTTTCGACTGGAACTGGACCTCGGGGTTTTCTCGAGGCTGCCTCAGTGTTTTCTGCCCCGAGGCTACCAGGGAGGTAGAGGAAAGTGGCCTGGTGACTTTGCCATAAAAGCTCCCTCTTTAGTTTGTGTCCTCTTCACTTTCTGGGAATTTTGCAAATGCTGTCACTGGGAGCTCTGGGCTCTCCACCAGATGACCTTGTTTGCTCAGCATCTGCAGGGCTGTGGGATTACCTAGGAGCTTCTCTCACTGTGGGGCACTCTCCTCTCAGTCCCGTCCTTGGGGACTGGCAGGGAGCTCGCGAGGCTGCGAGGCTGCGATTCTGCCAGGTTAGGACTGCTAAGAGGCAGCAACATCCTCAGGGCTGGGCGTCCAGGCTCCCCGCTGCTCACAGTGTCCTGTCCTTGCAGGGCGCGCACTCTTAGGACTAGAAACAGATAGAAATGGCTCTTCTCTGCTCCCAGAGAATTTCACGGCAACAACTCAACCTTTCCTTTGTGACGCGCGTCTGAGGGAGGCCAAGGCGACACCTTACAAAGCTGGGTGAGAGCAAAGGCGAACATCGTGTTGGTTACCTGAAGTAAAGTTTGCTATCTTCTTAAAGACTTTTATAGTGGATCCATTTGATATCTGAAAGCAAAGATAAAAAATATATGAGTTTTCAAAATTTAATGTATTTCTCAACTTCAGGAATTAGATGGCTGGCTGGATTTTGTAGTCTCACGTATTACATCAAATATTTATCAAGAATTCCTATGCTCTGGGCACTGTGCCGGAAGATGGAGCTGCAACGATGAGCAGGACACTGTCCTCAGGGAGCTCAGGGTCCTGTCAAGGAGACAGGGAGGCAAGGGCTAGACGGTGGGGCCCAGATGCTGGGGGACCACTGGGAGGTGGGCTCGCCCTGGAAGAGAAGATGCTGCCGTGTTCAGACAGACCTCAGCCCCTGCCCCCGAGGTCAAGAGACACTGAGTCACTTTCATTTTTGAGGTTCCTGCTATATTAATAAGTGCTGAAACAGGGTTTCCAACACTGGCATAGAAAGCTGGTGTCTACGCTGGACAGAGCAGTTTCCATCGAGGTACACACCCAGCAGAAACCGGTACACGTCCTGATAGCAGACGATTTGTAATTGCCGCGCACTGGAAACAACCCAAATATCAACAGAATGGATGAAAACTCGGGGGGGGGGGGTGTTCATACAACAGAATGTTGTAAAACAATGATGATAAGCAAATTAGCTCTGGCTGGGTGGCTGAGTTGGTTAGAGCGCCATCCCCACATGCCAAGGTTGCGGGTTTGATGCCCAGTCGGGGCATCTACAAGAACCAACCGATGTATTCATAAATAAGTGGAGCTACAAACTGATGTTTTTCTCTCCAATCAATAAATTTTTAAAAATTAAAATATATAAATATATAGAAAAGAGAACGAGTAAATTACTGCTGCATGCCACACGGACGACCCTCACAGTGATGTTGAGCAAAAGAAGCCCAACACAAAGGACAGCGTGCTGTGGGGTTCCGTTCACGTAAAGCTGAAAGAACAGTCAACACTGCGACGGAGGTTTGGAGAAGAGAGCAGGGCGGTGACTCGGAGGCCGGGGGCTCCTGAGGGGCCCCACCGTCTGATTTCCTGCCTTGAGTGGCAGTTACAGGAGGAGGTCATTTTGTGATAACTCATCAGCAGTACACTTATGATTTGTTCTCTTTTATGCAAGTGTATCCTATTTTTATTTATTTATTTTCTTGGTTAATGCTCACTCGATATTTTTCCATTGATTTTTTTTTAAGATAGAGTGGAAGCAAGGGAGGGAATAAGAGAGAGAAACATCGATGTGAGAGAGACAACATCGACTGGTTGCTGCCTGCATGACTCTGACCGGGACCAGGGTGGGGGATCGAACCTGCAACCCAGGTACGCACCCTTGACTGGGAATCAAACCTGTGTCCCTTTGGTCTGCAGGCCAACGCTCTAAATGCTAAGCCAAACTGGCCAGGGCAGGTGTGTCCTATTTTTAAAAGGAAGCTGTAAAATCCTAAAAATTGCATATACTTTTATATTTAAAAAATTTAACTATAACTTACAGGAAAGTACTTAACATTCACTGAGATAAAGTGTTCGGCTCAATGAATGTTCACCTAAGTACATACCTGTGTAACCACCACCCACATGAAGATATGAAATTATATTTCAAGGTCCTGAGAAGTACCTCCATGACCCTCCCCAGCCAATAACGACCCTTCCTTTTCTGACTTCCATCACTGTGGGTTAGTTGTATCTGTTCCTGAACTTCATATCAACGGGGTCATTCAGTATATGTATGTGTCTAGGTCTGTGATGTTTATCGAGGTTGTTGCAGCTACCAGCAGTGTGGCCTTTTTTATATCCTCACCCGAGGATTTTTAAATTTATTTATCATCAGATAGAGTGGGAGGAAGAGAGGGAGAGAGAGAGAAACATCAATGTGAGAGAGACACATCGACTGGTTGCCTTCCTCACGACCCAACCAGGGCTGGGGACGAACCGCAACTGAGGTACGTGCCCTTGGCCGGAATTGAACCCGTGACCCATCAGTCCACAGGCCGACGCTCTGACCACTGAGCCAAACCGGCCAGGGCAGTGGGGCCTTTTTAAATTACTGTGTATTATTCCACTGTATGAATATACTACAAAAAACCGCCATACAACGAAAGGAGAGGAGTACCAACAAATCCTACAACATGAACGAACCTCAAAACACGCTGAGTGGGAGAGCCAGTCCCCGAAGGCCACAGGCGGTGTGATCCACTCACACCCAGTGTCCGGAACAGGCCACTGTCCACAGGCAGAACAATGACTAACTGCCTAAAGCAGGGGTCGGAGGAATGAGCGACTGCTAGTGAGTTCAAGGTTTCTTTTTGGGGTGACGACAGTGTCCTAAAATTAGATTGTGGTGATGATCATACAACTCCGCAAATGTACCCCAAACCACTGAATTGGACGCTTTGAAAAGGTGAGCTTTATGGGACGTGAATTATATCTCAACAGAGTTGTTAAAAAGTTGTCACAGATTTCAAAGGTAAACGTTTGACAAACAAATGCTTTTACTACACTGCCCCACGACGGCAATGCCTGTGCAGAGCCTCTTGGGATAAAGATGGAGCGTTCTCACCTGAGGCCTTCTGGGACCGGGGAACCCAGAGCCAGAGGGCCTGCTAGTGCACCCCTCCAGCCCCACCCCGAGGAACTGGATGCTCCGATGAGAGGTGGCCCCCATCCGTGGGAGAAGCAAACCGCTCTGCGTGCTTCTCCACAGAGAGAGGCAGATCGGGGTTACAGAAGTCCTCTCTTTCCTTTGGGGCTGTGGAGGCGAATTCCCCCTGGCATTTCTGAACATCATTAGCTAAGTGCTTTCCCCTCCACCTATAGCGCCAAGGCTGTTCTGAACTCTAATACTAATTTGGACCTGGCCTTCCCCAGTCTGGAAGAAAGTGGAAACTCAGAATTTCTCTTCTGGCCTGCTACACACTGGTTATCAGCATGTACAAACCTGCTTAGCAAGCACAAAGGACTCAGGCCTAATCTCCTTCCGTGGAGCCCACAGAGGAAGGAGCACAGCGGGGGAGCCAGCCTTGAGAGGCCCCAGAGCACAGCTGTCCAGCCAGCTGCGTCCAGCTAGCCGCTAACCTCAGGCCAGAGGCCTCCAATGGCTGGTGTTCGCGACATCTTGTGGGGCGGGGGCCAGGGCGGGGGCTGGCTGCGCCGTGAGGCCTCTGGGAGGAGTCTTGAGTGAGGATTCTGAACCGTTATCTCTGACTCTGCTGTTATTACCAAACACCCTCTCCTTTCGCCTTGTGCCCGTCGTCGTTTTCTGGCTGACTTTTCAACCCTCCTCCACGCTCGATGCAGTTCAGCGCTGGTGCAGGCACCCCCTTCGCAATCCTCCTGCACTGAGTTTCATGAGACTGTTTGAGCACAGTTACAAAATTCCTCCCCGTGAAGACCTGGATATGCTCTGTCTCAAAGCCAATAAACATCTTTTTATAAAAGGAAGCTGGTGATTCATTCTACGTAACCGACAAAGAATGAATCCCAAGCGGATCCCGTTGAGTCGTCGAGCCAATACTCTGTCACTGTCAGACGCGCTGTTTTGCCAGAAGCGAGCACCCTCGCTCCGTAATCACCAACGCCGCGATGGGCCTCGGATAGGGAGCGCTGCCAAAAGTTCAGATGTCTTTTCGAGAGCTGGCAGCGACCCACGGCTGGCGCCGAGCTCGGGCAGCGGGAGCGCAGGCGCCGCTTGTACCCGGGGAATTGTACTCCCAAGTTCTCCCCCGAGAGCAAGTGTAAAAGCATTTGATTAGGGCTGAGTTGTGTGTTTTGAGCGTGGATGTGTGTGAATGTATTTCCAACGTTCGCAGCTGCTCTAGGGAGGGTGGGGCACCCCCCATGTGACACCACCACCACGTAAAACAGAAAACTAGTTTGTGCAGATGTGGGGAGGGGGGGGTCATTCTGCGTTTTGCACAAGTCAGCTGCTACCAAGCCAAGGACAGAAACACCTGTTTAAAAATTGCCACAGACTAGCCTTGGCCAGTTTGGCCCAGCGGTTAGAGCATCGGCTGGTGGACCAAAGAGTCGCGGGTTCGATTCCAGCCAAGGGCACATGCCTCAGTTGTGGTTCGGTCCCCGCCCCTGGTCAGGGTCGTGCGGGAGGCAACCAATCAATGTGTCTCTCTCACATGGATGTTTCTCTCTCTCTCCCTCCCTCCCTTCCACTCTGAAGATAAATGGAAAAAAAATATCCTCGGGTGAGGATTAAAAAAAACACACACAAAGTGCCACAGAACCCAAAATGTTAAAAATGTAATGCTGTTTGTTCCATCTGAGCGGCTCCGAGTGCCTTCCTAGAAGTGACTCATCAGTCCCCTGTACTCCTGTGAGGCTTCAGGAATGAACACCACGTTAAATCAAGGAAAGGCTAATGTCCCTGGATGGGTCTGAGGAAGCAAGATTCCTCCAGCCCGGAGCAGAACGGGTCCACAAGGCAATTTCAAGTTAAATTCCTTCCAGTCCTGTGTGCCCCGTGGCTCGATGAGACAAGGCCACATGCCTCGGGTGAGGCCTGGCCCACGCTGGAATGCCCGGAGGTGGAAGTTCACTTTCCACCATCAGAACGGAGAAATGGACTCACGTCAACAATCCAAAGTAACTCTTGAAATAAACAGAAGCTACGTACCCTCCAAACCGTTTGCAAGTGAAGATGAGATTTCTTTGTTCTAAAACACTATCTTTATGGCATAAGTTGAAGATAATTCCATAAAAATGGATTTTCTAGAAATATAAAGTTGAACTTCTATTTAACCTTATGAAACTGCCATTTTTATAGGTAAATACAGTCAAGTATTGACAATTTCATATGGTTTAGTCTAAAAGGAAAGCTGGAATTTCAGCCTAAAACTTTTATGGAAAATTATGAATGTGGTCTGAAATATCATAATTTTTCCTTAAAGAAAAAAACCTGAAAACACAATAACAACATAAATCACCACGTGGAAGTCCTTGCTGGTATCTCGCACTCCTACAACGGCGTTATGGGGAAATAATTGTATTCAGCCAGCGTTATGCCAGCAGCCAGCATCAGTGCCACTCGCTGGTCTTCCTTCTTAGCTCTTCACTGACACCCAAGGCTGGAGACACATGAAAAAGGAATCTGTTCTCTCAGGGCCAGAGGGCTGACTTTGCTCAGTCCTTCAGTGGCGCTGGGCCGGGCTCATCGGAAACTCTCAACAGACACATCAAATCTCAGGCACAGTTCCTGGCAGCCAAAGGATTCTCGAAAATAGTGAAAAGGCTTCCTTCTTGTGGACCTGGAATTAGCTCTGGGCCAGTTAGCAAACTCCCTGTGAGGACTGTTAGAGAGAACCCGAGCCGGTCCTCTGGGAGGAGTTCGGCCTCCAACAGTGTGTGTGAAGTTGGGGACCTAAGCGCCCCCTGTGTTCCTGTCGGGCTGGCTGGGCTGGCGCTGTCAGCTCCGGGAGCCTGAGAGAGGCCTCCCCACCAACGAGGATAACTATCGTCGTCTTCAAGCAATGATGTTGAAGTAGGATTAGAAATAAGGAAGCATTTTGATAAACTCACAGATGTGAGATTCATCAGAAGATTTTTTTTTCAAATCCTAAGGATATTTTTCCATTTATTTTCAGATAGAGTGGGAGGGAGGGGGAGAGAGGAAGAGAGGGAGAGAGAAACATCGATGTGAGAGAGACACATCTATTGGCTGCCTCCCACATGACCCCCACCAGGGCTGGGGACCAAACCGCAACCGAGGTACGTGCCCCTGACCGCAGTCGAACCCGAGACTCTTTGGTCTGTGGGCGGACGCTCTAACCGCTGAGCCAAACCAGCCAGGGCTCATCAGAAGATTTTAAGAGAAGTTACCTTTTTTGTTTGTTTGTTTGTTAATCCTCACCCCAGGATACTTTTTCCATTGAGAGGGAGGGGAGAGGGGAGAGGAGAGAAAGAAACATCGATGTGAGAGAGACACATCTATTGGTTGCCTCCCATATGCTCCCAGACGAGGCCGGAGAGCCAACCTGCAACCCAGGCACACGCCCTTGACCGGGAATTGAACCCGTGCTCTAACCACTGACCCACACTGGCCAGGGTGAGAAGTTACCCTTTTGAACTGCCATCAGAGACAATGACTACCAGGATTCCTCCTGAATCGGCCCCAGCTCTCTGGCCGGGCTGCTTCAGAGCCCTGCTTCTGAGCAAGGGTCTCCCTCCGGCCCAGAGAGGGCCACAGCCTCTAACGCAAGGCCTTTTCCGTCTGCTCCCAGCCCGGGGCATCCGTGAGAAGAGCTGTGTGACCGAGGCCAGTTTCTTCGCCTCCCTGGGCCTGAGAATGAGAACAATGAGAGCATCTCTTCCCCGGGCTACGAAGAGGACTGAAGGGGTCACTGTTCGTAAAAGCACCGAGGACAGTGCTCAGCACACGAGCTGCACACACTTGTTAGATAAGCATCGAGAGTTGCTCACGCTGTAAGAAACCTTGAGAGACAGGCCAGCCCCTTTCCTTCAGAATCACAGAGGACACGCCTCACCGGCAGAACTCAGCAGACCCTCGGGGACGTCCCTCTGAGCTCGACATGTCATCTGAGTGCCGGCTCTGGCATTAGCGGTGACCACCTCCCCGGTTAGGAGGAACATTCCTCAAGGACGCAATGGTTCAACACCTTCTCGGCCCCCTCCAAACCTCACAGAACGAGGTGTGTGATCTGTAGGGGAAGTTTCCTGCCGGACACAACACTTGCTGCCACTCCACAGCAGGGTGTGGGTGCGATGACCCGGGCCAGGGGAAGGTCACGGGGTCGGGGGGCCTGTGGCGGGGGGGCAGAAGGCCTAGACCCGGAGAGGCATCCCCAGCCCCCGCCCATCCACACGGATGCAGCGCACCGCGCAGTCCCTCCACGGTGAAGGCGCACACGCGACAGCCGGCACAGACGCACGCGGGGAGGACTTCATTACTGCGAGAGAGATGCCTCCGCTCAACGTGTTTGTAAAGACGTCGACTCGAGCACACTGCACGGACAGAAGACCGGCAGAAACTCGCCCTCCTCCGCGTTCATCTGACGGAAACCGAGAGGAATACGAGGGCCCTCATCAGCCGGTGGCGGTGAACAGGACCTGGGCCCGCGTGCGCGGACACGCTGTCACCACGCGGAAAGCAGCCGGGCGATGCCCAGGGTTGACAAGGCTGCAGGGGACAGGGCGCTGCCGTGCCCTCTAGACACCTGTTCTGCAAACACAGACAGGAACTCCCTCGAAGGGGACCAGCCCCGCTGTTTGCCCCAAGGACAGAGTGCGGGGACAAGAAGCAGGCCCCCACCCCAGCAGTGAGACTGTGTCTAGAGGGGAGGAAGAACTGGCTGTCACCAGAGATTAACTTTAAAATCTAACTAATTTGGGCTAACTGGAGGGAGGTGACTGAATCATCTGAAACCCTGAGTTAGACACCATTTTAAAATAAAATGCAGTTTTTTGCTTTCAAGCACTTCACAGTGACTCAAACTCGGGCACTTTAGTAAATGAATGAGAGTGATAATCAGCATCTCGTCGCTCTGGAGGGAAACGCAAGCGCTCAGGAGGAAATTTTTCTTTAACGAAAGGGCAAAAGCAAGCGTCAGCCCAGCTAAACGTGGAGCCCCAGGGCTGCTGCTGAACCGTGCGTAGGTTTAGGTGGCTGAGGGTGGTGGTGGACACTTTCTCCCGAGCAGTCCTGGACAACAGGGCACTTGAGACAGTCCAGGCACGGAGCTCTGGGGCCCGATGACCTCCCCGGTCTCCTTCAAGCTCTCCGGGGTTTTTTTGTTTTTGTTTTTGCCTATGGCTTAGCTTTCTAAACAGAAGGAGAATCCTTTAAGCCCTGTGTCCTCGTCTTGTCATTTATTACCACCATGTGGTAACGCTAGGGTAGGAGGCCAATAAATCATTTGGACGGGAAGTGACTACAGGCTGGATTAATTTCATTATCATCCTTAAGCAGATAGGTGTCTAGCACGGCCGATGTCTGCAGTGAAGACTGATGTTCTCTCTTCTGACAGCGTTGCCCTTGCCTTGCAGACAGCTGTGGTGGATCCCCATTTTCCCTGCCCAGTGGCTGGTCCTGTCTCCTTAACGGTGGTGAGTGGCCACACCTCCTTCCTCTGCCCCCTCCCCTCCCTGCCCCAGGGTTGCCAGGAGACTGAGAAGCCTGACCAGGGTGCCCAGCTCTCCTCACACAGCTGAGCCAGGCAAGCACATTAGTCAAAAGCACCAGGACAGGGCTGTGCTCCTTCCAAATTTGCTGAGACAAGCTGGCCACCCAGACACGAGCAGAGGAGGAGATGGCGGTGGGTCTGCAACCTGAACTTCAAACGGATGCCATTGCAAGCTCCTCTCTAAGCTCGTCCCCCGGCTCCAACGTCCTTCCCCCGACTGGACTCCCTCCGGGGCAGTGCTTCTCCAGTGGGGCCCACCAACAGGAACACACACGTCCAGCGAGTTCCCCGGGGACTCGTATACTCTCCAGAGCTAAGACCTTGGCAAGCTGACTCTGAGGCTGGGAGGTCTGAGCTGCCGGAGGGTGAGCACAGGAGCCAGTTGTCAATGCACAGCTGTCTCTGCCGGGTGCCCTTCAGCAAAGGCTTTGGGGCGGCACCCACCCCCTGCCACCCACAGCAGCTATTTCCAAACTGAGCGTGAAACCCACTCAGCCAAAGAACCCAAGGACGAGGTGGGCTTTGTTCCTGGCTGTTGTCCAGAAAGCTGTGCTTGAGGAACACTCCGCTTCTTCCTGGGACTTTCAGCCATGACAGGAGGCGGCGGCACCGACCCCCACGTGGCCTGGGAGCTGCTCCGCCTGCCTCCTCCATCTCTGGAAGAGCGCCCGCACCTGCGCATCTGCCCTGCCATCCCCGAGCGCCACCCTGACCCGTCCTCACCCCGGTCTCTCGCACCCGCGTGGCTGGCGGTGTCCACCTCCTGCCCGTCTCGGAATCCACCCACTGTGTCCATCTCCAGAGCCACTGGGTCATTTCTGGTCAGCACCATCGCTCACCCGAAATGCTCCGTTTCCAGGTTTGCATCCCTTGCACCCACGCTCCACGCACAGCTCGTCGTTTTCTGAGATCACTGAGTCTCCAGTGCCTCCTCACTATTCTTGGGATAAAATTCGACCCCTGAAGAAGCTGACTGGGCCTGCACCTCCCCTTCTCACCTCCGCCCTCACTTCTCTGCCTTCCTCCTGGAGAAGCTGCCATGTGAACTGGTTCAGCAACAGGCCCGAGAGCCCAACTGCTGGGGTCAAAGTCTTGACTCTGCCACTGTAACTATTAGTGAACCTTGAGCCTCACTGAGCCCATCTATAAAGTGGGTTAATAACAGTACCAACCCATAGAGCTGCTGTGGGATAGAACGAGCCGAAATAAGGAGAAACGCTGAGACTGGCATGAGGCACAGCGCAAGGGCCCCGGAAAGGCTGGCTGTGATCATCTCCAATGCCACCTCCGCCCCACTCAAGTTTTAGCCTGTCTAAAAGTATTTTTGTGGAAGAACACGCATGTTCTCCCATTCCTGCTAGGTGTGCTGGGACCCCACCCTGGCCTGGTTAAGTTCAGGTCTCAGCTTAGCCATAGCTTCCTCCAGGAAGCCTTCCCAGATGCTCCAAGCCACAGCGTAATTAATTCCACCATAAGGTGTTGCCTCATCACTTGCGTCCTCCTCCCTTCTCCATCCCTTCCCCTGGGCTGTAGGATCTGTAAGGTCAGGGACCTGGGCTCTGTTCCTCTCGCAAGCATCCCCAGCTCTTAGCACATAGTAGGTATTCAACAAAGACGTGGACAATGTTGCGGAATGATTCCCATTTTCCCAGTGTGCTCAGGAACCTTCCCTGGCACGCAGATCTCTGAGCGGCCACGTGTGTCCCTCACCCATGTGGACACTCACCCAGCATGTGGGTCAGGAGCCAAAGGAGGTATGGCTGAGAATCACAGACAGGAAGCGCAGAGCCTCTTCAGAAAAGGCTCCGCCGCCTACGTGAACACTGGAGGGTGGCGAGGCTCAGGGCTCCGGCAGGCACTGTTCAGCCTCAAGCTACATGACAACTCCTCTAGGGCTTTGCTGAAGACCATGCTTTGAGAATCTCCTAAAGGTGAAGTTTCTCACCTAAACTGAGGCTGGAGCGCCATGGGCTCATGAGAATCAAAGCTTCGGGAGAAGGGAACGGGAGGAACCAGCAGAACCCGAGGCAGAGATTCACAGGCTCTTCCAAACGGGCAGCTAAGGAAAACTTCTGCCCCAGAGAAAAGCAATCTGCAAACGATTCCGGGAAAATGGCTGGGAGTCCTGTGATTTTTTAAAAGAATCTACGAGGTAGCAGAGATGGCGAATCCAGTTAGGGTTGGCAGTGGGCTGGGGGCCACGCCGCCTTCTCACCTCGTAGTGGCCGATGGTATTTAGCTTGGTTATTCCATCTTCGAGAATCACGGAGGAACTGTCAATATCCAGGAGTTCTTTCTGTCGTGTGCCCACTTGAAGCTCTGGAGAAGAGAAAAAGAGCATTTTGTTTGCGGTTAAAATCGCAAGGAGAAATTTTAGATGCTGCCCTGTCACTTTTGCAAATATTATTTATAAACAGGTTAAACTGACATAAAGTGGTAAACACCTGACCGTTCAGAGATGTATCGGCCGGACTGGCGGCCTGGGTTTTGTTTTTTTGTGTTCGTTTTATGTTTAGGGCTTGACTTTGAAGACCACTTTCCCCTGGAGCTTTTCCTCTGAGGCTCAGCCTGGAAATGAAGCCAAATGAAGACGGAGTAATGCCTCCTCTGAGGGACCCGCTCTTCAGAAAATCCCCACAGCAAACCCGCACGCTCGCATGCCCGCGGTTCTTTTCACAGCGGGCACTGTCTTCTGTAGGTACCTGGGGTGGGGTGGGGGGCCCTGGTGGGCTAATATCCCAAAACACAGGGCTCAAACGCCTTCCCAGAGGTTGCCAACTTGGGCCCTAGGGTCAGAAGGGGGCTCACAGGTGCGTGTTTTCTCTTTCTGTGACCCTGTACCATGTCTTACTTATTACTATAACGTCAACTCAGCAGCAACATTTAGTGATCAGGATGTTGCACACACAATTTTGGACTTCTGCTTTCTCTCTTAAAAAACAGGACCATCTGGCAACCTGGACCATACAGGCCCACCGTCCGCTGCAGCGAAACGGCATGACCCCTCCGATGGCGCGTCTTTTTCCAGTTAAGTCAGGCCCCGCCGTCCGCTGTCCTAGGCAGAATCTGCCTGTGGTGTAGGACACTTCCTGCCTCTCGGAGCACGTGCATTTGGGAGCCTCTGCAGCAGGGGTCCGAGCACAGCTGCTCTGGTGTCGGATTTCAGCACAGCCTCGGGGCTGGTGTCCCAGGCCCCGCCTCCGTGCTCTGAGGCCCACCTTGCAGAAGCCTGGCTGGCTGGTGTGCTGAGCCCCGCTCACTCTCGGCTACAGTCTGTGAAGCTTCCAGTCGGCCTGTCCTGCTCTCTGTCCTCCTGCATCAGGGGCACCCGATGGGCACAGAGCCGGGAATGGTGGGACTACTGCGGACTTGGCAGTGGCAGGGCTGAGGCCACTGGGCTGTTTTTCTTGTGGTCCTTGGCTCCAGGGGTCCACCTCCCCTGCAGTCAGAGCCCCTCATTAGTGAGAGGCAGGCTCAGGGCAAGGAAGCTGATGGTCCAGGTCACATCATGCTTCCCTGGCTGGGGCTGCCCCTTTGACCTGCATCTAACCAATGAGCTCAACTGGTCTTCAAGGGCCCCACAGCCTATCAACGACAGCAAACAGGAGAGAGGCAGAGGAGAGGCGCCGTGGCGACTCCGCTTCCTTTAAAGCCAGGTCACGTCGTGGCTACACATTTACACGGTTTCATTCAAATGTGCCAGACCCTGTTCCCAGGCCTCCCTCCATGGCCTTGCAGCAGGAGGTCTGACCAGGAGGGCGGGCTGGGCGGATTTTAATTGCTTGCCTAGTGGAGGCAAGGGCTGCGTGTGGAGGGGAGATGAACCTTGTTACACTGCCTGTCACTGCTGCGATTTCACTCTTCCCTCCTGTCCCATTATCTGCTATCAGCTCCCATGACAGTCTCCTGCGAGGGCTGCACGCAGCTCAACTTTAAAATGCTGATGAGCATTTGCGTGAAGGGGAGCCCTGTTAGCACGCTCACGCATATGCTCCCCTTTGCAGTATACCAATAGAGCCCGAAAATGAATTCATAGCAGATGCTGCTTCCTGTTGGGGGAGGATGGCGCATACACTTAATGCAGGACGAGATTAGCAGGGAGGAAGATGACCTTTCCAGCGTGCTGGAGTTCACACCCAGACTCTGAGCCACCCACCGATGACACACTCGCTATCACCACAAACAGATCGGATGCCAACGTGAAACGCGGCACGTACGTACAGAGGGTGCGGGGTTCACACCTCTTTGTACCTCTTGATGCAAGGCGAATGCATTTGGTCTCAGGGTTAGCAATCTCGTGGATCTGATTTACAAACTTAACGTTAAAAAACCCAGCGTCTTTGAAGGATGATGCTTCCTAGGAGGAATCGGGATGCTCTCGGGAGAGCAGTGCCTCTCTGGGCCCCTACAAGTGTCCTCCGGGAACAGCAGGCCAAGTAAGCTTCACCAGATGGAAGCATCCGTGCTGGGGGGAGGGGGTGGCAGGGGTGCTCACCAGGGGACTGGGACAATACGCCTCCCGCACCACCTTACCAAGACAAATTTCATTCAGCTGAAGTCCATACGGAGAGCCATTCTTGCTGAGGAACGCCTGGAAAATCTTCTCTTTGGCTTGGCCTATAGTATCACAGTCAAGAACAGTGACTGAGATACTGCGACAGACATCCGCACTGTCGTTTTCCGGGATTTTTTCAAAGACGACGTTTAATGCCTGCAAGAATATAAACAGGTTTTCAAGTCCATTAGATCATTGCAACCTGAAAGGCACGCGTCACAGACACAAACCTTGGTGAGCCCTGCTAATACCTCCCACGGCACATCAGCAACCACCGTGTTGCATTGTACTTTAATCTTTTTTCCATAATCCATTCTTTTCAGGGATAATGGGAAGGAAAACAGGAAGTTAAAACTCTCATGACAGAGCAAGCATTGAGCAAGTACCTCTGAGAGTAAATCATATATGCCCTAAAGAGTCTAGAAATGGTGATTTCTAATTTCATCCTCAAAAAACAAACAAAACTTGGAGTTTCTACAGTAGATGAGGGCAGACTGGTGACTCTCTTTTTTATTAACAGGACCACAGAGTCCCAGGAGTGAAGTTCCAGGTGATGGGAAAGGTTGCGAGGTCCCTGTAATGACCAGGTGGAAGAGGTCGCCTTTTTTTAAGAGGTTATGTTTTAATACGCAGCATTAATTACGGTAACGTTCATCTCCCCTCCGGACTGGCTCCCGAGCCCTCATTAAGGCACTGCGATCCCCACCCTGCACTACCACCCTGGTGTAATTGCTTTCCACCTCAGGGCCATTACTTCCCGTTTCCTCAGTTAACACTCCCCCCGAGCAGCAGGACCTCGGAATCAGACGAGGGGGCGAGCATGGCCATCGGGGATGTGTGAAACCACTGGACTAGGGAATATTTCAAAACGAATTTAGGAGTCACTTCAGGTTTCCTTCGTCTAAGACCAGATGGACATGTCTGAAAACAACAAAGTTTACTGACTACGGACCCTTGGGGGAACCGAGTCATGGACGTGCTAGGAGTACTTCATGATTGGTACAGCACTCAGCTCCCAGTCTAAGGTGCCTGGGTAGGCGTCGAGTCAGAGGGACCTAGGTACGCCGTGAAATGCACAATCACTTAACGTTTTTGAGCCTGGGTGTGATGAGGACATGTGAAATGATGAACTACTGAGCATGTTTAAAAAAAACGAAAACACAAATGATGT
This sequence comes from Tadarida brasiliensis, assembly GCA_030848825.1. Classification (NCBI taxonomy): domain Eukaryota; kingdom Metazoa; phylum Chordata; class Mammalia; order Chiroptera; family Molossidae; genus Tadarida; species Tadarida brasiliensis. Next base: position 101,196,451 of record CM061263.1, read on the forward strand.
GGAGAATGGGGATCCTGCGGGTTCACGACTTTTAAAGTGGGTGTAATAACAGTACCAGCCTTCCAGCATCCTTATGGAGAGTACAGGCCTGACACAGGGCCGGGCTGCTGGGGAGGGCTAGATAATAATATTTGCAATAAGTTATATGGAATAACTTCTCACTATTGTTATTATCGTTGGTATGGACATCTGGAAACAGAGACCCAACTGGCATGCTCAGGATCTGTGAGAGGGAGGAGGATGCCACCAGCGAGCAAATGGGCTGGACATCCGCTCTGGGGTCAGGGTCAGACTCCTGGGTTCATCCCAGCCCACCACTAACCAGCTGGGTAGCCTCTCCGCAGCTCAGTTTTGTCACCTGCAAAGTGGGAACAACAAGAGTAGCTGCCTCGCAGGGTTCCCGTGGCGATGGACTGATTAACCGTGGAGCGCTTGGAACAGCGGCTGGCTCACGAGTGCCTGGGATGACAACACGGAAAAGGGGCTTCTGATCTCTGGGGAGGTTCTCAGGGGTGTGTCTTCTCTCCACTGCCTTTAAATCGTGCGCTACAATCCCGTTTCCAATCATGCAACAGTACACGTTGGTCCAGTCCTGACCAAATGATTAGGACTCAAGCACTGGAGTCTGAGCCCTGAGGCCAAGCGGTGAGCTCAGTCTGGCCTGGGTGAGTTCCCTTCCTCTGGGAATACTGTTGCTCCCCTGCCTACTCTCAGCACACTTCTGTGTCTGGGCCCGTCACCCGCTGGGAGGGGATGAAGAATACCTCTCTGCTCACAAAGCCCGAAATACTGGACCGGAGAGCAGGCAGCAGGTGCCGGGCGAGGGCGGCTTGCGACTGGGCGGGGGACCGGAAGGAACCAGCGTGGGGAAGCCTCACGCCAGAGGCCGCTCCCTCGCCCCCCCCTTTTTTTAGCAACATTTACTGAGGCCTCTGGGCCCAGACAACCTGCCAAGTGCATTCCAAGAGATACTTTTTAAAATCTCAACATCCTGGGGAAGATGGTTGTATAATTATTATCCCCATTTTACAGTGAGGAAACTGAGGCACTGAAGGCCAAGTCACTTGTGCCAGGGACACAGCTCATCAGCGGCAGAGCCAGGAGTTGGTGCCATGAACCTCTCAGCGACGGGACCCTCTTCCTACCAGCCTGGCCCTCCCTCCCCCATCCTGGTCCCAGCTCCAGGAGCCCTGTGTGAGAGGAGGCCGTACCCGAAGTCCTAAGCTAGATCCCAGCACACGCGGGGGTCAGGAGGGGACGGGAGGGTCACCGCGAGTCCTGCCCACTGCGGTCTGAGTAGACTTGCCCGTGTCTCCGGGGCTGACGGTGGTTAAGCCAGTTCCCAGGGCTTCCAAAAACCAAGACGAACAGACGGCACCTGTAAGGGCTCCGGCACCCCCGGCGTGTTGAACAGGGTCCTAGGTGTTTGTGAAACGACACGGTGCGACTACCTAAAGGGCGCTATTGTCTTTTACAGAAAACACCGTGTTACAGGCAATAAACGTTCTTAAAAACATAACCAAAAGGAAAAAATATCTTAACTGGATGTAGAATCATGTAAACCTGCCGCTGCCTCCACAGCTAGATGGGTGGGAAAATAGGGAAAATGACATTTAATAGAGTCCATGGGGAATTCTGAGAGTACATTCAGACGCAAACTGATCTGTGTTCCTTCTTCACGCTGGTAACACGACCCAGCAGCGGTTTCCCGAAGCGTGGGTCCAGCCAGGCTCAGTGGGCCGGCCTCCTGCCCCACCCCGGCTGAGCGTGCCCCTGGGCCTCGGCTCCGGGCACCAACTCTCCCGCCCCCTGCGAGACCCCTGCCTCCTCCTCCCTGTTGGGGGCTGGGTGGAGGAGAGACCTTAAGACAGTCCTTGTTCTCAGAGAATTGTGGGATTCACATTTATTTGAGAAAGAAGGCACTGCCTATGAAGCGATACGGAGCCGCCAGGTGCAGTCCATCACCCTCAGTGAGTGTTCCCGAGGCATCGGAGCAGGGAGGCCAGGGGGCCGAGGACCTCACGGGCCTCCTCCCCTCCTCCGCTCCTTCCCCACGCTGGAGCACCGGCGCGCCATCTGACATCTCTGAGCCTTCAAATTCTCCTTGTTCCTGTCTTAAAGAAGGAACGGGATCACTAAATAATAAGCAACAGTAGCAAATGAAGGCGTGCTTCCTGTGTGCGTTGGAAATGATGTGTATTTGTAGCCGTAAATTATTAATCTCAGACACAATCCTAGGACCCACAGTCTATCATGACGCCCATTTTACAGAGGAGAAACTGAGGCACAGAGAGGTTAAGCAAATGGCACAAAGCCACCCACCGAGAAAAAGGTGAAGCAGGCACGGTATCTCTCTGTTCTCAAACACTTGGTGATCCTGTCTTTCAAAACATGAAAACGTTTTGTAAACGAAGCATGGCCCAAATCTATGGGATGGGGATTAATTTTTAATACCCACAAAAGGCTAACATGCTCTGAAATGTATTCTTGTCTCTTTACCAGAAATCCAGCCCTCTGCTAAGAGAAACATCTCTAGCTCTCCCTGTTTCCTTGGCATGAAAGTATCAGCCAAGCCTGGGGCACCAGATATGGTTGGCTGACTGGTCAGCAGCCATCTCTCCGCCTTGGCTCACGGAAGCCAGGTGTCATAGCACCGGGCCCAGGCTAGGTTAGACTGGAGGCGACCCCCTTCTCCTTCACCAGGGACTGGGCATGTAACTCAGTTCTGGCCAATGAGGCCTAACAAAAGGGGGAGCAGGGCTCAGAGCTGTGGTCGCTATTTTGTGACTAGGAGGCAAGGCGTAGGGGAGCATGGAGATGGGGGAGACTCAGAGCCCGGACACTGCTGAATGGACACACCAGCCTTGGGGCTGCTGACCTCCAGACTTTCTGCTTCAGGATGCAATTCCATGCTCTGACTATCTCAGGCACCATTCTCTTACCTACAGCTGAACGTACCCAAACTGACAGAGCTGCCTTGTTGATGCTGTGGTCGATAAATCCATGTACTGACACTCATCTGCTTTGCATCTGTTTTGTGCAGGGCATTGCAGATGATACAGAGGAGAACCTGGCACTGAGCCTGCCTGGGTAGTATTTGAATACTGGTAGAACTACTGTGGGATACACACAACAAGTTCTAATACCAGGTAGGAAACAGCAGGTAGAGATGAAGTGTTTTAGAGGTTCAGGGAACTATTACCTCCAGCTTGAAGGAGGAATTTCAAAGGGAGAGAAACCAGGAAAGGCTGCATGGAGGAAGGGGCCTTTGAATTGCATCTGGAAAGAAGCTGCATGTGCATCAGTACATGAGGAAGCCTCTAAACCATGGAGATACTTGGCTTCAATTCTAATTAGACTGGTGAGCAGCAAGCTTCAATCTGTTCCTCGGGCTACTAGGCCAGGAAGTCTAGATAAAGAATCTCAATTCCTTTGGGTAGAATGGAGGGTGGAGGACTTGAAGAACCCTGCTTACGTTTCCAAAACCACCACCTGCCATCTGAGAGAGAAGCCTTGTACTATTTACAGAAACAAAAGGTGAAGAAGAGAACACTTCTCAGCTAATAAGGTTTTAGGTGTCTAATAATAATTGCCAGCACTACTGAACCCGTACCATGTACTGGGAATCATCTCAAATGTGTTGCTAATTCATTTAATCCTCACAACAGCTGTATGAAGTGGGCACTATCATAGAGCCTCATCAAATGGTTGAAGAAGTTGGGGCACAGAGAAGTTCAGAAACGTGCCCAAGATGGCACAGCTGGTGACGGTCATTACTAGGGTACGTCCACACCCTGAACTTTGAAGCCAAAGGGTCAACAAAGGCCATAAACGTCTGAATGGCAGTCCCAATCTGCCTGAGGTTCTCAGTCAGGGCTGTCAGAGCAGACAGGTCGGACAGGGACAGCCTGTGGGAGGAGGTTCCACCTCCTTACCTAGGCATGAACCTGTTCAGTCTGGAGCACCCACAGGCATTTTTATGGAGCCCGTTGGCGCAGAATAAAGATGACCTTTCCCAGCCTCTGCTGCTGCTGGGCATGGTCCTGTGATGACGTTCTGGCCAATGAGAGTAAGTGGACGTGCTGTGTGACAGCCTCTGGGAAACCTGCTTAAAAGACAGCTGGTGACCACCTGTCCCCTTTTCTATAGCCCGGCTTATGTCCTGCTGGAGGGAATGCAGGAGGCTGGGGGTGAGCAAACACCTTAGCGTCCAAGGCTGAGACCATGAGGTGACCTGAGGATGATGAGGAGGAGGAGCCTGGGTCTGTGAGGCTGGCCCAGAGCAGAGGCGCCCACCGGTGTTGGACAGCCCCACCCCCGGAACTTCATGGGGGAGAGCAAGACACTTCTCCATTGTTTAAGACATGGGTATCTGGGGTCTCTGCTTCCTGCAGCAGAAGCACATCCTCATGGGTTCAGGAACATGGCTCTTACGAAGAAGGGTTATTGCAAGGGCAAGGCTCATTGGAAGATGCTTGGCCCGGAACTCAGAGAAAGACCAGACTGCAAGGGCCCTTCTGTAGCATGTCGCAAACCAGCCCCTTCAGGCAGGGAGTTGTCCAGGTTTATTACTGTGGCCTCCTGTTCACATCTGTCCAGCGGGGTGCTGTCCATGGGTTGTAGATGCCCAGACCTAGGAGCTATGGGTAACATTTTGACTAGTAACATAAGCTTTTAATTACAATGGATTCAGCTAACCAACTTGCTGCATCCCCCATCATCAATACATAACCAACCTAAAAGAATGGTGAGGGGGACTCTCTGCTTAGCAGACCTTAGAGTTAACAAGAAAAACGATTGTAAATAACCAGCACTGCTCTGCACCGAGCAGCACAGACAGACATCTGTTCTGATCTCGTGACAAACACACAAGGTTAGGCTTCATGACCGCCTGTTTATGGATGAGGGAAGGGGTTCAGAGAAGTTGAGTGACTTGCCCAAGGTCACACAGCCAGTGAGTAAAGTGGCTGAGCCCAGATTCACACTCAAGAAGGCCGGACTCCAAACCTCGCCTCTTCTGCGCAAAGCCACACGGCACCTGGTCTACAGCCCCATGCTGGCTCACCAGCGGCTTCGCCCAGCGGCCCTTTGCACAGCTGGTGGTTTCAGACCCGGAGGTGGAAAAATAAGGCTGCAGGGGGCTGGCAGGAGGACTCGGAAGAGAGGGGAGGCATTTCTTCCACACTTCCCCGCACTCTGGGGGGAAAGGATGATCCAGCTACCTCATTTACTCCTCACCGTATTCTTGGCTGATAAGGGCAGGGATGTGGCTGCATCCTTTCTGCCGTACCTTCTAAGACCGAGAAAGCAATTTTAAAAACAATTTGTTACATACCAGCAACTTTATCATAAAAGGTCTTAGGCCAATAATCACTTTCATTAAACAAAACCTATAAAATGTATTTCTAATTCCACTTCAGAGCCCAAAAAAGGCCAGGAGGAAAAGTCTGGTTTTTATGCCAGACAGACCGAGGCCGGGGGGGGGGGGGGGGGGGGAGGGAAGGAGGTGGGGGGGGAGAGAGGAAGGGAGGGAGGAGGAGAGAGAGAGAGACACTTCCAGAAGTTCAGTAGAAGCAGTAGGAGCTCAGAGTTAGAAGTACAGTGTCCCAGAAAAGCTTCTGATCTGAGGTTTTTCTCGAGCTGGAGGCGGCAGCCCTGTGACATGGGCCAGACACCGACCTCCGCTCTCCACCCTCCTCTTCGTGTCCCCAACAAAGACGGAGAACCCCCAGCTGCCTGGATCCAGGTGCTTTGCCCAACAGGACGAGGGAGGAAGGCCTTTTCCATTTTGAAGAAAAGACTGTTAAGTTAGTGGAGAGATTTCCTCAAATTTCAGTTTCTCACACAAATTTTTCTATATCTGCTAGCATTTGCTCACACTCATTCGTGCTAGAATCAAGTGAGAATCTGTCTGATTTAGCCCCAAATGACTGATTTCAGTACGTTAGGTTTAATAGGAGCTTTTCACAGGTTTTGGGTTTTGGGCAAAGTTTGAGTTTCAGATTTGTGGAGAGTGGCCAGGCATCTATTGCCGTGTCTCCAGAAGGAGAGGAAAGAGGCCAGGGCTCTCGCGGTGGGTGGGAGGGCGCATTCTGCTTCTTTTTCTCTATTAGATCAAGCTCTAGATTCGGGCTGCCAAACTTTCTGTGAAAGGCCAGATAGTAAATATTTGAGATTTTGCAGCCTGTATGGTCTCTGTTACAACTACTCAATTCTACAGTTGTAGCAGGAACAGCCACAGACAATAGTAAATGAATGGACGTGGCTGTGTTCCAATAAAACTTTATTTATAACAGCAGGCAGCAGGGCCATGTTTGGCACATCGGCTGTTGTTTGCTGATCCCTGCTCCAGCTAATAGTAACTTCAAATGGAGTGCTGGCTTTGACAATGCAAGAAAAGATGAATCTAAAAAATGCCTTTTAGCCCTGGCCGGTTTTGCTCAGTGGTTAGAGCGTCCACCCGCGGACCAGAGAGACCCGGGTTCGATTCCAGCCAAGGGCATGTACCTCGGTTGCAGTTCGTCCCTGGCCCCAGTTGGGGTCGTGCTAGTGGCAACCAGTTGATGTGTCTCTCTTGCATCGATGTTTCTCTCTCTCTCTCTCTCTCTCTCTCTCTCTCCCCCCCCCCCCCACTCTGTCTAAAGATACATGTAAAAAAAAAATATATCCTCGGGTGAGGATTTAAAAAAATAAAAATAAATAAAAAACATCTTTTAACTCCTCCACCATGATTTGCTATAAAAGTTACCATTCTCTGAGGGGCACAAGTGTAAATAAGGATCCTTTTTTTATTTATTTTTTCCTTTATTGATTTTAGAGAGAGAAAGTGAGAAGGAGAGATAGAGAAAGAACATCGATTGGCCGCCTCCTGCATGTCCCCCACTAGGGATCAGGCCCACAACCTGGGCATGTGCCCTGACCGGGAATCGAACCAGCGACCTCTTGGTGCATGGGTTGATGCTCAACCACTGAGCCACACGAGCCAGACTAAATAAATAAGGATCCTTAACAGTGAAATAAATCACATTTGAGCCATAAAGAAGAAAACTGAATACTTTTGTATTTAGGTAACTAGCTTTTTCTAATTTCGCAATTATGGATGTGAGAGGGTATGAAGAGGAAAGTCATTTATGGCACCCATTTAACGTCAAATTTTCATTTTCCACTGCTTGCCATCAACGAGGGAATGACTTACCTAAAATGATTACAAAAAAAATGGTTTCACTTCTCTGATCAGGAAGCTCGGAACAGTAACTATAAAGTTAGTAATGGTTTCAGTATTATCGCAAGTCATAATGGAAATGATTTGCACTATGGTGGAGGGAAAAAGAAAAAAAAAAAAAAGCTCAAGAATTGTTAATTAACTTCACTGTTTCTCCACAAATGCTAGGAGTATTAAAAACAAGATTGCTGAAGTGCAAACATCAGGATTTAATGAACAATGGGATGTCACCGAAGTAACAGGGAAGGACTTAATCGGGACAGTGGGTTGTTTAATTACGGGGATAATGAATCTTCTGCAAAGACAAACTAAATGGAACACAAGGAGCCGGGGAGGGGTGGGGACAGCCAGCGTGTTCAAGGAAGCTTGTAGATGAGAAATTCTTGCTAGAGATAGCTAGGGCTCTGCTATATGTGAAGTATTTCATTAAACGTGATTATCCCCAAAACAGTAACTGCTAGGGGGAAAAAGACAGACTGCTGTGGGCTGGCATCAACCTTTCATAAATCATAGTAGAGGCATTAAGATTTCTGCAGGCTTGTATCTGTGCTTTTTCAAGAATTTCTAATAATCTTAAAGACCTTCTCGTAGATATGAGAATGAGGGCAATGGTATGTTTGTTGGAACACTGTTGCCCAGGCTGTCAAGATGCTATCTCTCAGATGCAGCGATTGGCAGGCTCATTTCCTGGGTTTAAGAGTTCAAAAACCCATTTCTCGCCTAACTGTGATTGCAAGTCAGCCTCCTCTTGCTAATTCAGCACACCTTCTACGAGTTACTGGGTTTTCTCAGCTCTTCCTGAAAGTGAAGTACATGTCCTTTCTCCCCTGCGGTGCCCTTTCCTGGAACCGAAATCCTCAAGTCTTCACTCACTCCTCCAGAGTTTCAGGCAACCTGCTCTGAAATCGTTCTCTCCACACAGGGCAGGCTCACGGCCCAGGGTTTTCCAGCAACAAAAGCAAACAGGCCTGACATTGTGGAAAGGAGGAAAACCCACAGAGTGATAGGGTTCGTTCCTGTTCTGAGTCCCTGGGGTAGAGGAAGCCTGGGGTTCTGTGCTTCCAAACCTCCTCGGCTGCCAGCTGCGGAGGATGGTAATGCCAGGACCCTCTGGCTCACTGAACACCAGCCGCAATGCCTTGGCAGAGAAGCATGGTTTCTGATGGTACCAGAGTAAGTGTGACCATGGGGCTTTTCTTAAATTTGAGGAAAGAGAGGAATCTTCCTCCTAGGGTGCAGAGAACAATGGATTGCTTCCCGGAGCCCATTTGCTAGCATAACAATTTCATGTAGAAGAAATTGGCAGGGGCCCTGGCTGGTCTGGCTCAGCGGTTAGAGCATCAGCCCGAGGACCGAAGGGTTGCGGGTTTGATTTCTGGCCCCGGTTAGGGTCGTGCGGGAGGCAACCAACTGATGTCTCTCTCTTTCTCCCTCCCTTCCATTCTATCTAAAAAAAAAAAAAAAAAAAAAAAATCAATGGAAAAATGTCCTCGGGAGAGGATTAACAAAAAGAAAAAAAGAAATTGGCAGGTGCGGTTGTGTTCTAGAAAACACTCCACACCTCCCGGAGAAGACATCCTAATCTTAGGGGTGTGAAACCTCATTTTTAGGTTGCTATATGAGGTGCTGTATTTCCGAGCATTTAGCCAAACAGGAGTTTGGTGGCCTCTTTCTAAATGTGTCTCTGCCGTGGCACCAGGCTGTCACTGCAAGTGGTCATGGGCTGCTCTGGATTTTTCTTTGACTTTTCTTCCTTCAAAGAACTTACACACACACACACACACACACACACACTCCAGTTTGTTCACCACAGCTAGGTTTTCAATTACTTAAACCACCTCAGGCAAATTTAGGAAATCAAGACTTCAAACCACTGGGTGCAGATACCAGGGAGGGGGCATTCATGAGAGAGAGCGGGGGAGGAACGAGTAGAGAGACATCGTTAAAGCTGGGGCACTTGCCTGAAAGGAAATGAAAAACTTGAAATGTTTTCTATTGACCTTCTGCTAACATTTTGTCACAAACGCATAGACCGGGTCATGGGCCTTCCCGGGAACTTCTAGTATAATTGTCCACCACGAAGGAGGTGGGGGCAGAGTCAATGAACAGCATTCAAGTTCACTGTCAAAGGCAAGGCCCTAGAAGGACGTGGCCCACCCCTTTCCAGTTTCAGCTCGAGACATCTGATGGCAAATCCATATTTGAAAAGGAAGATTTATGTGGATATCTAAAATCATAATTTTCCATTAATCTTTCTCTCAGGGGCGAGAACGGAAAAAAGAACCCGAGAGTAGGCATGAATTTCTTCAACATCAGGAAACACTTTGATGATGAGCTGAGTGTTAACAAATCAGAAACACATGGTTTTAATGGACTGTGAAATAAATAATGTTTCAGAATGAAAGGAAAGAGTGTTCAGATGTAAAGCATTAAAAGGGACTCAAACCTCAAGAGCTGCCTCGGGCATCCGACTGCTCCCCATTCCCAACCCCACCTTCTCCTTCCCTCTCCTTCCTATTGGGGTTCACGTTTCCATGAAAGTAAATCACTGCCGGATCCCCCGACCTATATTCACTTGCAAGGATGTCTCTTTGGGAACCTGTGGGGCTTCTAAAATGCTTCAAAGTCAAAGCACAAACATCATCTGGTTTAGGACCAAGGCCCTGGGTTTGAAGAAAAACTCAGGATCAGCGGAAGCAGAGACAACGGGCCCAGATGTAAAGCTCATCCTTTTATCTCCAAGATGCCAAGGGGCTTCTCCATCCCAGATACTCTGACTTCATCAGTCCCAAGGAAAGACCCAGGCACTGGTCTACCTGGATCTGCACGTCTAACAAGCGCCCGAAGAGATGCAAATTAAATAACAAACTTTAATTAGCACGCACTTGCGGGGCCATGCTCTGAGTGCTTTACAGAATACAGACTCTTAACCCTCATGAGACAGGCAGGCACCACGATCATCATCTCCATTTTACAGATGAGGAGACAGAGGCACAGGTAGGTTTTGAAACTTGCCCTATGTCACACAGCTAACCACTGGCAGAGGCAGGATTCAAATGTGCCTCCAAGTAAGGGCTCTTACCCACGTTACACATAATGGCTCTGCACAGGCAGTCCTGCAAACCCTCAGGCCAAACCCCATCCACTGACTTAGAAACTCCGCGGTGCTGTCTTGCGATTGGTGCTTACTAAAGCTCTCTAGGTGATCCTGATGAATGCCAAGTTTGAGAAGCACAGCACCCCGCTGCCTCTCCCCTGCAGACGGTGTACAGCCTGAAAACAGAACTGTTGACTTTTGCTCTCCTTCCTGCCTTGTGCACGGTACCATCTTCAGAGGGGGGTGAGCCATACCTTCCAGTGACCGAGAATTCAAAACAGCTGATCTGTGGGCTATTCCTCCACCAGAGAACATAACCATAACACAGTCTACAGCAACGTGGTGCCTTGTCCAATTAGGGGATGAATTCTTCTAGGATGACACCGCAGCACCCGCCATGCAGAGCAAAGCCGCAGGAGACTCAGTCCCTCACTAAGCAATTCCAGAACCCCACTGTAATTTTTTCCTGCTTCTCCACTAATGAGATGGTGAAGAAGTCCAGAGTCTCCATAAGGCTGAAGATCAAAAGAAAACAGCAATCGCTTCCCAAGTCTCTATTAACAGAACAGTGCAGAATATTCCTAAGTACATTTGGGGGTACTTGCCACGCTTGGTTCTCTAAAATTCCTGTATGTGCAAGAAATGGGTCCCTCTCCTTTTAGGAAGGGATGAGGGTGGGTGGGGTGGGGATGGGTGAAAAGGAAGTTCTCAGATGGGCAAAACCCTCCAGCAGCCAGGCAATCGTCTTCCTGGAGTGATTTACAGCTTTCCTCCAAAAATAACTATGAGATCACAGAACATTAAGTGCATGACACCAAACATTTGTAACTAACCCAAGAAAATAAAGTAAGAGCGTCATGTTGCACGGGGAACACAGTGGAATCTGCCCTGTGTTATCGTTCTAAAATAAGACGGCCTCAATTTGGCTGAAATATATCTTCACACATTGTCTTCCAGAGCAGAGCCGTTTGAGAAATTCTGATTGCAATTATAAGTGCTGAATAGGGAGTACTTTGCATTTCCTTTGACGATGCTGAAAGCTATAAGCAATCCTGATATTAAAATCTTTGGAAATTGATGAGTACCCCAGGCATCATTACAATACTTTCTCCCCCCCCACCCACGTAATTAAAATCTATTATGTGAACACGTGTTAATGTTTTATCAACTGCTGGTTTTAATTGACTAAACATGTGAGGCCTCCCACAAGTAGGAATGATATCTGTTCGCTTTAAGTGACGCCCCTCCCCACCCGCGTATTTCCGCGTGTGGATGGAAAGCGCCAGCACAGACGTACCACGGTACTGAATTCCGGGACCTGCCACAGCAGCCAGTCTTCGTTAAGGGTGTACAGGGCTTTGCACGTGATCACGTCCACGGGGCCCTTGTTTATCTTCTGGTTCAAAGTCGTCACCAACAAATAGAACGGCTCTCCCACAGTCTCCTTGGAAAACACACAAAAGCGACAGTTAGCTTTCCTTCCAAAGAATTCAAGTTTCCGTTTACGGCAGTTCCACGGGAGACAGGAGGCAGTGTTTTCTAACAAGCGGCAGGAAACTCGCAAGGAAATCCATGCTGCCGCGCGTGGGATGGAGAGCAGAGCTGGGGCGCGCGCGGCCCACGGCCCCGCGAGGCGTGCGCGCAGTGGAGCGTGTCTGCCGCCCGTGTGTGGCCGGCCAACGCTCACCAGTGGGCTAACAGCTATGCAGAGGTTTAGCCTCCGTATACGTTCCTATTTAATTGTCTTTTTTTTTTTTTTTTTTTGCAAAAACTGAAAATAAATGGCATTTAAAAAAAGTCACAACAATTAGCTTTGGTAACTAGAATAAAGGTAAGAACATTTTAGACATCCGTCAAGGAGGATGCCTTTTGGTGTTAACAGCTTTTCACGGAGGAAGTGGCCTTCAGTTACACAACTTGCAGCCTTCTCTCCGGACCGAGCCACGCTGTTCCAGAACCACCGCGCGCAGCCCCACCCGAACCTTTGCTGGGCGGGGCCACGGTGTGCGGCACCTCCTTTCCCTGGCCCAGAGCCAGCCCTGATGGCCCCCCCTCCCCCCATGGCTTCCTTCTCCACACTTCTGCCAAGTGCACCTTCTCCTGGACTAGGGGATGCCACCCCCGCTGTTACGGAAATCCCCCAAATTTGTAGCCACTTTGTGCTCAAACGGAGTCTGGGCGGCCCAAGTGGAAGCTTGTGTGTTCTGCTTCTGCCCCGGCCTTTGCTAAATAATAAAGCCTCTGAGAGCAAGGGGCATTGAACAGAGTGTGGGGGAGGAAGAGCCCGGCCAGGACCTGGAAGTCACACTGCCTCAGTGACGAGGGCTGGAAGCACCAGCTGACAAAGTCAAGTTTTACCACTGCTGCATCTGTCTTTGAAAGAGGGACCCATTGCACATCTCGCCTGCCTTCTCTTGAACATGCAAACTGAGACTTCTTCTAAGTCTTGTGAGTCCCCACCCCACCCCAGTCCCGTCCTTTATACTTACTCCGCGAACAGGAGCCCTGTTGCCCCTTCTCCCCCCTACCCTCCAGTGGGCTCCCTCTCTCATTTCTCTTTCCCCTGCTGAAACATCTCGAGTCTCCTCCTCACTGCAGGACACAGGCGGGATGTTCAGAAATGGCCCGGGTGGAGAGAGGGCTGGAACTGGTACACGACATTTAAATTCCTTTGAGAAACTTCCTTGATTCAGTGGTTCACAAGCATGCCGCTCTCTTCTCTTTCCCTCTGCCCTCTTGGGTAATGTCCTGACCGCAAACCTAAAACCTCTGCTTCTCTTTTCCTCCAGCACAATCAGAGACGGGCAGTGTCCTCGTGGGGGCTGGAGGTGCCACAGAGGAGACAGGGTGAGACCCTCGTGAGGGCTGGAGGTGCCCACGGAGGAGACAGGGTGAGACCCTCGTGGGGGCTGGAGGTGCCACAGAGGAGACAGGGTGAGACCCTCGTGAGGGCTGGAGGTGCCCACGCAGGCTGGAGTCGGGCCTCTCCCGGGCCGTGTGGAGGGGCAGCTATGGACTCCCAGGAACCTCCCGGGCGCAGCCAGACTGCGATAAGTAGTATCTCGTCTTACATTGCTGCTCACACATGTGCTTCTAATGGATTCCCAACAGCAGAATCCCTAGGGGCTCTTGCAAAAAATCCAGGTGCCCAGGCCCTACTTCAGACCTACAGACCCAGACTCTCGAGCCTAGCCTGGGCATCTGTGGTGTGAATGTCTTCCCAGGGACCCTGAGGTGTGGCAGCCTGAGGAACCACGGGGCCGTGAGGTTTGTCACCAATGAACACAAAGTCCAGGTTAGTCACAGCTGCTGAGGGCTTAGGCATCTTTTCAGACCGGAGCACACACAGGGGCCCCGGGCGCTGGCCTGTGGCAGAGCCCTGGTCGATGAACCACCCCCACCCTTCCCCTCCTGTGATGGCAGCTAGGCCTGGCCCCTTCGCTGTCCTATTTCCGTGAGACCTGACTCTGGCCCTGGCTGAGCCGGAGGCTTTCAAGCCTGTGATCTTGTTCCATCCTTAAATCCTCTCCTAAGCCTGTCAGTAGTGCCTGCCTCACTGGGGAGCAGGAAGCGGGTGGCTAAGAGCTCTCCATCCCTGGCGCTGTCACGTGCTAGCTGCGGGGTCCGGGGAAAGTCACATCTATTCGGTGTGCCCCAAATCCCCCGTATGCAAACTGGTCATAAAGGTACTCCCCTCGGGGGATTTCAATGAGAAAAGGTGAGCAAAGCTCTTAGATGACATCTGGCAGTCACTAATGTTATTGTTACTTTACAGCCAGAGCTTGGGAGGGTCACTGGGCAGTTGCCTGGAGGTTTCAGAGCCAGTGGTACCCAGTCAACTGTTTGTAGGGCAGGGCAGGAGGACTAGGGCTGTCAGAGTCCCACGCCACCTTGGGCCCCTGGTGGGGGAAGTCGGGCTCACCACTGCAGAGGGAATTAGTCCACTGAAAACGAAAGCATCACCCACTGGCTCAAAGCCACTTCCTCCCAGTGAGCACACCGCCCCCTCACCCCAAGTGCTCAAGACACCCTTCAGCCAGCACTGCGGAATCCTGACCCAGGATCGTCTGCTCAAGGGGCCCTTTGGGCTTGGAGCCCCGATTTCCAGAGTGCCTCACCCGTGGAATGCCCGAGGGCGGCAAAGAGCAAGGCGCCGGCCAACCCTGGAGGGCTCAAAGTCAGAATCACTAGATCCCAGAAGGAAGAGCCTGAAAGGAGGTTGAACCCAACGACAGGCCCCTTGTTTGGTGGGTAGATGCCCAGGTGAAAGCGCCACACCCAGAGACACAGCCAGCTGGGGCTGCGATGAATTTAGAGTAGCCGAGCCTCCTCATCCAGGGCTCACACTGCCGCTCCCTCCGGGGTTCTCAAAGGTCGGGCGGGTGGATGACCTGGAGGAGCTGAGAAAACATGGATGACGGTGCCCCCACTCCCAGAGCTTCTGGTTCAGGCCGCTGTGGTGGGACAGCCACCTGCCTTTTAAGACTCAGCCCTGGGAACTGGTAAGAGTCCTGCTTAGAAGGTGACTGAAACTAGGTTGGTGGAAAGCAAAATATATTCGCCCCAGAAATAACCACTCAACACTTCCCAAACGCGTATGATGATTTATACCAAGTAAATAGAAAAGAAGGCAGATTTCATTAATCTTAATAACTGGGTATTGCCTTGGGAGAGGAAGGGGCTGGTAAAAAAAAAAAAAAAAAAAAAAAAAAGTTGTGCATCTACTTGTAAGATTGCATTAACCATTAAACTAAGCACAGTCTATTTAAAGCGCTGCTTTGGATCTGAACTTGAGTAGCACTGTTAAAACCTGTGGCATAGCAGTAGATCTTATTCAGAGTTTAATTAGATTTCGAAACCAGCTACAAATACACAATTATGCAGTTTTGCCGGACTCGGGATGGCTGGTCAAATTAAACAAGGATAAGAACCTTCTGCACCAGGGGCCTCAGAGGGCCGAAGGAAGATTAGGTTCATTCTTCTTCTCCTATTAATATTTTATTATAATTATGGCCAACATTTATGGAGTGCTTACTCAGTGCTAAGCAGTTGCATACATTTTCTCATCTGTGCCTCAGAACAGACCTAAAATCCTCTTTTTCCCGTGCTACAGGTTATAAAATCCAGACTCAGACAGCCTGGGGCCTCCGGTAAGTGGTGGAGTCTTACTTTCGGACCAGACAGTGTGCTCCAGAGCCCGCTCTCTGAACCACTGGGATCTGCAGAAAGTTTGCATTCGAAAACATTTTAAGATCCAATTAGATCCCAGCCGGGACCTTACCGTAACTGACAAAGTGAACCAGGGGCGGACGGCTCCTGGGGACTGGCTTTGATAGGAATGACTGCTTAGAAGCGAGTGTGATTAGCTTACAGCACGCTGGTAGGTAAATGGGTCTTTCCCAGATGCTTCAGAGACTCTGAGCATAGTGTTCCTTTCAGTATCTGAAATATTCCCTCCACTCAGTACATTTTCTTGAATGAATGAAGTGGGCTCGAATGTCCACGGATATAAAATTTCAGTTATGCAAGGTAAGTTCTAGACCTCTATTGTGCCGTATCGTGCCTATAGATAACATTTAAAAAAATCTGTTAACACTTAAAAACCTGTTAAGAGGGTAGGTCTCATGTTCATTGTCCTTACCGCAACACAGTTTTTAAAAAGAGAAAAGAAGAGTCTTACTCAAGGAAATTCTAGGTGAATTATATTGGCAGAGGCCAGTTACAGCAAAAGCAATGTCTATTTCCCGCTGTGCGCTCCTGGTAAGGACCAGGGCTGAAAACGAGGGAATGCCAACACCGCGGAGCGCTCAGAACTTCTCCCAGCAAAGACTTCAGCATCTTCTAAAAATAACTGCCTATCGTCTTACCTCCGACCCTGCCCAAGGAAGCAGGCGACACTCACCCGCAGAAAACCAGAAAGGCAGACGGACATCCAGTTTGTGAGGAGCTTCTCCACCACGGACTCGGTGCGTCTCAGCATGAGCTTCGGCTGCATGTTGCTGGACTGTTCCATCAAGTCCCTGGTCAGCACCTCCAGGATGCTGGTCAGATAGACCAGCTTGGTTTGCAGCGCGATGGTTAAGAAGGAGGCAAACAGACACCTGGGCACAAAGAGAGCCTTGGTCACAAGAGACAAGACATGGAAACGACCTAAGGGTCCCTTCAACAGATGAATGGATTAAGAAGACGTGGCACAGATAATTTACACACGTAAACTGGAATGCCATTGAGCCATAAATAAGGATGAAATCTTGCCAATTGGGACCACATGAGTGGACCTTGAGGGCATTGTGCTAAGTGAATAAACCAGATGGAGAAAGATAAACATGTGTGATCTCACTTATAGCAAAAGAGATCAGATTACTTGTGGTTACCAGAGGAGGTTAAGGGATTGGGGGGGGGGGGGGATCGAATGAAGGGGATGAAAAGGCACAAACTTTCAGTTAAGTATAAGATAAATAAGTCCTGGGATGTAATGTACTGCTTAGTGATCAGAGGTAACACTGCTGTCGGGTAAGTTTGAAAATTGTTAAGAGAGTAATCCTAAACGTTCTCATCACAAGGGGGAAAAGCATTCTTTTGTAGCCATGTGAGATTAACTAAATGTACTGTGGTAATCATTTTGCCATATATTTACGTTAGATCATCATGTTCTACACAAACTTTTACAGCGCTGTGTGTCAATTATATCTCAATAAGAGCGAAAAGAAAAACAGAAAAAGAGTCCGGCTGGTGTGGCTCAGTGGTTGAGCGTTGACCCATGCACCAAGAGGTCGCCGGTTCGATTCTCAGTCAGGGCACATGCCCAGGTTGTGGGCCCGATCCCCTGTGGGGGGCATGCAGGAGGCAGCCAATCGATGTTCTCTCTCATCGATGTTTCTCTCTCTTCCTCTCTTAAAATCAATAAAGAAAAAAAAAGAAAAGAAAGAAAAACAGAAAAAGATATACAGGTGACAAAAAGCACACACAAAAGGAAAAACAGAGCCTCAGTGAAGGAGGTTAGCTGTCAGCTGTGGTTTGGCCCCACACAGATGGTAGTTTCCAGGGAAATGTGGGGGGGCAATGGGGTGCTGTCCCTGGGCGCTTTTTTATTTTTAATGTCTGAGTTTCGACCACCTTCATTCTCCATCCATAAAAACCACACACCTTGTCAACTTCAGGACACGTACGTGTTTTCAGCACTTGAACTCGAAACTAGAACGGTAACAAGAATGTCATTCCCAAATTTTCAGGGTGTTTTTAAAAATAGAAAATATCACTTCTGCTTTTTTTGATTCAGGACTCATGTTTTTTTTTTTTGGTGTTGGGGTTTTTCAGGGTTTTTTTTGGGGGGAGGGGAGTTGTATGTGTGCATCTTTAGAACCGAATTTGTTGGTCTGGTGTGATCTGCAGCGGAGATGCCGCAGCTGCAGTCAAACAGCCTGTTCTCAAGTACCAAGTTCAGGCTGTGGTTTGGAAGCAACAAAAGGAGCTCAGGCTGTCTTTTCTCTACTTAATGACTTTCAAAATATAAACAAATCGACTAATACCTGTCCTTCACTGAGAAGTTCTTCTGCTTTTCAAGGGTGTGGATGACAGTAACAAGGAAACTCTTATTACAGATCAGGGCATCCAAAGCTGTGAGGCTCTCATTCTTGTCACTGGCATCTCTGTTCTGGGGGGGGGGGGGGGGAAAGTGTATAATATAGTAAACTATAATATAATGAAGTTAGAAATTAGATCCACAATGGGTTTTCCAAGACAATGAATTATTTCATATTGAATTCATGATCCCCAAAAAACCCGCACGAAAAATTCAAAGTAATAATGCAGATGACGATGACGAGGATGATAACACTATGAAAGTCAGGCGGTCATGGGCTAAAAATGAAAACTTATAGACTTACATGCATATCTTCAGTGAAGATGTGTGTGAAGCCACCTGACTGAGAGGAAGGAGACACTTATTATTCATAACATCCAAAGGAAACAAATGGTGTTTTCTGTTCTAATACCCGAGTCCATTTAAATAAAGCAGAGTCACTCTTTGTTAATCTGAAGAGCCCCTGGGCTTATGCTCACTGCATATTCTCGAATACATAATAAATCATTATTCAGCTCTCAAGAAACACCAGTGAATTCTGAACGCCTCTAAGAAGAAGAATTATCAGTGCATCAGCCCCATTGTGGGTAGATGAAGGCATCTCCCACTTTGAAAGAACTGACTCAAAGTTAAAGAAGTGGTGGTTAAAGAAGGGTATGCCACTATGCAGACCAGTCCTCAAGCCCCCTAGCTTCTAAGCATAAACACAGAATTGTGTTGGTAAGTCTCTACGAGTCTTAGCTTAGTAGTGTCTACTGTCTTGATACACAGTGTTATTCAAGAGGGTGGTTAAAAGCTAGAATCTGGAGCCAAACTAACTGGCTTGCAGTCCTGGTTGCATCACATACTGGTCGTATCTCTGTTGACAGGTTATAGAACTGCTCTGTGCCTGACTTTACTCATCTGCAAAATGGGGGCAATAATGAGCCCCACCTTGGGGGCTTGTGTGAAGGGAAAATAAATGCATGGATAGGAGGTTCTCAATGTCAGCTATTATCGTTGTTGTTATCACTAACTTACAGCAAACGAGACCACAGTGCTGTTGTCCTGCTGCTTTCTAAAAATATTTTTATGTGCAATGATATGTAGCTCCTGGATATAAATGTTTTTTTTGTTTTTTTAATCCTCACTCGAGGACATTCTTCCATTTTTTGTTCAGATAGAGTGGGAGGGAGAGAGAGAGAGAGAGAGAGAGAGAAACATCGACGTGAAAGGGACACATCGAGTGGCTGCCTCCCGCACGACCAACCAGGGCCGGGGACAAACTGCAACCGAGGTACGTGCCCTTAGCAGAAACCGAACCCGGGTCTCTCTGGACCGCAGGCCGACGCTCTAACCGCTGAGCCAAACCGGCCAGGGCTGGATATAAATGTTTAAATTCGAATTTTCTTTTTAATGTATCACAAATCTTACTGGAATTAAATGATTACATTTCGAAAGCATGCTGAGTAACACTTTAAATGAGTCAACAGAATGAACAGTAAACTCAAGAACATTCAGGTTTCTTTCTTCCTTTCTTTTTTGGTAATAATTGGAACTTTAGGCTATTTGTCTTATTAAACTTCCTCTGCAGAGAATTTTTGCTTTATTTGTTAGTCCAAGCAAGAAGACCTCAACTATTTTGGTCGTACTTAGTAGCAGGCAGAAAAATCGAACCCTGGATTTGCATTTCGTACTTCCTACTATTTTTCTGTTGAACCAACTTGAAGCAGATGGGCAGTTTAAACAGGTGGACGCTTGATCTTAAATAGGGAAATACTACCGTGACTTCTCTAAAGCTCCTCCTTCCTGTCGTTCAAATTCCCCTCTTCTAGGAGGTTACATGCTCTGTGTACACTTATTTCTTGTCTTATTTTCAGCAAAACAAAGTAGTTAATACAATGAAAAGCAAAGCTTTAAAAGCCAAACCCAACCAGCAAGGTGAAGAAACAAGAACTGGTCATGCCTGGACCTCTGCGAACCTACGACCTCATTTGGGTTTTGCCTATTGTCATCTGGTAGGTGTTGACCACCCAACCTCCAGGCTAGAGGTGGGGGCTCCTGACCCCTCAGTAAAGGGCCTGAGGAACAGGAGGACTTATCTGCAGCCTGGCACGCATTTCAGTGGGCACTGTCCTACTGAATACGTTCCCGTTCACTGTATCCGTTCTCCGTGATTATTCATTCGGTTTTCACTTAGGTCTTCTCGATAGGGTTCTGATAAATGTAGCTTGTTTTTCCTGGGTCTTCTCCTCTAATGACTCCTCCTGACTTCAGTTTTGATGGATTTTCCAGTTGCCTTTCAAGATTATACATAACCCAGAGTTGAATCAGTTTAGCCTCTTGCAACTTTCTCTTCTCCTCGGACAGTGATTTTCAACCTTCTTCATCCCACGGCACATATAAACTCGTTACTAAAATTCTGAGGCACACCAAAAACTGTATTACATTTTTGGTCGATCTGACCAAAAAAAAGGTATAGTTTTGCTTCATTCACACTGGATGGGTCCTGCTGTGTTGGCTGTTGTCATTTTTAAAAATTTGACAGTCGAAGGGAAAAGAGGTCAGTGCCCTTGACTGCAGGGTCAGGTATGGCTCTGAAAAACCCGGGCGGCACGCGGGGTGAACACGCGTCCTAAGATGATACAGAATGGTTCCTGGGACGTTTTTCTGACACTCACAACAGCGCTCTGTTCATCCATCACTCCACCTTGCTCTCGATTACTGAATTTAGAAGACAGGAAAATGTCTTTTTCAGGCCACAGATTACTCTCTTCGGCGCTCAAGAGTCATCATTAACTGTAAAAGCCCACACGGTATTCATGTTGATGGGAGAAATCTCTGTTATTTTATTGGTATTAAATTCTTAATGGGGATCGTGGAGAGCTGGGCCGCAGGGGCCGTGATGCAACCTTTGCTGAGGCTGTGCCGTCACCCCGACTCGGGACGGCGCTCCCTCCCAACAGCGCCCGTCTGCAGAAACCGATAAGCTGGCAAGTCTTGGCGCCTTGTACCCGTGGAGGGGTCGTCGGCAAAAAATACTTTACAAGTGCAAAAAAGTCGAAGTCTTCTTTATAGCCTCCTTGATTTACTACACTAAGGCCTGGACAAAAAAGATGGTGGGTGTCTTATGGCGGTATCCCAACCTCCAGACACAACATCACATGTCATGGGGTCCACTTCTAGAATGATAGAGAAACTAGAAACTGCTTACTGCATGTGTCTGAGTCTCTGGACTCCAGGCTTCTGGCCAAATGCAGCCGAGAAGCTTCTGATAAGGGGACACAAGCTCTCTTTTGGCCTGGAAAGATTTTCTAGCTTTGTCTAGGAGTCTAGGTTTAATCGTGATAACGGGTGGTGGTGTGTTCTAGAGGTCGGGCCTCTGTGGGGTCACCAGTCCTGGACAAAAATGGGAGTCTGGTGGAGCTGGGGTACTGGGACGTGGAGGTGATGACGGAGGAATGAGTGTACCTCGCAAAGACGTGGGAGGGGAAATGAAGAAGGCTGAGCGGGTGGGTGAGAAAATGGAGGTGTCAGAACATAAGTGAGACCGAAAACCCACAGGGTCAAGCTGACGACTCCTTGGAGCCCTACACAAATCCATCGTTTCGTGCAGCCGTTTCTATTAAATGAGGATGATGCTAACCGATTGGCTAAATAATAACTGCCGAAGCGAACCATAAAACCCTGCGCTGCTACAAAGTGGCTGTTATCAACTCCAGTGATCCTACACATGTCTCCTTTCCTGCCTCTTGGCGGGCAGTACTTTTCACTTCCAATTGAGAAGTAATAGTGAATAATCTAGGCGCTGCAATGGAAGGCATGTAGATAAACACAACAAATTGGCCAGCCCACAATTTATTGATTTTTAAATAAACTAGCTCGCTTCCCAGCTACAAGTTCAGTTCCGAACTGGTAGTAAAATAAAGCAAAGATCATCACTCTGAACTTCTGTCCCTCCGAGGTTTTTGTTACTGGACAAAGAGTAATTGCCAGTGACCCATCCCTGCTTTACACCCTTAACAGTCCAATTAATAATTATCCTCCTCCCTGCTCTGCTCACACTTAAGCCCTGATTCCGAACCCCGCACGATGCTTGGCTAGCAAACACCCTTTTTAACAATAGCAACAAGCACCTTCATTATTATTCAAGAGTCAACCTTAGGAACGTGATCAATGCTCTTTTACCTCGGGGAAGAAAGTTCTCAGAGCAAAATGTTTGTAGTCAAGGAAGGGAACGGTTCCAAAACTATCCACCACATCCAATTTATCCATCTGCAGCTCCGCAAAGCCTGCAAAACAGAATCCCAAGAGCAATATTTTAACTCCGCAAACAATGGATAAAATCTGCTGCTGCTTTGTCTAACGCGAAGGATGACCTTGGTTTTCATTAGAGAAGAAACAATAGATAATTACTTGGTTGGCTGCGGAGAAGAGCTGAAATGAGACACAAAGTCAGGCCCAGACCCCGCTGTTCAGTTGTCTTCTGTTACAAACACACTTCTCATTACCGTGGCTGTCTCCATGTAAGGGTTAAAAAAGAACCAAAAAGACAATAAAGAAGGCTTGTTTTTCTACAAATAAAATTTAGGAGCCTACCATCACGGATCTCTTTCCGGAGCTCGCTCTCCAGGAGCTCCAGCTGCTGGCTCTGTTTACGACTCAGCTCCTTGGACTTGTGTCTGGTCACCCCCACGGCCACTGAGGAGACAGAAAGCCAGCATCAGATTGACACGTTAACTTCAAAAAACAGAAAGAAAACCGAACACCAGCCTTTACCATTCTTTTCGAGAGAGTAGCATTTAAGAGGTGGAATTTATAAAAAGAAAAATCCCCGGTGACCGGTCACTCTGAAGAGGAAGATGCTAAAATGCAACAGCAAAACAAAAACCTCTACTCATCTTAAAAGTGAAAACTAAATCAAATAACCTTTGCTTGTAACCAAAGATCCCAGTCGGCTGAAAAGCAATGAAGCAAGCCAAGTCTCCCACAGCCACAGGCCACTTATATTGCTCCACTGTTTTCTTCTTAATGTTTCTAAACATCCCTGGAGAAATAAAGTTGCGCTGCAAATGCAGAAAGAAACCACAGACCCACAGTTAGCGACAGAAGCCAAACATGCAGAGATCGAAAGGGAAGGCACGATGCGCAGTCCGTAGAGAAACGCCCCGACTGGATATTGCTTCTGTCTCTGCTTCACCTTGCTTCCCTCGGCCTGTGCTGTCGAGGCAGTAAACTGAGCAGGTTCAGTGCTGGGCTCATTCCCTGCTCTGCCACTGACTAGCTGTGTGGCCTCAGGGGAGTTCCTTAGCATCTCTGTGCCTGGCTGCCTTATCTGTCAAAGGGCCTACCTCACTGTGCTATTGAGAGGATTAAAAGAAGTAACTCAAGCCCTGGCCGATTTGGCTCAGTTGGATAGAGCGTCGGTCCGCAGACCAGAGAGTCCTGGGTTCAGTTCCCACTAAGGGCATGTACCTAGGTTGCAGTTTGTCCCTGGCCCCAGTTGGGGTCGTGTGGGTGGCAGCCAATAGATGTGTCTCTCTCACATTGATGTTTCTCTCTCTCTCTTCCTCCCTCTCTCCCTCCCGCTGTATCTGAAGATAAATGCAAAAAAAAAAAAAAAAATGTCCTCTGGTGAGGATAAAAAAAAAAAAGAAGTAACTCAAGCCCTGGCCAGTTTGGCTCAGTGGTTAGAGCGTCAGCCCTCAGACCAAAGGGTTGAGGGTTCAATTCTCAGTCAAGGGCACATACCTGGGTTGCAGGTTTGATCCCTGGTCGTGCAGAAGGCAACCAATTGATGTGTCTCTCTCGCATCAGTGTTTCTCTCTCTCTCCCTCCCTCCCTTCCACTCTACCAAAAATCAATGGAAAAATATCCTTGGGTGAGGATTAACAACAAAAAGAAGTAACTCAAAGAAAGCATTGAGACCTTTTTCAAAAAAAAAAACAAAACACAACAATAATTGTCAATTATCATTCTTTTATTCTAGAAAATCATAATTTCTTTTTTCTTTTTTAATATAAATTTCACAATAGAAGGGCCCTGCTAGTAGATGGGAAGGCTGTTGGAGGAAGCAACATTAAATAGCTTTTCCCTGGACCACTTTGTTGAGCCAAGAGTCTTAACCGTAACATGCACTGTGCCTCTTCAAGAAGGGGTGGGCCTGCAGTAATCCCGAGTTACCTGGTCACGGAACCCCTTTTCCCAGGAGCACTACTTGGGACTGTCCTGCCCCAGGCCGCACTTGGGCAGCTCTGGCTCCCTCGTGTAAAGGGAGCTGGCAGCCACGGTCACCAAGCAGTGACTTTCTCGTGGCTGTGATCTCCAGGGGAAGCCACCGTGGGGACATTCTATAGGCGGCAGGCTAGGCCAGGTGTGTTGGGCGCTTTCATTCATGATGTGATTGATGGACCAAAGAGTAGACTCACTTTAGCTGCTGAGACACAGGCTGCTCTGAAATCACAGGGAGAAGGGGATGAGAATTTTAAAGGGCTTTGCAGGTACCAACGAAGCCAAAAGCAACGTGTCAGATTAAGCCCTCTTTACCTTAAAGAACATACGCAATCCCTAGAAAAAAAGGGGAGGAAGGGGAAAGGTGAGATCACAGTTTCCTAGTACGCCACAAAGTGGACAAGAATTTGGAATGAGACTGTTCTAACAGCAGCCGATTCTCAAAATGGAGCCCAGCATTTAGAATTTACAAGTAATCTTCTTACTTGCAGCCAGCACCAGGCAGGACTTTATTAAAATATCAAGCCCAATTCTGGATTCCAGATACATAACAGGGGTAGACAACTTGGGGAGAGCATACAAAATACCTTGAATGATCATCAACAGGGCTAAACAAGGTCTCTGCAAAATGAGTTTATTCCACGAGGCCAGTTAATCATACACATAAATCTTCGCCTCCCTGGATTGAGGACCACCCAAGACAAAGGACTAGGCTTGCACTCATCTCCTCTAGCTCCAGAGACGGGCCCAGTTAATAGCAACATAACAGATACTCAATAAACACACGGTAAATGGATGCAGAGACAGACGAGTGAATGTGTGAGGGAGTGAGGATCTGGAAGGAGGCATTAGCAACCATTAACGGAAAGCCTTAGAAAGGCAATGCCTGTGTTCAGTCAGGAAAGATTTAGTGCCGTATTAGTTGCGGAGAAGAGTCCTTTTTCCCAAGAAGCCAAGAGGAAACAGACTTACAATGAAAGCAGCTCAGAACTAGAGCTCACAAACTAAACGGCTCCAGCAACCAGGCACACAGATGAGTGAAGTGACCTGAGTAGGGCAATAGAGAGTAGTGGAGACTGTGGCAAACCACGGAACATACGCTCTCTCTCAAGTGGTGGCTGCCACTCGGCTCCAGCAAACTGATCCTCTGGGAAAACTGGGAACTTATGATCCAGGTCTTTCAAAATTTCAAGAGATTTCTAAAAACGGGAATCACCTGATTTTAAAATATTGTGAACTACATCGAAGTTATTAAGAATGTTATGTGGGCCAAACAAAACACGTCAGTTAGCCAGATCCAGCCAGCGAGCCACCATGGGATCACCGTGCTTGGATGAGCCTTGGAACATTCCAAGAGAGGGTACAGATCACATTTCTAAAATATAGTTATGCCAGGAAAAGCAGGGCTAGGGTGGGCCGGGGGGTGGGGGTGGGGGGAAGATGGCAGAATGAGATGACCAGGTGGTGGGAAGTCCACAATCCCAGAACAATTCTGAAAGAATAATGCAACTGGGACATTTGTCATCACAATTCAAATGATCGGCGAAGCAACATGGATTATACAGGGGCGGGCAAAAGTAGGTTTACAGTTGTTCGTATGGGAAATAATACCATAATTAATAAATAACACAAGAAGAAACTCGGTGTTCCGCGTCCTCACAACTGTAAACCTACTTTTGCCCCACCCTGTATTCCGCAAACACTACAATCCCGTCCCTGTAATCCAGCCTTTGATTGCTACAGCATCCTAAAAATGTTGACAAAGCCCTCCACACGCCGCTATCATTCCTGTCCCAAAGCTTCGACTTGGGTTTTCACCCATTAATACGTAATGGAAGCAAAGCTGGAAGTCGGCCCGCCCCAGGGAATGCTTTTTCTGACGCGATGAAGCAAGGCACTTACCAAAAATGACAATCACGAGCAAGATGGGGAGCCCGATCAGAAAGTACAAAGGGGACGCCACCGATTCCTGCTCCACGTAGCGCTCCAAGTTCCCCAGTCTGACCTGACGGAGCAGAGAGCGTCATCAGACCAGGCGAGGTGGGTACCATACCTATTTATACAATTTTCTCCCCCAAATGGTTTGCCCCAAGACACAGAGAGAGCAAGCGAGGTAGGATATCTGAGTTCAAGTCCCACCTCCGGGACAGATTAGCTCTGTGACCTTGAGCCAATGAACACTCCCCGTGCCTCAGTTTCCAGATGTGTCATTGGAAGCGTGCTCGACTAGACCTAGAGATTTTAAATCTTAGTCCGTTTTGCCCTGGGGGCTTAAAGGGGTGTTAGCTCGAGGGTGAGAAGTCCCTACCCCTGGACCAAGGAAGCAACTGACTCTTACCTCTTCTACATCTTGCATTTTCTCGGCCTGTTTTATTTATTTATTTAAAAAATTTTTTTTCCTTTATTGATTTTAGAGAGAGAGGAAGGGAGAAGGAGAGAGAGGTAGAAACATCAATGAGAGAGAACATCGATTGGCCGCCTCCTGCATGCCCCTCACTGGGGATCTGGCCCACAACCTGGGCATGTGCCCTGACCGGGAATCGAACTGGTGACCTCCTGGTGCATGGGTCGATGCTCAACCACTGAGCCACACCGGCCGGGCTTCTCGGCCTGTTTTAAATGAGGCAAAATCCAGCTTGGCAACTCTGCCTGGATGATCCTTGAGGGACTTTACCAATTTTAGTGTTTGGTCATAAAAATTCCATAAAACGTGTAGAGGGAGAAACTCTGTATCAAGCCTTAGTTTTGCACCGACACACACACAAGCATAAGGCACCTTTCCACCCTGGGAGCCACGGTTGCCCGCACGCAGCCTCTGAGCAAAGCGACCACAGGCTCCGGACCCAGAAAGGGAGCCGGGGTCCTGGATGCCAGCCTTGCCCCCTGCTCTCCTGACCAGCTGTGGGAGCTTGAGATCCACCCAGCCTCGCCTTCCCTGTCTTAAACCGCAGCAGCGTTGTGGAGACTAACTGGGCCACGTGTCATTTAAGTCAGCCAGCTCTTGGCGCTCCTGCTCAGAACTCCTTGTGGCTTCCCAGAGCTCAGAGCCAAGTCCTTGCGATGGCCCACGAGGTCCTAACGACCTGTCAGCTCTCCTGGTTCCCACCGGGACCGCCCCCCTGCTCCCTCCACTGCAGCCCACTGGCCTCCTCGCTGTCACAGACGCAACGGGCACGCTTCCCACTCAGGACCCTTCAACTCTGGTTCCTGTCCCCTGGCTCGCTCCACCCGACAGCCATGGCTCACTCCGCTCCTCCCTGAGCTCCTCACCCAAGTGTCGTCCTAGGGAGACCTTTTCTCCCCACCGTCATAAGACGGACGGCCCTGCCCCATGGTCCTAGTCCTCTCCCTGCTTCATTTTTCTCCATAATAATTACCACCATCTAACACATTTAAAAAAATTTTTACATTGACTTGAGAGAGAGGGAGAGAGAGAGAGAGAAATAGATAGATGTGCGTGAGAAACATCAATTGGCAGCCTCCCAAACCCACAACCCGGGCATGTACCCTGACCGAGAATCGAACCCACGACCTTCTTGGTATACAGGACAATGTTCAACCAACTGAGCCACCCGGCCAGGCCATCTAACCCAATTCTAATTAATTTTCTTTGCTCTGTATCTCTAGGTAATCTCCATAAAGGAGAGTGTTTTGGTCTGTTCTCTTCTCTCCGGTCCCCGCCAGTGAGGGCGCTCAGGAACCCTTGCGTGAACCATGGACAGTGCTAGCCTTTGCTCCTCTCAGCTACCTGTACGTGGGGGAGCACGAGTAAGCCCCGCAGTTGTTACCGATTCGATAATTACTGTTAGCGTCTTTACCACACAACAGACGACAAAGGGAGCTTGGCAAAGCGAAGTGACTCATCTAAGGCCACCCAGCTACTCCCTGGTGCCGCTGGGACATGAACACATTTTTGTATTGCCTTCCAGTCTGATGTTCTTTTTTTTTCTTGTCCTTTATCCAATTATTTACGGCTAGAGATCGGACAGCATTTTTTTCTGTTGTAGACCGTGCAGAGCCTCCCACGGCACGCGCACTATAAAGGGAGACTTCTAATATGTTTCCCTTCCCCGTGGCCTCACATCTTTATTGGGGGACATAAATATACCAGTGATGGGACCCTCCAACATGTCTGGGAAAAGATTAATCACAGGGAGTATGGCTTCATGGTGGAGGAAGCAGCCCACCCCATAGATTATCTGGTCTCCCTCAGACTTGAATGCTCCTCTGAGTGTCCTGACGAGGCCCCCGCTTTGGGATTCTGCTAAGACATGTCATCTCTGCCTCTGGGAGAAGAATGACAGCTCACTTGTCAAGGGGTCTAGAGCTTCTGTTTGCAGATGCTACAGTCTCAACGTATGGCCAGAACAAAAGCTATCAAGACTCATTAGCGGTGTAGACAATGACGTGTTCACCGCTCTGACATTCAAACGGGCACACGGATGGATTCTGGCAGCTGTTTCGGAGGAAGTGCGCTTGGGCTAGCAATACCACACCCGCGCTGTTCATCTTCTAGTTAAAGACCCAGAGATCCAAGAAAGATTCCCTTCTGGCTTCCAGTTTCGCCAAGGAATTCCCCCAAGTAAGGGAACACGCAGGACGGCCGGTGACTTACGTGGACTTTCCTGGAGGAGGACGCGATGCTGTTTGCAGCTCTGAGGCCTTTAATTTTGCAGAGGATGGTGGTGAGATCTTGATTTCTAGTAATATTCTCAAAGCTGCAGTTTAACTGCTTGTTTTCCCCGTGGAAGAGAGTAATCTCGATGTCCTTCTTGGAAATGTTGAAGTTATCATTTTCTTTCTGTGAAGAGCAAAGCGAAGATGAAGACATCGGGGTGCCCGGGGAAACTCACAGACACGAGCACCCACGAAATGAGAGAAACGTACTAGAATTTTCACTTCCAATTCCGTGTCCACCTCGGGGTCAACCCGATACCCCGTAAACCTGGGGTCCTCGAGATACTGCAAGCTCCCACAATCCAAGTAGGTCTCCTGGACTCTCAGCTTCACAGTCACATTCGTGCGCACTTTGGCGCTCTTCAGACTGGGGGCTGAGAAACTGCAGTGAGTCGCCACACAGTACTCAGAAACCTGAGGAAGAAGGAAAGAGCGTTTAACAACCCCGTGAACGAATCCCAGCTCTGGGATTGAAGAACGGAGTGACCCAGGCAACTGAACTTCTTTGTGCTTCTGTTTTCCCGTCTGTAAAATGGGACAGCAATACCGCCTACCTCGCAGGGCCGAATGACCCCTGCGTCACACTGAATGAGACGAGGGCTTGCTAAGTTCGGTGAGGGCTACATTAAATGAGATTATGCACACAAAAATGCTTAGAATCGTGCCTGGCGTTATTAATGACCATGAAAGCAGCCAGGTTATGCTATGGGCGGGGGATGGTACACAGAAGTAGGCCTGGGAAAGGGGAAGACTTTGCACCAAAGGGCCTGCGTGTCCTTCCCTTGAGCCCTGGGAAACTCCCGTGAGGGAGGAGGGGAACCCTCAGCAAGGGCTGGAGCTGGCTGAGTCACGCCCGGGAACCTCCTGCAGCCTTCAGCAGAAATCTCTAACCACAAGGAGGAGAAGGCTTTGCAGGCCTCACAGAAAACAGGGGGGGACAAGGTGTCCCCGTGGAAAGAAGAGCATGAAGGCTGGAAACAATGCAGAAACGTGTGGCCCACTTTACAGGTTTATTTATAAAAACCCACACACATAAATATTGGCATTTTCAGGCCTGCAGAGAGACGGGCAGAGAAAGCTGCTGGGAAATGAGGTTGACAAACGTTTTACAGAAGAGCAATAAAACTTGTGGAAAGGAATTTGTCAGGTGGAGAGTTTTCCTCTTTTTATTTACTCTCTCCTATCGGCATATACGAGGAGGCAGGAAGAGGCAAAAGGTGGGGAAATCTGACGCAAAGGGCCGAGATGTGGACACACCAAACCGCCTTCCCCTTCACACCTTTCCAGACGACAGCCTGGGCCTCGCGCGCACATCCTGGCGCTATGATGAAAACCACCAACCCCGCCGCCCTAGCTCCAAGGCAGCCGTGACCCCGGCAGGCTGGCTTCTTATTAAAGATGTCTTCCAGAAAGATTATCAGTGACGGGGTCACCCTAACCTCATTATCCTCAACTCTCCATCTCCATACTAGTTACCAGCTGCCACGATCGGAAATGCTCTTTTTTTTTTTGTATTAGTTTCCAAGCAACCGCTTGGCCACCTTCACCGGCCATCTCATTTGCTTTCACTCCTTAGAATGAAGCTGCTCGGTGAGATCCCACCCCAGGTGCTCTTCTCTTCTTCCTCTGTGGTCTCACTCCCAAGATGCGGTTCCCATTCCCCCTCATGGCAGCTTTACAAAGGTGACCCAATCCTCTCCAGCTCCACGCTCTGCCCAGCTGTCTACACCTGCCCTACGGACAACAGCCCGGTGGACAGCCGAGCCATCGGACCTGCTCACGCTCAAACGCACCTGGACTTTGCACAAGCACTGTCATCGGTCTGGCCCTCTCCAAGCTATGCTGTGTGCCATCGCCAAAATAATCCTAAAGGCAGTGACTCCTGTCTCTCCCTGCTCAAAGGCCTTCCGTTCTCCCACTGCCTACAGAACTGAGGGCAGTTTCAGTCTGATGCTCTCTGACAGTCCAGCGGTTTCCCAGCCACCCTCTCGCTCGTTCCCGACCCGTCCGCTGGGTTCCAGCTGACAGGTTCCTGCCACAGGCCTGGGAGCACCTGTCCTCGTCCTCCGCACCTGGTCTTCCTGTTCCCACCTATCCAAGTCCTCCCCATCCTGCTCCACTCCGCTCTGCTTTCCTAATTCCATCCACACTTGGTTTCTCCTTCACGTGGAAACACACAGTGCCTTCTTGGACTTCGGGGTTTCTGAGCGGGCTGGGAATCAGAGGACCGAGAATTTGAGGACATCCCCTGCTCCTGATGGTCAATGCCAGTGTGGATTTGCCATTTCCCTTCATGAAGGCAACATGACGATCTTATTTATTTTTTCCCTGTACCCATGAAAATGTTTTGCTCAGCTCTGGCCAGTTTGGCTCAGCGGTTAGGGCATCAGCCCTTGGACCAAAGGGTCGTGGGTTCAATTCCCAGTCAAGGCCACGTACCTCGGTTGCAGGTTCAATCCCCACCCTGGTCGGGGTCGTGCAGGAGACAACCAATCGATGTGTCTCTCTCGCATTGATGTTTCTCTTTCTCTCTCTCCCTTCCTCCCACTCTATCTTAAAAAAAAAAAAAAATCAATGGAAAAATATCCTCAGGTGAAGATTTAAAAAACAACACCACATTTTGCCCACAGTAAGTTCTACTTGATCGAGGCACAACACCAGGGAGGGAGAGCAAGTCCACTCACAGATCGGACAATGCCTCTGGCCAGAGGGTTATTCTATGCAAACAACTCAACAGGATGTGTCCACGTCACGGACGTGGTCTGGAATGGGACACGAAGGGAGGCTCGGGACGGCCGCAGTGCAGCAGCAGGGGGGCGCGGGGAACGAGGCTGTCAGGGTGGCTGAGGAAGGCCATCCCTGTCGAGGCCGGAACCCACACTGGTCCCAGCCAGGGGCAGGTCTGTGGCTGCTCGGGACCTGCCAGCTTGCAGAAGTGGTCAGGCTGCACCCTTCACACCTCAGTACAGGAGAGACGGGGCAGAGAGCACGGACAGGGCTTTTGGGAGGAGTTTCGAAGTGCCCTCAGAGCCCAACCTGTATCTGAAATCCATCATTTCTTGTGACGAGGCCCGTGTGGGGCTCCTGTGGGTGTTAGAACTGGGGAGGGGTAGACGCCAGACCACTGCATGGGGAGATGAAAGGCAAGAGGAGGCGAGGTGAGAAGGAAGGGACCGAGGTGGGTCAAGGGGACGATGGCCAGAGAAGCAGCCTGTGATAAGATCTCCGGGCTCCAGCAGGTGCCGGCCCTCTGGACCACACCGCGTCTGCAGTGCGAATGCCACCTCCTCTTCACGGAAAGGCGATGTTTCTCCACCTCCCGCCTTCGCCATCTCACAGCATTCTCACGCATATTCATAAACACTGCCTCATTAAAGTGACTTTCCTTCCTACACGGAGGAAAGGGCGGGTCTTTGTCATACCAGGTTCATTCCCGAGCCTCTGTGCCACACGCGGAACACTCAATGACAAGCGTGAGGTCTTACTATTTCCTCTACAGCAGATGGCAGGTGTCATGCAACAGGTAAGAGCACAGACTGTCACAAGGCACAGAAGCAGACTACGTCCCCCAACATATTCTAGTGTTATAAAAACACGATCATCCTGGAAAACAGCTACGATGAGGAAGCAGCCGAAGACTTACATTTATGTTGCCTCTTAACTCATGTGAAATGATTAAGTTGTCAATTACATCAAAATTTCTGCCCATGATGGTTATATTTTGACCACCGCTGCAAGAAAAAAAGCAACAATGAGGGTTTCATAGCAAACACACGGGCCTTTTGCATTCATGAACAAAGCTATCGATGGGTTCACACTTAACACGAGGGACTCAGTCACGTCTGAGAGCAAATCGACAAACCTGAATTTCAAATGCAGGGCAATTTTAGAAGTCTTTTCATGAGACTGTCTACAAAGTCCTAGTTTTAAGATACATACGTATAGAAATTCATGTCGGATCCTGTTATGATTTGTAGGAAAATGCCCACCTTCTTTTATGGAATTTTGAGTTGTTTGGGTCATGTTGCCACATATAATCAGATCATCAGCAGTCCCTCGAAGAGGTTTCACTGAACAGAATTTTGTTTCAGTGCTGCTTCATCTCTCTGAAGATTTTTCAATCTAACAATTTTCAAAATCAGACTCCCAACCTACCAATTATGTTTATTTAGGGAGACAGAAAACACTTTGGACAAGGTAAAATTATAAATGACAGTAAAAGTATATATTCCTATTTGGTTAAACCATATAAATAACAGCTACATTCTGTCTCTCCAAAACCCAGCCAGATGATCTCACATATTCTCAGCACATAATCGCATATAGGCAAAGTGGTCATTAGATGTGAAATAAACAGCTGTTCACAGCTCTGGCTGCCCTCACACCCCCGCTCATGTAGGTCACTAGACACTCATTCCAGGGGACAGGAACCCGGTATGTCAGCTGGCCCCATGATGACAAGACCAGGACGTGGGCACGAGCAAGCCAATTTGTGTAGGGCAGAAGAAAGACACCGAGCCCTGAACCTTCCAGCCACAAGGAGAAAGGGCCGAGCTGGCCTCACGCCAGCCTGTTGCCATTACTAGAAAACCAAGCCAAGCGTGGCCGGGCTGCAGGGCTGTGTTCTTGCCTAGGAGCCACCGAGAGACACAGGCTCAGAATGTCATAGGTGACTGGACAGCAAGAAGCCTCTTACTTTATGGCAAAGCAGACACGGGTGTCTGAGAGCACAGTGCCCTCGGAGCCTGGGCAAGTCATCTGAACGCTCCCTGCCTCAGTCTCCTCATCTGCAAAAGGGGCCACTCACCGCCGAGCCCTTCTGCTAGTGAGCATTAACTGAGTCAACAGATATGACACACCAGGCATCTGGGGCGCACCACATTAATTTATAGGAAGGAATCAGACCCAGAGCAGGGACGGCCGTGCGAGAGCCTTGGCTTGGAAATCTCCATCTTCCTCATGCCGCTGTTGGGGGCAGACTTGTTGAAGTCCTAACCCCAGTACCTCAGAATGTGACTGTATTTGGAGATCGGGTCTTTAAAGAGGTAATTAAGGTTACATGAGGTCACTGGGGTAGGCCCAAATGCAATATGACTGGTGTCCTTATACAAAGAGAAGGTTAGGACATAGATTGGCACAGGGGGAAGACCATGTGAGGACACGGGGGAGGAGGCCATCTAGGAGTCGAGTAGAGAGGCCTCACAGGAAGCCAACCTGACAGCACCTTGATCTGGGACTTCCGTCCTCCAGAACTTTGATGACATAAATACTTGTGATGGAAGCCACCCAGGTGGTCCTTTGCTATGGCAGCCCCAGCAGCCTAAGATGTCCACCTCTCACTTAATCTTAAATAAGAATATCACAAGGGATTGTTTTCTTTTTAAACAAAGCTTCATCTGTAGTTTCATCTAGACAGTACTTTGAAAAAAAGTTTCATGCTGTGTGAGGTGAAGAAAACATTTCAGGGTTATATTCTAAAATCTAAATGTGAATTTAAATTCGACTAGGGAGAAAAAAAAGTTTTTTTTTTTTTTCTTGGAGTCATCTGGAAGAGTTTATTTCAGAATTTCTCTCTCTCTGTTAGGGAGAATCTTTGAAATTAGATACTGCTTTTGATTTAGATAGCTCCCAATATTTCCTCAAATTATTCAAAACAGCTTCCTCTAAAGGTTTTTAAATGAAGGGTGTAACAAAGAAGCAGCTTTGTGTCATGGGCAGAAGCGAGGCATAATGAAGAGGGTTCTGTGTTTGTACCAGAAAGTTAGGCCAAGAACAGTTACTGCGATTGAACAAATATTTTAAAAGGGGAAAGATTTATACGACCTGAAGAGAAACCAGAGTACGAGCAAACATTTGAGCAGTGAGTTTCCCGGCAGCCACGGCTAAGAGTGAAACAGGACTGCTCAGCCGGCGTGGCTCAGTGGATTGAGCATCGATTCCCATGGACTGAGAGGTCCCAGTTCGATTCCCAGTTGGGGCACATGCCCGGGTTGCGGGTTCGATCCCCAGTAGGGGGCGTGCAGGAGGCAGCTGACCGATGCTTCTCTCTCACATCGATGTTTCTATCTCCCTCTCCCTTCCTCCCTCTCTCAAAAAAACAATAAAAACATATTTTTACAAAAGAGTAAAACAGGATGTGCTCACTGTGCTCACTGTAACAAGGGAAGCAACCTGTCTGCCAGGTACGGGCTCGTTTCCCAGGAATCCATCCCAGGAAGAATTCTGTGAGAGGCACTTAGATGGGACTATTCTTTCTATATTAATTTGAGTGCAATCCATAATCTTTATGCATGTGCGTTTTTTAAGCACAGCGAGAGAAAACTAGGAGTCCAGAAAGTACCTGATCCAGGTGGTGGCAGGGTAGATGAGGGAACAGTGTGGCAGGGCAATGTACGACAAGGACCCCACGGAAGAACAGTTCCCGCCATCGAACTGGATACACACATCCTTCATTTCCTTGCGGCTTGATGGCAGGGAGAATTTCATATGGGTGTCATTTAGCACATGGCTCACCGGTATCCTAGAAAGGGGTAGAAACAGAACTCGTACGTGACACAGACACTCAGCACATTGGCTCACCCAACCACAGTTCGTGACCTGGCAGGCGGCTGCAGGCAGCTGCCGGTTCCTCGGGCCACTTGTCCTGTCGGGATACCATCTGGGGCAGGGTTCCTGTTTCGCTGGTGCGTGTTTTTACGTGCAGTTCCCTCAGAAGGGGGGAAGGAGGAGACGTAACCACTGTCCCTAAGAAACCCCAGTAGAAAGTGGGACATGGACTCGGTATTAAGGCGTACTGAGGAATTGCTGTTCCTTTTGCTGAGTATGATAATGGCACCATCCTTATCTGTTAGCGATGCCACTGAAGAATTTATGGGTGAAAGGATATGGGGTCTGGGATACGCTTTGAAAAACTCTGGCTGCTGTTCTCCCTTTCCCTCCAAAAATGCGGAGGAGATCGATGAAACCAGATTGGCAAATGTCGGTAAGTTCTGAGGCTGAAGGATGGGTACAGAGAGAGTCATACACTCTTCTCTCTTGTGTGTGTTTGGAAATGCCCATAAGGAAAAGCTTTAAAAAAAGAGAAGTCACAGCCGAGCACTCGGGCAGAGGGGGGATTCTGCTGTTCGAAGAGCAGAGAGCCCAGGACTGAAGTCCTCGCCACGAGCCCAGCGGTCTCAGGGTCAGTCAGCCATCAGAGCCACGCCGCTCCAGACTGGAAATTCGCTAGGACTCTCCCGGGTGCTCTTGACACCTGCAGGGTGTGCCCCTGTCACCCTTCAGGAGTCCAAGCAGAGCCTTCTACCACACCCCCCGCCCCGGGTCCTGCTGCTTCCTCTGTGCAGCATGTCGCAGTGAGTCCCCGACGCACAGATCAGCAGGACGGGGCTGTGTCTGAACAGTGCTCAGCATCGTGCTCCGTGAGGATTTATTACCCAAGGACAAGGGCGTGGTTATTACCTTTCATGCACATATCCTTCAAGTGGTCATCACAGATTCAAACGGTAAGGCAAAGCCCCAAAAACATGGGAGTCAGTTTGTCCTGACTGTATGTCAGATTTACATCCTAGCTCTTGGAAATTCATCGTAAAATGGCTGATAATTCAAATTCAAATTTGTTTATACATTTTCGAAGGAAAGAGGTGGAAGTGTGGGTCATTCCACTACCATTCTCGCATTCTTCTCTTTTCAGAAAAGCTGGGCTTTTAAAAGATACTACATGAAGAGTTTAGGATGATAGCACGAGCTCAGATATGGGATTAACTGGGTATTATGTTTACTGCTCGTGAACTCGGGCTCACCACACAAACGTGGCTAGTGAAACGCTACAGGCAGAAAGGTCTCTTGCTCGTTGAATTTAATAACTGCGGTATCTCAAGACACAGTCGGAATTGGAATGAGAGCACGAAGAGTCAGAAACAGGGGAAAGCTCTGAAAACTACTTCCTTTCCAGTGACGCTGACTGCCTTTCAGTGAACACACAGGTGTCTAACTTCGGATTTCGTTATACAAAATGACAGATTTTTGCAATGTGGTGTTTAGCCGAGATAAATGACACAAAAATACCTACGTGCACAGATACAGCCACTACTGTGTGCTTGGTAATTCTGGTAAATAGCAGAACCGGGGAAAGCCACCGATGAGCAGCTTTTCCCAAAAGATGACAGACATCCCAAATCTACTACGAGGAGAGGAAGGGGATGGCAGTTATATGCGGCAAATGAATTAAAATAGAAAATCAGTAAATAAGTGTGGCCGCTTAAAATGCTGCACCGATATGTGTTAGCAGGTTAACGCTCCTGCAGAATGACTTCCATGCGTTCCCACGACGGGACAAGCTCAGAATTATAGTTCACATAGACTGCGATGTCCTTTATTTCAGATTAGCCCAAACTTATGAAAGCTAATAAGCACAAAACTCAAATTTTATTTAAAATAAAATTATCATTAAAAATACCCAGAAAAGTATGCTATCTCAAATAATACATAACATTTTTCTGAATAGTCTGGCCAATTTATAAGACATGAAATAGAAATAAGAGATATAACTATTGGAAGGAGGAGAATATATATATATTTTTTACCCTAGGGAGTAATTATTATTTTTGACTGATAAAATTATATACTTAGCCAGTGAAAATCTTAGAATTATCAAGAATTTCACTGAAGTAATAGAGAAATATGAAATCTATTTATATGATTGCTATTTTCAATAAATATTAAAATGTTAAAAATAAAAAAATTACCTATTGTATTATTTCATCTCTTTTTTGGGGGTAATATTTGTACAAAAGCATCAGTGAAACACTGAAATTTTTTCTTTCTCAAAAGTTACAATCAATTTTTTTTTTTAGAAATAATGATGTTCAAGTGGCACACTGACCGGATATTTTTGTGTGTTGGGGTATTTCTTCTTCCATTCATTTTTTAATACTAATTTACGTTCCATTTAGTTATTATTTGGGCCTGAAGTCAATCCACTAAAGAGAAGGCTATAAAGAATAAAATGGATCAGAAAGTTTCTTTTTTTTTAACTTTAGGCAATCCATTGAAGAGTTGCCATATTTTCTGATCAAGATCTGAGGTACTCAACTGTTTTTCTAAATGGATCATCTTCAAAATGATAGTTGCTATTCAAAGTAGTTGGTTTTACCCAGCCGGTGTGGCTCAGTGGTTGAGTGTCAACCCACGCACCGAGAGGTCGCTGGTTCGATTCTGGGTCAGGGCACATGCCCAGGTTGTGGGCCCGATCCCCAGTGGGGGGCATGCAGGAGGCGGCCAATCGATGTTCTCTCTCATCGATGTTTCTATCTCTCTCTCCCTCTCCCTTCCTCTCTCTCTAAAAATCAATAAAGAAAAAAATAAAATAAAATTCAAAATAGTTGGTTTTGTTTAACGAAAACAAATCAAGACACAAAACAGGCAACATCCTGAAATTACTGTGTACTGAGATTTTTGGGGTAACAAGGGACAGATTCTCTCACGATTAACTTCAAATGTGCTGTATAAATGATTTTACTTTAAAAAAATATATCAAATATGCAGAGTAACCGGTCCACTTTGGCACATGGAAATAACTGGACCACATAAAGATTCTATTTGGCATACGTTTTAGCATTTCACTATATTACCAAGAGTGAATTACTAATGTTTGAACTCACACGTCCTTATCACAAGTACTGGTTCCTTTCAGAATCATGACGATGTTATCAGACGCCTGGGTGAAGTTCGCTCCCGTGACTACCACGTTGCTTTTCCCTAAGGTTGATATCTTCTGTGGCTCGATGGACTTGACAGAGAAGACCTATTGGAAATGAAAGATGAAAACACAAGATCGAAGCTAAGAAATGGCACTGTTCCAAAAAAAATCTGTTTATGTGCTGCAGTTCGAAGAAATCACTGGGAAATTACAACATTTTTGCAAACACAAGCAGACAGTGTTTAATGAAATCAATGAATTCAAGGAAGAGCGCTGAAGATTTCATGTCTCTCAACATGCGACAGCATGAGGTCAAACCAATTAGTCTTTGTCTCACAAGACAGTTGAAAACACAGTTGAAGACTCTGACATTCTAAAGAGTGAAACAGCATCGGGGTCTCCAAACGCATGCTGCCTTACTGCCCTTGGGGGTTCAGCATGTAACACAACCAAGGAAAAGACAAGAAGCCCACTGATCACTGGCCAACGACAGACTCGTCATTGAGTTACAATAAATGTCATTTTGGATACATTTAATTCCCAAGAAAGCGGTTCCTGGTTTTTGTTTTTTTTGTCAGGCGATTTGAATCAAGGAGTCTACTGCAGGGAAATAAACCTTGAGAAATCAACCTGGTCAGTCATCAGATATCACGTAGTTGGATGCCTAAATCATGTGATCCACAGTTTGCAGACAACACCATTTCCTCCTTGGTACCCACTACAAGCTTTATCAGGCCTTTCTTTATCAAGTACGTTTCCTTGGGATCACCTGATACCTGGTCTTATATCATCTACCTTACTTCTCCATTTGCGATGTCTTATCGAATACCCTTTTTTTAAAAAAAGACCTTTTTGATGGCAAGAATCATTTTCCTTTTCAAAGCTAGAACGATCCTGATTTCTTACACTTTTCTCCTATAGATGCTACCTTCTATCATTTTGATCATTTTGTGGTTCTTCTGTGGACCACTTCCGGCAAGTCTGTATGCTCCTATAATACGGTGACTGAAATGGGACAGAACGTCCTACGGGTCAATATAAAGTTCAACAGATCTTTAACATGAGTGAATCACACTCACACTCTTGATATCTGAAAACAACTCCCAGGCCCAGAAACGCATAATCGTGTGAAATTTGGCCCAGGCCTAAACACCGAGTGTAGCCGCTTGGAGGATGAAATCGAGGAGGAAGCCACTTAATGGAGCTGGGAGAGTTTTAGTCACCTCCAACACCTGCCTCCCACCTGCTTCTTGAAGCAGCCTGGTGTTCTCGGCTCCTTTGCACTCACCAGGATGGCTCTGCCGGGCGCTGGGCCTGCCCACCCCGCTGGAAGGAATGCTTGGTCATTCTGCTCCTTGGCAAACACAGGTGCTATACGGTAGAGCGGTCGCCATCGCTCGTCATCACTATGGATTGGTTTTTCAGGCTGAGGTCAATTCATCGTTAATGTCATCACAGCAATGATGTAATGTGACAGAGAATTGATTTCGGCGGCAGAGTTTATTTTAATCGCCAGGTAAAGGACTCTAGCCCCATATTTATAGAATCATGAAGGGCCGGAAAGGGTCACTTTAATTATTCTGTTCTACTTGAGTGCATTTTATGGGGGAAATTATCTGCAAGAGTGGTCCTTGGAATGGGGGGATTAGCAAAGACTTAAAGATAAATCCCTTGCAAATGTCAAGTGTGTGTTGTATAGCAAAAGGCTCACTCTCCGCTCTGACATTGTGACAGCTAAGTGAAGAAGTATTTACTGAGCACCTACAGAGTCCCCAGGATTTGCCTGTGGCAGCCAAACCCACCCTATGGCTTGTTTTTATATGGCCCATGGAAAAATATATTAAAACATAAAAGGAGTAATATTACATGACATGTGACAATACATGAAATTTCAGTGTCCATAAAGAAAGTGTTTGGGAACACAGGTGCGCCCCCTCATTTATACCGTCTGTGGCTACTTTCACACACAGCGGCGGAGTTCAAGTGTGACAGCGGAGACCTCATAGCTTACGAAGCCTCAAGTATTTATTGCCTGGCTCTTTGCAGAAAAAGTTGGCCAACTCCTACTCTAGGGGAGTCCACTGTCCTCCTAGGGGGACAGAGGAAGTGTGTGTTTGTCTTGTTTTATGCGAACACCAATGCAGACTCATATTCACATCCAAGCCAATACGATTCCCAGGGTTCTTTCTAGATATTCCTTCTGCTTCTTATATTTAAACTGTTGACGCCCGTTCAAGCAAAATGTTCAAACATGCAAAGTAAATGCTACTTCTCTGCCCTCAGTAGAGAGCCTCAGAACGAAAGCACTCACGATTTTTAAGGAGGTTATATTTTGCTGCTTAAATGGCTCTACGAACGCCATCAGAGGACCTGCATGTCACCGTCTTAACTTTTTACTTCCCCCTGAGTGGAGAAAGTCCTGCTACTTCAAAAGGACTTCATTTGAAAACCTCACTGTTTAGAGAAGTTTCCACTGGCTGTCTGGAATGGAATCCAGCCCTGGCCTATCTCGTGAAAGCAGATGCTTTTAGTCTACTTACGAAGAGGGTCAGATTAGTTGTCTTCTGTTTGCTTGGAGAACCTCCGTTAATCCGAATACATGAGACAGAGAGCTTCCAAGAGGGCCTCATCAAACAAACAGCAAGGAGCACACACACAGTTGGGCAGCTGCGTGGTTGTGTCATATGACTACAACAGTTCTCAGAAACATGACGTTTTCTATTCTTACTGATAAAAACTTTTAAAATCTACTACAAACAAAAGGCAAGGACCGAGCTCCCCATAACTGTGCCACACACTTATTATATGAGATTGGTTTTGCATTTTTTTTTTTATCCTCACCCGAGGACATTTTTTTGCATTTATCTTCAGATAGATAGGAGGAAGAGAGGGGGGGAAGAGAGAGAGAGAAACATCGATGTGAGAGAGACACATCGACTGGTTGCCATCCACACGACCCCAATCAGGGTGGGGACAAACTGCAACCGAGATACATGCCCTTAGCAGGAACTGAACCCGGGACTCTCTGGTCCACAGGCCAACGCTCTAACCGCTGAGCCAAACCAGCCAGGGCTGGTTTTGCATTTTAATCAAGAGTTAATTCACAATCTGACATGAAGTAGTGGGCCCCACAAGCTTATACGTGGAAGGGTTTGGGTAATTTTAAAACATAATCTAGCGTGATACAAAGACAAGATCTCATAGCCCTACAGTGAGACTCCTCCCACACCCTGTGTCTAAGGATTTCCATATATCAAATCACCGTACCGTAAACTGTAACCCCACAGCCCCATGGTGTCCAGCAATTAACCTCAGAATAGTCTACTTCCCGTCAGTTACATTTTAAAGGCTTGAGTTATTTTTAAATGGCTGCACAATTTTAAATTATTTAATAAACTAGTATGAGCTCTGGTTGCTTACGAGTTTAAATCACTCCCTGTTTTGTACAAGAAAGCACCTCAGACACTGGTTAACTAGGTGATTGCAGAATACCTAACTAGTTGTTGTTTTTTTAAACAAAATCATTAAGTTATTGGAAATAGCACAACCACTAAGAAATAGTTATCTTTGAAAAGGTCTAAGAGTCCAGCCGGTGTGACTCAGTGGTTGAGCATTGACCCATGCACCAAGAGGTCGCCGGTTCGATTCCCGGTCAGGGCACATGCCCAGGTTGTGGGCCTGATCCCCAGTGGGGGGCATGCAGGAGGTGGCCAATTGATGTTCTCGCTCATTGATGTTTCTATCTCTCTCTCCCTCTCCCTTCCTCTCTCTCCAAAAAATCAGTAAAGGAAAAAAAATTAAAAAGAAACAAAGAAAAGGTCTAAGGGGATTACTCCTGACCGTCGGAGTACCTTCTGTGAGGTCTGATGTCAACACAATGCAAGCTGCTGTGACATTAATGGAGAAAATACTGCTATGGTTGAAAAGAATGTTGGAAAGAGGTACCACTAGGAAGGCTCGGTTGATTAAGGCCAAATTGTTCTCTATTAATCTGTTTTAAAAAAAAAATCTGAATATAGCCAAGCGCTCTGTGGGCCTGAATCAACACTCTGTAAAATGTCTCTCAGATTTTCACTCATGAAATTAGTTCCAACAGGATCAGTCACGTGGACTCAAACCAGCTGGAAATCTGACACCAAAGGACAGGAGAGAGATGAAAGGTAGCACAACTAATTAAGGGACAGTGTCCTGTAGGGCTCCACCGGGGTGAGCCTTTGGTTCAGAATTATTTAACATCTTTATTAATGACTGAGCAGGACAGACGTAATATATTAACAAAACGTATGAATTGAGAAGAGTAGCAACCAGCAGTGGAGATGGTAAAGGGTAAAAGGAGGTGAGACATGGAAAGGAAATAGCAAAATACAATCCCACCAAAGAAAAAGTAGAGAGTTCAATGGATCAGAAAGGTCATCCACTTGCTGCTCGGGCCCCTGGTACAGACCTCAGGAACCTGAGATGTAATTTCCAGCTGGTCCCAGGACTGGCAAGAGCTAGAATACCAACTGGGAGAGATCTGGGCACTTCCAGGGAGAAGGTGACTCACCAAGGCCCTGTGCTGAGAGATCAAGGCTCTCTCCCACCGGGGGACTGTAAGGTGAGCTGACATGGCCCATGGTGGGGCTGCCACGGCCACGCCATGAAACTGTTA
Source organism: Tadarida brasiliensis (assembly GCA_030848825.1). Classification (NCBI taxonomy): domain Eukaryota; kingdom Metazoa; phylum Chordata; class Mammalia; order Chiroptera; family Molossidae; genus Tadarida; species Tadarida brasiliensis. Next base: position 101,239,587 of record CM061263.1, read on the forward strand.
CCGTTCATCACTGAGCCTTCCTAGTGTGAACCTCAGGATCGGACTAGCTGATCGGACTGGCCAACTGGGATCTATGGCCAGGGAGGGCAGCTCTCCCTCTCCAGCAAAGACCCCTGATTGCAGATTAAACCCAGCCACTCAAGATCCACCCTCTGCTAAGTTTCAACGTCAGCATGAGAACTCTTGCTGCTCCACTCTCCTAAGGGCCTCAGTTTCCCATCTCAGTCTTGTAGAAGAAGCGGCCTTGCCCAGGTCTGACTCCTTCACTCTGACACACCCCAACCTACCCATAGAGGCTTTGATCCTAATGCACGCCCCTCCCAGCCTGCCCAGGCGGAGGTCTTTGTGCCACCCATCTGCAGGCTTTGACAGCCACGTGCCAAGAGAAACCAGCATTAGTTTCCTCCCTTCTGGGTTGACTCTCTTCATCAATACTACTTGGTTTAATACTTGTTTCTATTCAGCCGAGGTCACACAATATAGAGCAGTGGTTGAAACTGTGGGCTCTGGCATTAGACTGCCTAGGTTCAAATCCCTTGCCTGTCATTTACCTTCTACTCACCCTCTGTAAAATTTGTCTATAAAATGGCCAAAATAGGTCCACCGCGAGGCTTAAATAAAGAGATACTTTGAGCTTAGGATACAGCACGGGCTCAGCAAACATGAGCGATCACTGCTCGGGTTAGTACATTCTGGCATTCCTTCTTATATCTTTGTCTATTATGTACACTCAACCTCTGCTTGAAAGTGAATTTTACTTCCTCCAAAATATTGTAAGTTCTACAATGTAAGCTCCATGAGGAAACACATTTTGCCTGCCTGTCTAGCACACAGTAGGTGTTCTATAAACACATTTTGAATGAATGAATGAATGAATGAATGAATGAATGAATGAATGAACAACTGGAAGTGGATCCCACAGCGACAAGTGCAGTGGTGGGCCCACAGAAGCTACTCAACAAGGCACATATTAAAGTTAATTTCACTTTTAAAGGTAAGGTCCTTGACAGGGCCAGCTGGGACTGCCTGTGAGAAATTCAAATGCATTTTCAAAAGTGATGGAGGCAGAGAAAGAAAGAGGAACAGCTTGGATGTGCATTCCTCTAGAGGGGGCATGGCTGTGGATGGTTTGTTTCTGCCCGACGGCGATAAGCATATCGTCAAGAACAACAAATATTAGAACAACATCGTATCACAGATCTTCAGAACCCTTCCTTAAAAACAGGAAGGAGAGGGCAGCCAGTCTTCTCTCTGCAGGCGGAGGCAGCAGATCACTAAGAAAAGGAAGGAAAAGGGGTTAGGGCAGGGTGACGGGGCCAACCGTCCCTGAGAGGCACTGGCCTTGGGAGCTGAAAACACTTCTCAGCCAAAGGTCAGAGTCTGGGTTTTGAGTTTGTTTCCCTATGTGGGCTTTTCCCTCACGCAGCCCCCTGGTAAATGACAGCACTTGTTTTTTAGGTCAGGGTGTAGGCATGGGTCATAGGTCATGCATCTGTGTATGCATCTGTGTGAGGGCCAAGGGCCCAAACTGGGATTGAACCAAAACCCCTACCTCATAAGTACCATGTCCTTGGAAGAGCAAATTCATACACTAAAAAAAATAAGATGCCATAAATCAGAACTACGGACATTTAAGACTAAAACACAAAATTCCAGCAGCATTCTACTGAAGAACAAGGTGAGAGCTCCAAGGCCTGGGATGTAAGGCCCTGGAGATGCGGTCTCCAGTCCAGGGTCCTTCCAAACTTAGGTCCCATATTTTCCTGCAACCTCCTGCTTCAGCCAAATTGAATCACTTGGGGTTTCCTATAATGGGTGCCCCAGAATTTTCTGGCACCTCCACTATGCTTTTGCTTATGCTAGTCCCTCTGCTTAGAAAACTCAGTCCTTAGCCTCCACGCGTGTGGATGCTTCTCATCCCTCAAAGGTCAGCTGAAACGCCATCGCTGTCAATCAATCCATCCATCCATCCGAGACTTAATCAACCACACTGATTAAGTGTTTTAACTGCCAGGCACTGGGTTTACATAAACAGGAATGACTAAGATAAGGCCCCAGACACAGAGAAGCTCTCTGGGTTTGTATACTGTCTGGTACTTTCCCTATGTTAACCTTTTCTAACTTACATCCTACTCATATACTCATGTATAAAATTCTTGAGAGTGATGGCAAGGGGGTGCCTGATTCATCTGTGTCCTCATCATATCCAAGGAGCTCAGTAAAATGGCATCTAATAGGTGCTCCATAAATACCTGTAGGAAGAATCACCCCAAGTTTGGCATCATGAAGCTTAAGAGGGTATCTGCACCATTCACATCGCATGTCCCCAGTGCCTGGCACAGTGCTGAGCGCTCAGGACATGGGTGACATGAAGGAACGCCCTTGATGGCTTTTCGGCCAGGAAGAGAATGTTCAGGGTTTTATTCAAGGCCAACATGGGGACCCAAACTGGAGACCTGAATTTTCACATTCCACATGATGATGGAAGACAGCAGTGTTTCACAGACCACGAGAAATTCCTCCGGTGACAAATACTGTTCTGTTCCCTACTGACCAAAATTGAGATTCTGTTCTGAGTCATACATATCAAGACAACATTTCAGTATCAAACAAGATGTCTCTCTCCAAACTAAGAAGGGTCATCCATGGAGAAGCACTGATGATAGGCCCTGGGCTTTATTTGCAGCCTCCTCTTAGTGATCCCAGTTCTAACCACACCGTGTCAAAGGTCAAAAGATACAGGAAGACGGTACAGGAAACCAGAATTCAGTGACTTTTTTTCTCTTTAAAATAAAAGAAATTTAAAAAGCCACTGCCTGGATCATTACTGAGCAATGAAAAGGACCAAACTATTGATACATAAAGGAACTTGGATGAATTTTCAGATAATTATATTGAGTTAAAAAGGCCAATCCCAAAGGATAATTCCATTTATGATATGATAAAATCACAGAAACACAGAATAGATCAGCGGTTGCCAGGGGTCAGAGATGGGCACTGGGAGGTTGGAGGGACATGGGTGTGGCTATAAATAGGCACCAGGGGGTGACAGGGCTACTCTGTATGTTGACCGTGGGAACTGTCAATATCTTGCCTGTGAGGTTGTGCTATAGTTTTGCAAGATGTTAGTTACTGTTGGAGGAAACCAGATAAAAGATATACGAGCCCTGGCCGGTTTGGCTCAGCGGTTAGAGCGTCGGCCTGCGGTCCAGAGAGACCCGGGTTCGGTTCCGCTAAGGGTACGTACCTCGGTTGCAGTGTGTCCCCGGCCCTGGTTGGTTGTGCGGGAGGCAGCCACTCGATGTGTCCCTTTCACGTCGATGTTTCTCTCTCTCTCTTTCTCTCTCTCCCTCCCACTCTATCTGAACAAAAAAATGGAAAAATGTCCTCGGGTGAGGCTTAAAAAAAAAAAAAAAAGATATACGAGATCTCGCTTATTATTTTCTTGTAACTACAAGTGAATCTACAATTATCTCCAAAAAAAGTTTGATTTTTCCCTCCCCCAAAACAATCTTGAAAAAGAACAAAGTGAAAGGATTCACACTTTCTGGTTTCAAAACTTATTACAAAGTTACAGTAATCAAAACAGTATGGTTATAAAGACAGACATACAGACCAATGGGCTTGATCAGGAAATAAATCCTCACATATATAGTCAAATGATTTTCAACAGGGAGGCAAAACCATTCAATGGGAAAAGAACAGTCTTTTTAACAAATGGTGCTGGGAAAATTGGATATCCACCTGCAAAAGAATGAAGCTGGACCCTTTCCTTATACCACATACAAAAATTAACTCACAGTGGATCAAAGCCTTAAATCTAAAAATTAAAACTATAAAACTCATAGAAGAAAATGTGGAGGAAAACCTTAATAAAACTGGATTTGGGAATGATTCCTTGGATATGATATCCAAAGCACAGGCAACAAAAGAATATGTAAACCAGATTTCATCGTCACATTAAGAACCTCTTTGCAAAAGACATAGTCAAAAGAATGTAAAGGCAATCTACAGAATGGGAGAACATATTTGCACGTCATATATCTAACAGGGGATTGATATCCGGAATATGTGACTAACTCCTACAGCAACGAAAAACACAGACAACGAGCCAAAAGGTGGAAGTGACACCCGTTCCCACCAACAGACGAACAGTGACACCAAATGGGGTCTAGTCATACGACAGCGAATGATTCAGTCTTAAAAAGGAAAGACATTCTGAACATGCTACAAAATGCATGAACCTTGGGGACATCATGTTCAGTGAAATAAGCCAGTCACAAAAAGACAAACCTTGTACGACCCCACTTATATACGGCACAGAGGGTACTCAAGCTCAGAGACAGGAAGTAGAATGGGTGTGGTCTGGGTAGAAGGCAGATGAGGAGCTATTATTTAATAAGTACAGAGATGAAATGTGTTCTAGCTGTGGATGGTGGCGATGGTTACATAACAGTGTGCGTGTGCTTAACACTAATAACTGTACCTCGTAAGATGATCAAGATGGTATACTTCGTGCTATGTGTATTTCACCAAAATTTAAAAAATGGGAACAAAAGACAAGTTTGATTTAAAAAAAAAAAAAAATCACTGCCTCCTTGATCCAAGTTGCTGGCACTATGCCTTAGTTTTATAAACCAATGGGAAGAAAAACGTCCATCACTTAATAAGCCCATCAATTAATAAGACCTCAAGACTTTTAAAGTCAGAAATATTGGTACACCAAGCTTTTGTAATGCCTTTAATTAACTTCATAATCCATTTTGATTCACATTCCCTTTGCCTCTTACGCAATTTACCTAAAGTTACTGTCAACTTTTCGGTAGCGATTAAAAATGTGCTATTTATTTATATTGGCACGTGACCTTAAATAGCAGCAAGTGGATAAATCAAAACCACGGATTAGTTATGAAACAGAAAATGAACGTTTGGAAAAAAAAAAAAAAAGTGGTTCTGTTTTCTCCTAAGGTTAATGAGAACAAGAACTTGTTCCCTTTTTGTTTTCTATCACCTAGTAGATGCTCAATTAACTTCTGTCCACTGAAGTCAGAGGACAGTTCTCTAAGCACAGTGCCACTGTCTGCCTGGAAATGCCTACACGGGTCACCTCTCTGTTCACACAGGTCTGTTAGTTGAGCTTGGTGATTTACTATGAAGAAAATAAGAGGCATGTCCAAGGAAATTTCATAGAAAATAACCATTTTTGAGAAGTGGAGAGAAAGGTGCCTATATTACAGAGAAACGGCTCTTTGTTTTGCAGTTATTAACTACTGGTTAGACTGTGTCTACAAAGTAAAGAAGAATCAGAACGAGGCTAGTGTGTACCCTCTCCTTGTGCATAAACCCCAGCAATGTGGTCATAAACTGCGATTCGAACTGAAATCCCCTCGGTGCTCTGTGTTTTACTTCCTTCTAACCGTCCCCAAGTGAGCCACAAAGTCACCTTTAAAATTTTACTACTCCTGGAACAACATTTTTCAGTTACAGAATTTTAATTTCTTTTATGAGAGTGTGCAGTCTTTGATGTACTGAGCCAATTAAGTGAAACTTGGTGTAACACCAACGGTAAAAAAGGGAATTTTGGTAGAAAGTAAAAAAGGGAATTCTAAAAAGGAACCCAAAGTGACAGTTGTTGTTGCCACTTGAAGGGGGATTTTTCCATCACTAACACAAAAACAGGGTCTGACCTGCACGCCCCGGGTGGTTCTGTTACTCTTCTCGAATTCGCCTCCCCCTGCTGACTTGGACGGTGCCTGCTTCTCAACAGCAGCTTGACAAGGTTCCTGAAATGAAGAACACCCCTTCAACATCCGAACAGGTGGGAAATTCAGAGTTTAAAAGAAACACAAAAGATCGGCTAGGTGGTTACCAACATTTATTTTTGGTTAAACCTTGAAATACCAAAAAATGTCCCTTTACCTGGTTTCCATAGTAACTGGAAGGGCTGCAGGCCGTGAAGGGGTGGATGCACTTTCGCTCACCTTTGCACCACGCACAGCCAGTTCCAAGACACACGGGGCACCTGGCGACATGGAAAAGCGACTTAATTCCTACATTTTGAGGACGATCTTCATATCCTAGAATTTTCCTCTGTGATGTGGCATGTGAGCATTTCAAAAAGGAAAAAAACAAAACAAAACTCCCTAAACAGACTGTGATGAACCCAGGGGAGAGAGGAGTCCTTTGAGGCTGGGGATAGAGCACTGACTTTGTGCCCTGCTCGGGGCAGTCTTCAGGCTACAGGGGTGTTGCCATGGAAACCTGAAGCTGGGTCACCTGCTGCACAGGTAGATAACAGGAACCCACTGAATCTGTTTCTGAATCTACTTCTGCTCTTTGTCTCCCCTCAGGTAAGTGCCCCTCTGGAGCTTAGGCTCCTCCTCCAGCCCCCCACCCACCCATATCAGCAGTAACACCACCAGCTGCCCAGAGTGTTACTCGGCAAGCAGAGGGAATGGGATGCCAGTGTTTGCTTTCTAATCAAATTGAGGAAGAGCCCAGCTGGTGTGGCTCAGTGGTTGAGCATCGACCCATGCACCAAGAGGTCGCCGGTTCGATTCCCGGTCAGGGCACATGCCCAGGTTGTGGGCCAGATCCCCCTGGGGGGCATGCAGGAGATGGCCAATTGATGTTCTCTCTCATCGATGTTTCTATCTCTCGCTCCCTCTCCATTCCTCTCTTAAAAAAAAAAAATCAATAAAGAAAAAAAATTGAGGAAGAATTGTGTCTACTAACCAAATACTCTATCATGCATGGATAACAGTGGAGGGCTCGGAGTTCAAGAACAACAAATATAGAAATAGAGGTTGGTCTGCAAACGGCCATAGGAGGAAGGCCAAAGGGAGGCCCAGCCCGGGGACAGCGAGAGGACTAGCGCAGGGCAAGGGGACACCATTCACGTTGCATACAGTCTTCAAGAAATGCTGAAACACCCCGAGCTTCTGACCTATAGCAACTGCCGCTTCAACGGGAGAAGGAAGCCCAGACTCAGCGTTTATCTGGCTACGTATGTGCGCTAGGAACAGGTCTGTGATCTGCATTCCTGTCCTGGGCTCCAGGAGTGACCGCGGTCTCTGCGCTTTCCCAAGGGCAGCAGGTGCCCAAGGAAAGAGCACTCACCCTCTGGGGAGCTGTGGGTCTGAGGTCTGGTTGATCACCTGGCCGTGGGACCTGGAGCAAGTCATTTCCTTTGTCTGGCCTCCACAACAGGGGATAGACAGCTTTATGTTTCAACTCTCTTTGAGCCATAAAATTCTATTTAATTCTCCCCTTTTTTTTTCCTATTTTCATGGACTTCTGAGGCTTTCTGAATCAAGTTTGTTTTTTCCCCTCCCTAAATTCATTCTGTTTATTAGAGATAACTGAAGTCAATCCTGCAAGGATAAAGATAAGTTCCCGGTGCCCCTGTTCTAATAGCTGCAGAGAGGCCTCCCAACTCAGCTTCGAGTTTGAATTCATTTTCCCCAAAGAAACAATGGCTCCCAGGCCAGGCCAAAGCAGCTCCCATTTGGTCCTCACATAGCCGGTCAATCAAACCTCTGAATGAACTATAGAATCACTAATAATAGAGCTTCCCATTGTTTCCATGGGAACCTCACCCCACCTTCCAACTGGAAAATCAGGAATCTGAGAAACATATTTCCTCTGGCTTCTCTGCTTCAGAAGCAAGGAGTGAGGCGTGGCCCTAACTCCTTGGGGGATTATGTAGCTCAACAGGGCCAAACATGGTAAAAAAAAAAAAAAAAAAAAAAAAAAGACAACAGACAAAAAGGTGGGGGCAGAATTAACATGTTCTTTTTAAAATTAAATTTATTGGGGTGGCATTGGTTAAGAACATTATATAAGTTTCATCCGGCCGGTGTGGCTCAGTGGTTGAGCATCGACCCATGCACCAAGAGGTCGCCGATTCGATTCCTGGTCAGGGCACATGCCCAGGTTGTGGGCCAAATCCCCAGTAGGGGGCATGCAGGAGGCAGCCAGTCAATGTCCTCTCTCATCGATGTTTCTATCTCTCTCTCCCTCTCCCTTCCTCTCTTTCTAAAAAATCAATAAAGAAAAAAACATTAAAAAAAATCAAAGAACATTATATAACTTTCAAGTGTACAATTCTGATAATCACCTGTATATTCCACTGTGTGCTTGCCACCCAAAGTCGAGTCTCCTTCCATCATCCTATATTTGACCCCCTTTCCCCTCTTCATCCTTTCCTACCCCCCTCCCCCTCAGGTAGCTGCCATACTGTTGTCTGTGTTTATGCGTTTATCATGTTCTCCGATGAAACAGACTTCATCGTGTCCTTCTCCTTGAGGACGACCTCTTCTTATCTCACGCTCACACCTTCTCTCTGGACCCAAATTCCCAAAGCCACTCTGATCAGGGGAGAAGCTAGCAGCACCCCTTTGACTGTGCTTACTTTATGGCCACCTCTCAGTCTTGGGCAAACGCATGTCCCTCCTGTAGAGCACGCCAGCCCCGCTGTGTGCTCCTGCGCTGTGCCGCCTTACTTACTAGGGCTCGAACGAGCCAGCTTATTAGCTCGGGGCCCTCCGGGCTCCCGTTAGGCCACGCTCCAAAAGGCACTTTGGAAAGTTCTGCTCCGCAAAAGAGTTCTTTAGGAAGTCGAGGAGTAAAGCAAATACATTAATTAAAGCCAAGGAGAGAATATTTAGATCGCAAATAAAATCTCACTCTCTTAATGACGAGCAGTTGGTGAAGTTGAATCTCTTTGACAAATGCCAAGAACCGAAGGAGAACGTCACGTTGACAACGAAAACATCTGGAGCAGAGAGAGAAAAAATAAAGTCATTGACGGTGGAGTCCTGCTACCATCCAGCAAAGCTGCACATGCAAAAAAATGAATATTTTTGCCTCCTCTGCCTGGGAGGGTGGGGCGTGCCAGCTGCTCGCTCGCATTCCAGTCGGTAGGGGGTCCCTTCCTGGGGGCCGTTCCCACCAGGCAGCCAGAGCGCACAGCACCGGGGTCCCAACAGACCCGGGCCTGCCTTGCGTGGCAGGCCTCCCACGGATAATCACTAGGAAAAAGCCATTTTCCAGCCCATTTACATCTCATATTCTCCCCGGGATCACTATCTCAACTTGTAATTGGCCACAGTATAAGAATAAAACAAGTCACTGAGCAAGAAGTGCCTAGAACATGAGAATCAGAATGTGGGAGAGGAAATCCTGAACTTTCAGAAAAATCCGCACCACAGATATTCACCTAACACACTCGAAAGTGTGGCTGCCGTGGGCTGGGATCCATGGTCTTCCTGGAGTCAACTATCCCCAAATCTGTGTTGCAGGTTTTCTTACCGAACCTTTGAAAACCTACCCATTGGTGCGAAAAGCTCAGAAGAATAAAGTCAGAAAGATAAACACTGCGTTGAAGCAGCATTAGAAAAATGCCGTATTTCCTGTGCCTCTTTAACTTCCATGGTACCCTGTCCAAGATGCTTCTCCGGCCAGCTGCCTATCAGAATCACTTGAGAAACTGATGAAATACGGGTTCCAGAGCCATGCTCCCAGACACTCTGACTGAGCAGGCCTGGGAAAAGGCTTGGGATCTGGGGTCTGACATGTTCCCCACAGCGTGACGGTCTATAGCCAGGTTGGGGCACCTATCACGTCCTGTGACCAGGGACCAGTGCTATTCTGTGATGTTTTCACTGTCACCCATTTTGGTATGAATATCTTTTATAAATAAATGGGGATAGTACATGATATTTTTAAAATCAAAGTCTTTACTTGACAGAATAAGAAATTGGCCTAATGCTGTTGGCGTCTCTAATTTTCTCACCCAAATGTCAGTAGTGTGTGGTTTCAAAAGTCTGAAAATTCCAACTTTAAGTGGCTTCCCTAGGGCAACAAAATTCATTCTGAAAGCCAGGATGCCCCATACAATTCGGCTCACGTAAGTAGGTCTGTGTAAAATGATAATCCTCTGCTCTGAGACAGGGTGTCTGGAGGGCTGCCTTGACCTCTCAGCAAGAGCATTAGAACAGACACTTGCTAAGTGTCAGCGGAACAAACACATGGACACTCAGCACGGAGGGCCACCCAGTGAAAATGCATGTCCCTGGAATCTACAAGTGTCCAGTGAGGAAGACCAGCTAACATCGGACTTTTCTGAGTATCAACTGTGCACACACTCTTGGGAAATATCACAGGGCGATAAATGTCTACGATCTCTGCTCTCAAAGCATTTACAGTTATTCTGGAAGAATAGCTTAGGTGAAAAAGCGCAACAATGACAGCAGTCAAGGAGACACCCTAGGCGTGGTCTGAGGTCCAGGTAGTACCTGGGTGCCTGTGGGAGACCAGGGGGAACTAGAATGACCAGGACAGTTAGAGCAGAATTCAGCAAAGCTGTATGGAAGAGACGACTCCCCCCTAAATGTTTCAAAGCAGAAGGTCAACAGGATTTGGTGAAAACGGTGAGGTTACTCTAGGCCACAGACAAGGGTTTGGAAGTGGCCATAGGCTAGCTGAGTGCGAGAGGAGAGAAGTGAGTTTACCTGCTCAGAATACGCAAAGCATTAAAAAAAGGGGGCAGGCAAAGGGTTGGAAGCAACCAGCTAGCTTTCCAAAGTAATCTCCAAAACTGCAGAAGCATGTTTTATGGGTGAACAAGATCTGCATTTTAATGACCAAAATCAACTAGAAGCACATCACAAAGGCTGTACAGTATGGACAAAGAAAAGCGGAAAACAAATAAATTTTCAAGCAATTCAGATGCAAACAGACATCGTGAGCCCAGTAGTGGAGAGGCATTTTTTAAGCTTGGCTCTCTGGCCTGGTGCATTCAATTCCCTTTTGAGGGATTGAGGATTAATTAGGTAACACCAGCTCTCGCCACAAAACTCTATGATCTTCACCAGTTCTGGGAGGACTGCACCAAGAACTTGACTCTGCTTCCAGTCTCTCTCACCCAAAGGAACTCATGAATTCTCAGCCTGTCTATTGTAACTCCTAACCATCCCTGGAATCCATCCATTTCTCTCCGTCCTCACCTGCCTCTGTCTCCGCTCTCACTGGCTGCCTCCCCTGGACCACTGCCACAGCCTTCCTCCTATCGGATCTTTCCGGACTCAGTCTTTCCCTCCTCTAGCCCATTCTCCACCTGCGATCATTCATTCATTCATGCAACAAAAATCTACTGATTACAAATGGCTATTTTGTGCCGGACACTTTGTGCCTTCTTTGGTATCCACTTTTTATCACTTTGCTTTCCACCTGTCCCTACCCTATTTGCCTTAGCTATATAGAACCTCTTTAGGCTCCTCAAACAAAGATTTTTCTGTTCTGGTAATCATACTAGTGGGTCTCTGCTTGGAATACTCTTCCCCCTCTTCTGTCTAGCTCAACTGTACCCATCTTCCAAGAAGCTTTCTTTGCGCCGCCCCCCAATCCAGTGAGGCATCATTTTCATGTGCTTCCCATGGTACGCTCTATTCCCTGTACACACTACATTGCAACAAGCTGTTTACTTGTCTCTACCCTAACAGGCTATAACCACCATGACTAAGGACTAGGTCAGTCTTTTTTGGTTACTGTATCCCTAGCACCTAGCACAGTACCTGGCACACTATACGTGTTCAATAAGTACTTCTTGTATGAATGAATGAATGCAAGGAACGTAAGATGACAGAACACTGGCCATTCTATTTTCTCTTCTCACCAAGGACATTCCAACTCTTCAGATGTCTGAACCATCTGGGTACGGTCAGCCCAATGGTCTCTGGCTTTACTCCACTTGCCTGTCCAACTTACTGTCCTTTGTCATTCTCAGTCACCTCTGATAGTGGGGGTTCTGCAGTCACGGAAGAGGTAGAGCAGAGGAGAGCAGGGCCGAGGGGAGAAGCAGGAAGCAGGAGGTGGGAGAGAGTGAGTCTACCGCATGGGACCATTCAGATTTTCTGTCATTTAACTTGCTTCCTGGGCAATCCGAACTTGGGAGGTCCTCTCGCCTTCTTCACTTTCTAACCAAAAGCAGCAAAGCAAGCGTGCACTCACCTCTGTGGGAGGCTGTGGTCAGAACGCTGCAGGTGCAGGTCTCGTTGGGTGGACTTCGACCCTTACAGAGCTCCCTGCCGGTGTCCACATTCTTCACCACGCACCCTGAGTGGGCTGGGGGGACGCTTCCCACCAGAGTCACTGTAGTCTGTGTGGGGAAGAAGATGAGTCAGGAACCAAATCACTGTTTTTGCCCCATTTCCATCCATTCTAGAGCCTTAAGTGAACTCACCCTTTGACATGCCATAGAAGAATTTCTCAGATTGCCACTGTCAAGAAAGATGTTGTATTGGCTATTTGGTTTGCTCTTTTATGAATCACATATTCAATTTTGGACTGTTTCTCTTCCCAAACCCTTGCTGACAGGCGAATATAACACTGTCTCACTATCTTTATTATTATATTTTTCTAAGCTTATATCTTTGATCCATCTGGAACTTATTTTTATACATAGTATGAGATAAGGGTCCAACTTTATTTTCTTCCAGATGGCTAATCAGCTATGTCACAACCATTTACAAAACATAACAAAAAACTCTTTCGCCCACTGAACTGAAATACCGTTTTTGTCACATATTAGATTATCATACATCTAGAATCTATTTCTGAGCTCTGCTCTGTTCCAAAGATCTCTTGACCCACTTCCCTTCCAGTGTCATCACGTTTTTACTGTTGTGACTTTAAATATATTTACTATCTGATACATCTATTTACTACCCTTATTTTAATAATTCTCTTAGCATTCCTAGACATTATTCTTCCATATAAAGTTTAAGATCATTTTGTCCAAAGGGAGGAAGGAGACTGAGTTTAACTGGAATTGTACTAAATATATACATTAATTTTAGGAGAATTTATATCTGTACGATATTAAGTATTCCCATCCAAACACATGATGTTTTTTCATTTGTTTTGTTTTGGTCCAGGGTTCATTTAAGATGGTATACCTTGCCCTGGCTGGGTGGCTCAGTTGGTTGGAGCACCATCCCATACACCAAAAAGTGGTGGGTTCAATCACCGGGTGGGGTGTGTATGGGAGGTAACCGACTAATGTTTCTCTCTCACATCGATGATTCTCTCTCTCTGTCTTTCTCCCACCCTCTTTCTCTAAAATCAATTTAAAAAATAAAACAAGATATCTTCAAATGAGGATTTAAAAAAAAAAAGAGGGTGTACCTTGATTTTCCAGGTGTCAGCTCTGTATTTCTTATTGATAATTGCCAATATCAGTTTACAGTTAAAGAAGGTGGCCTGTGAAATCTACTTTTTAAATTATTTAAGATTGTGTCTGTGGTCAAACACATGATCAAATTTGGAGGTGGTGGCTGTTGTGTGTGTGTGTGTGTGTGTGTGTGTGTGTGTGTGTGTGTGTATACACAAGGGGACACAAAAATAAAATCTTGAAATTTCCTGTAAGGCAACTTTCCCCTAATAAATGAACTGAAGGAACAAGGCAGCCAGTTCTCCTGCTGAAAAGGAAAAGTGAAGGACTTAAAATGCATGAAGGGGATCTGGTGGGAAGGTGGGCTACGTGTTAGGAAGCTGGGAGCAGGAGAAGTGGTCGCCCTACCACTGGGATGAAGAGCGCTAGTCCCAGGAAACCTGGTTGGTGTCCCTCTGCTGTTATACTCTGACCTCCGCCCAGACTTTCTGCGTGGCTAAGAGTCTGCTGCTGTCTTTTGTCCTCTAATAAGCTTGCTAAGTCTACTCTAGTCCGGGGGGTCAACCCTATCTTTCCATTGTCAAAGAATTCTGTTTCTGGGCCATAAAATCATGCTGGAGGGAGGCAAGTTCTTACAGTCCAACCTGGAAAAACCAAAGCCCAACCATCTCTAGGGACTTGAGGGTCGTAACATACCCCAAACCATTCCCACTAGCTCATCCTCAACAAATTGTTGAAGTCTCATCCATCTGCCTTCTTCAACACAGCATTTAATTTATTTAAAAAAATGTTTTTTTAGAGAGAGAGAGGAAGGGAGAGTGAGAGAGAGACACATATCAATGTGAGAGTGGAACATCAATCGGCTGCCTCCTGCACACCCTCTCTGGGGGATGGAGCCCACAGCGTGGGCATGTGCCCTGACCAGGCATTGAACCAGCAACCTTTTGGTGCACAGACGACACCCAGCCACTGAGCCACACCAGCCAGGGCTCAACCCAGCATTCATATCTGCACCACACATCTCAGCAAAGGGTCCCATCACATATTATCCTGTATACATGTAGGTCTTCAATGTATTTCACTGTTCAAACATTATAACAAAAGTATCAGAATGTTTTTTAAATCCTATTTTTACCAGCTGTTTTAACATTTCCACATTTCCTTCTAGTTCTCACATACATAGTTTTAACATAACTGTAATTAGTGCATTTTTTATTCCATAAGCATTTATCAAGCTCTTCACATGTACCAAGAGCTACACAAACTACTGAATACTCTAGTGAACCAAACAGCTCCAGTCTTTGCCCTCAAGGAGCTTACAGTCTAGTAGAAGCATGGAAAAGTCCACCAGACTAAAACTCGTCTAGTTTTAGGGCCACACAGTATTAAGAGATCATTAAGAAATGACAGGCCCTGCCAGTATGGCTCAGTGGATTGAGCATCGCCCCATGGACTGAGAGGTCCCGGTTCGATTCCTGGTCAGGACACATGGTGGGTTGCAGGCTCGATCCCCAGTAGGGGGCGTACAGGAGGCAGCTGAGCAATATTTCTCACACTGATATTTCTCTCTCTCTCTCTCCCCAAAAAATCAATAAAAACATATTTTTAAAAAAAGAAGAAAGAAATGACAGAAGCCTGGGTTATGATGGTACAGTGGAAATGGAAAAAAATGGACAGATTCAAGACACCCTTTAGAGGTAGTACAGGGCAGGACTGGAAATGGGGCATGTGGAAAGGAAGGATTTGGGGGAGCAAATGGATGGATAGAGGTACCTACCATGTACTGAGATGGAACACAGTGAGGGAGAGGCCAACTTGGGGTAGAAAATTCAAGATTTCAATTTTGGATGTGTTTAGTTTAAGATACTTGTGTGATAATCAAGAGGGTACGGGGCTGCAGCTTGCAGGCTTAGGCTGGGGCAGAGATAGAGGAGACATGGACATATGGTGGTATATAAGCTATGGCAGTGGATAAGACTGTCTGCAGACAGAGTCAGAAGAGAGGAAGAGCCCAAACTGGGCCTGAAACAACTGTAATATTTAGAGTCGGGGGGGAAGGAGCCAGCAAGGGAGGCTGAGGCCGGGCCAACGAGGAGAGCGAGCATGGATGGGCGTGCAGCGCAGAGAGGGTTTCAGGAATCCGGCCAGTCGGCCAGGTAGGAGGACTTCTAGCATCTGCTGGGACAGCTCCATGGGGTTCCCCAGTGATCTCAGGGAGAAGTTTCCAGGGAACAGTAGAGCAAAAGCCAGGTTGGGGTGATGTGAAAATAGGAGACAGCAAGGTTTTTCCAAGTGCAGTGGAAAGAGGTCAGCCAGGAAGCTGAAGGTATTTTTGCGTGGTTTTGGGTCCCAGGTAAGCATGGTTAAAAAGCTGAAGCCTTGGCGTAATTAACCCAACATGGGAACCCTCGGCAGGTTGATTGGTCTTTCTTGAACTATGCTAGATGAAGAGAAAATGAAGACACAAAGGATCCGATAAAGATAGAAAGTTTGAGTGTCAATTAGCTGATAATGTCCCAGGCGGCCAACGAACATTCTACCAGGTCAACCAACAGGCCTTATTTTACTCAACCATTCCCCTTATGGCCAAACAGCTCTGTTATTTCCAGGTTTCTAGTTCTACAAATGCTACTTTAATAGCATCTGTACATGCTTCTGGGTTTTCTTCTTTCAAGTTACTTCTGCGGGATTCTAAGCTTGGAATTGCTGCTTCCAAGAGAATGAATATATTTATGACTTTTGAAACATACTGCCAACCGCTTTCCAAAAAGATGGTGCTAATTGGCATTGCCAACCCTAGGTGTTAGCACATCTTATTATCACTTTAATTTGTATTTATTGGATAGCTGGTGAAGGTGAACATATTGCCACATCTTGGTCTAACTCTCTAAACCGCTTCTTGTGAGAATATACGCTCTGCCCACTTACTTTTTGTTGTCTTGTTGTTTTTCTTTTTAATCTCTCCTAGCTTTAATATCTTACAATTAATATTTAGCCTATTGCAAATGTTTTCCTTTAGTTATTTCTTATTTTTTGTTGTATAGATTTTTTTAAAGTCAAGTATATGACCGTTTCTCTTTTGTTATTTCATACTATATTGCTTTGAAGCTAAGAAAATTAAATTTCCAAATTATCTGATGCTCAATTCTATTTTGTTAGCTTTTTGTGTCAGCTTTTCATCTGCATTTCTTAATTAGCCTAAATTTTATTTTTACATTTAATGTAAAATGTGAATGAAATTACAGTTCCATATTGTAAGCCAGTTATCCCAGCACCTGTTATGAAATAGTTATTTTGTTTCCTCTTATTTTATGGCATTTGATCTTTAACATTTTTACACCTAATTCTCAGCTTTTTACTATATTTCATGGAATAGAATAAAAAGTATATTCCTATTCTTAAACCAGAATCACAGGCTAAATTATTGTTGCTATATGTACATATGTTTACAATCATCTAGAAATGGTTTTGCTTAATTTTCTGTTTTCAAAATATGTTTTGGATATTCTTGACCAGTTCATATTATTCCAGATGAATTTTATATTAATGTTAAGACAGAATCTATTCAAATTTTCACTGGGATTACCTAAAATCTAGAAAATAGATAGAAGAAGATGTGACATTTTTATGATATCTTCCCACCAAGATACATAGTATGTGTCTGGATATAGTCAAGATGTTTTTCATATCTTCCAAGAAAACACTTGATGTGTTCTTGCTTTTATTTGTATTTATGCTTATGCTTTGAACTGATAAGGTTTCCCTATTATGATTATAATGGCCTCAAGAGATCACTGTCCCACGTTCTAATTACTATTAGAAAACAATCGCTTAAGACAGCTGTTGTGAAGCCAAAATTACTATTTTTAGTAGTTGTCTTCAACATGTATCTCCTAGTAAAAATGATTTTAAACGTAGGGTCTACATTTTGCTTTTTAAGATTATTCCTAAGTATTTCTGTTGTTTCCATGAATGGGATCTTTTATTAATGGACATTAATGGTGTGTTTTACCGCACATGCAAGTAAGGTTATTGACATTCAAATGCTTGTTGAACACTTAGCACTTCATTTTACTTTTATTCATTTAAATAGTTATAAAAACAAATGTGTTGAGATTTTGCAGATATACAACCACTTAAAGAGTGGCAAATAATGATATTTTTGTCTACTCCATACCGATAATTATTTCTATTACTCGTTTCTCGTATTACAGGACTGGACTTGAAAACCGATGTTGATTGTATCAGCAGTAATGGTGAAATTCCTTGTTTTCACTCTGATTTGTAAAAGAATGTTTCCAGTGACTCTCCCTTAGGAACCGTGCTGTTTGTGGGAAATCCTTCATTCCTACGACTTCTTTGTTTTTATCAGCATAAGCCACTGTTACTGAATGTTAAAATCTCCTTGTAGGGATACACAGTTTTACATAATGCAACAACAGGATATACCACAATCCTTTCTTTTTCTGGTTGTGTATGCAAGGATTTCACTTCTTTTTTCACTCGTCTGCATCTTCCCTCTCCACCCCTTGAGTCATTCTACCAGGGGAGCCCACATTCTCAACTCAGTAACGACTTCTGTATTTTTCTCAAATAACCACAAAAAGACATACACACATAAACTTATAGAGGGACTTTTCTGATCAATACAAGATCATGTGTACATAACTTTTCTGCATCTTGCTGTTTTACTCAACAAAACCTCTTGGAAATCCCTCCAAGACCATTGGAATTGCTCTAATTATTTCTTTTGAATGCTGATATCTTAATGAGGATGAGGATATGACTATCTTGTCTAGTGTAAAGAGACAAAACTTCTGCCCCGCCAGTACGGCTCAGTGGTTGAGTGTTGACCCATGCACCAAGAGGTCACCGGTTCGATTCCCGGTCAGGGCACATGCCCAGGTTGTGGGTCCGATCCCCAGTGGGGGGCATGCAGGAGGCGGCCAATCAATGTTCTTGCTTATTGATGTTTCTATCTTTCTTTCCCTTCCTCTCTCTCTCTAACATCAATATAGAAAAAAAAAATTTTAAAAGAAAAAAAAATCATTAAAAAAAAAGAGGGACAAAACTTCTTGGGAACAGAGTCTCCGCATTCTATGGGGGGTTTTCTGAACCCAGAAAGTTACTAGACTGTTACAAGTTATATGATGGACAGTTCGCAAACACTCTGTGAACCGAGCTAGTGGGTGGAATTGAGGGAAAAATCATAGGCTGCCATCTCTGTAGGTCAGGATCAGGCATTATATAAATAAACAAAGATCTGAGGCTCTCGGGTAAGTCATCAATGGCCACAGGACAAAAATAGCTTTGAAATATTGTGACCAAGAGATGGAGTCAAATGTCTTATCAACACTGAAAATAATCAGTCCAAAGTCGGTTTCAAAGGCTAGCTTTATTCAAATGACTAAATCCTTATCTCCTTTATCTTGAGAGTGATGATGACCTGGAGATCCTGAGGTAACAGCAGTGTGGGCAGACTCTAGAGGGAGTGGGGTAAACCACAGTGGGACTCAGGGTGGGAGGAAAGTGCTGAGTGGTTGGTTGGGTGGTAAGCGTTTGTTGTATGTTCCAGACTAGATATAAATGGTGGTTAGTCTACACGAGTGAACCCAAAGATAGGTAAGCAAATTGTACAAGCAGCACTTTTTATCTAGTGAGCAAGTTACTTTCCCTCACTGTAGTTCGCTGACTTGTTCCTCTTGACATTTTCAAAATGATAAAAGAAAAAATCTTGCATAATCTTAACCACTTATCAGAGTCCTGGGTAGAGTCAAGTATCATGGTATTTCCCACCATTCTCTATCAGCATCAGCGATTTTTTCAGACTGATAAGAGAAATAAAAATTTGGTCATACCTATGCTTAGATGCCTATGCACCTTTTTTTTTTTTTTACAGAATCTATTCATTCTTGACTCAGGCCTGTCTGGATGAAGGCTTTGAAAGTTCTTTTTCCACACCCCACACTCCCCACCTCAGGAAGACAATTGAAAATGACAACACCCAAATAACTTTAAACCCTTAAGGTCTGATTGGTTTTGACTTGGAAGCTTGATTCTTTCATTATTTATCACTCATTAAATGCTCTGGCTCTCCTTTATTAAATGTTAAATCATCTTAAGTGGTATGGTTCTTGCTATTTGAAATGGCAAAGTGTAAGAGAATAAAGAAAGTGGCCCCTTTCCTTGTTAATGTGACATTCAGATAAAACAGAGTGAGGTCAACTGGCTGCTGATGGGGGTTCTGTACAATCATTTATTATACAAGAGCCATAATTAGGGAGAAAATGTCTCCTTTCAGCACCGTTGAGATAACAAGGCAGGAATTCCATTTTCCCATAGGACATGGTTGGTATGTGAATCAGAAAATATAATCATTTCTTCCTTCCTCTCATCCAGTGACAGGACTGATTGACAGTTCTGCCTTGGCAAGAGCCCACTGGCTTTCTTTCCAAGGGACCCTGATTGCAATATCCCTGCCCACATGGGTTTCTCTCCACCCGACCAATATTGCTGGAAGCTGTGTTCATAAAATAGCTGTCAGGAGAAGCCTGAACACATAAGGAACAGGAACCATAAAACAAAACAAAATTCTACACTAAGCCACATTTAAGGCATCTTATTGACCATGAGCCTGAATTTATTTTTTCTCCATTTTTGAAATCAATATGTTTTCCTACGGCATTAGAAGTCCATCTTTCCTTTAAATTCAGCTCCCGAGGTTCACCTGCAGCCGCACAAGACAACCACCTCTTTGTGGGCAGGACCACGGCGCGCCTTGGTCTCTGCTCTACCCCAGCACCCTGCAGTGCGTGGCATCTGGGAGGCACTCAATATGGGTCAACTAAATGAATGACGCTCCTAACTAAGTGTATTTGATCATGAGTAGATATTTCACACACAGAAGGAAGTTAGCATCCATTGTGCAAAACGAGGCAATGCCATAGAGACACATTTACATCTTTCCTCTTACCTTCTCTTTACTTCTTTGGGAGATGTGAATCTGAGGGCACTCTTTAGCTCCTGATGAAATATCCAGCCAGTTTTCTGAGTTCTTTGAATGTACACAATCGTCTTTAAAAGTACACCTATTAAAAAAAGGGGGGGGGGCAACAAAACAGCAACCCCACACATACATTAGTTAAAACTTTACCACACAGGCTTCAATACAAAATACCAGGCGTTACATTGGAGATTACTGATCTTGAGCGAGAACAGGAATGAAATGCTAAAACCGTGAAAAGCAACAGGAAAACAGCAGAGCGTTTTTTTCCATCATGACTCTGAACAGAAACAAACACAAACAACATGTGAACTTAGACTCCAGAGCCATCTCTTAAGATGGCATCTCCAAATACATCAAAAGCACATCCTCTCACGGATTCTGAAATTAAAGAGCTCCCCTCTAGAAAAACCTAGCCAAGAACAGCCCAAGAAAGGGTTTATACATTGTATACATTTTAGGCTTGCAATTCATTCCCAGAATACTAAACCATTGTGTACTTTTTTTTTTTTTTTGTAGTTAAAAAAAAAGCTATTTTGTGCTTTGCAGTATGAGAATTAAACACAAATATGTCAAGGGCAGAGTCTTCCCAAGAATTTGATAAGACATTCCCTAACTATGTGCTACATAACATTTATTTATACAGATACACCAAATTATATCAAAAGATATGGGGGAAATACTTTCCAGGGCCACTTTCCCAAGTCAGCCGGCTCAGAGGATGCCCCAAATAAATCAAACTGTGTTCGGGGCCAACTGCTTTGATAAACATGATCAGAAGCTGAGTGCTGAGATCACTTGGTTTGCTTGATGTCTCGGTCACTCTAGGTCATGCTAACACCCCGACAAGAAGAAGGAATACCAAGTGCCATGTTATTTTCAAATGGTGTTGGACGCCGCAGACATTTCATCGAATGACGTCAAGGAAAGAACAAAACATCTCTGTTATCTATACCTCCTCAGGGCCTATGGTTCAAATGAAGGGGTGGGAGACAAACAGTAACACTGCGTTTTAAAAGAAACTGAAAATTCATGAATCATGGGACAGCAAAGCAACCGAGCGATGACTGAGCTCAGCATGGAGTGCCTGAGCGGACGGAGGGGAATGAGACACGGGCCCAGACAGTGCATTTGACGTGCGTTGACATTTTATAAGCGCTCCTTCTTCTTCCTCTTTTTTTTTTTTTTTTTCCTCTCTCTTTTTTTAAATTCTTAAGAACTCGGGCCCCATGGCTCCGTCTTTGAGCTCTGTGCTCATTTGAATAGGACAGAAATAGAACAGGAAGCCAGTGAGTTTCATTAAACATCATCCGTGACATGATCTGCTGAGCGTGTCACCATACGATGACATGTTGGGGAACCCTGCTTACAGTGAGCGTGTCCATGTCTGAACTCACCTGCAGCTACCTGGGTCCGTCCCCCCTCCCCCAACATCAGGCCGCGGGGATTTCATCAGCAACTCCCCCGTGCCATACATTTATCTGACCCTCGGGGGTCAGCTCGTTTGTCACGGACATGAAGTCCCATGAAACCACCTCTCCACGTCAGGGGGGGCTTGCAGTGGAGGGACATGTACCGCTGGAAAAACAGATCGATAAAGCTGGTTTCTCATTCTGTAATTGAAGGAGATTATGACTGGCAAAAACTACCTGCCTCGCATGGGCTCTCTGGTTTGTATAAGGCACTTCCTCTGCTGATAAGAAAAAAAAAAAAAAAAGCCAGTTCTACAGAGATTGGAGTACAAATATTTTCGTAGGCTCTTAATGCTGCCTGGGAGTCAAGGCCTAAGGCTGCCAAAAAAACAAGTGTAAAATATTTCATACAAATACTGCTACGGTTTGCCAATTTGTAGGCAGAAAACAGTGGTGCCACTGAGTTAGCATTCCCTGCCCTGAACTCCTGTGGCAGCTCTCATCCGAACCACGCGCCTGGCATTCAATCATACTGCCTTGAGTTACAACTTAACTGTTTCATATGGCTGTGTCTCCCCCCCCCCCCCAAGTAAGCGCTAAGCTCCTCAAAGGAAGAGAGAATGTCTTTAATATTTCCTCAGCAAATCCCTCCGTGTCTGGCAGCATGATATGCAAATACTAGGGTTTCAATAAATATGTGTGAATAAATGGATGAAATATGAAATCTCTATAGGTCCTTTCTGTGGGTGATTTTTCTTTCTAGAGTTTCCCTATGATTTATGTCTGACTCCTACTTACAGTAAGAAGACTATTTTTAATGTAAGCTAAAAGTTCACACCTGGGGCCAGAGAGGGAAGAAATTAGGAGTTGAAGTTTTAAGTTTATCTTTTGTAAAAAAAAAAAAAAAAAATATATATATATATATATATATATATATATATGGTTTATTTCATATATATGTGTGTGTATATATATATTCTATATATATGTGCATATATATTGTGCATATATATGTGCATATATATTCTATATATATGTGCATATATATATATAGAATATATATATATGCACACATATATATGAAATAAACCTTTCCTTTCCTATTTTGTATAAGGTAAAAACAAAATCTAACCATGTTATGCAATTAAACATGAATTCCTTGTTTAAAAAGCACCTTTGAAATTTCTAAACTCCCATTCCTTGCTTCTCACCAGTTAAAGTATAAAACAGAAAAAATAAAAAAATTGTGACACCAAAAATGTATAACCAGATGGTCAACCAACAACAGTGTCTTATTACTTCTCCAATATTACAAGTTATAAAATCCTCGTGACAGCACGTTACCCACACATTCACATTTCTTCAGGAGGGGGAGCAGATCTGAGAGCTCCCACGTTTTAGTAAACAAAACCAGTTACTTTGAAATGGTCCCTTCTGCAAGCGAACCCTCTGATTCCCATGTATGAACAAAAGCAATGGTCAAGCGCGTCAACACTTAAGCCATTGCTCAGATAAAATTAAAATCTCGCTGTCAGACACCAGGCTTGGGGGGGCGGTCCTCAGTGAGGCACTCCCAGATAGACGGACTTAACTGGCTTCATTTCATTCTCTTCGGGCCACAGAGAGGAGGGGAGCTGGATCTGGATGGATGAGCGTGTTCTGGGGACAGCGGCAGAGACAGATTTGCTTTCCTTACCTGACACTGCCGCCTTGGCCCAATCCGCTGCTGGGAGTCTCCAAAAGTCCTAGGACCCCAATCAGTATTTTATTTTTCTAGTCCTTTATCCAGCCAGATCTCATGCTCACAGGATAAGGCCAACGTGCAACCCTCACCCATGTCCACATTAGGAAGTAAAATCATCTCACGTGCAAAGAAAAGGCTGCCCAAAGGGGCAAAAATACCAAACCAAAGCCAAGAAGTTAATTTAAACAAAAGAACAAAAAACTTTCTTTGGGTGAAAAACATTGCCTGTAGAAACAAATTAGTGAATGAAACTATTTAAGAAGGCTTGTTCTTATCAGTTTGCTATAAAATCTCCTGTAGAGCTTAATTTATTCAAAATAATGGGTTTGATATTGCCACTCAACTATATAAGTACGTGGACCACCCCTCCCCCACCCCTAACTCATAACAACGTATGTTCAAAACCTACTCAGGCCCCAACTCACGAACCAGGGAGATTCCAGACATTTGTTTCTAAGATCGCCGTTTAGTATTCAGGAAGTATTTTTATACCGTGGCTTTGCTTCCTGAGTTTATGGAAATCTGTCTAAACTCTAACATCCTCTAGTAACTACCCCTCCACGCACCTGCATGGAGGGGGCCCAGCCCCGTGCCAGGCGCTGGCCTGACTGTTTACAGTTAGTACTTCCCCACAAGTCCTCAATAACCTCACGGAGGCTCAGAGAACAGCAATAACCTGCCAAGGTCACACAGCCACAAGTGACAGAAGTCTGGCTTCAGACACCCGGCCACTCAGTTGCATGGTCTCCTATGAGCCTTGGCTGCCATTTAATAAGATACACAAGGATAAAGACATTCAGAGTTCCTCTTGGCTTCCTGGGGTCTCAACAGTGGTTGGAGGGTAGGGCTGCAACTTGGCCAGGACGCGGAGACAGAGCTGAGGACCCCGGCAGCAGAGAATGAAGAAGGCGAGGAACAGTGTCAAGGAAGAGTCTCGAGGAAGAAAAGGGCAGCAAGGATTTGGGAGGGGTGGGGATCCTAAGACGACTCTAATTTTCCTTGATCACTAGCCCTGAATGCACAATATCCAACTGTAGGTTAAAATTCCGGGAGACCCCCAGCTTAGAAATCTATTGTGTTTTTAAAAGTTTGTTTGCAAACCATCTGTATAATATGAAATATACTTTTCTCACCATACAAGTGATGTTATAAACAGTGATTAGGTTTCCAGGTTAGTCTACAAAACCTATTTATCCATAATGTTACTTCAATACTACATATTTGCAATGAAGGAGTAGCAGAAAACAATGAGATTGCAGCCATTTACATTATATAGCAGTTTCTCTTATTTGTGCTTCGGCTCAGCTGCTAGTCTGGGAACTGTGCCCAGTTGGATCGACTTTTAAATTTATTATTATAGTATTGCATTTATACAGTATTTCTATTTTTTAAGGGGTATGGCTTAAATTATTAATTATTTTCATGCCAACATACATAAAGAACTGGGAGACCTACTTCTGGAAAGGAGGTGAAGTTCCCAGGCAGGTGAAAGGCCCAGGGGCCGGGCTGGGGGCCTTGAGAACCTGACTCTATTAGGCTAGAATCTCTCAGTAAACAGTTACCACTTACTCAACCTTGAAACAGAAACTCAGAACTCAGAAACCTAACTTCTCCTTCGGGCCCCTCGAATTTCATCCTCTAATGTAATTGTTCACCAAGGGCAGACAGTCCCTGAAGGAAACTGATAACTAAATATCAGGCCGTTGGCCTGACTGTGGGGGTTAGTGCGACCCGTTCCAAAGATTCCACACTGATATACTATCAGAAAACTTCTCACAAGGACACAAGCCAGCCTCCCTCAGGGATCGGGGACCCTGGCCACACTGGGGGAGGGTCTGGCTGCAGGAACATCCCAAGGTCGTCTGTTGAGTGATTTGAAACAGATGTCTGTATTTTTGGGAAAGGCCCAGAGTCCAGAGGAGGGGCCAGGTGCTCCCCAGAATCAGGGGACTTGCCTTAACATTGTCAGTCCATGAGATGAAGAAACCAAACTCAGTTAAAGAGAGAAGAATAGGAAGCCATGGCGACAGACTAACTGAGGCCAAGGCCTCCAGACTCCAGCAAGGGGAACGCCAGAATACTACTGAGAAATACTCCTGAGATACTAGAACGCCGAAATACTACTGAGAAACTACATCTTCATCGCTGGAGCTGAATGTCATGATCAAATTAGGCCAATAACAGAGGAATTTATATATTATTTTACGAAAGCAAAAACATCTAACATGCCAGGCAACATTCTTTCAAGTGATTTGGTTCACGTATTCTTCACAACAAACCTGTGGGCAGGTACAATCATTGTCCCTGCTTTGCAGCTGGGAGAAACTGAGGCACGGAAGGCTCCATATTGCTTTCCCAAGGTCACAGTTAGTAAGCAGAGGGGCTGAGACACAAAAGCAGCCAGTTTAGCTTCGAAGTCCGTGGTCTTACCTACTACCCTAAACTGCCTCTCATAAGAGCTAACACTTACTGAGCCCCTCCCAAGGGCCAGACATTGTTTCTAGGGCTTTCTGGGAATTCACTCATTGATCCTCACAACAGGAAACTTCAGAGGTGAGGAAACCGAGGTGCAGACAGGTCAGACAGCATGCTGGGAGTCTCAGCAGTCTCGCACCGGCGTTCATCTCTCACGACTATGCCAAATTCCTCAAAATTTTACCAGGATAGCAACATCATAAATGCCAAGATAACAATAAATAGGTCTCCCCAGAGCATGAGTCATACAGGAAAATATGAGTTTTATTTCATTTCTCAGCATTCCTCAAAGTGTGTTCGATGGGCTGTTTTGGGTGGTAGTGTTAAGGGTTCTATAGCTAACAAATTTGAGAAACACTAGTTACGTTTCTCTGCTGCAGGACTTCTCAGAACCTTGAATTTGCTAGTGTGCTTTGCAACTTTCCAAGACGGGAATGAATGATGCACCATCTTCCAACTTGTTGATTGAGGGTCAGAAGTTCTAATCATGCACATTGAGAAACAGGCCCCATCTTGGTTAATGACCAGTAATCCAAATGGTGAATCAAACTGAAAAAACTTTGGCCTGCCCGGCCGGTGTGGCTCACTGGTTGAGCATCAGCTCATGCACCAAGAGGTCGCCGGTTTGATTCCCAGTCAGGGCACAGGCCCAGGTTGTGGGCCCGATCCCCAGTGGGGGGCATGCAGGAGGCGGCCAATCAATGTTCTCTCTCATCGATGTTTCTCTCTCTCTCTCCCTCTCCCTTCTCTCTCTAAAATCAATAAAGAAAAAAAAATTGAAGAAAAAATCTTTGGCCTTTTTTGGCTCTTTTTCTCAACTGTCATACTCAATTGATCATGATCTATTAATTCTCTGGGCCAGGGTTGGGGAACGTCTGGCCCGCGGGCCGAAATCATTTGGTCTGGCCCTGCTAAGGCAACCACAGGCGGGACTCAAAATTCAACAAATCTAGCAGCTTTTTTCATAGCAACATAAATTTATATTATGAATCATAATAATAATGTAAATTTTGAGGGACAAGCAAGGAACGTCCATTACGGGATAGACAGGACACATACGAGTACATGACAGGACAGACACGTATGCTTCTCACTGACTGCCCGGGGCCCATCTGCCTGTATTGCAGTGACTCAGAGGACAGTCAGCGCCAGGCAGGGGTGTACACACTGTGAAAGTGTTAACACACTGTGGTGAAACCACGGCGATCCGACGATGATGAGACGAGATGCAATGAGATGATTCCTCGCAACACTGATGACCTTGCCTCTGATGAGTGACGATAATATTGTAGATTCTTTGTTAACACAGCCGATAACTCCAATCCAACCTTTATCCACACGTCCATGACCAACAATCCTCACAAAAACTGAATCTCAGGTGAAGATTAAGGAAATTACAGCACACAGAAAAGACCTCAAGAGTCGATGATGTGAACGTTGGATGTGTTCCAAATCCAAGATGCAGGATTAGAGCCGCAATCAAAGCAAAATAATCTTGTCGCTGGCGACACACACACTGGATAGTTATTAAAACTTAAGTGGTGTCACGTCCTACAAATGGCGACTACAAAGAAAAGAAAAGTTGATGCAGTGTCGATCTTCCCAAGAGAAATGGACAAATGATTATTTTCTGTTGAAGTCCAAGGCAAACCTGTGTGCCTAATTTGTGGCGATGCGTTAGCAATAATGAAAAAAGCCAATCAAGAGCATCATTACAGCTCAAAACATGCTAAACGCAATGCATTGGGAGGCCAAATGCGTCTGGATAAAATCAATGCTCTTCACCTGAGTTTGGAATCACAACAAGCCACTTTCACTAGGCCTCGATGTGACAGAGACATTATTCAGACGAGTTATGTAGTGAGGGAGCTAATCACAAAGAAGCCGAGGCCTCATGTAGAGGGAGAGTCTGTGAAAGAGTGCATGGTGGCTGCTGCGGAGCCGTTAGCACCAGACAGAGTAAAACTGTTTCAGCGCGTTAGTTTGTACAGGAGAACTATCTCAGATCAGATTACTGACTTAGCACAAGACACTGAAAAAACACTGAAGGATTCTGCAGGAGATTTCCAATGCTTCTCTCTGGCTGGTGATGAGACAACAGACATAACAAATACTGCCCCACTGGCCGTTTTCGTTATGGGATAACTGCAGAGTCTGACACACGAGAGGAACTGCTGTCACTGGAAGCCATCACGGCACTATAAGGGGTGAGGACTTGTTTGGGAGACTTGTCTTATCAATGAAAAAACTTGAGCTAACACTTGAATAGTTAAGTGGCCTTACTACAGATGGAGCTCCAGCCATGGCTGGCTCGAAAAAAGGGTTAATTGCATTTGTCAAGAAAGAACTGAATCGTTCTCTGTCTTGATCCAAGTGATTTAATTATATGCCACTGCATCATACACCAAGAAAGTCTCTGTGCACAGTCATTCCGGCTCAACAATGTCATGTGAACAGTAGTGTCATGCACAAATTTTGTCAAAAGCAAAGGGTTTAATAGCCACCAGTTTAAGGAGTTACTGAATGATCTTGACTCTGAGTACGGTGATCTTGTTTATCACTGTGAAGTGCGGTGGCTGAGTCCCGGGAACATGCTCATGAGGTTTTACAAACTGCAGGATGAAGTCAAGCAGTTCGTGGAGATGAAGGGAAACCCTGTCAGGGAACTCAATGATAGCAAGTGGCTGTGTGATTTAGCGTTCATGGTGGACATGATCAAGTACCTCTCAGAGCTGAATGTCAAGCTGCAGGGCCCCAACCAGCTTCTCAGCGCCCTGCTTTCAAACAAATGTGAAATCATTTGAAGCTAAATTAAGGCAACTCAAAAGGAATAACACAGTTGATGTCCCCACTCTGGAAGGACAAAACCCTTCTACACTTGAATATGCTGGTGAATGTGCAAAACTAATTGAGGCATTTAATGAAAGAGTCAAGGACATGAAAAGTAAACAAATGGAACTGAACATCTTTGCTACACCATTCAATGTGGAACCGGCTGATGTGCCTGATAACCTACAACACAAAATCATTCAGCTGCAAAGCGATGATGAGCTGAAAGCTAGGTACAACCACCTCCCACTGCCTGAGTTCTATAAACGTTACTTAGGCAATGATGAATTTCCCATTTCGAGGAGACATGCATTGAAATATGCATCTGTATTCGGAACAACTTACTGCTGCGAGCAGTTCTTTTCAAAATTTACCATCGCAAGGAGCTGACTGCGCTCCAGACTGACCGACGCAAACCTGGAAAAGCAGTTGCGCGTAGCAACATCATCGATACCAGCTAACGTCACACGCCTCACCAAAGAGAAGTTTCGGCCATCACATTAGGGGTGAGTTAGTTAAACGTTTGACCAAATATAGCAGGCTAATTTTGAAGTTGATAATTTTGTATGGCCAGAAGGATGTTATAAATATCCAAAGGGCCCTTGGCAGAACAGAGGTTCCCCACCCCTGCCCTAGGCTATCTCCTGCAGTCCACCCTCACCTGTCTTCTTTGACCTGGGCTCCCGCAGCAACTTTTTAGTTGGTTTCCCTCTTTCCCACCTCCCATGGCTCCAGTCAGCTTCCACATTGGTATCTAGTACGTGCTCAAGCCCAAAGCTGATTCTATCACTTCCTACTTAAAAATCTTCAATGGCAGCCTTTCACCTACATCAAACCCCTCTACCCATGTGCCTGCTTTTCATGACCTGGAGCCTAGAACACATGCTTCCACACTCCTCTTTACCCCAACACTAAGATATAGCCCCTGCCTTCCTCTCCAAATGCATCCCCAGGTAATTGTGGGTTGGAAAGTCTGTCTATTTAGCCTGTAAGCTCCTAAGAACACAAATCGCTGATACCTAATACATTGCACCTAGCAGAGAGCAGTTCCTGATAAACACATGCAGTGCAAACATCCCCAGCTCTTCCTAGCATGTCTGCTCCTCCTGCCCAGAACGCCCTGGTGAATGCAATACTTGGTGAGACTGTGTTCCTTGCTCAAACTAGTTCAAGGTCACCTCCTCCATGTCTGCCCAGCCTCCAGGCGAAGCAGTCACTCCCTCTTCTGTGACCCCATGGCACCTTACACATGCTCCTGGTATATACAGCACATTGATGCTGATTTGACTGCCTGTCTCTCCAACTAGACTGTAAGTCCCCCAAGGGAAAGGCCCATCTTATTCATCTTGGTGCAAACATCTGGCCTGGTACATCTGGCATTCTTTCTACAAATATTTACTGAGTGCCCACAGGACACCAAACACTGGTAGGCACTGGAGACACGTCAATGTCTAAGTCACTTAAAGTCCCTTTCTCAATGAGCTTACATTCCAGTGAAGCACACAGACAGAAACCAAATAAGCAGATAATAATTTAAAGTAATTTCAAATCAAGGTAAGTCTTCTGCAGAAACTGAAAATATAGCAGGAAGGATCTCCTTCAGAAAGGCTAGTCAAGAAAGATGGCATTTCAGCTCAGAGCTCAAGGATGAAATGATCTAGCCACAGCAAGAGGAGTGGGAATAGCATTTCAGGCAGAAGGAACAGCATGTGCCAAGACCCTGAGTTCACTTAAAGCTTGGTCTCTGCAAGGAACTGATTGAAGACCAGACTGGCTAGAACTTATGAAGGAAAAGGAGAGTGGTTCTGCCAGTTACAAGCCGGTGACCTTGGGCAAATCACGAGTCGCCTCCAAGTCTCAGGCCTCCCATCTGCAGAAAGGCAGATAATGTTAGTTTCTACTCCATGGAGTTGTTACAAAAACATACACCTATCTAAATAAGGCTTACAACAAATATTAGTAGTAGTGTTATATTTATTACACGGCAAGTAAAAAGAATTTAGGCAAAATTTTGGGTGACTTAAGCCAAACAAACACAAAACGATAGTGAGGAGACAAGGATCTGGGCACTAGGGTTGACCAGATGACCCATTTGCAATGCTCACAGACATCAGGTCAACAGTTGGCAAGGCTTTTCCATGTAACAGGGCAGACACAGTTCAAAGTTTCTTCGAAGAGGCTTTTTGTTGTAGTTGTTAATCCTTACCCCAGGATATTTTTCCATTGATTTTTAGACAGAGTAGAAGGGACGGAGGGAGGGAGAGAGAAACATTGATGTGAGAGAGACACAAAGACCAGTTGCCTCCTGCAAGACCCGGGGTGGGGCTGGGGCACCAACCTGCAACCCAGGTACGTGCCCTTGACCGGGAATCAAACCCATGACCCTTTGGTCCATGGGCTGATGCTCTAACTGCTGAGCCGAACTGGCCAGGGCTTGGAAGATTCTTAATCACGCCTGTCTTTCTTCCCAAGACTAAAGGGTTCTTTGGGGTCTCCCTACACCTGAGCACCAGCTATGACAGCACTTTCCAGAGTGTAATGAAATAATTTGTTCAGTGTCTGCTGCCCATACTAACCTGTGAGCTTCTCCAAGACAGAGCCTCATTCATCTTTGTTTCCTCCAGGGCCTAGTACAGGGCCTGGCCCACCGCTGGCATTCAACAAATGTTCGCTGAATTGGATTAAGAATTAAATTTTAAAGTGACTAAATTCTTGTCTATGTCTCTATGATACCAGCATAAGTTGTTCCATTGATTTTTATTCACTGGCGGGCCTGTTAACTGGCTCAGTGGAAAGCCAGCCTTTGTCTTGAGACTTGGAGCTATTTAGCACACAGAAAACACATTTGCAGGCTGAACCACTCGCACAAAAGGGATTTGTGGCCTTCACCCCATGTGGTTCTTTTGTGGGTGACGAGTATACCAAAAGCTGGAATTTTTATTTCCGAATGCAAACCAGGAACTGGAGAAGCGAAGTGAGGCCCTGGGACCAATAGGTAGCACAGAACTACACATGGAAAGTGATGCCTTTTGCATCAGGAAGATCTGGGTTCAGAGCTGCTCTCCCACACCTTCTCCGTGTTCCAGGGGGCACATCCCTTCCCCTCTTTGGGCCTCAGTTTCCCCACCCGTAAAAAGGTGGCAATAGCAACCCCACCTTCCTGAGAACGGTATTAAATGTCAGGCTCGGCACATCGGGAACGGCCCACGCTCAATGCGGAGAAGACAAGTGTTCAAACAGAAGGAAACGTCACAAAGGACAGAGCGCGGAGGAGCTGCTGCAAACGGGGCAAATGCTGGGTCACCAAGACAAGTGAAAACATTTGAGGAATCTGAAGCCAATCGATACATGCTTATGAAAGTGCCTGCTGCCTGAGAGAAGGTCATCCAAAAAAAAAATCTATTCCATTAAAGCATGTGTTTACTAAAAGGGGTGTTCCTAATGGTACTTGTTCCCAGTCAGAGAGCATCAATTAGGGAGATGGCACAGATCCGCGGTCTGGATGCTGAGGTCTGAGGGCCGCAGCTGCCTGCTCTCCCGAGCGCAACAGGATCCTGGGGAAGGGGTGCCTCCTCCCTGCGCCGGCCACGGTCACCGGCCAGAACCAGGGTGGACTGTGGCCTTAATGGCTTTCCCCCTTCTTCACCTTTTGCTTTGAAATAAGTAGGATTTATTCACCGCTCCTCTAACAGTGGATAAAAGTAGTGAAGAACCCGGGGGATCCAGGTTCACCCAAGACCCCTCTCCAGGGTCAGAAGGCCCCAAATCCCTTCCAGCATTCTCGGGAACCCGTATGCCCAGGTTCGGCCTCTGCCAGGGTAATCCAGTAATGCCCTGAGGTCCCAATGACATATTCCTCTTTGCTCCCCCCACCCCCCACTGCCTCCCCCACAGACAGTTGTCCTACTTGCTTCTACACAATTAGTTGGCACAATGGGGTTCTCATGCAAGAAGGAGGGGCTGTCCCCAAATCCCATTATTATCATTATTGTTGTCATTAGAGCCTCACTGGACCATAAAGGAGTGTCACTGCGTAGACTTCAAACACAAGGACACATCCCAGATTGGAAGGAAAGGACTGGGTGTAGAATTAGAACAATCGTCTGTCTCAAGTGGTCTTCCTGGCCACTCAGCTAGAAGCGGTCACATCCTCGTAAGGGAGGTGACCCCAAAGCTGAATGTATTCCTTCGGGTCTTGGCTCCGATGTTCCCTTCTCGGCGAGGCCTTCCAGGACGTCACTGGGTGAAAGTTGCAACCTCCCCTGTCTCCGGCCAGCACTTCCTACCCCTTCCTCTGCTTTATTTTTTTTTTTCATGTCACTGATCACCATCTGATATGCTATTTCCTTCTGAATTTTTACACTGTCCATCTTCCCTCACGTAGTAGGTTACATAACGTCCCCAAAATTCATGTCCACCCAGAACCTCAGAGCGTGACCTACTTTGGCAATAGGATCTTTGCAGATGTAATAAGAATCTCAAGATGCGAGCCAATGGATTTAAGGTGTCCAATGACTGGCACCTTGGTAAAAGAAAGAAGAAGGAGATTCAGACACACACAGAGAAAAGGCCACGTAAAGACAGAGGCAGACTGGAGTTACGCTGCCACAAGCCAAGAACACCAGGAGCTAGAAGAAGAGAAGAAAAATTCTCCCTTGAACCTGAGGGAACCTGTTGACACCTTAATTTTGGATTTCTAACCTCCAGAACTGTGGCAGACTAAATCTGTGTGGTTTTAGGCCACTGAGTTTGCGGTCAACTGTTACAGCAGCCCAAGGAAACAAATACACCTCCCTGGAAGGACTCCATGAGGGCAAAGACTTGGGACTGTGTTTTTCACTGCTAGAGAATCCTAGTGTTTCCAACAGTGTCTGACACATACTAGGTGCTCAATAAATAAATGTATGGATGCTTAACTTTCAAGGTGGAAGGGTTTCTGTAAGTCAGGCGGGCCCCGAGTCCCATTATCGTTCTTATGCATAATCAGTCATCCGTGAAGGGTCCATTTGGACCGTGTTCTCCCCTCAGCTCCCACGGCCATGAGGAATAATGTCTCTTTCTTGTTTCTCTTCCCCTTTGCTACAGAGGCAGGTAATGGCACTGGCTTGGCAGTTAGAGCTAAGCCTAGATTTGAAAACTGGTTCCACTACTCGTTCGACCTGTGGCAGGCAGAGTAACAGCTCCAAGGATATCCATGTGTTAGTCTCTGCGACCTGGTGAGTATGTTACTGTACAAGGGACTTCGCGGAGGTGATTAGGGTCTCAAAATGGGGAGATTATCTTGGGTTATTGGTGTAGGCCCAAAGCACTTGCAAGGGTCCCTATAAGAGGAGGCAGGAAGGTCAGAGACAGAGAAGGAGATTTGATGATGCAAACCGAGACCAGAGCCAGAGAGATCTGCAGATGCTACACTGCTGGGTTTGAAGATGCGAGAAAGGGCCACGAGCCAAGGAATGCATGCTGCTCTGGAGCTGGAGGAAGACGAGGAAACATATCCTCCCTCCAGCCTGCAGCAGGAACACAGCCCTTTCAACAGCTTGGTTCTAGCCCAGTGAAACCCACTGCAGGCTTCTGACCTCCAAAACCGTAAGATAAATCAATGTAAGTTGTTTCAAGCCAGCGAGGTTGAGGTCATTGGTTCCAGCAGCAGCAGGAAAGTAACGCACAACCCAAGGCTGTTCTCTCATCTCTAAAGTGGGAATTGTAATAGAACTTACTTCTAATGGACCATGGGCTGGAGTGTGCAGGACACAACCTGCTCTTCTCCATGAAGGCAGACCCCATCGCCTGGCCTGGCTCCAGGCAGGCTTCCTGAGGGAGGCG
Source organism: Tadarida brasiliensis (assembly GCA_030848825.1). Classification (NCBI taxonomy): domain Eukaryota; kingdom Metazoa; phylum Chordata; class Mammalia; order Chiroptera; family Molossidae; genus Tadarida; species Tadarida brasiliensis. The sequence goes on from CM061263.1 coordinate 101,274,047, forward strand.
CACTCAACTGCGTTCTGAAGAATACGTGGGCACACCCGGTGGGCTCCTCTACGGAAAAGCCCTCCGTGGCTTTCTCTGCGGCGCACTGCCCACCCCTCATGCTGGCAGACTGGACCGCAGTCACTCGGCTTCAGGAGAATGCGGCTACGGGTTACCACGGCCCATGGGTTGTCTTGGTCCAGTTTTAGGGCAACAACAGCCCATTGCCCTGTGGGTTAGTGATTAGCCCTCGGGGGGCTTGAGGAAGGAATGTCTCTCGGAGGAGAGAAGGCAGGCCCATCTCAAGGCAGGACAGCAACGCAAGGAGCTGGATGTGTCCTTAAGCAAGTCATTCCGTTCTCTCTGATTGTTACTCTGAGGCACCAGTATGTTTAGCATTCACATCTCAGTTTTCTCTTCTGTGTTCAAAATCCCCTTCTGTTACCCACAAGCCTTGCGGAAAGTCTGACGGGGGCTGGCCACAGAGCCCTGCGGTTAGGCCGAGTTGAGAAATGATCCTGTTCACAGTCTCCAGCGCAGAATAGACCACCAGCAGCTGAAGCCCTAAAAACTGCTGCCAGGGGCGGCCTGAAAGTCTACCAACTGTCAGCGCGCAAGGAACACGGAGAATGCAGCGAATGTTGACTCCGTACAAATAATCGGGGACAGCCTGCAAACACACCTTGTAATTAGCACGCCTTGGGGCTTTGTCCCCACTCTGTGCAGGGCAGGGCATTGCAGGAGGGGACAATAAAGACGAGTGTGGCCCATTTTCCAAAGAGGACCCGGCCCTGGTTCCATTCCATGACTGGGACCAAGCAAACAGAGCCCGCCCTGGCGCTGGGAGAGGTTGGGGGTTCAAGAAATCTGGAGCAACAGCTGCCAAGCAGAAGAGTCAGGAAGAGAGGCGAGATAAACTCACCCTTCACAGAATGCACCGAAGAACAGAGGTCCTGGAAGGGGAGAGATGGGAAGCGTGGCACAGCTAAGGCTTGGGTTAACACAGTTTGTCTTCTCCACTGCCATCAGAATAATCTTGTTAAAACACAAATATGATCATGTCAGCCCTCTGCTAAATCCCTTTAATAAGTTCCCAGCAGCAACTAATAAAGTACGAACTCAGAGCCCTGCACGCCCTGGTCCCACCCAGCCTTGCAGAAGCGGTGCTGGAGTGGCAGAACTCAATCTCACTCCCTCCCCTGCCCTCGGCGTGTGCTGGTTCCGCCTGGAGTGCCGCCCACGCCCGCCTTCCCTCAGGACCGGCGGCTACTCAGGCTGGAAGGCCTCACTGTAATGCCACCTCCTCTCTGAAGCCTTTCTCAACCTCGGGTTACAAGTAATGGCTCTCTCCTCCGGGGTTCCACCACCATAGCTAACATTACGTGAGTGCTGACTCTGAACAGGCACTGTGCCTAGGACTGTCTGCACATTGTCTGATTTCGTCCTCTCAGCAATCCTGTAAGGTTACAACCCTGCTCCGCAGAAGAGGAGACTAGGCCCAGAGAAGATAAGAAACCTGCAGGTCACACGGAAGCCTGGATTCACCCCAAGCGAGTGGATTCCCGGACCCGCATTCTTCCTCCATCTGCTGCACGGCGCCCGCTGCAGGCGTGAGTGACCCTGGCACTGCTGAGCGTCCCAAACGGGCCCCTCCTCCTACATCCTGCCCCCTGATGATGCCTCTGTCCTTCTGGACACCCACGCCAGACACCTGCGCTCCTCCTATAAACGCAACACCTAAGTCCCGCACTGCTGGGGGGAAAGCAATAACCCACCCGCTAAACCGCCGACACTCAGCCCTGGCACCTGCAGGAAGTCCTTCCAGATCTGACTCAGGTGCCCCTTGTCTGGACTCCGACCTAGTGCCTAGTCCAGGGCCTGGGACACAGTAGGAATCCAGTGTATGTTGGGCTATCATTTCTTTATTTTCTCTGTGAGAACTTAGATCAAAGGAGAAAGAGTACATCTTCCAGAAAAACAGTGACCACCTTGATATTTTATTTTTTTTCATTTTATGGCCCTATTTTTAGTGTGTCAGACTCAAGGGGGAATCCAATTAATCACCAAGTCCTGTCAAGTCTATCTTCCCAATAGCTCTTAAATCCACCTACTCCTTCCTATTGCCACTGTCATCGCTCTAATTCAGTCCCCGGTCTCTTGCTGGTTTACCGCCACCTTCTAAGTGATCTGCAGCTTCCAGCCGTGTCTCCTCGGGTCTATTTTGCTTGTTCTAAAACACACATCTGATCTAGTCTCTTTTCTAACTGAAGCCCGGCAATGGCTCCCCAAAGTCCTTCCAACGAAATCCAAGGTCTTTAACGTGGCTTATCAGACCCCGTGTCATCTGCCCCTGCCTATCATGCCATCCTCACTTCCCAGCACACCTCTGCTGGACGGTACACTGCATGCACTCCTGCAGAAGCTGACCCATGAGCAAAAACAAACAAACAAAAATATCTGTTCTTATAAACCACGAAGAGTTTGTTTGTTACTCAGTGTTACTGGAGCAGAAACCTGACTAATACACTTGTCTACATCCCTCCCTAGGTTGCAAGGTCCATGTAGGCAGGAAAGACTGTATCCCAAGCACCTAGCACTGGGCTTGAAAAAATATCTGTTGACTGGATGTACAAGTGAATGAATGAACGCTGGCCAGGGACAGGTCTGTCTCCTAGCTCCTATGTGAATTCCTTAAGCCCAAGAGTGACAGCTGATTTCTCTCAATGTCTCCTAGCTATCTGACTTCCCACATTGGGTTCTTGGTAGATATCCAATAAATATTTGTTAAAATTAAATAAATTGAATTTTGTGGGCTGACTTGGGAATCAGTCCTTAATTTATGACATTGTTTCTATGGAAAAATGCATTCCGAGTGCCAGACTTGCAAATGAACCCTTGGAACCTCACCCGTTCATTGGTTCAGAGTTGCCAGTTTCATGGAAATCCATAACTGAACACATGTGCTATGCTTTGCAATATGGGAGAAACTGAGAAACTGCTTCCCAACCCAAGATATGCAGCCTGCAGAAATTCACTTTCCACCCACACAGACAAATTCATCACAGGTTGGGTTTGAAGTTCCAACAATAAAATACTAGACTTTTTAGAGCTCATTGTTTGTCTAGTTGCTTTTTATCTGCTTAGACTGGATGCCTATTTTTAACATCCCATCGAAAGTAAGTTCAGATCATTTTCTTGCCCCACCCCCAACAAATTCACTTTCCAGACACGTATGCGAGAAAGCTCAACCTTCTCAACAGAGAAAATAAGTTATTTTTCTAAATAAATCTGTGGCATTTAAAATAAACACAGTGGGATGCGCTACAGTTATAAGAAAACATCCCCCATTAGGATTCCTAATTTTGAATGGTACTGGGAGCTTAATGTGAGTCATAGATCTGAAGCCTAGTTTTATTTAATCTTAGGCCAGAACCAAGCCAGTGTGAAACCAAGTAATCTGACATGGAAGGGCCATCAGTCCACAAATCCAGTGTTTTATAACACTGGACGCACACGCGTCCTGCCATTGGCAGAGTTTCCCAATCACTCTATCTACTCCATTCATTTAACTTCTACCTACTATGTGTCAGGCACTCTCCTAGATTCCGGGGGATACAATAACGAACAAGACAAGGTCCCTATGCAACTTACATTTTAATAAAGGAACGGCAGAAAAATAAGACCATTTCAGATAGTGGTGGGGCCATGAAGAAAATAAAACAGTGAGTGAGGTGAGGAAGCTACTTCCGTCTGGATGACGATGTGGAGAGGTGTGTGCTATGACCTGATGATCAAGACAGAGCCAGCCATGGAAAGATCGGGGGAAGAATATTCTAGACTGAGGAAAGAGTAAGTGCAAAGTCCCTGAGGCAGGAGCAAGCCTGGCACATTCTTAAGTCAGAAAGGAACCCAGTGTGGCTGGCGTAGCTGAAAGGAGAGAGGGGCATGAGAGGTCTGAGACGTAGCGAAGGACCAGACCACGGAAAGCCTCGTACGCAGGCCCGGGGATAAGGGAGCCAGACTGAGTTCCAAGACGGAAGCCAGTGGAGGTCATCAAGCTGGGAAATGACGTGATCTGGTTTAGAGTTTAAGAGGCAGAGGTGAGGGAGTAAGAGCAGGGGAAGCAGTGAGCAGGCTTTTATAGAAGCCTAGAACTCACAGCCCATCATCAGTAAAAGCCCCGTGTCCTCCACCTCTTCTCTGATGCTTCCCTTCACCTTCTTGCTCTCAGCGGAGTCAGGCTCTCCCCGAGGACACCACTTCCCTGCTGCATGCTCAGGGCAGGCTGCTTCCTTTCCCTCGCTGCAGGTGTCCTGGCTGTATCTTACGCTCTTCTGGATGCTTCTTCTTCTTCCCTTCTTTCTAAGCTGGCCCCAGCTCTCACCCCATCTTTGAAGCTCATGCCATCACCCCAAATTCCTCCTTGTTGGAACCTTCGGCAAACCACCCCCACTGGAGTGCCAGTTCCTTTCTTTTCTTGAATACCTGGCTTCTCACTCTCTCCAACACTGTTCCCACAGTCGTTCTTGATGACGGCAATTTCCACACAGATAATCAATCCAACACGCAGACACCTCAGTTCCTTGACCGCTCGGCCAATAATCTTGTCCTCTATCTTCCTTCAGCTACATAATCATACCCTAGACCTTGTCATCACCAACAACTCCACCCCCTCCATGACCTTCATTTCAAGCTCCCCCCAGTCCAACTACTACCTCTTTTCCAGTTCCCTAGCTGCAACAAGTCTTCCCCCAAATGCAATCCCTGCGCACAGACCCTGCCACCATCTCCCACCCCTCACTCCCCTCCTTAGAGTTCACTTACAGCTTAGAGCCCAGAGTCCATGATTATAAATATCAATGAACACATCAATATCATTGCATGCACCCTCAGTTTCCAGGTCCCTCTGTCCTCTCTTTAAGTATTTCCTGGCACAGCCCCAACTCTGGCTCCGTTTAACTCTCGCCTACTCTACGAATACGCCAGCAGAGCTGACCGTGGCTTGTGAAAGCAAAACCATGCGTACCGCTTCCACTTCCAAAGCCAGACCGTCGACCTCCCGGGGGCCCTGAAGCTTCCTGGCACGATTCCCTATTTCCCGTTTCCTTCTCTGTCCCGCTGTATTTCACACCTTCGCTCTCTTCTTCTCCCTCTGAACCCCCAGGGATTCCTCCCCCACCTCTCCTCACTCTCACTTGCCTTAAGTCACTGAAAACGATGGAAGCAATATGAAAAGACACCGCACACGTTTCCACCACTCACCTGTTCCCAGGTGCATATTCTCACCTTCCCCCCATGACCAAGAAGGAACTGCCCGAGCTCCCGCAGAGGCCGCCTCCCCACTGGTGTACTAGCCCACAGCCTCCCTCACCTGCTGAAAGAACACTCCCAACACGCCACAACTCTCTTCTCTCTCCTGCACCATCACGTCTCCCTCCCTGCTGGGCCTTTCCCAGCGGCCCCCACACGCACTGCTGTTTCATGCTTCTTATAACCAACAGACCTGTCTGGGCTCCACCTTCTCCTCCAGCGTCTCTCCCTTTCCTTCTATCTTTCTCAGCAGAGTGCCCCTAAAGAGTTGTCTCTGCTCTGTCCTCTCGTTATCTTCTCTTGCAGCGCTAGCACCACTTCCCCAGCTGTCCTTGTCACGGTCACCAGTCATCACCTGCTAAGTCCAGTGGATCGATTCTCTTCTTAGGCCTGACCGCTCAGCACAGTGGCCCGCTCCCGCCCCCTCTCTTCCTCTGGCTCCCCTGAGCTACCTTCTGCAGTGTTGTTCTCTTCCCTTGCTGGCTGTTCCCTCCCCTTTCCTGTTTCCTCTTCAGCTCCCTGACCCCCAAGAACTGCCCCACCTCAAAGCTCAGTTCTCCAACTCCTTCTCCCTTCACCCTGCACGCTCTCCCCGATCTGGTCTGAGGCCTTCCTGGTGTTCCATCTAAACACGACGAACCCCCACATTCACATCACCAGCCTGGACATCTCCCACGAGCTGCGTTTGCCAACCCAGGAGCCACCAGCTCTGTGTGGCTACTTAATCCCCACCATCACCATCACCACCACTGTCCCTGAATTCACTCCTGCATGGAGCTCTGTAAACACAGACAGGGAACCTACAGAAGTGGAACGGATCGGAAAGATCACGGCCAGACTGCCCAGTGGGTGCGCGACGAGAACTGCTGCTCGCCATCAGTGAATTCCTTAAACTCTCCTCTTGGGCAAGCGGCAAGGAGGAAACACTCCTACCCAGTTACAATTATTCATGAGCATTTTCCTGGCCCAGCTTCTTTTGTCTGCCAGGGAGTCTATGGAAACAGCCCAGTGAGGAAGCGCTGTGAACGGCACAGGCAATTATGCGTCTTGCTGCATCTCAGCTTTTGACTTCCTCCGTGAACTCTTAATGAATTCCATCCCCATATTTTTAGTTTGTTTCCTGAACCTCTAGCGTGCATTGTATTTCCCCTCTCCCTTCGCTGCTCTGGGCTTCCTCCCCCTGAGGCTCCCAGCTCCCCTTCCCAGCCCTCTTTTCTTTCCCCAAACTGCCCCTTGTGCAGCCCTCCGCTTTTCTGCACCTGTTCTGCTTCTTTCTCATCCTTTTTTTTACCTTTAAACACTGAAAGCGCCAAACTGACAGACACTGTTATGGTTTGTTTTTTTCCCCTTCCTCTGCCTGAGCCGCCTCTCCTCCTTGCTTCTATAGCGAGCGCCTGAGTACTGGGTTACCATGGCAACGGCGGATCCAACCAGGCCGGTCCCAGTGATGCTACGAGCTGCCATGGTGAGCAAGCCGCCCCAAGTCGCCCCTGAGCCTAGATGGGTCGTGAGCATCGTAATTCAAGCCCGGGCTGGGCAGGCTCTGCCCCGAGCCTGCGGCGGTACATCAGGCCCCCAGCTGTATGGCGCCTGCAGAGGCAGCACCATCAATAATGAGGCTTCCGCTGCACCAGCCGAACACGTGACACTATGAGGCTGCCTTTGAAAAATTTCAAACACCCCTATTCTGTTACCTTTCCCAAGGGAGAACCTTTCGCCTGTCTCCCGAGTCTTGGAGAGCTCGGCAGAAAGTAGAAGCAGACTGACAGCTCGGGCCTATCCTGCCTTATGTCACACACCTACCCCCTCCCACCCCCCGCGTGGGCAACCCCGCGTGGGCAACCCCCAGTGGTCCGGGTCCAGTGACTTAGAAGCACTGACGCGGCTGGGAACATCTCCGGGAATTAATTCGGGCCACACACAATGGTATTTTCGTCCGCGAAGCGATCAGCGCCCCCGGGTCATCGGAATGAATTGCTGAAGTGAGGCAACAGGTGTTCTGCCGCGTGACACTTTTTTGAAAATGTGAGCTGGTGAGAAAGAATCCCGGAGCTACCTTTGCAGCGAGTGGCACCAGCCGCAGTGAGGGTCCGCCGCTGACAGGCACTCCCCGCAGGACTTATGTTTGCTGCAGTTCGCGACGGGGACTCTCCTCACCTAAAAACAAAGAGGACAGCAAGCAGTTCAGAGGGAATTACAAACAACAGCAGAAAAGCACCCCACCTATCGGACGAAGGGCCCCAGAGAGGCGCTTAGCGGCTCTGGCTGAATGTCTCCATAATGAGGGGGCAGGGGGCTCAAGTCCCCAGGTAGGAAGCAGCTTATCAGAATCACTTGGGAGCTTGTGAAAGTGCAGGGTCCCAGTGCCCAGCTTCTGGGACTCCAGCTGAGTAGGCCTAGGGTGGGGCCGGGGAATCTGTATTTTTACGCACTCTCTCAGGTGATACAAAGTCAGGTTTCTGGCCTGCTAAGAATGATCTGGAAAGGGATCATGGAATCAGGTCAGCTGGTTTCGTACAGATAGGCAACGGACCTTTAGAAATGAGCGTCTGGAAAGAGCGAAAGGCTCTGACCCAGGGCAGCATGAGGTTGTCACTGGACGTGGAAGTGAGGAGAGCCCTCCTACACCCCTCTCAGGGGCTGCTCCCTCACCTCTGCTCCTGGCTCAATTGCTCCCCTCCCCTCCACTGGAGGTGAAAATAAAAACATTAAAAAACCAGGGAGTTTTCTAATCATTCCCTGCCCCTAGAGCTACCTCTTCCAGTTGTCAGGAAATAGCTACAGGGAGGTCACCTGTGCTGGGCAGACAGAGCCTCGAAGCAGGTGGTGGGAGCCAGGGACCTGAGTGTCACACGGTGCACTTTCTGCAGGCAGAACCCACAGCAGGTAGTAAAGAAACTCATGGAACTCGTTAAGCCAGGAAGCTATATATGCTAGAAAGTGTAAGTCATTTCTTTAAAAGGTTAGAGACACAGAGCTCTGGAAGGGGTTTGCAAGGAAAACGAGCTATCCTGAGCCGACTCTGAGTTGACTTCCTGGAGGATAAACATGCCCGTCCATTTCACAGTTCTCAGTGCTGCTGACAGGCCACCAGCCGCAGCCAGACTTAACCAGAATGTGGATATCTCCTTGCAGCTCACAAAACATCCTTTTAATTCTGCAGGGGTTTTCGTAAATGTCACATAATCTCTCTAACCTTGTTTTCTCATCTGTGAAATGGTGATGGTGCTGTAGACTTCATGGGGTTATTATCTGGCACATACTAAATGCTCAGTAAATGTTGGCTATTGCTGTTATGTGAGAAAAGTTTCCACAGTCCAACAAACGTGAAATCTTACACCAAAAAAGCAAAATAGGTTTCTTTAGCACAAGGCTTCTGAGAGCCTTTGAGTATGCCGAGCATCACGATACTCCAGGAGGGGTACCATCAGTAATATCTGCTCCTAGGACGACTTTTGCTCAGAGCATTTAGTAGAATGTGAATCTCTAGAACATTCTATAAGAATTGTCATATAGTATACTTAAACACACAGACATATAACTCCATATAAAAGAAAGGACACTATAAAGACTACAATGGACCTGCTTCTCCAATGTGACACATTATAATGACCCCACAACAATGCACGTATCTCCATATGGTATGGTTATTTTTAATGGCTACATATTATACCCATCTATGGACGTACCACAGTGTGTTAGTTTGGCTATTACTATCTGCCCAAGAATCTAAGAAGGACTTCCATTAGGTTTGCCTCTCTTGGGGTTATAATGGCCCAACCAGAGTCTTACTGATGAGATCTCTAGCAGTAAACCTACGTGAAGAATGTAAGAATAACCAGCTTGATGCCCAATTGAAAACTCTCCTCAGGGACTAGAACAGTTCACCCTCAGAAAGCGAGGACTTGTCAACTATTGCAGGCTCTCACAGTGGTTCCCGTCCCACAGTCTTGAGTTCCAAGGAAGGCAGTAAAGAGATCTATGAGCTAAAGCCTAATAGAAAAACATGCACAGATTGCCCTGGCTGGTTTGGCTCAGCAGTGAGAGCGTCGGCCTGCAGACCAGAGAGACCTGGGTTTGGTTCCCGCTAAGGGCACGTACCTTGGCTGGGGTTGTGTGGGTGGCAACCAGTCGATGTGTCTCTCTCACATCGATGTTTCTCTCTCTCTCTTCCTCCCTTTCTCTCTCCCACTCTATCTGAAGATGAATGCAGGTGAGGATAAAAAAAGAAAAACATGCCCTGATTAAGCCAGACTTCAAGTGTCGGTGCTCTGGGCTGGAACCTGAGCAGCTCGGCGTGGCAGCTGGCAGTTCTCTGACGGCTAGCTTTGAGAAGCCCTCATAATGAAGCCTGAGAATGGGAGTTGCTACTTAATGTATGCACTTAGTGGAGTTGACAAAAATCTTTCAAACATGGGAACCCTGGGGTGAGAAACAGAATAAAAAGTTTTGGAATGTGGAAGCAAGCTGGTCGAGGAGATTCTATTTGGTGAAGAAATAGTTTCCAAAGGTATGTGAGCCCTGACTGGTTTAGCTCAGCGGTTAGAGCGTCGGCCGGGGGACTGAAGCATCTTGGGTTCAATTCCCGGTCAAGGGCACGTACCTGGGTTTCAGGTTCGATCTTTGGCCCCGGTCAGGGTGCATGCAGGAGGCAACTAATCGATGTGTCTCTCTCACACATCAATGTTTCTTTCTTTCTCTCTCTCTCTCTCCTCTCCCCTCCCTCTCTCCCTCCCTTCCACTCTCTCTATAAAAAAACAATGGAAAAAATATCCTCTGGTGAGGATTAAAAAATAATAATAATAAAAAACAAAACAACAAACAAAGATCCAGTGGCCATCTGGATGTGGTCATTTTGACATAACTGACTTTTCAACATGCAAAGAGCAATATGGCCTTTTTAGGAATTTCTGAAACTACAAAGCGCTTGCATCCCTACTCTGTGACTCCTAACAGCACAAGGAGATTAATGTCATTGCTGCTGTCCTTAGAATGACTGAGAGGAAAAGAATGAAAAACTGAGGTGGGCCAAGAGCATCTGCCACATCCGTATATCCTTATGTAAGTCTCGATTATCTTCTCTGCACTTCGCACGTTCAATAATCATGGGTCAGAACCGCCATGCCAGAATGGCCTGTTTACTTTTCACAGATCTGGGATTTGATCTCATTTCTCATGGGCTTTAAAAGATCGGGGCATAATTTAAGTCCTAGTCCTGACAGGCCTAACCTATATATATCCTTGAGCAAGTTATTTAACCTTTCCAAGGCTTAGATTCTTCATACATAAAACAAAGGTGACTTTATATCATTAAATTATTAACACTTTTCATTAACACTGTTTATTATACACGTGTATGTCCATAACTCTATGCATCTCATCTAGAGAGACCATACATTGAATAGTAACTTGCATGTAGTCTGTAGAGACTCAATAAAAATTAGTTTACCTCCCTTTTCCCTGGGTGAAGCCTTTTGTAAAAAGGAAGAAAATGTAAAAAGGTATCCTTTGTCATTCAGGAAGCAGAAGCAAGAAGAAAAACGAAAACAGCCAGGTAAATTAAGAGAGGGCGGGCAAGTGCCGTCTGTATCCTGGTTAATGAATGTGTATGAGACTGTGGCCTGGTATTAACCCGAAATTCCAAAGCCGGTCCCACGGGGTATGGTCATAAATGCATCTAAGCGTTCGGTGCCCACACAATAAACGTGCAAATTCAGTTACCTTGCTGGTGATGTGCCATTTGCAAGCACACCCTCCTCTGCAAAACTTGGCATTGGAAATATAGCCAATAATAAAATTGTCTAAACAGGTGATATTTCTTGCTTAGTTACTGACAGTCACATTTTTTAATTCCGTGCCTGTGAACCATTGTAGGTCTTCTCCAAGCCTGCGGCAACATTTAAATTCGGCAGTTCAAAGTAAAAGCTTCACTCCTCGATAATGACATCAATTAAGCCATTTGTATTCCTAAGTCAGAAGCAATAACTAGTATTTTCACCTACCTCTTTTCCAGCTGTTAGATAGATGTAGATATTCTTCTCAGGATGAGGAACGAGTTTGTAAAAAACAGGTGTTTCTTCTTTAATTTCATAGATAACCTCTGGACAATTTGAGGTCAAATTCTCACCAAGAATAACCTATTTTTTTTTTCCGAAAAGAGAAATATGATTTCTGTTAAATATTTTGAATAGCAGCGTGGCAAAATGTGTAGCGTCATTCTAAAACCACATCGTGTCTTACTTACTACATATACTGGCTAAGGTACCATGTTCCTTAATCACCTTCTCATGCCTGTCTTCAACAAGGCTGGTAATAACGGGCACAGCATTTCTGCTTTTGTAGGGGACAAAGTCACATGCGTTCATGCACACACGTGCGCGCACACACGCACGCACACACACTCAGCCACTCTGCAATGCTGGGCAATCCCCTCACAGGTGGAAGCATGCCCACGATCCCTGAGCATGTCTGATTGGCCGAATGAGAAGCTACAAGTGACAGCCTCTTTAGCACTACCCCAAGACTGCTCTTAAAAACTAAAGGAAGTCAGCTCAACAAATATTGGTCTGGCTTATTCTGATTCTACCATATAATTCTACATAGGCATACATTTTAAAATAATCAGGACAACTCATCAGGCCAAAACAAGGACAATGTATTTACATATAAAATATAAACAAGTCTGGCTTTGCAATTGGGCAAACCTGAGCTTCACTCACCTTCAGTCAGTAAACATCTACTGAACGTCCACTATGTACCAGGCATCTTAAAGGTGTTTGGAAAATGCAGTGAACACAGTGGGGGGTGGGGGGGGGGACAGGGAATCCTGCCCTCATAGAACATACACACGTGCACGTGAGCTTTGACATGACGACAGACAGTTAAAAAAAAAGGAAGTAACTTATAAAATATATCAGAAGGTCACAAAAGTCAAAATGAAGTGGGGGAAGGAGATGCAGAACGCATGCTCAGAGTAGGTCTCACTGAGAAGGCGACACTCGTTTAGGGACTTGCAGCGGGTGGTGCGTCATTTAGACATCTGGACTGAGCGTGCTAAGAGGGACCCGCTGGTACAAAGGTCCTACACTGACAGGAGGCCAGTGTGACCTGAGCAGAGCAAATGAGGTGGAGGAGAGTGGGCAGCGGGGTGTATAACACAGGCTCTTGGAGGCCTGTGTAAAGATGCTGCCTCTTGCTTTAGCTGAGAAAGAGGGAGCCATCGCAGGGCTTTGGCAGAGTGTGGCAGGGTGAGAGGGCGGGGTTTGAAGCATGGGTAGGAGACTCATCAGGAGACGCTCACCAGAATCCTGGAGAAACACAATGGTAGCTTGAGCTCAGGGTGGTACCCCCTCTCTACCTTTTAAATGGCCATGCTCCTTGGGTCTCAATCTCCTCGTGTCTAAAATGAGGCTAAAAATGCCTTCCTTAAACACAGCTTTTGTAAGGATCAAATGAAAATCATGAAAGATGCTTAGCGCATAGTAATTACTCGATAATAATCGATGACTAGATCGCAAGCTCCTGTTGGGTAGGGACCATGTCTTAATCATCTCTGTACCCATCTCTTTGCCCAATACGATACCTTCAAAAGTGACGGTGTTCAACATTTGTCAGTTTGAACATATCTGTTCAGCTTGGATATATCTACTTTCGTATCTCTACCACTGTGGGTGGTAGTGACACTGGGCATATGATTCGAAAAGAAAAAAACTGGCATCTAGGTTCTTTTCAGACAAAATCAACATCTGTGCATCTACTGATCACTAATATGCCTGTGCCCACATATTCTGATGGCAATGACACACTGCCATTTAATCAAAAGCTCCATATCAATTTGGCACACGGAGCATCTTCCTGCATCCGTCCCTGCTCCCAGAACCTGGGCCTGAGTCCGGCTTTGTCCTGCGATGGGGATTTCCTTCTATCATCTGCTCTGAGTCAAGCCCAGTGCAAGTAGCTCACTAGGAGCCGGTGAACTACTCACTAAATTCACTAGCAGCTCTGGAAAAAAAGGAACAGAAGCAGTTAGGTCCCAGGGGAGGTGAGACAGACCCATGGCTCAGTTCATTTTAAAATGACTCTATAGCGGCACTACCCACTATGGTAGTCACTAGCCACCTATGGCTATTCAAGTTTTAATTAAATCTTCACTTAAAGATTCAGTCCTCAGTCTCACGGGCCACATTTCAAGTGCTCACTAGCCACAGCTGGCTGGTGGCTACCACAGAGCGAGTGCAGACAGAGCACCATGGAAAGTTCTCCTGGACAACGCTGGCCTGCGGAAAACTGAGTGAAGGGAGACATCCGGTGAGCCCCGACCAAGTGTGGACTTGCCAGGTTCTTGTCTTCCCATCTCTAACTGGTGAATGAAAAAGGGGCCACATACTAAACCTGACGAGCTCAGGGGAGGCCAGCAGGGTGGGCCCTACAAACTCAGACACGGGAAGTCACCACACAGGATGGTCTGAACATAAACACTCCTAACTGAAATGGAGTTGTGGCGGGCAGTCATGTCCTGGGCCTGTAGCTTCATTGGCAAAGGTCAACCTTTACCTTAACTGAGCGAGTTTATTGTGGTTTTGCCCCTAAAATAACACACTTGAAATGAGAGGATCTCCTTTTCCAGACCTCTCAGGGCACAAGCACCAGCACCAGAGCAGAGACCAAGGGACCCTCATTGTCACCTTGTTCCCCGAATACCACCTCTGTGTGCTGTACCCAGTGTGGTAGAAGCACGTGTCTGTGCATTTTACCCTTCACCCCTCCTGCTTTGCTTCCTGCTGCCCCCTTAATCTATCACAAGTGGATTTCATGGAACCCCCTTACATCTCTTCCTTTGATTGCAATGCATAAAATAAACTGCAAAACTGCCATTCTCTGGAGCATTTTCTCAATTCGTTGAGATTTTGCCTCCCGGCAACTGTCGTCATTTTGACTCAAATAAACTCAAAAATCCTCTACAGGTTTGGACATTTCTTATGTCAACATTTTCTTTGCACAATCAGCATGATTCCAAAGAAGCCCACCCAGAACCACCCGGTACACCCAGATCAGGTGCTAGGTACCAGCAGGGGCTCACTGTGCCCCACCAGCTCCTTGCTTTGCATAGGGTGCATTTGGGTGGGTTTTGCTCAAATTCTGGACCTCCCTGTGTTTTTTTTTGAAATCCTCACCCGAGGATATTTTTCCATTCAGACAGGGTGGGAGGGAGGGGCCAGAGAGAGAGAGAGAGAGAGAGAGAGAGAGAGAGAGAGAGAGAGACGTTGATGTGAGAGAGACACATCGATTGGTTGCCTCTCGCATGATCCCAACCAGGGCCAGGGATTGAACCGCAACCGAGGTACGTGCCCTTGACTGGAATCGAATCTGAGACTCTTTGGTCCTCGGGCTGACGCTCTAACCGCTGAGCCAAACCGGCCAGGGCAGACCTTCCTGTTTTAAGGTAGGAGGTCCTGGCTTTATTTGAGCTGTTCTTTAAAAAATATCCTTGAGGTGGCATGAAAGGTTAAGAGTTGAGATAACTCAGGGACAGGACGGGAAAAAAAGGAAAGGGTGTTTTTAAATTTGGGCTGTTCAACTGGAACTACTTACTGCGAGTACGAACAAATTTCTTGCTGGAGAAATGAGAGTCTGAACTCATGCAGCTCTGAAGATAAGGGGCATTTACTCCCTCCAGCTTGAAATTCAAGTATTCTTAGGTGACTAAGAATCAATGTGGATGTGTCAGTGGGTACCCCTCAAAAGGAGCAGGGCCCCATAGGAAATTCCAACACAACTGTAATTAAATAATTGACTTGTCCCAGGACTCACACACAAAGGCTGGTTCCCTAGCATTCATAGATATATTAGACAGCTGGGAGAGAAACCAAGACGTGTCAGAGGGTTGGAGCAACTCAGGAGGTGCTAGCCCCTTGGAGCTCAACCCCATAAGTGGCATACTACAATCCACTACACAATATCCCTAGAAATTTGTTCAGACTCTGCAGATCTCAAAATAAAACTAAATCAACATGGGATATCATGCCTCCAAGGCTGACAGCCCCCACCCCCAGCACCCATTACTACTGCAGCTGTACCATTCATAGGGAGCCTTTACTTGCAAAGGAATTTCATTTAACTGTTAGAATATATGACCCTGGCTATTTTGACTTATTCCAATTAATACACCTATTGGTTTCTGAGAGCAAAGCAACAGAATTACTAAATAAGTTTTGCTGGGAAAGTCCCATAGAGGAGTCTATTGTAGAAAGCCAGGTAACCTTAAGAAGGATTGTACAGCCCGGCTCAGTGGTTGAGCATCGACCCATGCACCAAGAGGTCGCCTGTTTGATTCCTGCTCAGGGCACATGCCCAGGTTGTGGGCCAAATCCCCATTGGGGGGGCATGCAGGAGGCAGCCGATCGATGTTCTCTCTCATCGATGTTTCTATCTCTCCCTCTCCCTTCCTCTCTCTCTAAAATCAATAAAGAAAAAAAAGTTTTTTTTTTTTTAAAAGAAGGATTGTAGAAAACTGAAATGGGACTTAGAAAAATAAAAGAAATAGTAATAAGCATAGGGCTGCTCCGAGGACTATGAGACGACATTGCCCCTTCTCCCTCTTAATACTTTAGGAGAAATTGAAATTACCATAAAAGGGGAAATTACTAAGGCCCTTGTAGATAGAGATACTGGGGCCACTTTCTCTGTTCTTCACCACACCCCATTAAGTGGCCCTCTCCCTCAGAGTAAGCTTTTGTACAAATGGTAGGGCCATCTAACCAACCAATGCTTGTTTTTAAACTGGAACCTGTTCCTTCCCAGCTAGAGAATGTTTCAGGGCAACATATATTTTTACTAGTCAAATCTACCCACATTCACCTGACAGGGTGAGACTTTCTTGAAATCAGTGACATCCATACATCCTTTTCCCAGAATGGTGAAATATTTAGAACTACATAAATCAGACTTTAAATCAATTGGGAAAATAATGATTTTAAAGGAACCTCCACAAGAGGAAACCAATTTTAAGACGGACTGAATGTTTGTTACAGGATGTTCCAATGCAACTTTGGGCCTTTTCCAGTATGGATATTGGCAAGACTAAGTCAGCCACTCCTATTAAAATAATCATTGACAGTGCTTCACTTCCACCTAATACTCATCAATATCCTTTAAGACCCAATGGAATCAAGCCCATCAAACAAGATTCCTTAAAGAGGGGGCTTTTAATGCCATGTGCGAGCCCCTATAATTCTCCTATCCTTCCAGTAAAGATAGCCAATGCGAAAGGATGAAGATTTGTACAGGATCTCAGAGCTATAAATAACGACATCCTGTAGTCCCAAATCCACATACCCTATTATCAGCTATTCCTATCGACTGCCAATATTTTTTAGTGACACATTTATGTAGTGCCTTTTTCGGCATTCCTGTAAAAAAAAAAAAAAAAAAAAAAAAAAGAAAAAAAAAAGAAAGATAAATCTTGGTGATGCTCCTGTTCATCTTTCAGATAAGATCCACCTATAAACCAAATTAAGTCAGCATTATCAATAGGAGTTTCCAGCAAATCATTCGTAGGAACAAGATGGTGGTCAGTAAGCAGAACACAATTGTTGCTTTTATCTGGGAAGAGCATGAGTTTACTTGGACAGTAATGACCCAGGGATATACAGAGAGCCCCACCTATTGCTCTCAGATACTGAAAGCTGATTGGAATGATGCTGAATTTCTCAGATTCCACTCTACTCCAATATGTGGATGATCTACCTTTATGCTCTAGGACATATTAGGCTCCCAAGAGGACACAATGTACCTACTACCTACAACAGCTACTCATGAGGGCCACAGGCCTCAAAGGACAAGCTTTGACTCGGTTTTACCCCAAGTAAACTACCTTGGTCATCTAACATTTGAAGATAGGTTACTAATGAACTCAGAAGGACTTAGAGGAATACTATTCTTTCCTCTTCTAAAAACAAACAAACAAAAAACAGCTTAGAGGGTTCCTGGGTCTGACTGAATACTGTCACAATTGGGTTCCAAATTTTTCATCAGTGGCCCAGCCTCTATATGTCTTATTAAAATCAGAGAGCCCTGATCCAATTCAATAGGACCCCGAAGGGAGACAAGCTGAAGAAGCTCTAGAGGAAGTATTATCTAAAGCTCCCACTCGGGGACACTTTAATTATAAATTGTGTTCCTTTGTATATATGAAAATAAAGAAAATGCTTTAGGAGTTTTCACTCAAAAACAGAGATCATCAGAGACCTATAGGATATTATAGTCAGCAATTAGACTCAGTAGCCAAAGGGCCCCCTCGCAGCATGACAGCCTTCTCTGCTACAGACACACGATGCCAACACACAGAAGAAACAGTACGGGCTCCCCTTTACTCCTCCTGTTCCTGTTCTGCTGAATCTCCGCTGAACTCGCATCACACTCAACGCTTCTGTCCGTCGAATGGCTTCTTATGAAATACTCTTGTTTTCTGTGCCTAATTTTACTTTAACTCGCTGTAACAGTCTTAACCCAGTAACTGCGCTACCATTTTTGAAGGATGAAGACACCCACGATTGTGTCTTGCTTACTGACCACCGTTTTGTTCCTGGGAATGGCTTACGGGAAACTCCTATTGATAACGCTGACTTCATTTGGTTTACAGATGGATGTGATCTGGAAGATGAACAGGGGTATGCAATAACGTCCATGGTGGACACAATCGAAGGTTCTTATTTACCTGAATAAGACCTGCCCAACACGCCGAATTAATTGCTCTAACTCGAGCTTGTCCGCTGGCCAAAGATCAAACAGTCAATGTGTACACTGACAGTGGTCATGCCCTTGGTGCAGCTCACAACTTCGAGATGTCGTGGAAGCAGTGAGGCTTCTAACTTCCTCAGGCAGCCCATAAAGAATGGCAAACAGGTTGCAGAATTATTAGATGCCATACAGCAACGGAAACAACGGATGATTATCAAAATTCCAGGGCATTCTAACGCTGCCACCGTGGAAGCAAAAGGAAATAATTTAGCTGACACGGCAGCTAGACAAGCAGCCATAAGCAGCCAAATTATCCAGACCTGAGAACGTTTCTCCTTCCTGTTAAATCAATAAAAGACTCTCTTTTATAGTTCCAACGGACAGCTGCAGAAGAAGAAAAAAGGATATGGCCACAAAAAGTGGGCAACCTCCGACTCAGACAAACAGATAGGGTTTGGACCCAATCAGAGACCAATCTCACCTATGGGGGCTGAATTACGTATACTTCAACATGTACACGAGCTAACGCATTGGGGTCCTGGAAAGATGATTTCACGGAGTAAACAATATCACTGGAAACCTTCTAAAGTAGCTCGTAAAGTGTACAGCAGATGTGCCATCTGTCCAAAATATGACCCTGGAAAATCACTCCCCAGGTCCCAAGGACATTTCCCACTTCCTTTAGGTCCATTCGAGGTATGGTAATTGGATTTTATGCAAATGCCACCATCTCAAGGATAAAAATAAGTGTTAAATATGATTTGTAGGTTTTCTCACTGGCTTGAGACATTCCCTTGCAAGAGAGCAACAGCCTTTATGGTAGGTAAATTATTGTTGGGAAAATAATTCCCAATTGGGGAATTCCCTCTGAGTTACATAGTGACCAAGGGACTCGTTTCACTGGGCAAAATTCTCAATCCACGTGTAATATTTGGCCTGTTCTACAGCATTTTCACTGTGCTTATCACCCCAGTCCTCTGGATTGGCAGAACATACAAATGGTACAATTAAAACTCAACTAGATAAGTTTGCAGAAGCTTTTAATTTCCCTTGGCCAAGAGCTCTCCCTACAGTGCTCCTCAGCCTGAGATCGCAGCCTTTCTCATTGGTCACCGGTCACCCTAAGCATCTGGGTGAAGGGACATACGAACTCATCTTACTAAAAGGAGACATTCCACATTATTGTCAAGGACTTATCAACCAGCTTTAAAAATTTGATAAATTAGTAACTGATTCATTTCACAGCGTGCTCCTGGGACACGAAGACTTCAAAGACTTATTGATGTTATTGGAAAAAACATCAATAAAAGACTCTTTCCAACCTCACTGGAAGGGACCTTATCAGGTATTACTAACTAATATATATGCAGCTAAACTTAAAGGTGTTAACTCAAGGATTCACATTTTTCACTTAAAAAAAAAAAAAAGTGCCTAACCGTGAACGAACAAGTACCCCTGTCTCTGACACTCATCTTCGCCTAGAGCAGCGGTTCTCAACCTGTGGGTCGCGACCCCTTTGGGGGTCGAACGACCCTTTCACAGGGGTCGCCTGAGACCATCAGAAAACAAACATTTCCAATGGTCTTAGGAACCGAGACATCGCTCCTCTATCCGTCTCCAGGCGGGTCTGCCCACATGCAGATACGCCCACATACAACATGAGGAACTGTATTAAAGGGTCGTGGCATTAGGAAGGTTGAGAACCAATGGCCTAGAGTGAAGATCAAAGACTCCTCAGGGATGAGAAGCCACTGACATCAGAGACAGACAGCTGTCCCAAGACATCGACAAGGCCTGTGTACCCACAAATTGATACTGAACTTAAAAAGCCATTTGTTTGATTTCCTTTACCTGTCTGCTAATAATATTAGTCATAATAATAGTTATACTTGTTCTTTGGGCTTTTCTCAAACTTTGTGTGTGTAACCAAAGTGTTAATAATTGCCAAAGGTGTATAAGATAACTTCTATATTATCAATATACTCTTTTATGATTTCTCTTTTGCAGTTTAGAAGGAATGTTATTGCAGGAGGATGTAAAGGGATGCGTGTGTTTTTGAGAGGAGTTAAAAGGAAGTAGTTTGTCCTAAGAAGTTGGTTCTTTCTAAATGAATAAAAAGAAAAAAACTAAGAAGGACAAGAGAAGTTACCGAAAGTTAGTGGAAAAGGAATATTAGAAAGGTATTTTATGTGTAAACACTAGACCCAATTATGGGAATGTACTTACTCCCTACCCCAATAAGGACTATTACTAAGTATATTAATTCAAATGGACGCTGACACGGCTGTTTAAAAAAGAAAAACGGTCCTTTATAACTGCCGGTGAGGCACAGAAAATTTACTTATGAAACTCTTACTGTCCTCTGGAAATTTGTAGATGGTATTTGTAAATTACACGATTGTGTTCTTACAGCCTCGGCCCTGATTAAACCTAAGGTGACAGTTCCCAACTGCACAGCTAGCAGGGATCAGATTAATAAGGAACAACACTTGAGGGCTCCCAGTGGGGAGGTGACGGGCCAAAGTAACGGGAACCCATCTCCTGGTCAGATTGTGAACCGAGGCAGTGTGTGCTGTGCCCTCAAACTAGAAGTAAATGTTACACTAGATGCAAAATGCAGAAAAGTGAGACAGACAACAAAGCTTGGATCGTGATAGCTTATAGGGTAGAAATGATCCACAGTGTTTTTCTTAATGAAGGCCATAAGACCTGACTGCCATCAGAGGTCACAGTCTTGCCCCACCCTCAGTGGTCCACCATTCAGTAAGACAAACGATGATACTAAGCCTTCCTAGGGATGAGCCTTCTTAGCACCGTGGGGCCACATTATCCAACCAAGAGGCTGGTTATTAATGTATCCTTCAGACTGATTTGTAACCAAAGGCTGCCATGTGAATGGAAAGCTCAGAGGAAGCCAGCATGGCAGACCTTACAAACTCAAAGGCCAAAAGTAACCATGGTCTGAACACTGAAACTCCCAACCGGAAGTGGGGCATGGCCAGTCATATCCTAGGCCTGTAGCTTCCTTGGCAAAATTTGATCTTCACCCGAAGTGAACCTGTCCATTGTCTTTTTGGATCGAAGATAACATACCTTTGAAATGTCAGAGGATCTCCTTTTCCAGACCCCTCAGGGCACAACCGCAGGCACCAGAGCGGAGACCACAGGGCCCTCATTGTCACCTTGTTCCCTGAATACCACCTCTGTGTGCTGTATCCAGTGTGGTAGAAATACGTGTCTGTGCATTTCACTCTGTATCCAATCCCAGAAACGTCCTCGCTTTGCTGTCTCCCACCCCCTTGATCTACCTCCAGTGGATTTCATGTAACCCCCCATGTCTCCTCCTTGGATTCTAAGGCAGCGCTTCTCAACCTGTGGGTCGCGACCCCTTTGGGGGTCGAACGACCCTTTCACAGGGGTCGCCTAAGACCATCAGAAAACACATACTTCCGATGGCGATTCATAACAGTAGCAAAATTACAGTTATGAAGTAGCAACGAAAATAATTTTATGGTTGGGGGTCACCACAACAGGAGGAACTGTATTAAAGGGTCGCGGCATTAAGGTTGAGAACCACTGTATGTATAAAATAAGATGCAACACTGCCATTCTCCAGAGCATTTTCTCAATTTGTTGAGATTTTGCTTCCTGGCAAGTGTCATCCGATTGGCTCAAATAAACTCATAAACATTCTCCACAGGTTTGGACATTTCTTAAGTCAACAAGTTCATATCCTTTATAAGCTCAGATTCGAAGAGTTTGTCCAGTTCTGGAAAGTTGTTGTATAGGGAAGAAACAGGAGACCCATTTTAAATCAATTTTAAAAAGATTGATAGAAATATTCTCAAGTGTGACTTAAGAAAAGCTGCTGCCCAGATTTCTCGTGTCACACTGACAGCATCCTTCAGCAGAACCAGCTATGAAGTATTCGTGCCCATACAGTTGAACCTGAATCTAATGAAGTCTGTGGCGCTAACTTCCACTTAGCATTGGAAGGAGTAGAGGAACAAGCTAAATGATACCACAAGAAAGCAGGAGAGACATCTGTAACAAAAACAAATTAATAAAAAAGAAAAAAAAAAGAAAGCAAGCAAATGGCCAATGCCACAATGTGAGACATTTACAGGAAACTGACTTTGTTTCCTTATTCAGTCAGTGTGGTGAATAAAACAGTGACTTTGATGGGGAACTCAGTAACTTTTTTAGCTTTAGAAATATAGTTAAGAGGCTTGGTAATTAATGCATGTAGAAAGCTATTGTTCCAGGGACTGGAATGTATGATGGGAACTGTCCTGACTTTAGGAGACCCCCAAGCAACTTGACCTCTGTGCCCCAGGAGGACTGCAAGCGACCAAGATGGTGTCTGAGCCACTGGGCTCCAGGGAGACAACATCTGCCACCCGGATGCAGCTAAAGAATCACTAGTAAGCACTGGCCAGTGTGGTTCAGTGGTCAGAGCGTCAGCCCACACACCGAAGGGTCGCAGGTTCAATTCCCAGCCCCAGTGGGGGCATGAGTGGGAGGCAGCCAAATGATGTCTCTGTCTCTGTCTCTCTCTCTCTCTATCTCTTTCTCTCTCTCTCTCCCCCCGCCCTTTCCACTCTCTCTAAAAATCAATGGAAAAAATGTCCTCAGGTGAGGATTAACAGCAACAAAAAAGATTAACAGTCAGCAGATGAAGGGATGCTCAGAAAACCACAGGACTGCAGCTTTTATCCGATTAAACTTTTCCCCTGAACTCCAATTACCTACTCTCTCCTGAATTCCAAACCCTTTACCTACACCACTTTTCTTCTCCTTATAAAAGGGTCACCTTGAAATGAGATGTAAGATGGTCTTTTTAGGGTTCATAACCCACCGTCTTCTCAGATTGCCGGCCATCTGAATACATCACCCATAGAGATCCATCCTCTATTGGCAATCGGTCCTCATGGGGACACGCAGCGTGAATGCCGAGTTTTCCAGGTTCAACTTCCTTCAAAAGTCAACGGCAGAGGAGGCCACGCCACAGCAAGACAGACAGGACGACGAAATGTGATTTGAGAATCTTGTTTGGATGCCAGTTTGAACAAGAACAATTTTTAAAATACATTTTTGAGCTAATCAGGAAAATCTGGTTATACGGACTCAATATTAGATAACCCTAAATAATTACTAATCATTTTATTGGTTGAAATAACATTGGGTTATTTAAGAAAATGAGGTTTTTTTTTGAGATGCGTAATGAAATGAGGGGTGAAATGACAGTGTCTGGGATTTGCTTTAAAATAAAAAGTAAATAAAAACATAATTTACAGTAATTACAGCATAGTGGTTATAGTTACTAATACTGTACTGTAGATTTGCAAGTTGCTAAGAGAGTAAATCTTAAAAGTTCTCATCACAAGCAAAAAATGTATAACTATGTATGGTGACTGATGTTAACTAAACTTATTATGGTGATCATATATACAAATAGCAAATCATTATATCGAAGTCATCTGAAACTGATATAATGTCATATGTCAATTACACCTCAATAAAAAAAATGTACAAAACACCCCCACTCCTTGTCCATTTTAGGTGAGCTAAGAGCTGCACTGTAGTTGTTATTGGGCTTATTCTATTTACTCCTGGAGCATGGTTGATACAGGGGCTAGAAAGATCTGGTTTGGGGCAACTAATTTATTTGCTTGACACCCTGGAAATGAGGCACCAGTATTCTCTCTAGAACTCTGAATTACAGTGGGCAAGTCTTTCTTTCTTGCATTAAAAAAAAAAATAAAATGACCAAAGTACACTATATGCTAGGGTTGAGCAACCAGCTTCCTGAACAAGCCATCTAGAGCAGCCCACACTGAAGCTGATCCTGTTAACCACAGATGCGGGGGTTAAACTGTCAGGTTTCATTCATAGTGGGAGTGAGACTTCTCTGGAAGGTAACTTGGCATTATCTACCAAAATTATAAAGCATACACCCTGAGGCCCAGCAGCTCCTCATATACATGTGAAATGATATATGTAAATAGATATTCATTGCAGAATCATGTGTTACATACAAAAGATTGAAACAACCTAATTGTCCAACCATAGGAAACAAGTAAACTACAGTGCAAACAACTGAATTCTATTTAGCCAAAAAAATAATTAGAAAGCTCTTTATATTATGTTTAACATATATTAAATATGTATATATTTGTACACACATATTCTTTATGTACATATGCATGTACTATAATACATAAATGTTTTATATGTTTAATGAAAGGGGAAAAGACATATATAAAATATCTCTGGAAAGATACCCAAGAAACCAATATCATTGGTTGCCCCAGGGGGTAGAAACATGTGACTTTCACTGTCTAGTCTCTTGGTTCTTCTGCATTTTGAGCAGTATCAGTGTATTATCTCAAAAATAAATACATACAATTTGAATTTAAAAAGTATTTGAGGAAGAGTGGATTAAATTATTTTTCTTTTTGCTAGAGTATACAGAGAATGGTTTCCAGAACCCTGAGGACAGGACAACAAGTTTTCACTTGCATCACAAGGGACCCAAACATCCTACATGGAGGCACTGGGGTCTCTGCTTCTCTGGTCCTCGTCTCTCTCAGACAGGACAGGAAAGAGAGGGCCCTTTTCCTCCTTCAGATTCTTATCTCACCTCCATCTCACCTATCCCCATCCCCACAGCACAGCCCAGGGGCCCAATGGACACTTGGGTCTTCCAACTGCAAAATTCATGTCAACGTCAACAAACAGAAGAGAGCCAGTAAGACAGGAGCAAGGGAAAAGTTCCTTCCTCAGCTCAGTTCAGCTGGGTAGCCTCGGAAAAAGACCATGATCAGTGAAGTGCTACAGGAAGTGAGAATGAGTCACAAAAACCCAAAATGGGCTGAATTTTGCATATGAGAAACCTCATCTAATTCACACACACTCCTTGGGCATGATAAGGATTTTTATCTATTGCTTCCAGGATATGTATGCCCTTAATATAGATCTAATTTGAAGTCAACCTGAGCCATGTATATTCTTATACACCCCTTTGTCCATCAAGTCTCAAATGTCACCTCCTCTGAGAAGCTTTCCTGGGTCTCCTTTCCAGTGTACCCCACTGTCACGCTCCACCCATCACTGTTTTCTTCATAGCACTTACCACTATCTGAAATCACTTTATATTGATTAATCCATTTACTTGTTTTCTGTCTTTTTCTTCCCACCACGAGAGCAGGGACCTTGTCTGTTTTGTTCACTTTTGTATCCTCAGCACCCAGAACAGTGCCTGGCACCTAAAAGGTGCCCAATAAATATTTAGTAAATGAAAAAAAAAATACTCTATTAGCATTCAAGACTTTATAAGGCTCTTCACATCTTTCCAGCTGAAGCCTGTGTAGAAAACATGTTTTCCCCGATGGAGAATTTCAGTTTATGTCAACATATTGTTTCTGTTGACATCTTCCTGAAGCCTCATGGTAGGCTACTAACTAGTTTTGGGATTTTTGCTGCATACGAAGAAAACAAAACAAAACAAAACAAAACCCAACCACAGTCTTGAGATGTATGGTGTGTGAGATTTCCACATCATACAGTTAGTCAGCTGTATTACAAGCTTGGCACCACCATTGGGAAGGATAGCATGGAGGGGAAAATGGGGGGAGAGAAAAACTGAACAAAAGACTAATTCTTGTTTTCTTTAACATTACCACGAGATGGAAAAGTCATGGGTGTTCAACAAGCTGAAAGATGCCAAATTTCTCTCCTTAAACCTCACTCTGTTGGGCCAAGTAGTTGAAGGGCAAATAGGCCAATCTTCTCACTTATTTTTTTTCTCCTATAAATACACACACACACACACACACACACACACACACACAAGCAAGGTAATTATCCAATGACATTTAATGTGCCTTAGTAGTTAGGTGTGATAAAGATGAACTATAAAAACGAAAGCAAATTCCTCTTGTTTCCAATCTACTCATTTTATTGCAAGTAGTGAGAGAAGCATACAGCCTGAATCACAGATTCTAGATTTGTGGATTACAAAGGAGTAATAGCTCTAAACTGGGGAGTCCCCGCAAACTCACAAGCTGAAATGCATGACATGGGAAGGAACTTGGAGCAGCTTCATATAACATTGTAAGCAGCCACCCATGGAGCCCATCTCCAAGGTCTGACAATTCCTGTTGCTTTTACTTTCGGTCCATTGCCTTAGCTCAGCCATCCCCACCATCCCCACTTCTGGCCCCAGGTCCCATCCGGGTTTCCCCATGGCCTCCTTTTTTTTATTTGAACATTCTGTGGGAATATATATATATATATATATATATATATATATATATATATATATATGTCGAACTTGTCCTTATAAAATATTTTATTAATTTTGTTTTCTCTTACTTTCACTCGAAAACTTTAAAAACCAGAGTCCAGGAGGGCTCTTCAAGTGTTACATAGTTTGTCCACAGTTAGAACGCAAGAAGAACGTTCTGGAATTGGGTTGAATTTTGCTCCACGGTTTGCATAGCTGACATTGACTCGTGGGAGTGAGGTTCTGAGGGCAGCAGTGCTTTTCTGCCAGATGGGGAAAGGGCATGGTACGGCCCCCTGCACCCGGAACCCTGCTTCGGTCTAGGGATGCTGAAGAAATCCAACAGCAGCCTCCTATCACTGGGCTATCCCAACAATCAACTCAAGTAGAGATTTCCTATTTTTGCTCTAAAGGAATCCACTGAGGAAAAGCAGGGGCTCCCATGAGCTACTGGCAACGCTGAGAGAAAAGAACTCTTCCTTCTTCCAACACAGAAGTCTATCCACAAACAGGAACAAACTACAACCACAGAAGCCATAGCTCCTTCTCATGAAACCCCAAATAGTGGTGTCTTGGTATTAATCTCGATACTCCAATATTAGAAATAAAATAAAAAATAAAAACCAGCCCTGGATGGTTTGGCTCAGGGGTAGATCATCGGCCTGGGGACCAAAGAGTCGTGGGTTCGATTCCAGTCAAGGGCACATACCTTGGCTGGGGTTCTGTCCCCGGCCCTGGTCAAGGTTGTGTGGGAGGCGACCAGTCGATGTGTCTCTCTCAAGTCGATGTTTCTGTCTCTCTCTCTCTCTTCCACCCTCCCACTCTATCTGAAGATAAAAATGGAAAAAAAGTATCCTTGGGTGAGGATTAAAAAATAATAATAAATAAATAAAAACCAGTTCCACCAACTCTACCAAGCTCTACAGACTACATTTTTTTTTTTTATCTTCACAGAAGGACATTTTTGCATTTATCTTCAGATAGAGTGGGAGAGAGAGAGGAGGAAGAGAGAGAGAGAAACATCGACGTGAGAGAGACACATCGAGTGACTGCCACCCACACAACCCCAACCGGGGCCAGGGACAAACGGCAACCAAGGCACATGCCCTTAGCAGGAACCGAACCCGGGACTCTCTGGTCCGTGAGCCGACGCTCTAATCACTGAGCAAAACTGGCCAGGGCTACAGACTACATTTTAATGACCAGTGTAGTTTGGTTGGGGGCTTCAGTTCAAATCACCTTGAGCAAAAGTTACCTAACTTCTCTGAGCCTCAGGTTTCTTCATTTATAAAGTTGCTATGGTAATAGGATTGACTCATGAGGTTTACACGAGTTAACCCATCCAGACACTGGTTCTAATGCCCGGCATAGAAGAGCTCAGAAATGTTAGCCATTACTATTCCTCGCCCACTGCCTTGAGATCTTTTATGCTTACCAGAAAGGTTAATGGGCATGTGTAAAGTTACGAATTTCAAATTTCATGCATATTCCGTTATTACTTATTTTACCACCTGGAAAATCTCAAAATGTTCAATTCTGCCCTTGAAATAAGGACCATTTTCTATATGCGTTAGTCAGTGCAAAGGAATCCAAACCCCATGACGGGCTGAACCAGAACCTGGAGGAAGGCTGGGCACGTGTTCATGAAAATGCGCACACTTGGCAGCGTCCTGGCTGTGTGACACATGACATACAAAATCCCCGAAGCCGAGTTCTGTGTGACCGTACTTTTTCAGCTGTTCTCCGTGGAGACGCTGACAACTGAGAAATTATGGAATGCAATCATGTTCGGAAAGGAAGTAAAATGAGGAAATAACGGGGCGCGGGGGTGGCTGAGCATAACCTATCTTATAACCATGAGGACTGCACGTGGATAAATGAGGGGGCAGACTAGAGACTCTCAAAGGTCCCTTTCATTTCTCAAGTGCTTCTGTTTTTCTAAAATCTTACGGAGGGACTTAGGAATAAAGGCAGGAGAAAGAGGGCAGCCAAGGTATCAGCACGTTGTCAAGCCTCGCTTTTGCACGTATCATGAGTGACATCTTACCTTGCAAATAGTGCCGGCTTACTTGGAAAAAGTGTGTGTGTTTAAAGACACTTTAAAAAGTGATTCACTATCTCGGCTTAAACTCAAAATAATGTTTCCACAAAACACAATATGATACAGCTATTTAAAATACTGTCTATAAAAGGTTTACCATAGTATTTTAACGTAAGCATTTTCCCTCACTAACTGAAGGGAAAAAAAGAATGAAAAATTGGATAGAGTCTGACCTCAACTACGTAAAAAAAAAGAAGACTCTAAGCTGCTGACAGCTGTCGGCTCTAACATAACAGAACTGGGGGTATTTTTCTTCTCTTTCCCCTCCTCCCCTGCTACTTTGCAACTTTTTCTATGAGCACACATCACTTTTACAAATAAAAAATTACTTAAATAACATGATATTTAAAATTGTGCCAAATGATATGAAAACTCCACGAGATCTTCAGGGATCTAAGAAGCCAGGATTTTGTGTGTATGGAGCAGTTGGCCCCCCGACTGCTGTTCCTGCCTCTCATCCAGCCAGGATACACCACGGTGCCGGGTGTCAGTCAAAACGCCGTCAGCCCCTGATCACTGGGAACCGGCGGCCGGGCCGCCTTGGGTTGGGTTTTGTTTTTCGCTGCTCATTAGTACCTCCACTCTGGGGCGTCAGAAGCCAGGCTTGTGTCTGTCAGTGCTCGGCTTTTCTAAC